>OX328123.1:165963174-166642601 GCA_946811695.1 Gonocerus acuteangulatus
TCCTGTTGTGCAAAATAGAATTGAACCTGTATCTCGAGGCGCCACCCTGAAAAAACATATGAAAAGTATTTAAAATACATTAATGAGATATTAAAAAAGAAAGAAGAGACAAACAGTTCAAAGATAACTTCATTAAATTTATAAGGAAAAAAAATGTAAATTGCCATTTTCATCAGTCCCATATAATTTGGATAAAAAATAATCGTCTTTATTTGATAATCTTTCAAAGCCAATCTATATATATAAAAATCATGTCTGTCTGTTTTTCTGTTTGTTTGTTCCTTATACAAATCTACACCGTTTGACCGATTTTGACCAAACTTGGAATAATGGTAGGTCTTGATACGAGAAATCTCCTAGGCTAGGTCAAAAAAATCTACCAGCTGTCTGTCTGTATGTTTGTCCCTTATACAAATCCACACCGTTCGTCCGATTTCGACTAAACTCGGTACACATGTAGATCTTAATCTGGGGAGTGTCGTAGGCTAAGTCAAAAACGTCTACCAGCTGTCTGTCTGTATGTTTGTCCCTTATACAAATCCACACCGTTCGTCCGATTTTGACTAAACTCGGTACACATGTAGATCTTAATCTGGGGAGTGTCGTAGGCTAAGTCAAAAACGTCTTATAGCTGTCTGTCTGTATGTTTGTCCCTTATACAAATCCACACCGTTAGACCAATTTTTACGAAACTTGGTATACATGTATGTCTTGATACGGGGGGTGTTATAGGTTCGGTCAAAGTCGTCTAGGACTCTCAGTTGGGAGGCCACGGGTTCATAACAGTTACAGATTCGTGTTATTAGATTTTAATAATACTTATTTGGTGTCTAATTTATTTAGGCTTTTCTATATGCAGAAAGTAGGCGTAGCATGGCACGCCGGGTAACGGCTAGTATATAATAATTTCGAATAAATGAATCAAATGTATACACAAAACTTGAATTTACTTTATAGTTTTGTAGAGCTGTGTTCGGACTATGGAGATGAGATATTTGTAGCGGCGCATCTCCCCACTACCTTATGTCCAATAAACCTCTTTTCTCTTTATACCTCTTTTCTTATTCACCCTCACTGTCCATAACTTCCCTGAGTTAAGTCTTAACTTCGTCGTCTTCCCCTTACCTTCCTCACTGTGTTAAGCGTTGTTTCCTCTTTCGCTATCTTCAGCAGGACAGTAACCCTATTCACACTCGCTGTGGCAAGTGAGGTGAACCCTATCACTAGAACACCCACTCCATTGCGACCTTCTGAACTTACATTAATTGGAACAGGCATACATACAGGCACACTCAACTACTTATTACGCATATTCGATGCATTAAAGAAAATAAGAAGGAACAGATAGCAATCATAAATTTTTGCATAAACATTAATATAAGTGAATGTTTAAATAAGTTACTTTTCCAGCCTTATCTGGAATCCAACAGAAGTGCCTAATTTTTCCCCTCTCTCAGCTGCTACTCTTTCAGCAACTGAAATGGCACTAATCCTTCTAGGTTGGGTGCAAATTATGTGGCAGGTAGAACCTTCTCCTCCCATAATCATGTCTTCCAAAAGAAACTGAGGTACCTGTGTAGTCTTACCACAACCTAAAACAGTAACATAGCTACTTTAATATGTAGTAGAAGTAATTTCATCATGTTTATAATGTTTGGAGTAATGTAATAATGTTTATCTATATTAGTCATCCTTTTCTGTTTTGGAACTGTATATTTGGTCACTAGAGAGGTAGTGTGGTTAAAATATATATTATTTATATTTATATTTATATTTATATTTATATATATATATATATATATATATATATATATATATATATATATATTGTAATGATATATTACATCCACGAAAATATTTTTAAATTCAAATAACCATCGATAGTTTGAAAAGCCCGCGCAAAACACAAACCATAAAATACAAATAACATCGTATTATATACACTTTAAATTAATAATATTTTGGACAATACTGATGTACAATATATACATATTAAATGTACATTCAGAAAACAATAAATAAATTATTTAAGTAAAGATGGAATGGTTGGGATTCGGCTAAATAAACCTCAATATGATTTTGTTTTAAAAAATCTATATTTCGGACGTTTCGGCTACTCATTGGTAGCCTTCGTCAGCTAAAATGACAAAAAAAAGAAATTAATACAAAAACAAAAAAAAATTATGATTGTGATAGGTAAGGATCAAAAGGCATGTTTATGACATATTTATGACAGGAAAGGAGAAAAAGGTGTTAATGGAAGGATACCCAAGGGGCATGGTAAAAATCTAGGTGGGAGGTCGGGAGAGTATTTGGAAAATATTAGCGTACATAGGAGAAATGCCTTGTTGGTCAGTTTTGTAGTTTATATTGTTTTTGTTTAAGTTTATGTGTACACATTCCGAGATCTGTAGTCTTTTTTTATTTCGTTGTGTAGAAAGAATTTTCGTGTCGTCGAAGTTAAAAGTGTGTTTTTATGTAATGGCGTGTTTTGCAAGTGCAGATTTATCTATTTCTTTATTAGTGATGGTTCGTTTATGTTCTGTAACATAATTGTAACATTGTATGTTACACAACATAAACGAACCATCACTAATAAAGAAATAGATAAATCTGCACTTGCAAAACACGCCATTACACAAAAACTTTTAACTTCGACGACACGAAAATTCTTTCTACACAACGAAACAAAAAAAGACTACAGATCTCGGAATGTGTACACATAAACTTAAACAAAAACAATATAAACTACAAAACTGACCAACAAGGCATTTCTCCTATGTACGCTAATATTTTCCAAATACTCTCCCGACCTCCCACCTAGATTTTTACCATGCCCCTTGGGTATCCTTCCATTAACACCTTTTTCTCCTTTCCTGTCATAAATATGTCATAAACATGCCTTTTGATCCTTACCGACATTTCCCCCACCACCTGCTGTTTTCACTTACTTATACCCTAGTAGATTCCTTTTCTCCTTAGACACTCTACAATGGTTACTTAATTGCCAACCTTGGTCTTCCTCTGGCACTCGGCATTTCTATTGGTATGTAGTATCTTATTTCTTTGTAAAATTAATTAATGTTACTATTAGCTACTATATTTGTCATTGGTATGTAGTTTCTTATTTCTTTGTAAAATCAATTAACGTTACTAATTACTATTAAAATCAATTATTGTACCTATTTACTTTTTCATTCTAAGAATTTAAGACGATATGTTCTTTTATAAGTTAATTGTATCTATAGCTCTGTTACCTATCACAATCATAATTTTTTTTTGTTTTTGTATTAATTTCTTTTTTTTTTTTGTCATTTTAGCTGACGAAGGCTACCAATGAGTAGCCGAAACGTCCGAAATATAGATTTTTTAAAACAAAATCATATTGAGGTTTATTTAGCCGAATCCCAACCATTCCATCTTTACTTATCACCTCGACGGCTAACTATCTAATCATCATGATAAATTATTTAGTATTGCAAAAATATAATTATTATTTTTATATATAAACCGGCAAAAATGCGGAAGTTGGAAATAAAGGACGCCAACTTTCCCACTAACAAGGCGTCAGTCTATAGCTAGCAGTCGTAGAGTGAAGAGCTAAAGTCTATCCTCTGGAGAGTATAGTGATCAGTCTATAGCGAGCAGTCGTAGAGTGAAGAGCTAAAGTCTATCCTCTGGAGAGTATAGTGATCACTCTATAGCTAGCAGTCGTAGAGTGAAGAGCTAAAGTCTATCCTCTGGAGAGTATAGTGATCAGTCTATAGCTAGCAGTCGTAGAGTGAAGAGCTAAAGTCTATCCTCTGGAGAGTATAGTGATCACTCTATAGCTAGCAGTCGTAGAGTGAAGAGCTAAAGTCTATCCTCTGGAGAGAACAGTGGTCAGTCTATTCCTAGCAGTCGTCGAGTGCAGAGCTAAAGTCTATCCTCTGGAGAGTACAGTGGTCAGTCTATTCCTAGCAGTCGTCGAGTGCAGAGCTAAAGTCTATCCTCTGGAGAGTACAGTGTTCAGTCTATTGCTATCTATAATAGAAGACGGGTAGAGAAAACAACTGAGTCCAGAACATCAAGATATCCATATCCATCATATGCACCTGGCAAGAAAGTGTACTACACTGAAGAAGAAATTACTGAAGTGCAGTAGATTCACATTTTACTTGAAGTAAATTAATTCAAAGGTATAATTATTTCTTTGTAATGTTTAATTTTTTTATTGTTTGTTTGATTATATTTTAATATTGTTTTGTATTACGGAATTGTCAAAAAATAAATATTATATTATCCATTCACTCGGAACTTTTATCCCTGAGATTAAATCAATTTAATATAATAAAACTTATTAAAGTAATTAAAATCGTTTTATATTATATAAAAAATAATCATAACATTAAATGGCGACCCAACGTGGCGCATTCCTTTTATAAAAATTAATCTTTACAATATATATATATATATATATATATATATATATATATATATATATATATATATATCCATACTCTAGGAGTATGGTCCGATTCCGAAGGGTAAAGGAATGCTCAATTTTCTATTTTTTTTTTAAATAGACATATTTTTTATTGAATCAATTATTATTAAATTCTAATTATGCCATCATAAAAAAGACAACATTTCCTTGAAGAAAACAGTGATTTAATTTGCGAAACTCATTGATAAAAGATACTTTCTGGTCGTCCAATAACACACTTCTGCTTTTCTCTGAGGTTTCTCGCAAATTTTTTCCACAGCCCCCTAACGGACTATAGATTCACAACTTACAGAGAACCTTCAACATTTAGCAAGCATTAAAACTCTGTAAATAAAGTGGACGTTTATTGAGGATAGGTTGAATGATTGCCTCCCTGTTGTCAAAAAATGTGGAATGGAGTTTTATTACTTTCAAATAACTCATGTTTTGACTAGACATTTAGGGGAAAGTATTCAAAACATTTCAATTTTATTTTATTAAATACTTGCAAATATTCCCTTTATATTTGTGTATTTTCAGTAACATTTCTCAAAGAAGAAATAAATAAATTGACAGAGAAAATATATCACCTGTTTCGCCACTAACTAAAATAGCATTAGATCTTTCTAAAGCCTGAGCAATCTCCCGCCTCTTTTCATATGCAGGTAGCCTTTTCCTGAATTCCAGAAGCTCGTTAAATTGCTTGTTATTCTCATACTTCTCGAGCAGTTCTCTCTTGTAACGCTCATCTATTGTCGGCACTTTCTTTAACTAAAATTATAATAATTTATTTTTCCTAATGGTTATCTTATTTGTTAAATATGAATAAACCAAATAATTATTTGTATTAATAATACCGAAATAGTATGGACACCTTGTTTTATTTTTTCTTCGAGGAATCCACTGACAGATTTTATAAATCGGCGCTTGAAATCACTGTCCTTTATATTTTTATATTTATCTCTAGACAGCCCAGCAGACACACTACAATGCACAAAAACATATAATATAAAATTATAACAATTATAAAATTCAAAGATGCACATCCAAGTCTGCTCAAAATCTAGGAGCAAGCTATACTCTTCATATGCAATTCGCTATAGTTGCGGATGCTCATAAAATAACATTAAAATAAATATAAATAATCTTCATATAATTTTATATTATATGTTGGGAATAAGGTCCTTGAAGATCGGAATGAATATGAATTAAAAACTAGAAGACTGAAAGAATAAAACGAATTATTTCTTAAAAACTAAAGAAATAAAAATATTAAGTTTGAAGGAAATTAAATGGAGACTATTCTCCTAATTGGTGACAACCTCCGAGAAAAAGGTTGAAGGTATCAATCTTTTCTCTTAATATAGAAGATCTAATTCCTGCATGTTGAATAAAATAGGAATAGGTTTCAGCAAATGGAGTGTGGCTAACAAGCTCCATTCCAACTCTAACGATTCCTGGCAAGAGGATTGAAGGATTCTGTTGCAAACAAGCCTGAAACTCTTTCCCACTTCCTGGGTATCTGTCAGAAATCAGAGCATCTGAGAATAAATCGACACCATAGGCTGTGAATCTATTTAGAAAATTTATATAGGAAGAAAACTAGATATGAGATGTATGGGGAAGTAGGCTGCTCAGCTGAGGATGGGTCCACAAGACAAGTAGACACTGTGCTTATAAATCATCAGACATCCTCTGTTATTATTAGAATTATGTTTGACCAACAACAAACTCCAAGGTTTGATATTTATGATAACCAACCCTTATCAGATGCTTCTTAAGATTTGACCACCAGGAAGTCCAGTTTAGCTATGTAAATTATGTTGTTCTTTTCTTCTCTTGTTTATGCATTTATTTTTATTCATATCCTTTCATAGCCCCCATTTCATTAATATTTATTTAATTATTTGTTTGTTTATTTTAAACTATTTAATTATATTCCCCCCCCCCCCTCTGAATATTGTATCATCATTGCTCCAATCCAATTATAATTTATCTACATATTTACTTATGTTTTATTTTATTATTTAAGACTTTACTAATAATATTTGTATTATTTTTTTCTGCTTTTGTTTGTTCTTTATTTATAGTCATATTTTTAGGTTAAATTTGTTTATTCAACCATATGTATTTATTTTTACTCTTATGGGACAAAGTCCCAGAATAAAGTATTTTTTTCATTCATTCATTCTTATCAGTTGGCAAAGAAAAGACAGTTTATCCCCTATGGGATTTTTGAAGAGTGTATACCTCATTTCTTTGAGGCTATACGATTAAAAATTGGGTTGTAATTGGGCTTCTAATTGGAACAACAAAATCCATGAGTGTATTTGCTCTAAATAATTTTCAAATATTTAACATAAATGTGCAATCATCATATTTATGTTTCATGGGGATCTGAAGATTCCATATGGATCAAAAATAACCGACCTATATGACTGAAATAAGAAGAAAAAAAAAACAATCAGTCCCGTAACAGGCCACGAGGGCCCCGAGGGGCAGATACTGTAGAGGTATCTGATTCATGACCATATGGCACACTAGGGAGATAGAGTGGTCAGTACTATGCTCCGGCCACCTGACTTTCCCCTTGGCTGATTCGACTGTTAGAGTCATTAGCACTCAAGGTATCTACTGATAAATTAATTAAAGGCTGGGTTGGCCTAGGGACGGTCAGGGAGGCCGAATTCAACCCATGAACGAAGACAATATAAGAAAAAATCCTTAGTGTTTGCTCGGGATTTGAACTCAGGTCCTCCAACTTATTAGTCCAGTGCTCTACCACTGAGCTAACCTCGCCCCCCTGAAATAAGAAAACAATTTTAGTATAAGAGAAGTTATCACAAAACATGTGCTTAAAACACAACTATAGCTTTTCCCTCCAACTACTATAGCTTGATGAGGTAAATGGAAAAGTTCCCCCTTTTCCCTCCAACTACTATAGCTTGATGAGGTAAATGGAAAAGTTCCCCCTTTTCCCTCCAACTACTATAGCTTGATGAGGTAAATGGAAAAGTTCCCCCTTTTCCCTCCAACTACTATAGCTTGATGAGGTAAATGGAAAAGTTCCCCCTTTTCCCTCCAACTACTATAGCTTGATGAGGTAAATGGAAAAGTTCCCCCTTTTCCCTCCAACTACTATAGCTTGATGAGGTAAATGGAAAAGTTCCCCCTTTTCCCTCCAACTACTATAGCTTGATGAGGTAAATGGAAAAGTTCCCCCTTTTCCCTCCAACTACTATAGCTTGATGAGGTAAATAGAAAAGTTCCCCCTTTTCCCTCCAACTACTATAGCTTGATGAGGTAAATGGAAAAGTTCCCCCTTTTTCCCTCCAACTACTATTTGAACAGGCAATAGTTTAAATTGTTTTCAGCCTATCCTCTGACTACATATTGATTACAATTATCTCCTTTGCTTGAACTCTCCAACCTTTTTCAGTTTTTATAGTGTTTCATGTAAAGTTTTGATCATTAAAGGGCTTTGAAAATGGCCAAACAGAAATGAAAATTTCCCTCCCTTAAGTTTGGGCCTGCTCGATTGAACTATTCCGTTTATCTACAGGCGATATATTCACCTTGGAATTATAAGAAAGCTGTAACCAAATATGAACAGCTGACGTAATTGTCTATTCATTTGAAATTTTGAATGAAGTAGAATAAATAAATTATCTTGCTGCTTTTTCTTTTTACGACGTATCTGCTTCTAGGCTGTGAGTGCTGAGCTATCTATAGTTTCCCATCCATTATAAATATTCATGGAATAACAGATATTTTTTCTTCAACCTCATCACTGACAAAAGTCTACCTCCCACCGGCTTGACTCAAACCACATCTTCCACATTAGAAGCTGATATTGATTTTTAGAACTCTTGGTATCCATTTATGAATTTTTCTTTTAATTCTAAATTAGTTGTAAATTCTAAGAGTTCTTCTAAATTTTGGTTCAGCTGTAGCTGCATTTACAAAAGAGTCAAAAAACCAGCTTGGTATATTCATGTTTTAAATATCCTGGAATGGCTCGGTAAAATCAGCAGGAAGAAGGAAGGCCTTCATTATAACTCAGTAAAAATATATTTCAATGAATACAAATTTGAGAGAAATCAAAATAAACTAAACCCTTCAAATATTTTGATTATTATTACCTTGAGCCCGCCTGATGTAATTCATCAGTAAAATTAAAACTACCAAGAATTTGATGTATATGATTTATTTTCTCCCGCTCAAGTTCAAGGGGTATTAAAGACTGAAACAAAAAGTAAACGCATCAATGAACATAAATATAGAATCTGAATTCAAGATAATTTTTCTGATGGTATAGAATCCAGCATTCTTTAAATCCTTACCTTCAGAAAATACAGCTTGCCTAAGATTTAAAATTTGGTTATAATGCTGATAACAGGTTAATAGGCCTCATAACATATAAAGTATTTGTGAGGCATATAAGATCATTTTTATAGATCTTCAAAAATGAAAAACATTCAAACAATGCATATTGTTTAAAGTTATTACAACATTTCGGTTATTAATTTGATAATAGGCAGCATTTGATGAAGACATTTATTTTTATTCAATAATGGATAACATTACCTTGTAACATTTTTTTTACAATTTTTTTATGGGCTAAAATTCTTCCTTAACTAATCAAAAATGATATCCAACAGTCTACATGTGAAGAACAAATTTTTAAATGGGCAAAAAATACAATTTTCCGAGCGAAGTTCCTATGCCGAGTGAATGCAATGCCGGTCATTTTTTGAGCAAGCTTTGATTGGTCACTAAGAATTTTGGGACGGGTTATCTATAGGTTACCACCCTTTTACAATAACTAACGGAGGAGTCACCGATTGATAACTATATTTCCCTCGCCGGGGAAAGTATATCAAGCCAAAATGAGGCAATCTAAGGAAATAAAGACATATCTTATCAAATGCTTGATATTTTCTACGTTAAGTTGTGTACTTCTGGTTTTATTATTATACAAGGAATAACATAGCACCACTCATGGGGTAAAACGTTGGTTAGGGATGAGAATTCTAAACTATCTCTTAGAAGAGAGAACTAACTGACCTAGTGATACAAAAAATAAGGCTTAGTGATAGTTGCAGGCAGGAAAAACATTTTCTCTATTAATTGCAATCCCCATGGATCTAATTAGAAAATGGAAAATTAGTCACAAAAATTTACAGGTATCATCAAACTACTTGTACAATCATTTCCCACATTAATTGGGCCAACTATGTGATCTGGCTAATTAAAATTTGTGATGATTTTGTCTTAAAAATAATTAATGTATTAAGAATTATTTACAAATAAGTTTAGAATGTTATTATAATATTTACTGCGCATGTGCGCTCGGTGCTAGATGAAATGTCGGAGTTTGCAGATGACCCCTATTATTATGCACATCATTTTGGAGGGGATTAAAAAACAAAACCTTTGCCACAAACCGCACTTTGATATCTTTAAAATCAAATGAGTTTTGTGTGATTCAAATTTGATTGTTTTAAATTAAAACAATTTTGTATAGGCACTCAAAGAGGTCGGTTATGAATGTGTGATACATGACTTTGAGTAAAGATGGAATGGTTGGGATTCGGCTAAATAAACCTCAATATGATTTTGTTTTTAAAAAATCTATATTTCGGACGTTTCGGCTATTCATTGGTAGCCTTCGTCAGCTAAAATGACAAAAAAAAATTTATAATTGTGATAGGTAACAGAACTATAGATACAATTAACTTATAAAAGAACACATCGTCTTAAATTCTTAGAATGAGTAAAATGAAAAAGTAAATAGGTACAATAATTGATTTTAATAGTAATTAGTAACATTAATTGATTTTACAAAGAAATAAGAAACTACATACCAATGACAAATATAGTAGCTAATAGTAACATTAATAAATTTTACAAAGAAAATAAGATACTACATACCAATGGAAATGCCGAGCGGCAGAGGAAGACCAAGGTAGGCAATTAAGTAACCATTGTGAAAGTGTCTAAGGAAAAAGGAATCTACTGGGGTATATGTAGTTGAAAACAGCAGGTGGTGGGAGAAATGCCGGTAAGGATCAAAAGGCATGTTTATGACATGTTTATGACAGGAAAGGAGAAAGAGGTGTTAATGGAAGGATACCCAAGGGGCATGGTAAAAATCTAGGTGGGAGAGTATTTGGAAAATATTAGCATACATAGGAGAAATGCCTTGTTGGTCAGTTTTGTAGTTTATATTGTTTTTGTTTAAGTTTATGTGTACACATTCCGAGATCTGTAGTCTTTTTTTGTTTTGTTGTGTAGAAAGAATTTTCGTGTCGTCGAAGTTAAAAGTGTGTTTTTGTGTAATGGCGTGTTTTGCAAGTGCAGATTTATATATTTCTTTATTAGTGATGGTTCGTTTATGTTGTGTAAGACGTGAGTGAATGTCATTTATGGTTTCTCCTATGTATACACCATTACAGGAAGGGGTTTGGCAAGGGACTTGGTAAACACAACGGGTGGTTTGTTCAAAAGGGATGGGATCTTTGAGTTTGGTATAGAGGGTTTTGAGTTTGTTGGTAGTTTTCAAACCAAAATTTAGGGAAGGGTAGGATTTTTTTATTGCCTTTGTAAGTTTATCAGTCAGTCCAGGTGTAAATGGTAGAGATCGGAACATTTGGGAACTGGGAGTTAGGGAAGAATTGGGAGAGATAGTGTTGGAAGGTTGGGGTTTTACTTTTTTAACAAGGGATTTTATGAGGTTGGGGGGAAATTGGTTGCGTGTCTAATTAGACAGACTGACGGTACTATTATTAATGACTGGTACACCAAACCCACATACTCGGGGCGGTTACTTAATTTTCATTCATCCCATTTTTACCACCTCAAGATTAATGTAGCCAGAAATCTCCTTCGCCGAGTCCTCTCCCTATCCCATGCTTCCTTCCACAATAAAAATATTAATATCGTCTCAGATATATTGGCACGCAACCAATTTCCCCCCAACCTCATAAAATCCCTTGTTAAAAAAGTTCTTTCTACACAACGAAACAAAAAAAGACTACAGATCTCGGAATGTGTACACATAAACTTAAACAAAAACAATATAAACTACAAAACTGACCAACAAGGCATTTCTCCTATGTACGCTAATATTTTCCAAATACTCTCCCGACCTCCCACCTAGATTTTTACCATGCCCCTTGGGTATCCTTCCATTAACACCTCTTTCTCCTTTCCTGTCATAAACATGCCTTTTGATCCTTACCGACATTTCTCCCACCACCTGCTGTTTTCAACTACATATACCCCAGTAGATTTCTTTTTCCTTAGACACTTTCACAATGGTTACTTAATTGCCTACCTTGGTCTTCCTCTGCCGCTCGGCATTTCCATTGGTATGTAGTATCTTATTTTCTTTGTAAAATTTATTAATGTTACTATTAGCTACTATATTTGTCATTGGTATGTAGTTTCTTATTTCTTTGTAAAATCAATTAATGTTACTAATTACTATTAAAATCAATTATTGTACCTATTTACTTTTTCATTCTACTCATTCTAAGAATTTAAGACGATGTGTTCTTTTATAAGTTAATTGTATCTATAGTTCTGTTACCTATCACAATTATAATTTTTTTTTGTTTGTGTATTAATTTCTTTTTTTTTTGTCATTTTAGCTGACGAATGCTACCAATGAGTAGCCGAAACGTCCGAAATATAGATTTTTTTAAAACAAAATCATATTGAGGTTTATTTAGCCGAATCCCAACCATTCCATCTTTACTTATCACCTCGACGGCTAACTATCTAATCATCATCATGACTTTGAGGTATTTTTTCCTCCTAAAAGAAATATTTCTCCCAATAACTTTAATAAAATTCACTAACTAAATACTATTTAAAGTATATTTATATAGGTGTTAAATAAATACTTACTGCTGTTCTCTTATCAGCTTTTTGTTTAAGACGATTTCGATCTCTATACCAAAGTCCTAAAAAAAAAAAATTTTTTTTACAAATTACATTCAAGATCCTGATCAATATTTGGTAAAACTTTATTTACAGATCAAAATAATTATTAAATTGCATGTTTCTAGTGCTCGCTGTTGAAGATTAATCATCATGGAGGTTCGAGTGGCTTTGAGTGTGAGGTGTTTACACTACGCTTACTGTTATGGGTTTCGATTCTCCCTAGGAGTGGTAGCGTTTCTTTGGAAATAAGAAAAGTATTGTCTCTATCCTTACTAGAAAGAGTGATAACCTGAGCGCATAACCTCTTCCTAAAAATCTCTGCTATTAATAAAGGGATGTTAAAATAGAATAAAATAAATAGTCATCGTATCAAGAAAAAGAAAGACCAAGCAGCGCTGATAGTATTTTATTTATCCTAGGATTATAGATAACACATCGTCAGTGCTTGTTGACACAACATAAGTGATAAAAACTACTACAAAAACCTAACCATAATTAAAACTTAAAAATCGATATATGTATAAACAACCAGACATCACCCTTGCTCTACAAACAATACATGAAGAAGGAAGGCATGATTGGATATGCAACAGTTCTCAACGACCGCATAATTAAACAGAAGCTACACTCCTCAGGAGAATTACAAGCAATAGCCACTCCCATTTATAAAGCAATAGAATCTACAAAAACTAACTTCATGATTTGCTCTGACTCCCTATCTTCCATCAATAGTATAAACCGTGCAACAAAAGGAATAGTACTAAATAGAATAATTCGCTGCCTCAATATCATCTCAGAATAAAAAAAAATACATCAAACACAGGCATTAACAAAAATAAAAAGTCAGACAAAGTAGCCAAAGAGGCCACACAAATGCACAGCCATTATTTGAAAGGAAAGACCCAAAGGCCTGGTTGCAACGGAAAGTAAAGAATGGGAAAGTGACTGGATTTCTGAACGTCTCACAAACAAACTGAGATGTATATTATAATAATAATTAAAAATTTTATAATAGCCACACGTTGATGTGCCAAAATGTTATAATAAAAATTAAAAATTTTAATTTTTAATAAGTTTATTTACGTTACGCCTCTACATTTGGAGCCAAAATGTTATAATTTAAATAAAAATTTGATAATATTTAATTTTAAAAACTCTTTATCTCAGGGGTCAGGTTCGAGTCCAGTAAAGTAAAACAAAGATAATTTTAAATAATAAAAACAAAAAAACTCATGGATAAGTCACATCCAGGCATATGGATAAACAAGCATTACCTGATATAAAGCCAGCTTCGTATTAACTGCATATGACCGGATCTTCTTTAAAACTGTATCTCCATTAACGGACTGACTGTAGCTTCTTTTGAACTGAACTGCATGTATGAGACTGTATCTTCTTTTCAGCTGAACTGCACGTATGAGACTGGAGCTTCATTTCAACAGATTGAACTAACTGTATGTGACTGTATCTTCTTTTTAACTGAACTGCTTTTAACAGACTGACATGTATGTGACTGTTTCTTCCATTACAACTCAACAGACCGAACTGCTTTCAATAGACTGACTAACTTTCATGGCGGGAGCGTCCACCGGTATCCAATGCTACCTGTATAGACTGCTAGACAAATATAACAAATAATATTTGTTTATCCCAATGAATTTTTACATATCAATGAGCTTCTTGAATTTTCAGAATTTTCTGTGTTAATTTTAAAACTTTTAAATATGTAATGTAAAATATCATTACAATATATAAATTCATCAAAAATATGGGAGCTGTTCTGCTAATAGAAGAGAGGAAGTTGTCCTTACTAGAATGAGAATAACACTTGCACACATTGCTCATGGATACGTCATCACGAAGAACCCTGCACCAACCTCCTGCGGGATAGTTCTCACTCTCCACTACATTATAGAGGAATCTCTCAAATTATTATTATTATATTTATTTATCGCACCGCATCTTTGGCGAATTTCTTTTTCAATTATTTCATCCGGGTAATTATTATTCCTAAAAATTATCCTTAGTCTGTTCTTTATTTCGTTAAAATATTTTGGTGAAGTTCTTTGTAGGGCCGTAAGGGCTCTATTGTATAGAAGATTACGTTTAAATTTATCTAAATTAGATGGACAAAAATTTTATAAATTTAACTACGATCCTATTTTATCGAATAAAATAAAAGCTATTTACAAGGACGTGGGAAAAATTACATGGTGTTATAGCAACAAAGTAAAAAATAGTTACACTAGACGGCGCTAATGGCCAAGCTTTGTCGATGCGCCCAAAAAAAAAAAAAAAGTTACACTAGAATAAAAGACCGGATAACACCAACGGATACCAAATATAATATATATAAAATTAGTTGCACAGATTGTAACAAGATTTATATTGTGGAGTCGTCGCAGTTACTCAGAAAGAGAATAAAACAATACGTGAAAAATGTGGATGATGAGGATAATAAAACTACTCTGGTTAACGATTCCATAAAACACAAGCATGTATTTCACTTTGCAAATGTAGAAATTATAGAAAAGGGAAGAAACTTCACAAAAAGAAAAATAAAGGAAAACATTCACATCACAAAAAACAGGGAAAAACGGTTAACAAAAAAACTGATATAAAATATTTAAATAGTATATTTTTTAATTTGCTAAACAAAATTTAATTAACTTTTATCTCTTGACAAAATCTAAAAAATGTATTTTATTATAATGGATTTATCTTGTTCTGGATGATCGATGATAACACGTAATAATTGAGTGAGGCAGTTGTTGGGTAAGTGTTTGAGCATTGAGTATGTTTTATTGTCGGGTCCTGGTAAGCTGTCTTTAGTGTGTTTTAGTTCTTCAAGGCAGAATGGATCGTTAAGACAGTTTATTTCATTGTTAGTGTTTTCGAAGGTAAATGTATTACGTAGCATGTAGTCTTCATAAGCGTCGTTGTTTTCTGGAGTCTTCGATATATCACTGAAGTGCCTGCCGAGAGTATTCGTGATCTCAGTAGAGTCAGTGAGTACTGTGTTATGGATTTTCAGTCCTGATATGGGTCTTCTATACTTTTTTTTTTTATTAATTTTATTAAATTAATCTCTCAAATATAGTAGACATTTTAATAAACATAGCCTGCCAAGGAGATTTTCATGCGTACTTGGTGACTCTTTCAACACATGTTCTGTTAAACAAGAGAGGAGGTTCAGACTACTACACAAGTCCACCATTCTAGGAGATCCGGTGTCTCTCACTGCTAATCATCACAGGGGCATGGCGCATCACGACTGCAATCATGTCAACTGTCGCAGGGGCATGGCGTCTCTCGACTGCAATCATGTCAACTGTCGCAGGGGCATGGCGCATCACGACTGCAATCATGTCAACTGTCGCAAGGGCATGGTGTCTCTCGACTGCTAGTCACGCCAACTGTTGCAAGGGCATGGCATCTCTCAACTGCTAATCATGTCAACTGTTGCAGGGGCATGGCGTCTCTCGACTGCTAATCACGCCAACTGTTGCAGGGGCATGGCGTCTCTCGACTGCTAATCACGCCAACTGTTGCAGGGGCATGGCATCTCTCAATTGCTAATCATGTCAACTGTTGCAGGGGCATGACAAAGACTGCTGATCATGACTGCTACTAAATTCTACATTAGGGAAAGGGATAAATATATTGGGCTATTTTAACAAATCTACCTAGCTTAATATAATAATATGACTTATTGGAGAACTGTGCAAGGTAATAAAAAACAAACAATGTAAACAGTGTTCATGGGTAAATAGTTCCTAGTTTCCTACACAATTTAAAGGTAGTAAAAAACACATGAATAAACATTCTAATACTTGATCACTGATCATTAAAAAATATAGAAGAATTCAGAAATATAATCCTTGATATTTATTTCAGAACATTTGGCGATTAACAATTTCATAGAGAATCCATCTTTTAAATTATTATGTCAAGCAGACATTGTCAAGGCAAAACTATACCTTATAAATAATAAGAATGTTATAGTAAGAATAGTCTATTTCATAAATTATGAATTATTATGATTAGGAAAATTAAAAACTATAAAATAAAAGTCCGACTCGCAGGAGCTCCGTCATCTTAGCGCGGCTCCATTCTTATCCCTACTGTTATTTGGAAAGCCAGTCAATAAGCGAATAAGATAAGATAATGAAGAATAGTAGTGTATTGATGTTAATAATGGTATCAATGTGTGGTAGAACACACTTATTCTAGACAAATAATATTGATAAGTCAAATATTAAATTGCTGATTAACATTCAGTAAGAGATTCAGTAATAAATACTGTTCTAGGCCTGACCGCGTGTGATTTTTAATTTTTTCTTCTCAATTAGGTCAAAATGAATAAGTATACGAAGTTTCATGAAGATAGGGCTCTGGGCAGCTCTCGCTCAGAACTACCATAGATTTTCCTCAAATTATACATGGAGTAGCTTCTTGGCCCAGAAGAGAAATGTATAAATACATAAAAGAATAGATGTTTTAGAATGAGTTAAACATGAGATATTCACCTATTTCTCTGCCTCTCAAATGCGGTGGTGGCCTTTCCTTCTTCCTTCTCTCTACAGAATGTTCAGGGATTGATGAAGAAGGCATGTTTTCTTGAGCACTCACAGCTTCTCCTTGAAAATTCTGGTCAAATCGCACTACAAAACAATTCAACTGAATTAAAAGCAATGTAATGTGAAGACATAAGCAAAATACCTCAGTAGATAATAATACTAACTTCTGTAACGTTTTCCCTTGAATTTCAATCTTCGGTCATTCATATTTCTTAATAAAGCAGTTAATATTTTTTTCGGAATGTCTTAATAAGTGCAAAAAACACACGAGTACTCTTCTGTAGATTTTCAAATCTACATATGTAGAGTATTTATAAACAAAACTTTATAAAGCGATTCATAAAAATCCAAAACAAATAGTAGTCACACAACGTTTTTTAAGTTAAAAGGTATTAGAAGCTTAATTTTGAAGTAACCTCCCAAAATTAAAGGTTTAGGTTTACCCATAGATAAAGAAAGGATAGACGCCTAACTCTAGACCTTTCAGTGAAGCACCCCATGATTCTGGCGGCCATCTTTTTGATGGGCAAAACATTGACAGTAATCCTTGGAAAGATTATGTTGTTCCTTCTAGATTTTGTATTCAACATTATTTTAATTGTAGTGGAACTATGGTTATATCGTGGTGTGCTTGTGGGTGTACTAAAAGAGCATTCAAGGGATTGGACATTCACATTTTTCGTAAGTACCTACTACTTGACTATCACGCAGTATAGGTACGTAGAGTCAGGCTGATTTCTATAAAGAGACAGGAGGTGCACGCTAAAGAGTTCTAAGGGAAGCATGTGATAGACTTATTGGGATCTTGGGATGTTGACAGAAGGGTCCCAATAATGCGTGTCTTCAGAAGTAAAAATAATTAACTCTTTTATTCATAGGATAAAATAAAATAATAATAATAATATGACTCCATAAATATAACAATCTTTTTCTAAAATAATAATTAATAAATAAATGATAAACTCCTCTGAGCAAGTAATAATAAATAATAAAAATGTCTCTGACGAGTGAAGAAGGAAAGTAAAATATTCTTGTCGAGATGACGTCACCAGTGTTGCGGGGCGAGATGCTGAATTTCGGTGCTGGGAGGGTTATGCCTATTGCAGCCTCCTTGGTGGACATGTAACCGGTGCGAGAGGTAACACCGGCGTCAGTATATAAATAGCAAGTAAAGTGCAGCTACTCACAGTTAGAAGCTGGTTACTTCGCTCACTTACTCCAGGTTCCTGTGTGCTCGATATACGACTGCAGAAAGTCTATTCATCAGTGTCAGAGTTGGGCAAACGTTAGCGCGCGCTAAAAGCTGATACCTCTCCGCTAATTTAGCGAAACTGTAGAAAGCCAGCGCTAATAATTAGCGGTTAGCGGCGGCAGTGCGATAACCGCTAATCTATTTATGAAATATGGTAATTGCTGAAAGCTTAAGCTATAGTTACAACATTTTGTCATCTCAAAGCTCACTTCCGGTCTGCTCTGAGCACCCTCTCTCCTGTTCCACTTCCGCTTCACTCTACAGGATTTCCGATCACATGAATGTCAATTTCGGTTACTTCCGGTCGACTCCTGCCCATCACTGGGTAACGCCTGTTCGATCTGGCTCACTTCCGGTCACTCACAGACAATGGCACACTCTGACACTCCTTAATCTAGGTTACTTCCGGTCCTATATTCATCCCTGGGTCGTTTCCGGAAGTACCCCAGGGCTTTCCAGGCACTCATGATAGACCGGAGGTGAACCGGCAGTGACCCGGAAGTAATTTTAAGCAACCGGCAATGACTGTCCAGGAGTAATTTTGGTGACCCGGAAGCCATTTTGGGAACCCGGAAGTGGCCAAAAGTTGTCCAGATTAATCCGGAAACTGTCCAGGAGTAATTTTCGTGACCCGGAAGCCATTTTGGGAACCCGGGAGTGAAACCGGAAGTGGCCAAAAGTTGTCCAGATTCATCCGGAAACTGTCCAGGAGTAATTTTGGTGGCCCGGAAGCCATTTTGAGAAACCCGGAAGTTAAACCGGAAGTGGCCAAAAGCTACTCAAATTCGCCCGGAAATGCCCCAGGGATTATCAAAATGTCTTCCGGGTCACCAAAATTACTCCTGGACAGTTTCCGGATGAATCTGGACAACTTCGGACCACTTCCGGTTTCACTTCCGGGATCTCAAAATGGCTTCCGGGTCACCAAAATATATATATGTATCGGCGGACGAATGGTAGGCCACCATTCGTCCGCCGATACTGTGGCTAGAGGGGAGAAAAGAAGCCCAGATCGAGAAAAATGTAATTCCCTTGGCTACCACCGAGGAAGAAACGAGTACCTGGCTGAAGAAGATGGAGATGAATCCATCGAAATATTCCGGGAAGAAGTGAGGAGGAGTACCACCGCTGGAGAAAAATGCCGTTCCATCTAAAAAAAAAAATATATATATATACATATATATATATATATATATATATATATATATATATATATATATATATATACATACATATACATACATATATATACTTATATATATACTTATATATATATATATATATATATATATATACATATATATACATATACATACATATATATACATATACATACATATATATACATATACTAGCTGAATACCCGTGCTTCGTCACGGCAGATAAGTAGTTATTTTATTGCGTTAAATAATGTTTCATTAAAATTACGTTACTATACAATTCTGTGCAATTTATTGCAGCACGGTTCCCGTCATACTATATTTTATTCAATGGGCGTTAAAATTTAAAAATTTATGTTTCCAAGAAGTCATATGGTAACACCCAATATATTTACGAGTATTACCAAGGTTATAGGCGAGGAGGCTGTGCAAGGGTTCCGGATATTATTACCTCGCCTGGAAAACCTAAGGATATGCCATACATCACGGTTTGACCAGGACTGTCCCGGTATTTTGCAATTGTTTCGGTGTCCCGCCCAGTTTTATCAATGTCCCGGAAAAGGCTGTAAGATGTAAAAAGTAATGAATTAATGTTTATAAGAATCTTTTTTAAATCGGTTACTTTTCTACAATTAACATTTTTACTACTGCTCACAGTGTCAAAGATATCGGAAGTAATCTAACTGTAAAACGCTGGAACTACCTGCACAGCGCTGCCAGCTGCCAGACACTACTATTTGGCTGAGAGATTTTTTTAAGAAAATCAAGTAGCAAAAAAAGTTCCGTTCTTATTTTTAAGGTTTGGGTAGACTAACAGTTTAGGATTCCCCCTTCCCGTTAGTTGCTAGGCTTAAAACTCACCAACCATTTTGCTTATAATTTGTAATCTTTTTATCCCCCCCCCCCTGGTATGCCCATCCCATATTAATGTGTCGGTCTCCAAAAATATGGCAAGCCTATCTGACGGGGACAGGCAGAAAAGAAACGCAATTAAAACTCTATGAGGGACAGTTAATTTCTAGTAATTCAAGGTCTGCCATCATAGTTGAAATTAACCTCAATTAGAAATAAAACTATGAGATAGATAATGTAAGGTAACAGCTGTCTTTATCGTCCTAGCAACGCAGGCTGCCTAGGCTTGCATGCTCTAACCAACTCAAACTTTAAACCCCCCTAAAAATGCTTAAAAATATGCATATCAAAAAATCCTTTCCTAGCGAGCGCCTACATTATACAGGGAGTGTCCATGCAAAATTTCAAAATTTTCTGTCGAGCGGTTTGGGCTGGGCGTTGATAGATGAGTGAGTGGTATTTGACAAATATATAGAATATATATATATATATATATATATATATATATATATATATATATATATATATATTTGACTGTTCGCGGTCTAGCACAGCGAATAATGGTCCGATTTTGATGAAATTTGGTAAAAAAAAAATTTTTTTATTTGAAAATTGACCTTTAAATTTGAAAGGTCCAGTCCGTTAACCAGCAGAATCCGCCCACCGGAACATGATTTTTGGAGCGAAATTCGCGCGAAAAAAATCGTTACGCGTACTTCATATGCTTGCAAGTACTCGTTTTATAGGTTTATTGGCCAAGAAAAACGAATGAAACCATTTTTAAGGCGAAAGCTTTAACCGTTTTCGAGAAAATTGGAAACATAAAGTCGAAAAACGTTTTTGGTTAGGGTACTTAGAATCATGGGATTCAGTTAAAATATTTTCTGCCTGTTTGAAATTCATATTAACAAGGATGTTTAAATTTTGGTTACGTTTGGAGTTAAGGAAGGATTAGAATAAAATTTTTAGACATGAAAAGTTTTTGGAACTTAGTATATTTTCCTTAATATCTCGAAAAGGTTTGGGAAGCGGAAGGTTACCATTCGAAAGCTTACTAAATTCTCTACAAAAAAGATTCTAAAGAAATGTTTGATTAGGCATTGTCAATCGGAGAAATAAGTCCTTAAAACTTCAAATGTGTTTGTTTTCTTCTTTTGAACGGGTTTTTGTCGTTGTTTAGCTAACTTTTTAATTAGTTGTTTTTTTTAATTGGATTTATTTATATAATTAGTATTATAGTAGACGAGTACAGGCAAATGTAAACATTTTGATATTTTTCAATGCATTGAAGAGTAAGATTAGTATCTCTAGAAGTGGATGAAGGATGCTGTCTGACCCTTCCAGGTAAGGCCATACAAGGCATTTCACAAAAGCTCGAACCAAAATAATAACTGTTTCTATTTTTGTTAGGACATCCACTTGCAGACGGCTCCGTAGACTTACGTCCCTTTGGAGACATAACTTAACTACTTAAATCTAACATTAAGTACACTTGTTGAAACCAAGAACAAGACTGACTTTATTGATTAAAACATAACCATAACTTCAAACATATGATATATTTGCAGGTGATACAAATATATCATATGTCATATCCCTTAACATCTCCCCTTCAAAGTCCCCCTCTCTCTTGTCATGACCACCAGTGTCCAGCTTGACTAGATAACGTCGCGGTGCCCCTTCACACTTCTTCAGAACTCTTCCAAATTCTTTCCTATCCTGGATACAAACGTAATCACCTTTCTCCGACGTCTGTAGGTTTCTGACTCTGTGCCTCTGGTCAAATACGTTCTTCATTTTTGCCTTCCTCTTCTCTTCTCCCTCCCGGGCTCTTTGAACATCTGGCTACCCGGGTTGGAGACGGTAGTCCAATGTCGGGAGGTGGTTCCTGATTCGCCTGCCCATTAGGAGCTCTGCTGGCGTCGACCCAGTGTCTAAGGGTATTGTTCTGTAGGCCAGTAATCGAAGAGCCTTGTCTCCACTGGCTAAAATACGCTTGCCAATCTTCACAAGAGCCTCCGCAAATCCATTAGATTGAGGGTATTTCGGGCTTGAAGGGACGATCTGGAATCCCATTTCCTTCGCAAACTCCTTCATCTCGTAGCTCGTGAGATTTGTCCCGTTGTCACATCGCATCTCCAATGGCAGTCCAAAATATGCAAAAAGGTTCCTCATGTATGCTACCGTGTTCCTTGTTGTCAGGGAGGTCAGTTTGCCGATGTCTAAGTATTTTGAGAAGTAGTCTCCAATGACAATATACCAAGCACCACCAACTTTAAAGTAGTCTGCTGCAAGAACTTGCCATGGACTGGCCGGTGTCTTTGATGGCATCAACGGTTCTGGTGCTTGATACCGGCTCTTTACACATTGTGGACACCCAGCAACTTTATCTTTGACTTCGTGGGTGTTTCCAGGCCACCAGACCGAATTCCTAGCCAACTCGAGACTCTAACGTTCCCCGGCATGCCCATCATGAATTTTTTCCAGAATTTTCTTTCTGGAGTCTGCTGGCACAACAATTCTTCCTTTGTACAATAACAAACCTCCACTTTCGTACAATTGTTCCTTGAATCGAACATAGGGTCGGAACTTTTCACAAATCTTATGTGGCCAGCCATTGATTAAGAACTCCTGGATCATTGGAATAACATCATCTTCCTCCTGACCCTTCCTTAACTTTTCAAGTGGCATGTCTTTCATCCGGATAGAATACCTGATTTACAAACGCTTCCACCTCACCCGAGCTGTCAACCGAATTGTCACTGAGAGGGTTTCGGGCGTAAAAAAGTGTTTGCCCGCTATGAACTCTACATCATAAATAAACCTTGCAGTTCTCATTTTAAACCTTTGTAGCCTAGGTGTTATATCCTCCAAAGGTTTTTTTCCGAAAATAGAAACGAGTGGCTTGTGGTCGGTAAGGATAGTAAACTTCCCACCTATAAGGTACTCCTGAAACCTCTCACACGCCCAGACTATACCTAACCCTTCTCGTTCTATGTTCGAGTGCCTACTTTCCGTCTGAGTCAGACTCCGCGATGCATAAGACACCGGTTTCCAGACGTTGTCTTCCTGTTGTTCTAGCACAGCCCCAAGACCTATTTGACTCGCATCAGCAGCAACCCTTTTCGGTTTGTTTAGGTCAAAGAAAGTTAACACTGGTGCAGACGTTAGAAGTTCCTTTACCTTCCGAAAACTACTTTCCTGTGCCTTGCCCCATACCCAACATCTGTCTTTCTTTATCAGCTCTCTGAGCGGACTCGTGATCTCTCAAAGCTAAGGAAGAAACTTTATATAATAATTGCACATCCCAAGAAATCTCCTAACCCCTGGAACTCCCTTCGGTGGCTCCATTTTGATTATTGCTGTAACTTTTTCCGGGTCTACTGCGATCCCAGATCGACCTAACCTTATGACCTAAGAATTTCACCTCTGTTGTTCCAAAAACACATTTCTGGCTATTTAAGGTAACCCAATTTTCCGACAGCCTCGCCAGAACACGATGAAGTCTCTCATCGTGCTCTGCTTTAGTCCTACCGTAAACTAAAAGAAATCGTCTAAGAGGACTAACACTCCTGGAATGCCTTGCATCATGCTCGAGGTTCTCTTATGAAAAACCTCCGAAGCACTAGAGATACCCATTGGAAGCCTGTTGAAATAAAACCGACCAAATGGAGTAATGAATGTGGTCAACTTTTTCGATTCTTCAGTTAATCGTAACTGAAAATAACCACTCCGACAATCCAATTTTGAAAAATATGCCGCCCCATCCACCTGTGCCAACAACTCATCCACCGATGGCATCAGTAATCTTTCCCTTTTAATGGCCTGATTCAGATGGTAGTAGTCCACGCATATTCTAACCTCGCCTGGCTTCGATTTAGGAACAACGAACATATTCGCGACCCAATCCGTCGGCTCATCAATCCTACTAATTATTCCCTCTTTCTCGAGTTTCTCCAGCTCCTTCCTCACACTCTCTTTCAAATTAGCTGGAATCCGCCTAGGAGCCTTAACTGATTTTGGTTCCGCCCCTTCCATTAATACTATATTGTACGGCTTAGCTCTTATACAACCCAAATCTTCGAATAACTTCGGGTACCTCTTAATTATCGATAGATCCTGGTGTAGTTCTTCTATTACTTCTATTAACTTTAAGGCTTTTATCGCTGGTCGGCCTAGCAACGGGAACAAGTCATTCTCCGATACATAAATCTCCTGTGTTACCGTCTTTTCTTAATAGGAGATGTGGGTTGTAAACATTCCCACTAACGGAATTGGGTGTCCCCCAGGGCCTCATAACTTCTTAGTTGTCCGGCACAGCGCATACTCCCCTTTCAATGCATGAAACGATGTTTCAGAGATTAAGGTAAAGTCTGCTCTCGTGTCAATTTGAAATACCATAGAGGACATAATAATAATAATAAGTCTTTATTTATATATGTACAAATATTAATTATAATGAAAATAAAATAAAAATAGATGTAAACCTTATATATATGTACAATATAGACCTTCCCGCTAGGGAGTTTAAAGTCTTTTAACGGAGACTATCCGGACCTAGTTGTGTTGAGTTCACGAGCCCTTGTCCTTGGCTTTTCTGCTCCAGGTCGAGCCTTCCAGCTTCCTAAATATGTCGGCCCATCTTCTTTTCTGCCTCCCTCTTCTCCTTTTATTGTGAAGCGGAACCCATTCGATAACACGCTTCGCCCAGCTTGTGTCATTCTTCCTTAGAATATGACCTGCCCATATCCATTTCATTTTATGCGCATAGTTTATCATGTCTACGGTGGTCATCCTCTTTTTAAGTACTGTATGCCTTACCCTGTCACTTCTCTTTACGCCCAGCATACTTCGCTCCATTCCCCTCTGGCACACTCCAATCTTGCTTTCCAGTGCTTTTGTGAGAGACCATGTCTGGCAACCATAAGTCAGTACTGGGACAATACAGCTGTTAAATACAATACTTTTTAAATCAGTACTAATGTTGCCCTTCATTATTGGTTTCAGGCTCCAATACTTCTTCCATGCTTTTGCAATTCGGGTTTGTATTTCCTTTGACTGCTTATCTTTGAAGGAGATTATTTGTCCTAGGTATATTACCTATTCTGCAGTTTCAATATCTGGGAAGAGTGATTTCAGCTTTTCAGTATTTTTGTTTTACTGGTATTTAAGTATAGGCCGTGTCTGCTGCTACTCTCTTGTAAGTCAGAAATCATTTTGATTAGTTCATCCTCTGTTGATGCAATTAGAACTACATCATCTGAAAATTTAAGCTTATTTAATTTTATGCCATTTATTGTTATTCCCATTCCATCCCACTGTAGTTCTTTGAAGACTTCTTCTAGCTCGACTATGAAGACAGTTGTGGATAGTGCATCACCCTGTCTTACACCTCTTTTTATAGGGAACTTTTCTCCTCTAATTTCACCTGAAATGAAACCTGTGTTTCCTGTGTATAATTTCTCAATCAGGGAAGTATATTTCTTTTCAACGCCAATCGACTCTAGGCCTATGGAGATATTGGAGTGATATATGCTGTCGAAGGCTTTTGAAAAATCCACAAAACCTAGGAAGAGGTTGATAGAGTATTCATTTGCTTTTTCAATAAGATGGTTAACAGTTTGTAAATGGTCAAGGACAGACATTCCCCTCCTGAATCCTGCCTATGGAGATTTATGTAATCATCCAGGGCATACGATCTAAAATATGGTTTGAAATAGAACGAGAAGTGGAAGGAATTCTTAAATTTCTAGTTAGGGATATGAGAAGGTATGATATGATGTCAATAAGAAAAATAAACAACAAGACTGAAAACCCCCTAATACTTGTTACTTTATCATCATACTTACTTCGTAACGACATTTTAAGAGCAAGAAGAAACCTTCAAGGAAATTACAACCACATCAAGATAAAGGAAGATCTATCTACCTTATGAAGTACGTTGTATAAGAAGAGAGCTCTTTAATTTCATGCTGGATCATCAAAATAGAGGACAGAGAGCCACCATGCGGTACGATAAGTTGCTGGTCGAGGGAAAACTCTATACTTTGGATGAACTAAAGGAAGGAAAGAGTGAGACAGAAAGAGTGATGAAGAGGCAACGGAGTAATGGAGAATCTTCTCCCGGTACGGGAAAACCAAGCAAGAGGAGAGGAAATAATGCAAGAAATTTCACCTTAAGACCAAGCAGTTTGGATCGTTTTTTCCAGAAAAAAGGTAAAGAGGAAGTAGACAGTCAACCAGGAACACCGGAAATTGAAAAAAATAAGCAAGAGAGGGATGGTCATAAAGACCGACAGAAATCACCATAGCAAATAAACGAATACAAACAACAGACGTATCACATTGGAATCTTGAAATGGACAACAAAAAAAGTCCGACTCGCAGGAACTGCATAATCTTAGCGCGGTTCCGTTCTTATCTCTAGACTCATTTAAAATGATTAAAATAGAAGCTGTTATTATTTTGGGTCCACATTTCTAGAAAGCATGAAGATTAGATAGTTGGCCGTCGAGGTGATAAGTAAAGATGGAATGGCTGGGATTCTGCTTAAGAAACCTCAATACGATTTTTGTTAAAAAATCTATATTTAGGACGTTTTGGCAACTAATTGGTAGCCTTCGTCAGCAATGAAAGTGCCGAGAGGCAGAGGAGGACCAACGTTGACAGTTCCATCTTTACTTTCAAGAAAGGTCTTATTTACGATCTTACCTGGATACCCATCCAGGGTATCCAGCCCTAGGAAGGACTGGAATGCCGCTAGGCATTTGAAAAGCTATCTTGGAAATCCATATCTCTAAGATTAAATTGTTTTTCTTATTTTTCTTAACCTGATTTATTATCAAATACATTATCCAACTACAAGCAGTTAAAAAATAACAAGGAATAAAAACAGACAAAAAGAACAGTTCGAATACGCGAAATCAATTACTTTAAAGTTTTAAGCTCTTATTTCTCCGATTGACATCGTCTAATCAAAACTTTTATTAGAACCTTTTTTTTAGAGAATTTAGTAAGCTTTCTAATGGTATTCTTCCGTTTACAAAGATTCTCAACCTTTTTCGAGATATTAAGGAAAGTATACAAAGTTACCAAAACTTTTTATGTCTGTTAATAAAATATTTTATTCTGACCCTTCCTTAACTCCAAACGTAACATAAATTTCAAGATATTAGTTTTAATGAAAGTAGAACATGCAGAAAATTTGTCAACTGAATCCCATGATTCTAAGTACCTAAACCAAAAACGGTATTCAAAAACTATTTTTCCAATTTTCTCGAAAACGGTTAAAGCTATCGCCTTGAAAATGGTTTCATTTTTTTTCCTAGCCCAAGAAGCCTATAAAACGAGTACTTACAAGCTTATGAACTCAAGAACGTAAGCGTTACGATTTTTTCTGCGCGAATTTCGCCCCAAACGCCATCTTCCAGTGGGCGGATTTTGCTGGTTAACGAACTTGACCTTTCAAATTGGACGATGGATTTTTGTACCAAATTTCATCAAAATCGGACCATCAGGGAAGCCAGAAATGAGCGAACAGACAAATATATATATATATATATATATATATATATATATATATATATATATATATATAAATATATACATATATATATATATATATATATATATATATATATATATACAAATTTGAACCACCGTTATTTTCGGTCTCTAGGGGTTCTGAAACGCGAAATTTTTTGGTCGGCACTTCCGGATTGTTTCATTGTATCAACCTTATAAGCGGGGTTCCTCCCTATGGGGGAGGGAGGAACCGCGCTAAAAACGTAAGCGTTACGATTTTTTTTGCGCGAATTTTGCCCGAAACGCCATCTTCCCGTGGGCGGATTTTGCTGGTTAACGAACTTGACCTTTCAAATTAGACGAACGATTTTTGTACCAAATTGCATCAAAATCGGACCATCAGGGAAGCCAGAAATGAGCGAACAGACATATATATATATATATATATATATATATATATATATATATATATATATATATATATATATATATATATATATATACAAATTTGAACCACCGTTATTTTCGGTCTCTAGGGGTTCTGAAACGCGAAATTTTCTAGTCGGCACTTCCGGATTGTTTCATTGTATCAACCTTATAAGCGGGGTTCCTCCCTATGGGGAGGGAGGAACCGCGCTAAAAAAGCAATAAAAAACCAAGGGAAAGAGACAAAAATTACAAAAAGAACGACAAAATCCCGTTCATAAGAACAAAACAGACGTATTTGAAGTTTTAAGCACTTATTTCTCCGATTGACATAACCTAATCAAAAATAGTTTTAGAATCATTTTTGTAGAGAATTTAGTAAGCGTTCAAATAGTTTCTATCCACTTACCACGATTTCCCAACCGTGTTCGAGATATTAATGAACGTATACGAAGTTCCCAAAACTTTTCATGTCTGTTCATAAAATATTTTATTCTAACCCTTCCTTAACTCCAAACGTAACATAACTTTCAACATATTAGTTTTAATGAAAGTAGAACATGCAGATAATGTTTCAACTGAATCCCGTGATTTTAAGTACCCAAACCAAAAACGGTATTCAAAAACTATTTTCCAATTTTCTCGAAAACGGTTAAAGCTATCGCCTTGAAAATGGTTTCATTCGTTTTCCTAGCCCAAGAAGCCTATAAAAAGAGTACTTACAAGCTTATGAACTCAAAAACGTAAGCGTTACGATTTTTTCTGCGCGAATTTCGCCCCAAACGCCATCTTCCAGTGGGCGGATTTTGCTGGTTAACGAACTTGACCTTTCAAATTGGACGACGGATTTTTGTACCAAATTTCATTAAAATCGGACCATCAGGGAAGCCAGAAATGAGCGAACAGACAAATATATATATATATAAATATATACATATATATATATATATATATATATATATATATATATATATATATACAAATTTGAACCACCGTTATTTTCGGTCTCTAGGGGTTCTGAAACGCGAAATTTTCTTGTCGGCACTTCCGGATTGTTTCATTGTATCAACCTTATAAGCGGGGTTCCTCCCTATGGGGAGGGAGGAACCGCGCTAAAAAGCAAAAGTAGGAAGGCAAACCTATTTAGGGTATGTACTCTAAATGTAAAGACACTATTAGGAGAGGAAAGGAAAACGGAATTGGAGTGTGCAATACAACAAATAAAATGGGATGTGATTGGACTCTCAGAAATCAGAAGAAAGTGTTGCAAAATAATAGAAACTAAAAAACATAATCTCTTCACTCATACCCAAGCACACAAAGGGATAGGAGGTGTTGGGTTTCTAGTAAAGGAGGAATGGAAAAATAAAGTAATAGGTTTCCACAAAATTAGTTCCCGAATAGCTGTATTAAAAATAGATATAGGGAAGAAAAAAGTCCTTGTACTGGTCCAGATTTATGCACCAACTGCAAGCGCAAGTGAAGAAGAAAAGCTGAACTTCTACAATGATCTCCGGGAAACAGTAGATCCTCTATTGAAAGTGCCAAAAGACACTGTTATAATAATGGGCGACTGGAATGGTAGGATAGGACAGCGAGTCTATGGAGAAGAAATCATAATGAGAAAATCTTGGTTTGGCTCAAGAAATGAAGGAGGCGAAGCACTTGTTAACTTTGCACTTAATAAAAAACTGAGAATCCTCAACACCTATTTCCATAAGAAGAAGAAAAATAAGTGGACTTGGCAAGCACCCGATGGCAAAAAATACGAAATAGATTACGTGTTAACAAATAGATTGAAAATTGTGAAAAACAATGAAATAATTGCTAACTTGTGTTAAATTATGTGCTAAAAACGCTTATGATTAGTTGTAAATAAATCCGCATAGGTGGCAGCACGTTTGAGTGTAAACAAATGTGAAGCCTAACAAAGGTTGGTTAGTCCTGTGTAAGATGGCGGCTTGTGTTGTTCTGTTGTGATACTTTTAAGGTTAATAAAGTGTTATTGAAATAGACTCTGCTTTATTGAGACATATCAACCCCAAACCCGTTTTAAAAGGTTATGGGCCCAGTGCTAGTCTCAAATTCAGTTTTAGTTTATTTGGAAGCTTAAACAGTGGAATTTTGCTGGAAATTGGAACACACGTGTTGATTATGGCTGCTGGAATGGATGGACTCAATAAGTACGGTATTAGGCCATTTAATGGTGCAGATTTTGGAAACTGGAAATATAGAGTGATGCTTGTATTAGATGAGAATGATTGCAGCATCGAAGCAATGGAAGATATGGACAAAGACGGGAAAGCGTTCAAGAAAAAGAATGCAGTCGCTAAGAGCATTTTAGTCCAAAGCTTAACAGATGACCAGTTAGAATTAGTCAGGGATTGTGAGACGGCAAGTGAAATGCTGGAAAAACTGAAGGGGAGGTTTGAAAAGAAGAGCCTTAGTGCACAGTTGTTATTAAAACGGAAGCTGTTACAATTGAAATGTGACGAGGGTGAAAATATTGTAAAATACATCGGTGAATTGGACAATATTGTGAGACAATTACATGCAGCAGATGTAAAAATGAATGAGCAGGAGAAAATTGTGAGTCTTTTAATGAACGTGCCAAAGTCGTATGATTATGTTGTGGCGTCAATTGAGACTATGATTTCAAAGGAGGAGTTGAAATATGAATTTGTATGCTCACGTTTAATTGATGAGAGCGTTAAGAGATCATCTGCAAAATCTCAGAATGAAAATGTAAGTTCTAACCATTCATTCATGGCATTTCCTTTTTCCTGCCATTTTTGTGGTAGGAAAGGCCACAAACGGAGTCAGTGCTATCGCTCCAAGAACAGACCAAGTGGAGGCAATGTTTCTAATGCGATAAAATGCTTCAAATGTGGAAAACCCGGTCACAAGAGCAATGCTTGTAGTAAGCGTGGTAACAAGCAAAGTAGCAATCACGTGGAGACTCAACAAGAGGACAAAACTGAAGAGATATGTTTACTCACTACTGAAAATGAATCTAGTGGAACTGAGTTTATTGTGGACTCTGGATGTACGGATCACATTTGTAATGATAAGAATCTCTTTAAAGACTATGTGGAACTCAAGACACCAGTTAAGGTAGCAGTTGCCAAGGATGGAGAATATATGTGTGCTGTTGGAATAGGTAATGTTAAGGGATATCTTGAAGTGAATGGTAAGTTTAAGAAATGTTGTATTAAAGATGTACTTCATTGTCCTGAATTAAAACGAAATTTGGTATCTGTAAAGAGGCTGGAAAAATCAGGATTTAAAATTGTATTTGAGTCGGGAAAGGTATTTGTTTTTCTTGAAAATAAATTGATTGCTGAGGGAACTAGAGACACATTATACAAGTTGTCATTGTATTTTGATAAAACGGAATGTAACAACACAACTTGTAATAGTAATATTAAGTTATGGCATGCAAGACTAGGTCACTTAGGTGAATCAAATTTGAAGAAATTAGTAAATAAAGATATGGTTGATGGAATTAATGACAATATTCAAGATGAAAATGGTCAGAGTATTTTGCAACAGGAAAATGTTGGAAATTCCGAGAATAATGATAATATTTCAAAGGAAAGAATAACAAAGGTTCCTAAGAGGTTTGATGAATATGAATTAAATATAGCGCATAATACAATTAATTTTGTAGAAAATATTCCATGTGGTTTAGATGAAGCTATGAAATCTAATCAGAAAATAATTTGGAGACAAGTAGATAATGAATTAAATTCAATTAATGAAAATGAAATCAGGGGTTGTACTCAGGATAGTGATTCTTATGATTACAACCAGATTTATTCCCCAGTTGCCAAAGTTCGAACGTTACTAAGTATTTCAAATCAGAAGAACCATTACCTGGAACAATACAATGGGGAAAGTGCTTTATTAAATGGTGATTTGGTGAATAATATTTGTGTGTACCCACCTAAAAGTCTAACTGTAGGTGTTGGGGAAGTATTAAAGCTAAATAAAGCTTTATACCGTCTAAAACAGGCTGCAAAGTGCTGGAATACTAAGTTTGATTGTTTCATGAGTGAATTAAAATTTAAGAGATCGGAACATGATTTTTGTTTGTATTCTAAAAAGGATTGTGATGATAATTCAGTGTATTTAATTCTCTATGTTGATGACATTATTGTGTCAAGTAATAACCAAGAACTTTTGAATAATATTAGGGAAAGACTCAAGAATTATTTTAAAGTAAAGTCCAGAGGTAGGTTAAAACATTTCCTAGTGCTAGACATTGATCTTGAGAATTGATCAGAACATCTATGCTGAAATGATTATTAAAAAGTTTAACATGTATAATTGTGAACCTTTGATTATACCATTATGTCCTCGGTTAGATGTAAAATATAATAATAATATTGTAGAATGTTCAAGGCAGTAATAGTTAATTAAGTTTCTTAGTACAAATTGATGATTTGTTTGTTGAGTTGTATTTGTTCATGTTCAATTAGATATTATGTTAAGAATTATTAAATAAGAGATAATTTTTATTGTAAAGTTTATACATATGTATATAATGAAATGTTTTGTAATTTGTATATGTTGTGGTATCATCAAAATGTTATATTATACTAGTTGTACATGTTTTATGTTATAGGGTTTTTAGCAAAGGGGGGTGTTAAATTATGTGCTAAAAACGCTTATGATTAGTTGTAAATAAATCCGCATAGGTGGCAGCACGTTTGAGTGTAAACAAATGTGAAGCCAAACAAAGGTTGGTTAGTCCTGTGTAAGATGGCGGCTTGTGTTGTTCTGTTGTGATACTTTTAAGGTTAATAAAGTGTTATTGAAATAGACTGCTTTATTGAGACATATCAACCCCAAACCCGTTTTAAAAACTTGAACTTCAACACTGACCACCGGATGATTCGTACTACCCTATGATTAGACAAGATGAAGCAAAACAGACTACTTCCACCAAAACAGTCCCAAGCAGAAAATATAAATGTCGAAGAGTTTCAAGAAAAAATAAAAGGAATTAAACATTCCTTGGAAAAAGACTTAAAAGGAAAACCCCAAGAGCTATATTCTCTACTTATAAAACGGCTAAAACATGTAATAATACAAAGCACAACCAATGAAAGGAAGAAAGGGCTAAAATCAAAACTCTCTAGTAATACTATACTAATATAAATCAGGAGATTTCACGACCACAATTGACAATTCTAAACAGGGAAATAAGGCAAAACATAAAAGAGGACTTACGGGTATACAACGAACAGAAAATAATAGAAATACTAGAATCGAGCAGATCAACTAAAAAAATAAAACAAGAAATGAGCGAAGGCCGTGTATGGCCTGCAAGTTATGAATATAAGGAAGGAAATATAATAAGCAGCAGAAAAGACATGACCCAAATTGCTACAAATTTCTATAAAGAACTATACGATTCTGAAGACTCCAAAACAATAAAAAGAAGTAGTAATCTAAAAGAAACATTAGAACCTGTGCCCTTTATTTTGAATAGTGAAATAGAAAACTCTATAAAGCACCTGAAGAAGAACAAAAGCCCTGGTGAAGATGGAATAACAAACGAAATATTAAAGATAGGTGGGGATGACCTTGTGAGAATTCTAGGATTATTATTTAATAACATTCTTGAAACAGAGGAAATCCCAGAAGAATGGAAGATATCAAAAATCATTCTACTTCACAAAAAAGGGGATAGGAACAAACTGGCTAACTATAGACCCATCTCCCTAGGATCAACAATAGGTAAACTCTTTTCCAGAATAATCCAAACCAGATTAACTACAAAAATAGAAGAAAGCATACCTAGTGACCAAGCAGGTTTCAGGAGGGGAATGTCTGTCCTTGACCATTTACACAACTTATTGAAAAAGCAAATGAATACTCTATCAACCTCTTCCTAGGTTTTGTGGATTTCTCAAAAGCCTTCGACAGCATATATCACTCCAATATCTCCATAGAGGACATACGTACTTTTAAAGTTACCTTAAAAGAATCACTTCCTTCCACACGCCCAACAATATCTTGTACCAAGCCACTTGATCACTATCAGATTCCGATTCATTCCTATCAACTGTTTGAACTCGTCGACCGGCTTTCATTACTACCCGACACATCCCCGCAAAGTGTCCTACTCTATTGCATTTAAAGCAGATTGATCCTTTCGCAGGACACCCGCTCTTATCGTCTTTGTGTTCAGACAGACCACACTGAGATTAGATTTACTTTTTCTGACTGCAGCCTGAACATCCTGAGGACTGTCTGACCTCCTTAACCTGGGCTCTGATCTCCTCCGCGGCCCTAACCTCTCCCTCTACCTGCTGTAGTGACAGTTCAGTCCTCCGCTGAAAATTCTCCGACAAGCTGACATCACTCAAGCTATCTATGATTCGGTGCATGATTAATTCATCTCTGAGGGCAACAAACTCACACTTCCTTGCTAGAGCATGAACCTCTGAAAGAAATTTATCGACGGGCTCCTCTTCCTCTTGCCGCCTCCTGAAAAATTGACTCCTCTCGTAAATGAGGTTAGTTTTCCCCTCAAAATAGTTATTGAACTTTTCAATCACAACGTTATAAGATTCACTCTTAATTCTGTTAAGATTGAAGCGATCAAAAAGATTCTCAGCATCTTCGCCCAGGTAATAAATTAATTGATTTACCTGGAATTTCTCAGTCATGCGATCCAGTCCCGTACCGATTCTGAAGCGCTCCCACCTTTTGTACCAAGTCCACCAGTTCGGGTCCCTGAAGTTGAATTCCTCTGAGGGCTTCATCCTCGTGTCTAGCAACATAGGTTCTTCTTGACCGTACACCATGTTAGGACATCCACTTGCAGACGGCTCCGTAGACTTACGTCCCTTTGGAGACATAACTTAACTATTTAAATCTAACATTAAGTAAACTTGTTGAAACCAAGAACAAGACTGACTTTATTGATTAAAACATAACCATAACTTCAAACATATGATATATTTGCAGGTGATACAAATATATCATATGTTATTCCGTTAACAATTTCAATCTTTCCAAATAATACTAGGGATAAGAACGGAACCGCGCTAAGTTGACGGAGTTCCTGCGAGTAGGACTTTTTACGATCTGGCGAATAAGCCTTATTCAGCTGCAGTTAAAATTCCCAGTGCTATTTCTTTTTCATCTTCTTGACTTAATTTTGTTAGGCCACCACTTTTTTTTTTCTTTCCTCTTTATCATTTAAAGTCGATTTAGGTATTTTGTAGTACTCTGCTGCCCTTCTCAGTGCCTTCTTCTTGGTTTTGACATCATCAATCGCCTTTTTCTAAGCCTCTTTGAAATAATTACTCCTTTCCTTTACGCCAAGAGGACCCAGGTATAATGGAGGCATGTCCGAAGTCACTCCACGGTGTGCGATTTTTTTACTCAAACGAGAAAAAAAAGTTTTTGAACAAAAAATATATATATATTTATTTATGTATCATTAGAAGACATATAGACCTACTATACAAAATGAAAATTTAGGGTATAATTACTTACAGAGCCTCTACACAGATGTTTGTTTCTGGCATTTTGAAAATAAAATATATGTTACCCACTTGGGAAAAATTTGCAATATTGATCGTATTTGTCTAGCCAATTATGCCCCTAATGAAAAACATACTTAAGGTCACGTGATTTCCTGCGCCATGCACTATTGTACGAACTCACCACAGATGACGATATCTCTTCATTATATTACCACTATTCAATTTTTTCCCTCTGAAAACTGTCGCTACATGGAATCTCTGTTTCTATAGAAATTCTTCCTTAATACATTTTGTTATTTTTTCCGTTTATTAATATGTACATATTATATGATGCAATATGAAATAAACTTGTCTTCTTACATAAAATTTTGATTTTTAAGAATAATTTCTGTGGTGTTCAGGCAGTGCTGATGTGTACCAAGAATTATGTTTGGTTTCTATTCCATACTAATAGTTAATAATTTTATGTAGCAGCTTTTGTAAAGTAAAATAACCCATTCTATGTTTGACATATCTACTTAAAATAGAAAATAGAATTTCTTGGACATAAGATCTGCTCTAAAACCACAAATTTGAACCCTTTCCTCTTTAAATAGGAAAGTTTATAGTACTGTATAAAGATAAAGAAACATGTTTACAAACGATGTTCTTATAAGTTCACCAGAGTTAGGATTAGGTTTCCTTGATCAATATAGAGCTTCTTTTTTTTTCTCCCTTTTTCGAATAGGAGACAAGGGTGGATGGGGTAAACCTTTCACTGTGCCAAGAAGTATAGAAGGGGATTCCCAGGAGGTGCGCAGGAAACGTTGAATACACTGGCTCCTGTTGATCACCAGAGATAAGCAACAGCAAGTCTGGACAGTAGCTGATTAAGACACCATCAATATGTGCTGTTGCCATTATAAAATCATTCCGTCACGTAGGAGCTCCATAACTAAATACATTCCTCACAAGATCAGTAGTTTACACTGAATTCCCTTATAATTATATATATATATATATATATATATATATATATATATATATATATATAAATGAATAGGTTTGCTCTTTTATATTTCTAATTAATAGCTGACTCAATGCATACTCCTTGTAGCAATGTTGATACCTTCAATTGAAAATCACATTAATTGCATTTTTTTTAAATTACATTTTAATTCTTTAGGTAAACATTAAAAATTTTAATTATTCTTAGAAAAATGGTGACATCTCTGTTTCTACAAGAGTTCTCAAGTAAATAAATGTTTATCTTAATGTGTAGATTACAGTAGTAAGCCTAATGGCAATGTTAATAATCAAAATACATTTTTTAACATATCAATATGTATAATATAAGGATGTTCTCCTTTATTTACACGATGTATATTTTTATTAAAGGAGCTAACAAACTAAAGGAGTTAAAAACTTCCATCTTAAACATAAGTATTTAACGCCATTAATGACTAGGCTGCAGAGATTAAGTAATACATTTTAAGGAAATAAATAAAAAATAAATTAAACTTAACAATTAATAACTTAAATTAAGGAATGATAAGTAAATTAAACGAGGAGGAGATAACAAGTGCAGATTAAACTCTCTGTATTTCAAACAGTTTTACATCAGTGTCGTACCATATTGGTGGGTCAACATTCCTGAAAGAAAAGAACAATTATGTTAAATGGTATATGGACGCAATTATATGGTTTATGGATTGGCACAATACGTCATATAGGCCTCGTTACGGCTCATCCTGTATTGTAATCTAATCTAAAGTTGTATGGTAATAAAATACTCAATATATCATCATAAAATACTCAATAGATATAAAGTTGTATAATCATTAATAAATTAGAATCTCTCATTCTACTTTCTATTCAAACTTATTTTCAATTATCTAGGTATACAGTAATTATTATTAGAGATTTAAGTCAGTTTCCCGTACAACAAATACTGTCTACTTTTGTAAAGTGAAGCGAAATCTCTAATTACTCCTTTCATAATGAAATCAATCACCAAACCAAATATTTTAATATTTGAGAAAGCCAAAAGCTTCAGCTGTTTCTTTATATTAGTTTACTCAAGATCTTAGATAAAATATTACTTATATTTTGAGCCATAAAAAGTGTCTGGTGAATCGATTATTAATATTCTACTATTAGTTGTCCTGATGGTCTTTATAGTACTTACCTATTTCATTATAACTGAAAACCTTTACAAAGGGTCATTTATTAATAATAGTTTATGCAAACGACAAATATGAAGTTATTGTTATATTAGAGAAATATATTCTTGAAAAACAAACACAACTTTCTGCATTCTATTTTTTATAAAATCTGTTTCTAAATTCCATAATAAAAACAAGAGCCTGTATGCAGTACATATGTTATAATAAATTCTAACTCTAACCATAACAGTTATGTGGTTAGTATGAAACATATGATCTGTTATGATGCTCGGTAGTTGTCCTAACAGCATGCTCCTTATCACTCGGAGATATGACAACATGAAGCATAGATTAATAAGCCTATTCACAGAATGGAAATTGAATTGTTTCGAAGAGGTGTTTGGGATCGACGGAGAAGGAACAGTGTAATATATTCAGATCATCCCAAAAAATTATGAAATGTCAGGAACTAAGCCCCAAAGTACGTAGCACCAAAAATAGAAGCATATATTCGAAATGTGCAGAAGAGTTTCAGGAAAAATTCCAAGACAAGCATTGGAAGAGAAAGTATATTGTGTTTTGGATGAAGAAGGCCAATCGAAAGGCCTCAACCACCTTCCTTGAAGGATTAGGTGTATGTACAGAGCACTCTTCAGCACTAGCTCGGTACAGATTAGTGGACTCACTAGTCAAATCAGATTTACAGCTGAGTGCTTATCATCAATTCACAATCTAACCGTATATACTTTAGACTATATTTTCAATTCAATTCCTTTTCTTCTATCACTAAAGCCTTCTTTTGTCTTCATCTTGTTTCTAACTCCTCACATCTTCAGCTTTAAAGAAACCCGATATCCAAAGAGATTATAAGCAGGCTCAGTGCATAGTGAACTCATGTAATTGGGCAGCCCATTTTATTTTTATTTTTTATGTTTTCTCACTATAAAATTGAATTGAAGTTAGCAAAGGAATGCTACGCCAATTATCAATGGATAAATAAAATAGTACCTTTGAGGCTATTATTTAAGATTTTATGAGCTTCAGGGTTAAAATAATATCAATAATAAATAATTGGAGAGCAATTTTCAACATTTTGCTTTCAAAATCTTCCGGATGAGAGTAGATAAAAAAAAGTGGTACTTGTTCATTAACGGGGGGCCACTTTGTTTCGAATATTTTTCAAACAACAACATACAATTACTTATAGCCACACACAAGTAATAACATACTTACATTATAAGTTTAATTCTGGAGGGATAAAGTGCTTTATTTGGCCCCATAATCGCTCGATCGCTGTTACCGAAGTACGAGAAACGATTTTTCATTAAAACGCCATAGTCTTGCAATAAAGAACATGCGGCTTCCTCTGTTAAAGCACAGAACCCATACTATCGTCTAAACAATTATCAATAATATCCTAGCGACATATTCTATAAAGATAAAGTAACAATCAATAGTATTTCATATAGATATACACCTTTTGTACGCATATTGTTGAAGGTAGATATGCTTCTATGGAAGGAAATCACTGATAACGCTTCAGAGGATGAGGCGAGTTTGGGTATGCTAGGTGCCGTAAGATGACAAATGCCGTTAAAGTACCGCTATGTGGGCTGCCAAGGGGTAGAAAGGGACTGGAAGTGTTATAAATAGTTTTAACAGTCCCAGGATATCTATTAGAGCAACAAAGCTACTAGAATCAGCGCCACGAACAAATTTTTGAACTTACGACGGCTTAGGCCGTCTCTGCCCCGCAAAGGGATAAGGTAAAAATTGGACTTCAAATGAAGATAACTTCACACATAGGTTGCATTTTATTTAGTTGACAATGTATCTATTTTTTAACCTTCTCCCAACAAAGATATGAAAGGACAGCTGGAAAACAGTTTTTGTACTCACAGATAAAACAATTTTCACTCAGAATGCTTAATATCTACTGACTTGTACTTTTCTTATGATCTGTTCCCACCTTTTGAGGGGAAATATACTCTATCAAAAAATAAAGTAATAAAGAAAAAACTTCAATAATGAAGAAGATGCTATAAAATGATTACCTGAGGTAGATAACTCCCCACATGTACGTCCTGAACCAGGTTGTTGTTCCTGCATTCGCCTGATATTTCCGAATCAGAATAGGGTGAGGTACTGGCAACAGCCCTACCAGGGTCCCATGTTGAAGGAATTTCAGAATTTCACTTTCATCAGTCAAACCTCTAGAACATGAAACAATTTCGAATTATTATATGAAAGTTGATGATTGAGAAGATATGGTCGACCGTTCAGAAGTAGGAAGCGTTGATCGTCGGGGTTTCGGTCAATGTTCTTATTTAATAAAACAAATTTTATGGTTAAAATGTATATTTATTACTGCCAACGTTTCGGCTTGCTATACAAGCCATCTTCAGGGCTGTAAAAACATATATGGTATAACAATGACAAAAAAGGATAGATAAATTAACAAAAATATGAGTACATATATCAGTGAATATATATATATATATATATATATATATATATATATATATATATATATATATACATATATATATATATATATATATATAGTATAATAATAGAAATCTAAATAAATATACATGTGTATGGTATACAAGAGAATAAAAAACAAGTGGCCTTTATCTTTACCGCGGTCGTTTCCCTCCGTCCATACTTCCATCTCCATTTCTCCCCACCCCGTCCCCCTCCATCCTCTCCTGTCTAACCCTGTCCCTATCCTTCCTGTCTTCAGAAATGTTCTCTACTTGAAACGGGACAGTTCTCAATCTTCTCGATAGGTAAGTTACTACGCCACTTGTTTTGTATTCTCTTGTATACCATACACATGTATATTTATTTAGATTTCTATTATTATACTATATATATATATATATATATATATATATATATATATATATATTCACTGATATATGTACTCATATTTTTGTTAATTTATTTATCCTTTTTTGTCATTGTTATACCATATATGTTTTTACAGCCCTGAAGATGGCTTGTATAGCAAGCCGAAACGTTGGCAGTAATAAATATACATTTTAACCATAAAATGTGTTTTATTAAATAAGAACATTGGCCGAAACCCCGACAATCAACGCTTCCTATTATATGAAAGAATTGTAAATTATATACATGTATATAATCTATAAAAATACAGATTAATAATTTAATTAAATATATCAGTATGGATAGTTGTACCAAGAACAATTAGTTATTCATAAACAAAAGAATTCATCATCATGAAATCATTATTCATTTCAGAACGTTATAGCCAGATTTAAAAACTTGAACATGCTAAATTTTTTGTTGATATTGATTCTGCATTATTCAGTCACAATAATACACTGTGGTTCCTCATAGACATGGATTGAACTTTTTTGGTCAGTGAACCAAACACATTTCTACAATTTTACCTGTGTTTTGATCATTTTCTCCATCATTAGAGATAATGCATTGATGTAAGAGCATGCACATTTATTATGCAATCAAATTTCTATAACAACTCTTTATGAAAAGTCCTTCACGCAGGAGCTGCATATCTAAGCACTTTCCTCAGAATATTTGTAGTGTAGACTTCATTACTGAATAATTTGCTTCAAATAACTTTTATAAATAAAATAAAAACGTGAATAGTTCTGCTCATTTACACTTCTTATGTGAAGTGTTCAATTATTAATTTTGTAATTAATTTGCTTCCAGAGTTATGTTTATACATGATACTACACTACTTAATAAATACACAAAAACTTCATATCCCGTCTTTTGATCGGACGCAGGGACAGGATACAGCCCCCCTAGTGGGAGATAGTGCTCCTCGCGGCAGGTTGAACCTATGTTTGACGGGCTAATTCTAATGAAACAGATTTTAAAGTAAACCCTTCTTTCCAATAGACCAATTTACTTCATTTTTACAACACTTCTTTCTTATGTGATACCCACGACGTATACCGCGTTTCGTTACAATACAGCAGAAATTATGACCGGTATGAGTAAATTAGTAATTTAGGTCCGGAGTAAACCCCCTCCCCCCTCAAAATAAATTGATTTAGTTTATTTTTACAACCCATTCTTCTCTGTTAATTACCACCACGAATACCGAGTTCCATTGAAATGTAACAAAAATTTTAACGGGGGTCATTTTCGTTGTCTACTAGGTAGGATCGATAAATATTTGAAGAAATTTTTCAAAAATTCTGTCATGAGTGCAACCTCAATAGCTACTTTCCTTCGGAGGAAAGTGCTAAAAAAGTTAAAAATTCAGTTTGATGGTATGTAATATATGTAATTTTGTACCTATTGTGTTCGTCAAATGACTGATTCAATTATATTGACAATTATTACAAGGAGATATTAGTTTCTACTTACTTATCTATGCAAATTTTCTCTACTTGTGGGACAAGAACTTGAAGGAGCCTCATGATTGTCTGCAGGGGTAGTTTACACTTCCACGAGTTAACCCAATCAGAAGTAGGCACCCATTGACCCGAGCTTTTCTCCTGGAAACATTTCCATCAACATTGAAAAAGCTACAAATTTATTAATATATTTCTGACATTATATCAATAGTCAACACAAAAGTGTTGGTCCAAAAGTTGCTGATATTTTGGCCTACATGCAAAATACTTAAAAAAATAGTTTGAAAAACAAAATAAAAGATACCATACCAGAGGTGGAGATTTGATTTGGGGTTGAGGGCTGGATGGTGCTTCCGTTCCATTCACCGAAACAGTAGCTGTCATTTCAACAAGATTTTCATTCGAATCTCCAGAGTTCATGTGAGCAGACTCCTTTCCAGTCATATTCTCTATCCCTGAATCATCGAATAAATAAAAATATTCATTTTAAAATTTTAGTATGTTATGTGAACTTGTCTCAAGAATGGTTTTGAAACTAGAATTGGTGGAATTAAAAGCCCATTAAATGTTATTTAAAAGAATTAAAAAAGCAAGTTAAATGGTTAAATATTACAAAACATAATAAATATTTAATAACTATTAAATACTAAGATATTGCAAAAACCTGTCACGGTGGTGTTTTTCAGTCCCAAAGCGAAAAAATGGTCTTGGTACAAAAGTGGCTATCAGTCCAGGGGGCAAAACAGCCCATTTGTATGAAAGTGGCTATGACTCTAGAATAGGTTAAAGCATGAACTTCGGCAGTGAATGCATGAGGATGTTCATGATAGGTCACGAGTAGTGGCTTTTATTTTGAAGACAAAAATTCAAATTTCCTATCATGGCTATAAAATAACATAAATAGTCTGTGGCAAAAAAATCTGTGGTCTTAATTTAAAACCTAAGATAGCTTAATTTGTTTTTAATGGAACATGCATTCATTTACTAGTTGGAGCTGGTTAATTTAATATTTCAATCTATTAACTGCATCATATTAGCGCGTCTCAATTCTTATCCCTAGTGTCATTTGGAAAGCTGATAATAGAAACAGAACATTTGTCTTAATCTTTCATGGAAAATGTGACTACATTTAAAAATGAAATCTCAAAGTGAAGATCCTAAGCAGCACAATCGGAAACTGACAGTATCCTTAGCAGAAATTATTCCATTTAAGCACCAATTTCTCTGAATGAGATTGCTCTAACAATAATCACATAAGAACAAAATTTGTAGGAAATTTAATAAGTTTTTGAATAGTTGCTTTATGTTCACTATGATTTCCAAGCTGGTTTCGAGATATATAAGAATGTATCTGAAATCCCAAGAAAATCTAATTTTTCCTATTTTCTTTGATAGTAGCTATAGATATGGCCATGGGAATGGTTTTGTTAGACTCCCACGTCCAATTACTACTAATTGGACAAATTTTTACTTTATTTTTTTAATTTTTGGGCAAATTTTTACACAAATTTTGCCCAAAAATCATGTTCTGGCGAACCCATACTGCTGATCTTTCAAATGACACAAAGTATTTGTGTTTCAAATTTCATTGAAATCTATTTTTGAGCCAGCTAGAGAGTGAAGACACAAATACATGCAGATCTTGACATTGATTTGGCTGGAGAGTGGTGGTACTGCATCAAATAGGACACCAGGTCTTCACCACTAATAATTTTTTCAATTTCATGAGGTAAACCGCATAAACGGGTTTCCTCCCTATAGAGGGAGACAGGAACCGTGATAAAAAATAAAATTACAAAATGAATTCATAAATTGTCTACATAACAAACTGATCACTGGATACCTGGAGTATCAGGGAGCGTAGCCTTGAGAGTGCCAGGCTGAGCGGGGAGTGCTGGTCGACTTCCTTCCATGCTAGGGCTTTCGGGCGATGTAGGAGTTGTCACTGGGATATGCTGCTTTCTACCACTTCTTCGTGACAAGGACTTGGTGATTGTTCCGTAATCTGAAGGCAAGTTAGCTAGCGAGTGGAACACCTGCCTCTTTCGGATTATAGTGTAGACAAGGTTTGAATTGCCTACACAATCAATTTCAGTTATTAACATAAATTTACAAATTACTTAACGCAATGTAATTTAAATAATTGGTTCATGCAGAAAATGTGTACACTCTGACCCACTTATGAAGCTTTTTTTTTTTCTTTTCTTTTTTTTATTATTATTATTAAGGTGCTTCAACTACCTAGGTTATTAGCATCATATAAAGCTTTTTCTCCCCTAATCTACAGCAAATGGAAATGGGACACCAACATTTTCAAAACTTATAATGCAATAACCAAAATCCAATTTTTGTCTTAAGTTTCTGAGAATGACCAAATCCCTAACAAGAATTTTGTGAGTCTCACCGTGGTCTAGTGGCTAGCACGCTTGATTCTCATTTGCAGGAAATATGGGTTTGAATCCCGCCTGCCTGTGGGAGGTTGAATTTTTTCAGCTATGGGCTTACTGAAGAAAGTTCCCCGTTCCTGTGATTACGAAGGATGGCAATCCATAGACTGACCGACACTAATGGGCGAGGAGCAGATCCATCTCAACCCTTTCATTTCTGGCGAATGAAGGGACTCGCAGCACCCGGTAAGCTCGATGCTTATCCGTCTAACTCCCCTGTACGCTCGCCAATCTCTCCTCATCTAGACCTCTCTGCCGTTCGACTCTTTCCTATCTCTCAGCATCTTGTTGTTATATATTTGGAATTATTAACTCATTTTGTCAAATATCATCTATACTGGTAATTTTATACTAAACTAAAAGACATTTTCTATCATGGAAAATAATCTGAAGAAATACCCCCAAAATCATCGTCTGTGCTCTCCTGGAGCATTTGCCTTATCTCTTCGTCAGATCGAAAACGAGGTGCATCGTCACACTCATATCTAAGGAGGCTATTTATACCGACCACACTAAACAACATCCAAATTGCGACTGTGGGACTGAAAAATATAAACCGCAACAACACGGCTGGACAGGCAAATCTCCAGGCAACAACCCTGTAAAATGCAGCGAGGCACGCCAGCTTCAACCTCCAACAATTACCCATAACAATGCCAATTGAAGGATTTTATATATATATTTACACAATGCATACTTTTAATTAATATACAAAAAAGATTTGATGAAACCAAAAATTATATATTTGAAGAGCCGGATGGAGCTCTATTGATAAATAATAAAATCAACTTAACTAGCAATTAAAAGATACAATTACTATCATACAACCTCTGTTACTTTAACCTCTGGAGAAAAATTAATAGTCATTACAGATTCTAAAAATGCTCGAAATAAAAATGCATGAAATAATGTATTATTTCATGATGACTTCTTGAGATCCCTCAAGGATAAGATATTGATCTCTGACATGGATTTAATGAAGCTGAGAACTCTCATTATTCTCACTAGGTCAAGCCAATTTTATACGAGCTAATAGCACTAGGCCGGAGAAGCTACTGATAGGGCTAATACAGGCCTCGAGTTAACTCGTGTGGAGCATCAGGGGTACCTACAGTGGAACAGGAGTTATCTTGTGTGGAGCGTCTGGGGCCCTGCAGGTCGAACACAAGTTAACTTGTTCAGAGCAATGAAAGGGTTAATAAATACATTTTTAAAAAATTGTTGTCTTGTACATTTCATGAGGCAATATATATTCTTTAAAAAAATCACAAGAATTAGTATAAAACTCATATTGAGGTATTAATAAAAAAGATAATTTAGTTAAGCACGTTGTAGATAATAATAATCTTTCCAATTAAAGCAATTACAAATGCCGCATCTTGACAAGGAAAGTCAAGCCTCATTTCACGAGTAATAGGCACTTGACAAATAACAGCGAGGAGAGTTTTTCATATGTGAATTTCTACAAAAACATACGTTCAGAACTCTCTTTGTTGGAAGACTTGCAGCTAACAATGAGGATTCAATAGAGTAACAATAGATATGGTTTTGGTTGAATAAATATATTAAGCCTTAATTTATGAAAATACTATAGGAGAATTCTCTGAGTTATGAATAGAATAGAGTTCTCATGGTCTGAGGTATAGTATTTGAAGGACTAACTTAAAGTAATAATGCATACCATCAAACTGGTACTGAATGATGTTGTTGAATATTTCCAATAAGAAGAATACAAGATGGTGATTCGAAGGAGATGAAAACAAGAACCACGGAGTACTGAATGCTTCGAGAAGATGCAGCAGCTTCGTACTTGCTACCATAGACAATGTTTTCAAGTAAGGCGACACTTAAACAAAATAGATTAGGTTAAACAGAAAGTCAATCAATCAGAAAGTTCTAATGTAGCAAAGGTTTTATAAACATACCATTAACTAATATAGTAAGTAGGCAATCGAACAATGGTTGAAGCCTTTGATGGCCAGTCGTAATGATTTTATGGAAAACTGTTATAAGAAGGTCAGCATGAGTTCCTATAAAAACAACATATGATCAAATATTTGAATGTAGAAATAATATAATAATAAGCAAATATATGTTGAGAGGAGATCGTTGCCCGTTGGTGTTGCGAAGGTAGAAATTGTCAGGGTTCCGTCGTTGTGTCTTTATTTTATAGGAAAATGAGTTTTATTGATAGCCTTCATCAGGGCTGTAAAAAAAGTAGGATAGAGTTAATACTAACACACACACACACACACACACACACACACATGTATATATATATATATATATATATATATATATATATATATATATATGTGTGTGTTAGTATTAACTCTATCCTAATTTTTTTACAGCCCTGATGAAGGCTATCAATAAAACTGTAATATATATATATATATATATATATATATATATATATATATATATATATATACATACAAAAAGTTCAAAAAATAGAACAACATTATACAGTAAGCGTGTGCTATAATTAGAGGTAGGTTTAAGACCTAGAGTAAGGCCGCCGAGTCGTGCTACAAGGGTGGCGGGGAGCTACGTCATCCAGGCCTCCCCCACCCTTCGTCCCTGACGGAGGGGAAGTGTTCCCGCTCTCTTTTAATACACTCTTCACAGTCCTATTTTTGCTTAATATTTATTTAATTTACATTTCTATTGATTAAGTAAATATTTCAAATTAAGGTAAAAAATGTATTAGTTACAAAAACAAACATTTATTAGAACAATAATTTTTGGTTGCCTTGGTCCACCCGAAAAACCTATGTAATGTACTCTATAACATACAGTCATCTTTTTCGTACATGGCGGCTGGGCATGCGCGAACGCCACTGGGCATGCTCAAACGCCACTGCACATGTGCGAAAGCCAGTGGATACTTTTTTGTGACTCATACCGTCTTCTTTTTCGTACATGGCATATGCGAACGCAAGCGGACACTTTTTGTAATACATACAGTCTTATTTTTCGTACATGCCCACTGCGCATGCATGAACGCCAGCGGACACTTTTTTGTGACACATGGCCTTTTTCATACATGGCCACTGTGCATGCGCGAACACCACTGTTTCAGAAAATCCTAGACAGTAGTGACTAATGTTGATTCTTCAGTGATTAATGAAAGGTCAATAATACCATCAGCTCTAAACTGGTTACACCTATTTAAACTAAGTTCAATAGTAAAAATGTTTTTCTAAAAATCATTAAAGTATAATTATATTTTTAATATTTTCATTAAAAAATATCTTCTCAGATATATTACACATTTATGAATGTATCAAAAACCTCTCTGGAAATAAAGTTTGATATATTACGTACAATAAACAACACAATTCACATAAATCTTAAAACAATAAGTGAACATATGTTTTTGTACAAATAGCAAATGGTTTATTTATATAGAATCATACATCCACATCATACATGACTAAAATAACCAATACAACTACACAAAAATAGTTATATGATATTATATGAGACTTAGAATATGAGTGAGTCAAGGTACACAACTCAAAATTACTAAATTAGATGCATTATTTTATTTTATTAAGTTGTTTCAAATGTTTGGGTCATTAGACCATTGATTTTAATTATGTTTCATCACAATAAACACACATATAGTATAGTATATAAAATACTCAATTAAAATCTGTCTATCACAGATGATTTTCATAATCAATAGTTGACTGAATTACAATGATATTTTTTAATGCATAACATCTTTAGAACATGCTGTTCTAAAGAAAACTACATCTGTAGATAAACACGCTGGAGGCCCAGAACAGCAGATAATACATTTGAGTCAGATTCTTGACCATATGGTACACTTGAGAATATGGTCAGTGTTATTACTAGCCTCACCTGGTGGTGTCCGTACACCCAGAGGTTAACTAGGGGTAGCTTTCAGAAACACTAGCGCACAAAGGCAGTATTCTACTGTGTTATCAGGTTAGTTATAGGTCAAATCTGCATTAGTGAGGTATACCCTGTCCATCCCAATAATAACTTCTAGTTAAAACAAACAACTTTTTGAAAACTCGTCACTAAACAAAGATTGACATTTTTTAGTGGGCTGCAGATAGTTAGCTGATGATATGATAAATCAAGGAATAGTTGGGGTCAACAATCTACTAGTTAGGATTAACAAGCAGATTTTTGGAAAATCAAGTTGTTCAACGTTTCGGCATGCTCTTTGGCAGCCTTCTTCAGATAAATAAACAAATATACAGAATAACTGAAGAGAATAATTAAAAACAGTAAAAAATATATTAGATGATAAACATCGGTTATAAGACATTTTTTATGTGCATATTATGTAACAAAACATTTATTTTCCTTTAAAAAAGGAAATGAACAATCGTTTTTCATAGAACTTAATAAACAGTAATGCCAAATTATCATAGAAGTACAGGTAAACAGAGAGATAATAATATTTTTAAATAAAACTACATAATGTTTGTTTACGATTGTGGTCACTCTACCATTTTTTATATGGTTTAGAGTGGACCACTGACGGTGAAGGACTGCAGAGATTTGTACATAGGTTGAATTTAAAATCAGGATTTATTTTGGCAAATATAATTAATTAGATGGGGGTGTAAGGCCAAAAGCAGGAACATATTTATTGTTATTGGGTTAGTTAAATTTTGGATTATGATAAATGATGAGTTGCTGCTGATGGTTGAACTGTTGAATGGTTTTGCTGGATCTTCATAAATGATAAATTAAGAAAGGTACCTGGTGTCTTGACGATTATGTGTTTAAGCATGATGTATAAGCCCTGTAATGTGCTGCATTTTCTTGTTTCTCCAATCCTGGTGGGCTGGCCAACACCATTCCTGCTCCCTTCGCTCGTCCTGGGTGGCTTAGATGTTTACTCCTCCATCATTGGTGTGTAAAACTTGGGGAGAGAAAAAAAGATGCTCCACACTTTGTCTGCTTGGTGACTAGGCGACTATATCTTCCCAACTTGTCTTTGCGTGCAGTTCGTACTGCCGCGGGCAAGTAGTTCCCGGGCACACCGCTAGGTGGCAGCACCTCACGGGGTAGACTTCTTACATATAATGAGCGGAGTGAAGCGAACAAACCGCCCACCTAAATTAGTTTAAGCTAATTTACAATTCAAAAGAAATAAAAATAGAAAATATTACAAGGGTACGTACAAGTTTGTTCAACCTACAAACAACACAGAAATGAAAAAGAGTACATAAACAAAAATACAATAATGAGGGTAAAAAACTTCTAATGTATGTGGCGTTAAATAGGTGTACCAAATACAAATTGAAACTACTTCCAAAGAAAACAAAAATGTTTAAAATAAGGTCAAAGTAAACAAATTCCATAATGAAGAAGAATAACAAAAATAAAAGAGCCAAACTTGGATATTCAACTAGCTGAACGATCTTCCGTTTCAGCGTGAAATAAAGGAACAAGGGACGTAACTGCCCTAGTTAAAGTCTTGCCGGTGGGGGTTAGGACATCCACAACGCGAATGATTCCGTCGCGACCAGGGTAATGTGACTTGTCTTACGGGCCATTTTCCTAGAAGTGGTCTTCTTTCCACAAGGATCACGAGGTCTCCCGATTTGATGATGGGTTGAAATCTTCCTGGGTGAATTCTTCAATCTGCCGCCCACCCTGAGGATCCCCTGTTCATCGAAGAAAGGTGAAATGTGGACATAATCTGTCCCCTTTTTCATCGAGGCATCCTTGTGCAACTGTTGTGGCATTGATGTGAACTTTAAAGGAGATACTTTGGTTTTGCGTTTAACAAGCGAGACCTTGACTACGCCATCTGAGCTCATGGAGTGCAAGTATAAGGCAGCGCTGTATCCCTTGGATGATGCATCACAGAAGCCAACCAAGCGGCGAACAGCTAGGGGTTCAGTGATGTATCGTGGAATCGAGATAGAAGACAGGGCTAGCCAATCGGTTGTAAGTTCCATCCAGGCATCTTGGAGATCGTGTGGGAGTTCTTCGTCCCAGTCGGTCTTCGCTTTCCAGACCTCTTGGAGCAATGACTTGGCGATGAAGACTACAGGAGCAAGCAGTCCAAGTGGGTCAAAGATACGCGATATTGACGACAGCATGTGCCGTTTAGTGACCGGACAAGTATGAGGGGGTTTGACCGAATAGGAAAAGGAATCATTTGATGAACGCCAAAGTAGACCTAATATTTTGGTGGAGTCGTCGATTCTGATGGCTACAGATTCGCTATGTAGTTCTTTGGCAGGAAGAAGCATTGGTTCGGTCGAAGCCCACTTGCTTAGGGTAAATCCGCCTTTTGCGAATAAACCGCATAACTGGTTTTGAAGTAGAAGAGCTTCTTCTAGGGTGTCAGCTCCGCTGCACAGGTCGTCAACGTAGCAGTTCTCTAAAACGCGACTTGCGGCTAAGGGGAATTCTGACCCATGGATTTCTACAAGTCGCCTTACGGTTCGAAGTGCTTGATATGCGCTTGACTTAAGCCCATACGTTACGGTATTGAGCTCCATTATTTGAATTGCCTTGTTGGGTGAATCGCGCCACAGGATGTGCTGGAATTTTCTGTCTTCTTCGTGAACGACAACTTGGCGATACATCTTAACCATGTCCGCACATAGAGGAATGGCATAGAGGCGAAAACGGATCAGAATGTTGCACAAATCTTCTTGTAGCTTGGGTCCCGATAGGAGTGCGTCATTGAGACTGTAACCTGATGACGAAGGGCATGACGCATCGAAAACTACCCTCAGCTTCATGTCGCCGTGGGGGCCCTCCTGCCAAACGCCATGGTGAGGGATGATGTACGTGGACTTAGTTGTTGCGGGGGACATATGTCCGAGGTCCCTGTATTCCTGCATGAATTCGGAATATTTATGAAAAAACTCGGGATCCTTTCGGAATCTAGTTTCCAGAGCGTAGAAACGGCGGTATGCAATATCTCTGTTGTCGCCGATCGGAACGCCTTCCTTGAAGGGCAGTCTCACTATAAATCGTCCCTCGTCATCTCGAGAAAGTGTCTTCGAGTAAAATTCCTCGCAATAGGCATCTTCGGGGTCGGTTCGGTCAACAGGTTTGGGCTCTTCAATCTCCCAAAACAACTTCATGTCATCCTCAATTGAATGATGCCTTTCGATAAAGAATGAGTGATGAGAAGTAGAGGGGTGATCATTCAATGTGCCGGCGACAACGAGTCCGAATTTGGTGGGCAACAATGACAAACCATCGATGTCAGAGGGTTTAGATGCGCCGGAAATAATTTGATGGAAGACATCTCCTCCTAACAGTATGTCGATGGGTTTAGACTCTCCAAATTGGTGATCGGCCAAGGATAAATCCATTAGCTTGCTGGAAAGGGATGTTGGCAGGCTGATACTGGGCAACTTAGATGTAATGTGATCGATGACCAACGGTGATACCTTTAACTCTTTGTCTCCAACGAGTGGGCGTAAAACGCAGTGTGTGGATCCTTTCACTAGGTGCGCTGGTAGGGTTGATCCTGCGAGGCTTGTGATGGACACCTTGGAAGGGAAAATCTTAGCACCTATCTTCTTTGCAAGAGAGGAAGTCATAAAGGTGTTTTGACTGCCTGAGTCGAGGAGAGCGTGTGCGGTTTGGAAGTCACCTCTTGAACCTCTAATCAGAGTGCGCACGGTTCCGAGGAGTACGGTGCTCCTTGAGCATGATTTCTGGGCTGAGCCAAAACCGATGAAGGACTTGTCTTGAGTGTCTGCAACTGGAGATTGCCTTATGTCATGAGCCGGTTCTTCATCCTTGGTGACTCCACGATCATCTCGATGGATCAGTGAGTGGTGTTTATTCCTGCAGTAGATGCAGCGAAATTTAGAACGGCAGTTTCCTACTCTGTGCCCTTTTCTTAAACAATTGAAGCACACCTTCCAAGAACGAATTATCGAAGCCCGTTGTTCTACAGGAAGGTTCTTAAATCTTTCGCACTTCGCACAGGTGTGGGCGCCTTGGCAGAAAAGGCATTGAACGGGCTTAGGACTGGTTTCTCGGGACTTAGAACTTTGAGAGTCCGAGGAATCGCTGCTGGTGTGAAATGAAACCGCTTTGTACCGCGAGGAGTTTCTGCTGGGGCAGCTAACACGAGAGTTTGAGGAGGACCTACTGCTTGAGCTTGTTCCTGATACATCCTGTGACATCTTGAGGGCGAGTTTCCTTTGGCGAATGAATGTTATTACGTCCTCAGTTTTCGGAAGGTCCTTGCTGGACTCTCGAGATAATTCGAATTGTTTCCTCGTTTCAGCGTCAAGAGCGCGCAGGGCTAATGTGGATAATATGAATTCGCAAGGATTCTCGAGTTTGAGAGAGTTAAAGGCCTCGATACTATCAGCAACGCCTGTAAGAAACCTATCATATTTCTGCTGTTCCGATTTGGCAGAGGTAACTTCACAATCCACGATGCGATGAACTAGAAGACGAGCTAATACTCGAGGGTTGTCATAGGTCTTTGTTACCTTCTCCCAAGCTTGATCGTAGGACTCATCCGCGATGGTGAAATTGGAAACTAATGACGCGGATTCTCCTTTGAGAGCTGCTATCAGATAATGAAATTTCTCAATTTTGCTGAGAGATTTGCGATCGTGTATCATGGAGCGGAACGTGTCTCTGAAGTGGGTCCATTGTAGGAGGTCGCCTGAGAATGTGGGAATTGGGATCTTATCGAGCTCGCGACCGCGGGAGGTCATTATTGGCAGTTCGGTTTTTTCAGCTTTCCTTAAAGAGTCGCGGTCCTTGAGGGAGAGTAGAATGGCTTTAGCAGCGATAATTTCAGACCGTAGCTTGCTGTATACCGCATCCCAATCTTTATTAGGGAAAATATCGCTTTCTCCCAAAAGCAGATGTAGTGAGTCGCGTTTGTCCCATGTGCAGCAGAATTCCTCCCACTCTTCCTTCGCGACGAGATATCTCGCCTCGAAGCTACGTATGTCGTCATCTGCGATGTCGTTCAATGTAATGTCGCCGATTCCAATGATGTTGCGCTTTAAAAGGCGCATTTTGCGTTCAAGTGCGTTGGCTTGATTAAGATAATCAGAGGATTTCGTCGTTTGACGCCTTTGAGCGTCTTGATCTTCAGGCATATTCAAAACAAAACAAAGCAGCCAACCAGATCGAGCAGGAGCGGAGCAAGGAGTTAGCCAAACAAATAAAAGAATGAGAACAATAGAGCAAAAGGAAGAAGCACAAGATAAAATAGAGATAGAAAATGTTCAGGTACCAATAAGAACAACAAAATAAATAAAACTTGAGAAGAGAACGGGCTGAGCAGACGAAACATTAAAATAGAGTAAGATGATTGACTACATTAATACAACAGGCTAAGCTAAAGTCAATTAAAACCATTAAAATAATCAAAAGCATTTAAAACACATCATACATAAGGTGACTGTCACGAAAAGAAACCAAGGAGAGTGTGACGTCACGAGAGCGGGGTCACTGTAACTAGACTTGATAACTACTACCTCTATGGACTGAGTCTAGGTGGAGAAACAGCTAGCTGAGCGAAGCCTCCCTAGTTTGAGAAAACCATGAGGATCAGTCACAGTGGAAGAAGAATTGTGTTTTAAATAGGTGTTTATGTGTGGAATAACAAATGAATTGACTTTATGTGAAATAATACCTGTGTGATACATATCTAGAAAATAAAGATATAAATGATATTTATGAGAATCTTATTGTCTACCCAGATCATTAATAAATGATTGAAGAACATATTGTAATTAAATTAAAAAATATAAAGAATAAAATCTATAAGGTAATTGAGAGATGAACATGAGACAATAATATGAATAATTTAATAATATAATTGAATGCAAGTTCTCATGTTGGGCTAATGTCAATTACTTGAGTTAAATATGTCTTCAAACATTTACAGAAATTATTTAAACATTAAAATAGTCTAAGCAACACATTTGAAAAATGATCAAGTCTGATTTGGATCATGAAGTGAATTTTTAAACTGATTAGTTCATGATAATTAATACAAAATGGTATAGACTTGATGTGATTTGAAAATAATAATCTTTGATGGCAATTAATTCATAAAGCCATATAAATATTTTTTATTGCTTGAATATAAGACTATTTTTGCCAAAATTATGTAACTGATACAGATCTCTGCCCGGAGGACCATGTTTACGATTGTGGTCACTCTACCATTTTTTATATGGTTTAGAGTGGACCACTGACGGTGAAGGACTGCAGAGATTTGTACATAGGTTGAATTTAAAATCAGGATTTATTTTGGCAAATATAATTAATTAGATGGGGGTGTAAGGCCAAAAGCAGGAACATATTTATTGTTATTGGGTTAGTTAAATTTTGGATTATGATAAATGATGAGTTGCTGCTGATGGTTGAACTGTTGAATGGTTTTGCTGGATCTTCATAAATGATAAATTAAGAAAGGTACCTGGTGTCTTGACGATTATGTGTTTAAGCATGATGTATAAGCCCTGTAATGTGCTGCATTTTCTTGTTTCTCCAATCCTGGTGGGCTGGCCAACACCATTCCTGCTCCCTTCGCTCGTCCTGGGTGGCTTAGATGTTTACTCCTCCATCATTGGTGTGTAAAACTTGGGGAGAGAAAAAAAGATGCTCCACACTTTGTCTGCTTGGTGACTAGGCGACTATATCTTCCCAACTTGTCTTTGCGTGCAGTTCGTACTGCCGCGGGCAAGTAGTTCCCGGGCACACCGCTAGGTGGCAGCACCTCACGGGGTAGACTTCTTACATATAATGAGCGGAGTGAAGCGAACAATGTTTATAATAAAATACAATAGAAAAGGGGCATCGAGCTATCCAAGCCCTCGATCATTGGGATCTAGCACCCTTGATTGTGCCTAGTGCCCCGAGTTCACTCCGTTTCTAGCTTGCAGCTCCTTGGGAGTAGCCTCTGCTACTTCCTTCAGTGTTACAATTCCCCTACTAAAATGCATTAGCCTGCTATATAAAAATAAATAGAAATATAAAAAATGTATAACCAATAATTTGTTTTCCTTCTTGATTATTCTCTTTGGTATCTCTGTTGTATTTTTTTTTTTTTTTTTTTGTTCTTTTAGCTGACAAAGGCTGCCAAAGGTCATGCCAAAACTTTCAAAATATAGATTTAGATATTAAAAAAATCTGATTGTTGTTCCAACAAACATCCCGCTACTTACGCATTAGCTTCACCTCAGGTTAGAGAAGTGGGTCTTGTGTGGGTGTGTGATCTGGATCATCAGCACATGCGCAGAAGTCAATTGAAGTTGTGCCAATATGGCGACGGAAATATCATTTATTAATATTATCAACGAGTTGGGTCGACTAGAGTTTCGATATAACCTTGAGGAAACGCGTAGCACTTATGTTAATGGCATAATTGCTATGAGTTTCAGCTCGTTACGCTCGCTCAAGGTTATATCGAAAATCTAGTCAATCCAACTAGGTCAATCCTATCTCCTCACACCAACAATCATAAGACGTAACGTTCCAGGGAGAGTTCAGAAAAATATAAAGTACCTAATAACTTGCTCCTGGGATACGGACAGACTTAAGCATTTTATTAAAGTTTAGTTATGTTCATATGGCAATCATCTTTGCCTAAAGAGTCATTTAGTGATAAAACGTGAGCACTTAACACTCCATGCCAAGAGTCGAGGGTTCGATTCCCACTAGGGGTGGTGGCTTTCCTTTAGAAAAAAGAAAAGGCATCAGCCCTATCCTGGCTAGAAAAGGGTGGTAACCTATAGAGAACCCGTCCTAAAATTCTTTGATAATATTAATAGACGTTAAAATTTAAATAATAATAAAGAGTCATTAATTTGTAATTATATATATATATATAAATATATATATATATATATATATATATATATATATATATATATATATATAAAATAAGTAATCAAAATTAATCTTCTAGGCCAGAAAGGGAACTTAAAATAATAGAAGAAGTCTGTGAGAAAGAATTAGATCCGCTAATAACGGAATTGGCAAACCTTATTGAAGAACTGAAGATTGCAAGCTCAGAAAAAAAAGAGAATCAAGATAAAAAGTTTAGATTAAATTTTATTATTTCAGAGCTATTAATGGAAGAATGTGAAGTAAGGCTAAAATGCGTAAATCGGAGAAGGGCAGTTCAAGAAGAATTATACGCAATTCATAGGAATAAATTGCATTTGAAGAAACAAATATCTCATTATGAATCAATATGTGCTCACTTAAGCACTCAACTAAACGTCAATAAAGCCAGCTAGAAATAATTTTAATTTTAAAATCCTTTAAACAGATTAATAACAGATTTTTTAGGTATAAGTTATCTACCCCATCACTACCCTTTTCTAGCCAGGAAATAGGCAATGCCTTTCCTATTTTTGCACGAAATCCACGATGCCCACTTGGAATTGAACCTATCATCCTGGGAAGGAATGTTAATGCCTTACACGTGGCTATTGGGTCTCCGATCGGCAGCTTAAAGAAAATTAAACCTTAAAATACACGGGGGAAAAAAATATCAGTCTTCTAGCAGGCCAAAAAGCTCAGACAGGCACATACTGTAGAGGTATCTAATTCTTGACCAGACGGTACACTAGGAAGATAGTGTGGTCAGTATTATTCTTCGGCCTCCTGATTTTCCCCTTAATAAACTAATTAAAGGCTTGGTGGATTTTTAACTTCTAGAGTCTTTGTTCTTGGGTTGGATGAGGGACCCCCTTATACAACCCATGAACAAAGACACTAGAAGATAAAAAACTTTAGTGCGCCCGGGTTTTGAACTGAGCTCCTCCAGAACATTAGTTGAGCACTCTACCACTGAGCTAACCTCTTCCCAAGGATAAGAATAGAAACGTGTTAATATGATGCAATTCCCACAATTCGTACATTTATTATAGTGGTGATATGCTTAAAACCTCAAGATTTTTTTCCCACTTGAAATAGGGCTCAAAATTATTAAATCAGTGGCAACACTTTTCATAGCATGTTAATGAAAAATAATAGAGATAACATGGTTAATATTTTTTTATAATAAAGTATCTTATTTTAACGCCAACATTTTGATCTAAATTTTCAGCTAATGTCACAGGCTGAACAATATGTTGAATAACTAATATATACAGGTGAACATATCGTCCCTACATGTCAAACTAAGAATATGAAAAATCGGTTGACACACCTTAAATTCAACCAAAAAAAAAAAAAATCTCGTTTTTCAGATTCGATACTTTGCTCTTGGATTATGGACCATACAGCTTGTCACAAATTGCCCCAACTCTAACCCCTTTAGAATAGCCTCTAATGCCTTAAATAAAGTATCGAATAAGACCATTTTTTAATATATTACTTCGTCAATGGATAGTGTATAGGCTAGGTAGTTCAATCTATAAACTAAATTGAATTATAGTGTAGATGGAGATAGTTAGCCGCTGTAGAGATACGAAGACAGGTATAGTTGGGATTCGGCTAGGAGAAAAAACGTCAGACTTTCAAAAAGAAATCTGTATTTTGGACGTTTCGACTGCAACGATGGTTGCATCCATCGTTGCAGTCGAAACGTCCAAAATACAGATTTCTTTTTGAAAGTCTGACGTTTTTTCTCCTAGCCGAATCCCAACTATACCTGTCTTCGTAAATTGAATTATATTCTAAACCTGAAAATTGATTAGGGTGGTTCTAAATAAATGAAAGTGGACTGTATTTGAGTGAAATATATTAAATGGTAATCAATATTTACATGGGTTGAGCTTAATGGTGGGGGTGGATCTGACTTGGTTGGACTCACATACTTAGGTTTAAAATTGTGGTTGTTGCTGGCCGGCCCTCTCTCCCTCCTCCCTCACCAGGATAGTTTTCTTCCCCTACTCACTCATGATAAAACTGAAGGAACGTAGGAAGGAATAAAATAGTCTTGAATAGAATGTCTTGAATTTTGATACACTGCACTTTCTTCTTTTCTTCTCACTGCCTTGTTTTTTCACACAACATATGATTTAAATAGTGATTTATTGTTCAGCTGGATGTGTGATCCCTGAACAGATAGAATATGTTCCTTCTCTAGTTGGTTTTGATTTGCATATTCGATAGTTTGACATGGTAAGGACGATATCTAAGTTTAGATTTAATAATTAACTTACATTTTAAGTTTTTGGAGCATATATTTCATATTTACAAAATGACTAATGGAATCTATTTCAAGCTCAGCTTATGTATCATCAACCATAATCTGAATTGAAAAATAAATCTGATTTTAGTGTAAAAAGAAAAAATATTTCCATTATCCAGATAAGAAGAGATTCTAAACGTTGACCACATATTTAAATTTGAACGTCCATTATTATTAACACAGAATTTTTAGGTTGCCTACTTATTCGACAGATGTTAATGTAAGATCAGCCTAGGGTAGTGATTGAGGAAAATAAACTTCCCACCATACTGAGAAATATTTATACATCATTCCGGAAAATAATTCTATAGTTCAGACAAACCCAGGAGTTCAATTCTGTATGCACGAACGCCTGGGCAGGAATTTCTCCCTGCCCTCTCCCTTCTGTTCCGCAAAGCCTTTGAATGATCAAACACTTAACGTGAATCACTATAAAACTCTATGTCTCGTTTCAAAGAAGGAAAGGCTTTGAGAGGCCAGGCAAGGGAGATAGTGTTTAATATTTATCAATACTTAGCCAAACTAGATTCCACAAGCAAGACGACTGAGTTAAGTGTTAAGGTTATAACAGGGAATTCTTCCCAGTATTTTTACTGCCCTTCGGGAATACAGGCCCCTCCCATTCCCTCCATTTCCCCCTCCAACTACTCCATCTAACTGAACAGGCTATAGTCTCTAGTTTGCAACATAAATTCATAAAAAACTCGAGCATGAAATTGTATGTTTTTCAATGGAATATAATTCTTATCACACCCCAGATTATTGGGGAGAGTCAATAAACTGAGGCAAAATAGAAATCCCAGAGAATTAAATCCAAATATAAGAAAAATAGGAGGAGTTTAGACCTGTGAAAACTGGAATGTCCATTGGAATTGTAGCAGTATATGGTTTATTAAGGCGTACACCAAAATTTCTTTCCCCACTTAGGAGTAGTATAATGAAAACTCCAATATGCATCAGACCCACTCGAGCTGAAACAATTAATACATTACAAATAATCAAGGAGCAAAAACCATAGATATTTATAAATAATTAGGTATAAAATTATTAAAAATATTGGCTTACACTGATCAGCTCTGGAGTCATTAAGGTGGTACAATATTGGTACTAATATTTCTAGAACATCACTGCTCTTCAGTACATAATACAAGAATTTCTGTAAAATAAACATGATTCAAGCATTAAAAAAATGTGTAAATAAAAAATATTGATATAGATAATTGTACTAATTACTAAAACTTTTATAAAAACTACTTTGGACTTTGAAATCAGGAAATATTCCCGATTTTACTTAGGCCTACTCAAAGTTAACAAAAGATTTTTTACACACAAAATTTTGTTCACAAGGAAATTAGTATTAATTTTTCTCAGGTACCCATAAAGTTCCCTAAGGATTTATAAGCCATGCCATGACTTATAAGCTTATTCTAATTTGGGAGGCCTGGTGGCCGTGAGTGTTAAGGCATGAGCACTTAACACTCTGTGCCAAGGGTCATGGGTTTGGTTCCCACTAGGGGTGGTGGCTTTTCTTGTGAAAAAAGAAAATACACAAGCCCTATTCTGGCTAGAAAAGGGTGGTGACCTATAGATAACTCGTCCTAAAAATCTCAGTTAATTATAATGGACGTTAAAATTTAAATAAAATAAATAATCTAATTTGAAGCCATGAGTCCACATTAGTCTTAATTTTTCCCACAATTATTTTGTTTAGTTATCCAATTTTTGCAATGTACTCAGCCTGATTCTTGTTATCTGAGAGAAATGACAGCTATGGAGTGAGTGTTTCAAGAAAGATAATGATTCTGTTATTTGGAACCGAATCCCTAAGGTATTTTAGTAATTTTCAAATTAAAATTATTTAAATTATTAGAAAATAATCTTGTTGTATTTAGCTGAAGGGATTTTGCTGCCCTAAGCCTTGACAATCATTGGGATGAATAGGGTGGATAAGAAAACACTTCGAGAACCAATAGGAGTATGGGATATTATGGTTAAGCAAGCTAAGTGATAAATAGAATCAATTTTCAGACACAAATAGCTTCCATCTCAATGAAATGACCTATTATCATTTTAACTCACAAAAACCATAAATAATTTTGATCACATAAACCAAATCTTAAACACTTGAATAAGCAGTAAGATTTAGTTCTCACCTTACCTTGTTATAGTCACACATTTTCCAAAAGAAAACAAGGAGTTCTTGGTGAAATTGCACTTTTTTGGTAGAGTTGGGCAAATAGGTTTGAACAAGAGGATTGTTGAGTAATCTAGTAAAACCTCTAAGCACAAATCCAAAATCTTCATCTCGATGAATACGGGACAAATAATTAATAAATAGATTGTCTGTGCTGTTGGACTGAAAAATAACAAGGCCACTATTAGATTAAATGCAAATAAATAAGTACAAAGATATTCTATAAACATACTCCAGGCTGTGAAGTGTCATGATCCAAGGTGACAATGAGAATTTGAAGAGCAGCATCGACTAAAGGTTCGCTCGTATCCTGGAAGAGAAGGTGATTATACGGAAGCCCCAGTCCCACCGGATCGTAAGAACAGACTGTATTGAGTAACGATGTAAACATTGGCAAGGCATGGCGGTTATCAGTTGATGTAAAGTATTGTATCCACTTATTTGGAGCCGATTGAATATCTAAAAAGAAGAAAGTTGAAGGAAATTCAGTACAATACATATTAATAATAAGAAAAGCCATGCAATATTTTATATCAAACATACAACTGACTAAATTTATGATAAATTAAGCTTACTTTGTATTAAAGCAGTCTACAAAAATTAACTGAAATACTTTTTCCCAAGAGAAGCATAAAGTCAAACCACCTTAATTACCTAATTATATGCTCCAATAGTTTTTTTATTTGTTCACAAAAATTTGTTGTATGATATAGGTTTTACTAATCAATGAAACCAAATAAATAAACAACCTCTTTTTATTTTAATTTATGGAAAACTTAAAATTAAAGAAAAATAAGCCATCCTCAAAACTATAGAGAAACCCGACGAGCCTGGAGGTATCTCCAGTGCCCTTAGCACAAAACATTAATTGCACCCGACATCTAGTGGTGAAAGAAATAGCTAAATCTTCTCCCAGTACTCACTAGATAGCCTCAATGTCAACTGCTAATCCAGTCAACCGGTCTACAGACATAGCACGCCTCGACTGCTACAGCAGTCAGCAGTAGGGAATGAGGTTAAATAATTAGAGATTATCCCCTTAATTAAGTAATGGCCAATAGTCTGAACCTTGTGTACATTTATTCCAATCCCAACTATCCAATCATCCTGAAGATAATCATCTCCTTGAACGTCCAGCCTCCTGTGGCAATCTCCCACTACCCACACTACTTACTATCGGAGTTCTCTTACAAGGGAACATACCCAAGCATCCGGAGCCGATTTTTATGAAACTTTGTATATTTATTAAAGACATGAAAATACCAGAGACTACATGTCTCCCCCAGAGAGGAAAAAAGTATTATTATTTGTTTTCAATGATATTTACCTCATTAGAGTTTCTTAGGATGCTGATTTTAAATCTGCTATTATTTTTGGTGTAAAAAAATGTATAATGCTAGTTTACTTCAAACATAAGCATATTTTTGAATTGATTTGATGAAGTATAAATTTTCAAAGCTCGACATATAAAATTTTCACCAAAGCATTTTCACCCTATTTTATTTTATTTCCCAGCTCCTAAGACGCATTGGACGGACACCTGTTGACTCTTTTTCGATGTAGAATCACCAGAAAAAAAAATGGACCAAATCGAAGACCTCTCAACTGTATACTCCTCTTGTTAGCATATTTGAGGTGTACTTTGGAAGGGTTGTTTCACCCCTTAAACGTGCGATTGGGCTGATATTAAAAAATAAGTATCAATTATTTATAAATATATTAAGTTTCATAAAAATCGTCTCCGGGCACTTGGGGATGTTCCCTTGTTAGTTTTTTCTAAAGCACTTGATACTGTAGGCCATCAAGTCCATCTCAGCTACCTCCGATACCCTCTGTACCCTACAATCCCATCAGCTGCTTTCAATCCTTCCTATCCCATGACGTGCCAGGGCTAATCTTGTTCCCCAACTTTATTTAGTCCATTCCAACTTCCGTCTTGATACTAGTGGCTCCCAGATCTACCTCTCCTTTAAGCCTTCTAACTAATATAAATAAGATCAAGTGTCAGATCCCCCTGGCAACCATCAGACTTCTTCATTTCAAAACAAAGGCCAACCATACAAATAATGCTATAATGTCTAAAAAAAATGTTTGTATGTAAAATTAATATAAAAATAAATGATTACCAACAGGGGGTTGATACATAGTCTCTGAGAAACAGGTCAGTAAGAGTTTAAGCAGTTCTGTCCGAGCTGAATCAAAGGCAGCATAATGTGGAGGAGAGTGGGCAAAACCTACTCCTGCTTCCCAGATATATTCACAGCTGTCGAGTGACAGCAAATCTTCAGCTTTGTCCTACAAAAATATATTACACTTATTATCTCTTCTTATTCTTTACAGGTAGAGAATCTTTAGTTATTCACCAGGATTCAACTGTCCAATAAATTAAACATTATTTATTAAAATGTTAATGTCCATTATTATTAACTAAGAATTTTAGGACGGGTTATCAATAGGTTACTGCCCTTTTCTAGCCAGGATAGGGTTGATGGCTTTTCTTTTTTCTAAAGAAAAGACACCACCCCATAGTGGGAATCGAACCCACGACTCTTGGCACGGAGTGTTAAGTGCTCATGCCTTAACACTCGTGGCCACCGAGCCTCCAAATTAAACATTAACAAAGGATAACTGACTTACGGGGAAAAAAAGACACATTTTGGAGGCTAATGATAACCACAAACATGTATTTATTTATTTAAATGTTAACATCTATTTATTATTTACACAGAATTTTAGAACAGATGACCACCATTTTCTAGCCAGGATAGGGATGATGCCTTTCGTTTTTCCCAAAGAAAAGCAACCACCCACCAAACCACCCAAACCAAAAATAAATACCAACAGTTTTTATTAAATCTAAATTACTTACTAGGTGCGTTCTTTTATCTTCATACTCTTGTTGAAATTAACAAGAGAAGACTTAATTATCATTAATAGTATTCATTTGGTACATGACGTTTTCTATATTAAAATAGGCCCAGTTTGTTTTTACTAGACATGCAAACATTTTAAAATTATTTGTGCAAGTCATTTAATTTAATTTACATGTAAAGGCATTTCCTCCTATCCCACATGTCCTGCATAAGCACATACTTGCGAGAACGCGCTTCATGGACTTTGGCTGTGGGAAAATAACCGACCCTGGGCGGGGAGAGATTCTGAGCTTACACCTGATCCAGGTGACCCAGCAGGTTATCAGGGGCACAATAGATCTTTTAGGTCCAGTGGCTTTTCCTTTAGGGGGCCCCGATTCCATCTATCTAATATAATTTATCTAGGCTGCTATTTAGATATAATTAAGTTTTGTTTTGTTTTTTAAAAAATAAGCATAGTTTCTTTTTAATGTGTACACTATTTTGATGGAAGTTTTTTTTAATATTAATAAAAATAACTGGAAGCACAAATGCAAATGACTGAGTTTAGGAGTAAATTGTAAATATAGGCTAGAAACACATTACTACTACTAACATTGTTGCTATTCACATATGGGCCCAGCAAGACAACTTCAAGTAAAATTAACGTTGTCTGCCCAGACTTTTAGAAAATTAACATTATTATATTTATTTATTTAATTTTTACATCCATTATTATTAAGAATTTTAGGTAGGCTTATCTATACGTTACCACCCTAACATTATTATATAGTATTCCCATGCTATAATGCCATACCTTTATAAGCATTGTATAAATAAATAATTTCCTTACCGGTCCAGACTTCTTGCTGGTAACTGTGAAGTCAGGGCAAAATAAGAGGTCCTGAAAAATAAGAAAATGCATATATTTTGACATTCTCAGTGAGAAAAATAGAGAACTTTATTTTTTATTAGTTGAATATAAATACTTACAGCAATTGCATTGAGAAGTGAGTGAGCTAGAGGGACAGAATCTTCGGAATCAGGAGACTGAGAATTCTCCGGGAGCCTTGTCCAGAAGAAGCCCCTCCATTCAGGATCTTCGAATATGTATGGAAGAACTCTTGTTAACAGCCGACCACAGTTCAAAACTATCCAACATAGAACATATTTAGAAAAAAAGCAAGTTAAAAAGTAGAGAATTTTAATAAATAAAATGAAAGATTTTCTTTTTTTATTGAACAACATTAACAAATAAATTATACAATTTCACTTGCATGCACCTACAGTTCACTTCACTTATAAGAAATGTTTAACAGGAGATTATATATATATATATATGGGTAATAAAAATTACCATAAGTTTTAGATTTTTTTTTTTTTTTTTTTTTTAACAGCCTTAGATTTGCACATATGTAGGAAAATTAAAGGCTTCAATTTTTATGCAACTCTGTCGCCAAAATCAGGAAATATTATAGTTAATAGCTAAAAGTTTTAAGAATAAGTAGAAACTAATGTAAAGAAGTATAATTACTGGGAAAATTATGAGTGAACTAGAAACAAGAAAATATACTGAGGAACAGGTAACTATTAGACTTGTATCACCTGTTTCTTGACACATACATTTCTTTCCATAGAAATGAAAAGATTGAATCAACAACAATACCATACTAACATCTTCAATTCAAACTGCTTGAAAAAAATGAGAAGGGGGTGAGGTGGAGCCAAATTTAAAAGAATACAAAATTTAAACTACATTACTCCGCTAGGAAAGGGGAGAGATCAACATTGGCCCCAAGAATTTATAATAATAAATCTATATATATAAGGAACTCCTGTGTTTTTTGTCAGTTTGTTCCTTAAACAAACACACCGTTTGACCAAACTTGGAACACTGGTAGGTCTCGATCCGAAACGTCTAGTTGGCTAGGTCAAAAACATCTACCAGCTGTCTGATGTATGATTGAGCCTTATACAAATACACACCGTTCATCCGATTTTGACCAAACTTGGCACACAGGTAGGTCTTGATACGGGGAGTGTCATAGGCCAGACTAAAATCATCTAGGAGTTACAGTTCGGAGGTTAATGGGTTTGAAACTGTGAACCCAAACAGTTGCAGATTTGCGTTATTAGATGTTAATATTACATATTTGGTTTCTAATTTATTTTTGCTTTTCTAGATGCAGAAAGTAGGTGTAGCATGGCACGCCGGGTAACGGCTAATGTAATTTTAAACTAAATTACTTTTATACAGTCATTTCCAAGTATGCTGACAAACTCGGAGGAATACCAAGAAAGAATATCTTGAATTATATCCACAAGGATTCCAAAATTACTTTACCAATAGAAAGTTCCCTTTCATAATATATTTTCTAGAAGGAGCAAAGGAAACTATCATTCACAAATAAAAAAATCAAATACATACAATCATGAAGATCATAACCTTTCAGACGAAAATACCTAATATTTTTTAAATTACCATATAAAAGAATGGAAACATTTTATCTTTAGATTACATTTAACATCGATAATATTTTGTTTTCAAAATAAAAATAAACAGGAGTTTATATGGCCGTGAGTTATGGAACAAGTTGAGTACTCCAGTACAATAGTGAAGTATTCAAATCTTATGTTGATGGAGATAATGATTCAACTAAATGCAACTTAGTCTAACCGTGGCTTTTGTTACTGAATCGGACTCTCCCTACAGAGATACTATTCGAATTCCCAGGCTCGGGTGGGCTGATTTTATTCAGTGTTGGGCTCACGATAAATCCTCTACTTCACCACGGATGCTTACAAATGGTGACAGCCTGTAAAGAGCCCGGTGCTTAGGGCAGTGGACATTCATAAGTCTTGGAATATTTATTAATAAATATTAATTAGTTAATGTATTACAATAGCAAAAATAATTTTTTACAATTATTATTACGCATTGCTTATATCTTTGCTACTCGCCTTTATGTAGAACAGTATTCTTTTTATTTATTTAAGTTATAGAGTTCTGCAATTGAGGGGGAAAACTCTTTCAACGTTAGTCGTCAATTTTAAGAGTGAAAAATGTAGAACTATAAAAATAGCATAGACTTTTTTGGTTAGTTTTAATAAATCTAAACTAAATATTAAATATTGCCTTATTCGTGATCCAATATATTGTGTATAGTAAAACAAATGGAACTCACTAGTTGAGGATCCAAATCAGCTTCTTCTCAACCACCACATACTGATGTATTAAATACATTTTATTATAAAATCAGTGATGTTACCTGCCAGTTGATCTTGCTGAGTTCTGCAGGAGTTGTCGACTGCTCGAATCATTTTCTCGACAGCTTTATAACAGAGCGTTGCAAGGTTTGATGGTGCTTCTTCTCGAAGAGCCCTAATTTCTGTGGCCGGAACAAGAGTGAAAACATCTTGTACATTAGTAACATTTTCACTCCAGAATTGATCCCAGAAACTCTCATCGCCAGCATCTATAGGCTGTATTTGAGGAAATACATTCATTCAGTGCACAGAGAAATTTTTAAGTTAGAACTATTTCGAATACCTATTTTATTTTAAAACAACATATTTGTAATGTCAAGTACAATAAATCATTCTAAAACAGAGGAATAAGTATTCATCTATTTATTTTTAATGTAAAATAACCTGATTCTTTGTCGTTAGCTGAATTACAGCTTTTCTGAAATTTAGTTTTGTATCTGAATTCCCCATTATTTCAACATTCGGACAACACTTTAAGTTTACAGCTGTGTTGTCATGTAACCAGTAGTAACCTCCCCATCTCACAAAACGCAATCTTTTCAAGTAGATATATTTACATACTCTGGTTAGCTCTTTACACCAGTGGATAACAAGAATACTATTTTATTTTAGCGCGGTTACTCCCTACCTCCATAGAGAGAACCCGCTTATGAGGTTGACCTCATGACGCAATCCAGAAGTGCCGACTAGAAACTTTCTCGTTTCAGACCCCATAGATCACGAAAATATAGGTGGTTCAAATTTGTATATATATATATATATATATATATATATATATATATATATATATATATATATATATATATATATATATTAGCGCGGTTCCTCCCTCCCCCATAGGGAGAAACCCCGCTTATAAGGTTGATACAATGAAACAATCCGGAAGTGCCGACAAGAAAATTTTGCGTTTCAGAACCCCTAGAGACCGAAAATAACGGTGGTTCAAATTTGTGTATATATATATATATATATATATATATATATATATATGTATATATTTATTTATATATATATATATATATATATATATATATATATATATATATATATATATATATATACATATATATATATTTGTCTGTTCGCTCATTTCTGGCTTCCCTGATGGTCCGATTTTGATGAAATTTGGTACAAAAATCTGTCGTCCAATTTGAAAGGTCAAGTTCGTTAACCAGCAAAATCCGCCCACTGGAAGATGGCGTTTGGGGCGAAATTCGCGCAAAAAAAATCGTAACGCTTACGTTTTTGAGTTCATAAGCTTGTAAGTACTCGTTTTATAGGTTTCTTGGGCTAGGAAAACGAATGAAACCATTTTCAAGGCGATAGCTTTAACCGTTTTCGAGAAAACTGAAAAAATAATTTTTGAATGCCGTTTTTGGTTTGGGTACTTAGAATCATGGGATTCAGTTGAAACATTTACTGCATCTTCTACTTTCATTAAAACTAATATGTTGAAATTTTGGTTGCGTTTGGAGTTAAGGAAGGGTTAGAATAAAATATTTTATTAACAGACATAAAAAAGTTTTGGTAACTTTGTATACTTTCCTTAATATCTCGAAAAAGGTTAAGAATCTTGGGAAACGGAAGAATACCATTGGAAAGCTTACTAAATGATCTACAAAAAAGGTTCTAATGAAAGTTTTGATTAGGCGATGTCAATCGGAGAAATAAGTGCTTAAAACTTTTTTTTTTTTTTTTTTTTTTTGGGTGAAATCAACCACATGGGTCATGGTCACTGTTAAAGGAGAAAGAAAAAAAACAAAAAACAAAAAAAAAAAAAAACTTTATGGTTGGATTTTATTTTAATAGTATGAATTGAGTTTATTGAAATATGCGTTTATTATGGATTAAGAGAATTTAGAAAAAATAATAATTAGTATTTTATATTGACTAAGATTTCCACTCTCAGCTGATGCGAGGCAACCCCAGCTTCACAAGGCTACTCGTTTACTTTGTTACAATTACATATGTTGTGGACAAGTCCGGAGAGGATCTATAGCCTCCTACATTAATAATTAAATTTGTTATATTTTATTAAATAGTCCGGTTTCCTTCATAAAATTGATTAATTTGGTTATTGCAGTTTTGGTATCACCCAATGTTTCATCTAATGTTCCTGAAATATCGTGAGTTCTTCTTTCAAGTTCATAATTTCTACACTCCGTCAGTATATGCTTAACACTTAATTCTGTTCCACAGGTGATGCACAAAGTGTGTAAGCCTCGTGTGTCCGATTCTGAGGCGTGTAAGAACTACCTCTTCCCTTCTAGCCGCACGTATTGAAGTGTCCCAGGTAGCTGTAGATCCTTTGATTTCTCTTAGCTTGTTTTCTCTAATTTGCCGCCATTCCCTATCCCAGGTAGAGCGAACTTTCTTCTTCATCGAGCAAATTAAGTCCTTCCTAGGTACATGATTTATGGTCGAACCTTCTTTAATAGCCAATTTTGCATGAACGTCTGCTATTTCGATCCCTGTTATACCGCAATGACTTGGTATCCATGTGAATATAACTTGTGTATTATTTTTCTGCAAATTATCTAGGGTAGTTCGAAGTTCAACTATGAATGGATGTGTGGAAGCCAGCTTAGGTATTGACAATAATGTTGAAAGAGAGTCAGAAAATACATACAGTTTTGTACCGTTTGGAATAATGATATTTAGTGATTTGAGAATGGCGAGCAACTCAGCAGTATAGATGGAGCATTCATGGTTTAATGAAAATTTATTAATTCTTGAATCGCAAACTACAGCTGCTCCTACACCATCTTCGGTTTTTGAGCCATCAGTATAAACCTGACTAGCTAGTGGAATTCCTTCCGTAATTTTGTTAAATTCTGAGATAAATATGAGCGGGCTGGTGTCTTTTTTTAAATATTTAGTCAGTTTTATGTTTATGAAAGGAACGGGCAGTGTCCAGGGAGGTTTGGTGTAATTAGTCTCTTTAAGAATTAGATTCTTGTCTATGCTGTGATCGTTAGAAAGTTCTGTAGCTCTATGATAGAATGATTTCCTACAGTTGTTATGATTTTGTGGAAGAAAGTTGTCCAAAACAATTTGAAGTGGATGGGAATAAGAAGCAAAAAGAGAATTGTAATAACTAAGTGTTAGTTGTTTTCTTCTAAATTGAAGTGGAGGCTCCCCGGACTCGGCGCATATACTCACCACAGGACTTGATCGAAAGGCTCCAGTAGCGATTCTTAGTCCAAGATAATGTACGGAGTCTAACATTGCAAGAGTTTTCTGAGATGCAGACCCATAGGCCGTACATCCATAATCCAGCTTTGATCTAATGAGGCTACGATAGAGCATGAGCATGCTTGTTCTATCTGCTCCCCATGAGGTATTTGCTAGGACTTTGAGTATGTTCATGGCACGAAGACACTTGGCTTTTAGTTCTTTTATGTGGTGGACCCAGCTCAGATGACTATCAAATATTAGACCCAAGTATAATGTATGGTTTGCATAAATTATTCGCTCATTGTTTATGTACAATGCTGGTGGATTTTCAACCTTTCGAGAACTGAAAAGAATGGCAGTGGTTTTGTGTAAGGATACTGTGAAACCATGATTATTAAACCAATTTCCTATTGAATCCAATGAATATTGGATGTGATTCTGTAGCCTACCAGGATTCTTATCGGCACAATATATCACTAGGTCATCGGCAAATAACATGGCCCTTGTGGGGAAGACTAATTGTTCGAGAACTTTATTTATTGTCAATGTAAATAGAAAAGGACTAATAACACTTCCCTGGGGGACTCCATTTTAGCACTTTCCTCCGAAGGAAAGTAGCTATTGAGGTTGGACTCATGACGGAATTTTTGAAAAATTTCTTCAAATCTTTATCGATCCTACCTAGTAGACACCGAAAATGACCCCCGTTAAAATTTATATATATCTATATATATATATATATATATATATATATATATATATATATATATATGCATATATATATATGCATATATATATATATATATGTGTGTCTGTTAACACGATAGCAGCCAGAGTTTTTGTTTTTTCGTCACGAAACTTGGTATATAGCATTCAATTAGCAAACGATTGAACGAGTTCGTTAACCACCAAAGTCGGTCCACCGGAAGGGGGGGTTTACCCCGAACCAAAAAACACTAATTTGACTATGTCAGCCGTAATATTTGTTATATTTCAACGAAACTTGGTATTCGTAGTGGTAATATAGAGAGAAAAGTGAGATATAAAAATGAACTAAATCGGTTCATTAGAAGGGGGGGTTTACTCCGGACCCACAATACCAATTCGCCACTACCAGCCGTGATTTTTGGTATATTTCGATGAAACTCGGTATTCGTAGCGGTAATCCACAGGTAAATAACTGTTGTAAAAATAAACTAAATCGGTTCATTAGAAGGGGGGGGGGTTTACTCTTGACCCAAATTCTTAATATTCTCATACCGGTCGTAATTTCTGCTGTATTGTAACGAAACGCGGTATACGTCGTGGGTAACTCATGAGAAAGAAGTGTTGTAAAAATGAGCTGAATCGGTCAATCGGAAAGCGGGGGTTTAATTTGTAAAATATTTCAATAGAAAAGCCCGTCAGACGTAGGTTCACAAAGCCGCCGCAAGGAGCGCTTTCTACCACTAGAGTGACTGTATCCTGTTCCTGCGTTAGATCAAAATACGATAATATGAGGTTTTTTGTATTTATTACGTAGTGTAATAGGTACCATGTGTAAACATAACTCTGGAAGCAAATTATTAATTGATCAGTTACTCATTACAAATTTAAAAGAGAACTATTTATGTTTTTATTTTATTTATGCAGGATATTTTAAGCAAATTGTTCTGGAAAGCAATCTACACTACCCAAATTCTGAGGAAAGTGCTTAGTTATGCAGCTCCTGCGTGACGGACTTTTTTTGTATAAATTCATTGGAAGTGGTGAAGCCGTTTCGGATTTTGAATGTTCGTTTTTTAAGGAAACTAATAATAAATCCTAAGATAAATCCATTGATTCCTTTCTCTAAAAGACTGTTAATGATATGTCTCCTCCACACACAATCAAAGGCATTTTTAATGTCTATATATACTGCTAAAACCTTTTCCTTTTTATTTATTGCTTCCCTAATATCACTCTCTAGTTTTATTAGATTGTCTTGCGTGCTTCGACCTCTTCTGAATCCACTTTGCCATTCAGCATGGTGGTTAAAACGTTCAAAAAACTATTGAAGCCTGTTAACAATTATTTTCTCAAATAACTTACACATGGAACATGTTAGGGAAATTAGTCTGTAGCTGGATACTTGGTCAACTGGCTTATTTTTCTTTAGTAAAGGTATTGAGATGGATTGGCCCCTATTTCAGGAATCTCCATCTTTCTAAATATTTTGTTGAAATAACGGAGAATGAATTCTTTGTTTCCTAATGTTAGATTTTTGATCATAGCTATACTGATATTATCTAGACCAGGTGCGGTATCTCTTCGTGATTTGAGTGCTTGAGTAAACTCTGCCATTGTAAAAGGATGGTTAAGAGGATCAAGGGGGTCTATGTGTACTGCTATTGGTTCTGCCTCCGTAATTATTTTCATTTCTAAAAAGTAGTCTAAGTATGTGCCATCGGACGAGACTGCCTCGAAGTGTGTTCCAAGAAAGTTTACAATTTCTGAGGGTTCTGTAATTAATCCTGAATTTGTTTTAATAGAATTAAGCATGAAGTTTTTATTATTGTGGCCTATTATTTTCCTAACTTGTTTCCAAACATCTGAAGGAGGGGTGTGGCAGTTTATTTTAGTAAGGAAATGTCGCCATGAGTCTCTTTTGGATTTTTTAATGGTGTATCTTGCATTCTTTCTAGCTTCAATATACTTATTTAGATTTTCTGAACTCGGATATCGTTTAAACTTGCGGAGCTTATTCTTCCTCTCTTTAATTGCATTTTTGCACTCCTCGTTCCACCAGGGCACTAGAACTCTTGAATGTACAGACTTAGTTTGTGGAATTGATATTTCAGCTGCCATTAAAATTGTATCTGATATTTGGGAATTTAGTGAATTAATGCTAGTTTCGTTTAATGTAATTTTGGAGAAGGTACCTAATTTCCTATATTCTTCCCAGTTTGCTTCATTTATTATCCATTTTTGAATGGTTGGAGGATTGAGTACCCTTGGAATGATGTTTATTACTATCGGGAAGTGGTCCGAACCGTAAAGATCATCGGCAGTACGCCAATTACAACGAGGAGCAATCGAAGGGCTAACTAAGGACATATCAATGTGAGACAGGGAACCGGAAGCTGAGCATAGATAAGTGGGAGAGCTTAAAACTTTAAAGTAATTGATTTCGCTTATTTGAACTGTTCTTTTTGTCTTTGATTTTGATACTTAAAATTATGGGATTCAGTTGAAACATTTTCTGCATGTTTGAATTTCATCAACACTAATATGTTAAAATTTCGGTTACGTTTGGAGCTAAGGAAGGATTAGAATAAAATATTTTATTAACAGACATGAAATGTTTTGGGAACATCGTATACATTCCCTGATATCTCGAAGACGGTTAGGAATATTGGTAAACGGAGGGTCACCATGCGAAAGCTTACTAAATGTTCTACAAAAAAGATTCTGAAACAATTTTTGATTAGGGTATGTCAATCGGAGAAATAAGTGCTTAAACTTTGAAGTAATTGATTTCGTTTATTCGAACGGTTCTTCTTGTTTGTTTTTATTCCTTTGTTTTTTTTTCGTTGGTTATAGTAGGATAATGTATTTGACAATAAAACAGATTAATTAAAATAAGAAAAACAATTCATTGTTAAAAATATATCAGGCTGTACCGTATGAAATGTCAGTTTTGGATTTGTCGATTTCCTTCAAATGTCTTGAAACTGTCGAGGCTCCTATTCCTAGTTCTTTGGCATATTCACTAGTGTTTTTAATTGCTTATAGTAGTCAAATGTATTTGTCAATAAAACAGGATACGTATAATTAGAATCAATATTTTGTTTGTTAGAATTCGAAGATGCCGTATGAATATCTAGATTACAGTACTGGTGTTGATTTCGTTCTTTAGAATTATTCTTGGTATTCCCTATATTCATCTGTTACCCATAGTTTTTTATTGTTAGTAGGTTTTTCTTATTGATTATAGAATATAAATCTATTTGGCTATAAAACAGGATACGTAAAATTAGTGACAATATTTCGGAGATTTCTGAGCGAAATACTTTTAAGATTTTCTACCACCACGAACGGCTTTTTTCCTCTATTTTTATCCACTAGATAGGCTTTATTTTGCATATTATTCTATATAAGTTTTATTCAGCAGGGGATTCTGATGAAATGTCGTGTTTTTGCTGTGGATTTTAAATACGATGTATCTAAGATTGGATAACATTAGCGAGTCTACATAGTTAAGAACCGACGACGGAGGATTACTTCTTGCTATGATTTAGTCTACATATGTATATTAAGTCCTAAATCCAAAAAATAAACTTCAAAACGGTTAGATACTATAAGCGAATATGGCGGTTCAATGCCCGTAGAAGCAGAAGGTCCGCAGGAAATTTACCTGCTAAGAGTTAATCCTCAAGAGCTGTAAATATACCCCAGGTATCTGCCGACACAAATACAAAGCCTAGGCGGAGAGCACCCCAAAAACACAGATCCAAACATAGGTTATATACTAAATATTCATAAAGACTACTTAGTTGTAAACCGATTCATCAATTAGCAATCAATAGTTTTCAACAAAGGTTATATACTAAATATTGATAAAAAGTATTTAATTAGAAAAAAAAAACAATATTCCACAAGACTTGTTTTTGGTCCATTTGTATCTACTCCATAGACTTAATTAGGTATATTATTCTATTGTAGTTGGGCAACTAAACTTTGTTTTATTTTGTTAAATAAAGTTTTTTTTCTTGACTTGTTATTCGTCAAGACTTTTATTTGTCCTTGTGTATTAACTAGATAGGTTTTATTCGGCATATTATTCTATATAGGCTATATTAGGCAGGGTATTCTACTCAATCTTGTGTACTTCTTCTTGATCCTTCTGTACATGGGCGTATATAAAAACAATTTCGGGGGGGGGGGCTGAGACCATTTCCAGGGTATGGAATACTAAATATTTAGAGCTTGGAATAGTTTTAGGCAACTAAAACGCTAAAATCTTATTTAATTTATTTTTAAGGGGTTTACGAGAAGTTTTTATCATCAATTCAAAATTTCGGGAGGGGCTGCAGCCCCCTCAGCCCCCCCCTCATATACGCCCATGCTTCTGTATCCACTAGAAAGGCTTTATTAGGCATATTTTGTATTGATTTATAGAGCTTTGCTTTAGAATGAGAGCCAGATTCTGTAATTTCCGCTTCTGTGTAAAAGTTAGCTACTGTCGGTGTCCCTGACGCCTTAATATCACTTTTATTCGAGATGTTCGAGAGGATTTTGACAATTTTCACGAGATATATAAAAAGTCCGATTCGCAGGAACTGCATCATCTTAGCGCGGTTCCGTTCTTATCCGAAGTGCGATTAGTAAAGGAATAGTAGCAGCTATCGGTAGGTTTTGATCTTTCGTTAAAAATATAGAATAATATCTCAAAAAGAAGGAAGCTAAAAGCGCCACATATGGAAACTGACAGTTTTCTAAGCGGATGGGACTCTCCCGTCATCGCGACGCTCTCTCTAGGAAAACTCTATCACCAATATGATTCTTATTTTCTCAGCTTTAATGAAATACTCATTCCACCGTTAAATAAACTTAAAAAACAAAAGTGAGGTAAACAGTGACAAAAACCCGTTTAAAATAACAAAACTAAAACTTTCGTAATTTTAAGCACTTACTTCTCCGACTGATATTGCCCCATCGAAATTTTCTTCAGAATCTTTTTTGTAGAGAATTTAGTAAGATTTTGAATGGTTATATCGTACTTCCCACTGTTTTGAAGATATTAAGGGGGGAAAATGGTGCTAATACCTACCGATAGCTGCTATATTCCTTCACTAATTGCACTCGAGATAAGAACGGAACTGCGCTAAGATGATGCAGTTCCTGCGGGTTGGACTTTTTTTCAGACAAATTTATGTATTATGTTTATATTATAACATAAATATTATATTTGTAAGGAGAGCAAGTCGCTTTAATTGCGGTGTAAAATATTGTCACTAGCTAAATCTAAGTGTTATATAAGCTCATAAGGAAAAAATGGTGCTAATGGCTCATTTTCGATGCACCATAAAAGAAATAAAAAAAAAAAAAAAAGGACAATATACGAAGATTCCGAACCATTTCATGTCTGTTAATAAAATATTTTATTCTAATCCCAATAACGCTACACTTATACACAAATAAATTTTTTTAGGTACCTATTTAATACGTATAAAATAAGGTTATAATGAGCGGTCCGCTGTGGCATACACCAAGTACTACCACCGTGTGGAGTGCAACTAGTATAGACCGGTACGTCAGTACCACTGTGGTATGTAAAGAGCGGCTGTTCTGATACTGGCAAAAATTAGAAATCCTACATTCCTAAAGTTGTTTGGAGGCTTATCTTTATGACTCTAGAAAGGGACTTACAGATGACGAGGGTACACTGGGCACCGCTACCTGGGGACAGGGTAAATGCCCCCCACCCTACGCCTCCTAGCTCATCACCTTCGAATTCCTATGATTTTGTTCAATGAATTTAAACAAAAAAATTAATAAATAGATAAAAACTGCTGAAAATAGGGAATACCAAAAACAATTCTAAAGAACGAAATCAACACCAGTACAGTAATCTAGATATTCATAGGGTATCTTCGAATTCCAAGATGCCGTTGAAACAAAATATTGTTTCTATTTATACGTATCCTGTTTTATTGAATAATACGTTTGAATACTATAAGCAATCACAAAAATAACGAGCAGTGAAAAAAACTGTAGGAAACACACAAAAAGATTCGTTCAAATGAACGAAATTACCTATGTTTTAAGCAATTATTTCTCCAAATATGACCATCCCATCGCAAATGTCTTCAAAACATTTTTTGTACAGAATTTAGTAACCTTTCGAAGGGTAATCTTTTGCTTGCCAAGATTCCGAACCGTTTACGTGATATTAATGAAAATATACGAAGTTCCCAAAACTTTTCATGACTAAAAATGAAATATTTTATTTTAATCTTTACTTTACTCCAAACGTAACCAAATTTTCAACATATTAGTTTTGATAAAATTCAAACATGCAGAAAATGTTTCACCTGAATCCCATGATTCTAAGTACCAAAATCAAAGACAAAAAGTCCGTCACGCAGGAGCTGCATAACTAAGCACTTTCCTCAGAATTTGGGTAGTGTAGATTGCTTTCCAGAACAATTTGCTTAAAATATCCTGCATAAATAAAATAAAAACATGAATAGTTCTCTTTTAAATTTGTAATGAGTAACTGATCAATTAATAATTTGCTTCCAGAGTTATGTTTACACATGGTACCTATTACACTACGTAATAAATACAAAAAACCTCATATTATCGTATTTTGATCTAACGCAGGAACAGGATACAGTCACTCTAGTGGTAGAAAGCGCTCCTTGCGGCGGCTTTGTGAACCTACGTCTGACGGGCTTTTCTATTGAAATATATTACAAATTAAACCCCCGCTTTCCGATTGACCGATTCAGCTCATTTTTACAACACTTCTTTCTCATGAGTTACCCACGACGTATACCGCGTTTCGTTACAATACAGCAGAAATTACGACCGGTATGAGAATATTAAGAATTTGGGTCAAGAGTAAACCCCCCCCCCCCTTCTAATGAACCGATTTAGTTTATTTTTACAACAGTTATTTACCTGTGGATTACCACTACGAATACCGAGTTTCATCGAAATATACCAAAAATCACGGCTGGTAGTGGCGAATTGGTATTGTGGGTCCGGAGTAAACCCCCCCTTCTAATGAACCGATTTAGTTCATTTTTATATCTCACTTTTCTCTCTATATTACCACTACGAATACCAAGTTTCGTTGAAATATAACAAATATTACGGCTGACATAGTCAAATTAGTGTTTTGGGTTCGGGGTAAACCCCCCCCCCCTTCCGGTGGACCGACTTTGGTGGTTAACGAACTCGTTCAATCGTTTGCTAATTGAATGCTATATACCAAGTTTCGTGACGAAAAAACAAAAAATCTGGCTGCTATCATGTTAACAGACACATATATATATATATATATATATATATATATATATATATATGCATATATATATATATATATATATATATATATATATATATATATATATTTAGATATATATAAATTTTAACGGGGATCATTTTCGGTGTCTACTAGGTAGGATCGATAAAGATTTGAAGAAATTTTTCAAAAATTCCGTCATGAGTCCAACCTCAATAGCTACTTTCCTTCGCAGGAAAGTGCTAAAAGAACAGTTCGAATAAGGGAAATCAATTACTTTAAAGTTTTAAGCACTTATTTCTCCGATTGACATCACGTAATCAAAACATTCATTAGAACCTTTTTTGTAGAGCACATAGTAAGCTTTCTAATGGTATTCTTTCGTTTACCAAGATTCTCAACCTTTTTCGAGATATTAAGGAAAGTATACAAAGTTCCCAAAACTTTTCATGTCTGTTAATAAAATATTTTATTCTATCCCTTCCTTAACTCCAAACGTAACAAAAATTTCAACATATTAGTGTTGATGAAACTCGAACATGCAGAAAATGTTTCAACTGTATCCCATAATTCTAAGTACCAAAATCAAAGACAAAGAACCCTCCCTAGGAAGGACGCTAGGCAGTTGAAAAGCTATATATCTTGGAAATCCATATCTCTAACATTAAATTGTTTTTCTGATTTTTTTTAACCTGTTTTATTTTCAAATACATTATCCAACAATAAGCAATTAAAAAATAACAAGGAATAAAAAACAGACAAAAAGAACAGTTCGAATAAGGGAAATCAATTACTTTAAAGTTTTAAGCTCTTATTTCTCCGATTAACATCGCCTAATCAAAACTTTCATTAGAACCTTTTTTTTTAGAGCATTTAATAAGCTTTCTAATGGTATTCTTCCAAGATGATACCAAGATTTTCAACCTTTTTCGAGATATTAAGGAAAGTAAACAAAGTTACTAAAACTTTTTATGTCTGTTAATAAAATATTTTATTCTAACCCTTCCTTAACTCCAAACGTAACCAAAATTTCAACATATTAGTTTTGATGAACTTTTGTAGAACATGCAGAAAATGTTTCAACTGAGTCCCGTGATTCTAAGTACCCAAACCAAAAACGGTATTCAAAAAATATTTTTCCAATTTTCTCGAAAACGGTTAAAGCTATCGCCTTGAAAATGGTTTCATTCGTTTTCCAAGCCCAGGAATCATATAAAACGAGTACTTAGAAGCTTATGAACTCAAAAACGTAAGCGTTACGATTTTTTTTGCGCGAATTTCGCCCCAAACGCCATCTCCCAGTTGGCGGATTTTGCTGGTTAACGAACTTGACCTTTCAAATTGGACGAAGGATTTTTGTACCAAATTTCATCAAAATCGGACCATCAGGGAAGCCAGAAATGAGCGAACAGACAAATATATATATATATATAAATAAATATATACATATATATATATATATATACAAATTTGAACCACCGTTATTTTCGGTCTCTAGGGGTTCTGAAACGCGAAATTTTCTTGTCGGCACTTCCGGATTGTTTCATTGTATCAACTTTATAAGCGGGGTTCCTCCCTATGGGGGAGGGAGGAACCGCGCTAAAAGGTTCTAAAGCAATATTCGATGGGGCAACGTCAATCAGAGATATAAGCGCTTAAAACTTAAAAAATGTTTGTTTTGTTGTTTTGAAAGGGGTTTTTTCTTTGTTTATCTCACTTTTTAATTGGTTGTTTCTTGTTTTAATTTGCATTTATCAGTAAAATTAGTATTGTAGTAAAATAAGCTAAGAAATGGTGAAATGTATTGGTAATAAGCTTAGAGTGGCTGTGATAATCAAGATGGCTGTGGCTAATCAAGGTGGCATATGCATAGTTAGTTTTGAATTCTCCTATACATAGCCTTCCTCATAGCCTCCAACTAAAGTTATCGTTATTTCTTATTTTATAGAAAGATTTAACCCACGACAGAATGGAATTTTATTCGCCTTAAAGCACAGCGCCGTGATTATAACAGTAAAATGAATTTCTTAGTAAAACAAAATACGTTTTTTCGGTTGTGTAGCATAGAGCCTTCTGAGCAGTAGTCGTAGAGTGAGTACATTTTCAGTACATAAGTGTATTGGCTTATTCAGCCTTTTTCAAGAATGAGGATTAAGAATTATCCGCTTCTGTGTAAATTGGCAACTGTCAGTTTCCAGTTATTTGTGATGCTAATCCATTCCATTTCTTCGAAATGCACGAAACCGCGCGAGATGACGCAGTTCCTGTGAGTCGGACTTTTTAGTAATACAATTAACATGTAAGCAATCAATTGATTGTTATTTAGAAAAAGATGTGTCAAAATAAATGGTCTAACAGAATTACAAAAATATTAAAGAGTAACTGTTTCATCCCTCACTATAGAGAGAAAAAAAAGAGGGAAGTATCGCTTTTGATTTGTGATATGTCTTCTCAGCTGTAATTGTTGCTATGGTTACAGATGTTCTTTTGTTAACAATTCAGTTGCTTTGTAACTGTGAGTGAAAAAGAATATAGTAATGTTCTGGCTAACTGAAGTGTTGTTTATTTTAATGTGGTAAAAACATAACAAATTGGCGACGAGGATAAAAAGAAGAAAATTGAAGGAAATTAAGGTTACTGAAGAAATAAGAAAGTTAAAGCTTTCTAGAGCATCTATCAAGAGTAAGTTAACTCACTTGGGGAAATATCTGGATCAAGGGAAGCCAGAATTTCAAGAAGATGTAAGTGTAAGATTGAGTCTTTTAGAAGCAGATTGGGAAAAATTTAATGATATTCAAGAGAAAATAAAATTGTTAACTATTGATGAGGAATTTGAAAATGCAATTGAAAAAAAACCCCAATCCCTAGGAACGTAAGTGAATTAAGAACCTTCCTAGGTATGGCAACTTACTATAGTAAGTTTATTCCAGGATTTTCAACCATCGTACACCCATTGTGTCGATTACTTCAAAAAGGACAAGACTACAGGTGGACAGAACAATGTCAGAAGAGTTTTAGGAAGAAGGAAATCATGAGTGAAAGGGTGTTGGTCCATTTCAATCCCAACTTACCTCTCATACTGGCAACGGATGCATCACCAGTAGGTCTTGGAGCAGTCTTAGCCCACAGGTTTCCTGATGGAACTGAAAGGCCAATAGCTTTCGCATCGCGGACTTTAACAAAGAGTGAGTCAAAATACAGTCAAATCGACAAAGAAGCAGTGGCAACATATTGGGGTCTGAAGAAGTTCTTTCCTTATTGTTATGGGCGTAAATTTACATTAGTGACAGATCACAAACCATTAGTATCCATTTTTGACCCTCACAGAGCATTACCAACCCTTTCTGCCACTCGAATTTTTAATTATGCCCACTTTCTTTCAGGTTTTGATTATACCATACGGTACAGAAGATCAGAAGAACATGGAAATGCTGATTATTTGTCAAGGTTTCCAGTGGAGCATTGTAATAGGAATAGTGTGGATGGTCAAACCTTATTTCAGTTAGATCAAATAGGAACCCTTTTAATAGACAGGAAGGTGATTGCAAAGGAGACCGACCAAGATCCAGAAATAAAAGAAGTCATGTCTGCTTCAAAGAAGGGAACCAGTTTGAAGAAATTTGGACTGAATGACAATGAGTACACTCTGGCAAGTGGATGTATTCTCAAGGGACCGAGAGTCGTTATTCCGAAATCACTTAGAGGTGAGATCTTGAAGGAATTACACATTGGGCACCAACAGATTGTTAAGATGAAGGCATTAGCAAGGAGCTACTGCTATTGGCAAGGGATAGATCACGATATTGAACTGCTGGCTGGATCTTGTAACCAATGTTGCCTGAAGAGAAATCAACCTCCGAAATGTGAACTCCATCCTTGGGAATCCCCTACGGGTCCATGGCAACGAATCCACATAGATTTCGCTGGTCCTTGTTTAGGGGGGTAATTATTTCTTCATTGTAGTCGATGCTTTCACTAAATGGGTAGAGGTTATACCCACGAAAACTACAACATCCAGTTGGTGCAATAAGGAACTGTTATCGCTTTTTACTACCTTTGGAATTCCATATGTTTTAGTTTCAGATAACGCAAGAAAATTTACCTCTCATGAATTTCAGGAATTTTTGATACAGAATGGAGTGGTACATAGAAGGTCTGCTCCATTCCATCCAGCAACAAATGGGCAGGCTGAGAGATTTGTGCAAACAATTAAAAATTCCTTTTATGCCATGCAGAACGAGAAGGCTCCTAATGCTACCGGAAGTTCTGCTTACAAACTAATGTTTGATAGAGAAATAAGGTCAAGACTTGCAGTTATGTTGAAAACCAAAAACGGGAAACCACTGGAAATGAAACAAGCTCGAGAAGATGAAACAAGAGCCAGAAGATTTCAGGTTTGGGGACTGCGTTCAAGCTCGGAACTATACAGACAGACACAAAAAGTGGAGTTTTGGTATTGTTGTGGCTAAGAATGGTGACCTCCATTATGAGATTAAAATAGATAAAGGACCCATTTGGAGGAGACACGTCAATCAAATGCTACACACAAAATTTAAGGGGGAGGATTGATATGTCTTCTCAGCTGTAATTGTTGCTATGGTTACAGATGTTCTTTTGTCAACAATTGAGTTGCTTTGTAACTGTGAGTGAAAAAGAATATAGTAATGTTCTGGCTAACTGAAGTGTGGTTTATTTTAATGTGTTAAAAACATAACAGTTTGATTTAGATGTTGCATTCAAAAATGAGTTGTACTAGTAATAGTAGTAACATTTTTAAGGACGACAATTTTATTTTTATATTGTTTTTTTTCACAAATGGAAGGAATAAGAAAAAAATGAATTAAATAACTCTTTACAAATAATAAAAACTAAAATAAAATGATGTTGATTAGATAGTTAGCCGTCGAGGTGATAAGTAAAGATGGAATGGTTGGGATTCGGCTAAATAAACCTAAATATGATTTTGTTTTAAAAAATCAATATTTCGGACGTTTCGGCTACTCATTGGTAGCCTTCGTCAGCTAAAATGACAAAAAAAAAGAAATTAATACAAAAACAAAAAAAAATTATGATTGTGATACGACGACACGAAAATTCTTTCTACACAACGAAACAAAAAAAGACTACAGATCTCGGAATGTGTACACATAAACTTAAACAAAAACAATATAAACTACAAAACTGACCAACAAGGCATTTCTCCTATGTACGCTAATATTTTCCAAATACTCTCCCGGCCTCCCACCTAGATTTTTACCATGCCCCTTGGGTATCCTTCCATTAACACCTTTTTCTCCTTTCCTGTCATAAATATGTCATAAACATGCCTTTTGATCCTTACCGACATGTCATAAACATGCTTTTTGATCCTTACCGACATTTCCCCCACCACCTGCTGTTTTCACTTACTTATACCCCAGTAGATTCCTTTCTCCTTAGACACTCTACAATGGTTACGTAATTGCCAACCTTGGTCTTCCTCTGCCGCTCGGCATTTCTATTGGTATGTAGTATCTTATTTCTTTGTAAAATTAATTAATGTTACTATTAGCTACTATATTTGTCATAGGTATGTAGTTTCTTATTTATTTGTAAAATCAATTAACGTTACTAATTACTATTAAAATCAATTATTGTACCTATTTACTTTTTCATTCTAAGAATTTAAGACGATATGTTCTTTTATAAGTTAATTGTATCTATAGCTCTGTTACCTATCACAATCATAATTTTTTTTTGTTTTTGTATTAATTTCTTTTTTTTGTCATTTTAGCTGACGAAGGCTACCAATGAGTAGCCGAAACGAAAATATTAGCGTACATAGGAGAAATGCCTTGTTGGTCAGTTTTGTAGTTTATATTGTTTTTGTTTAAGTTTATGTGTACACATTCCGAGATCTGTAGTCTTTTTTTGTTTCGTTGTGTAGAAAGAATTTTCGTGTCGTCGAAGTTAAAAGTGTGTTTTTGTGTAATGGCGTGTTTTGCAAGTGCATATTTATCTATTTCTTTATTAGTGATGGTTCGTTTATGTTGTGTAAGACGTGAGTGAATGTCATTTATGGTTTCTCCTATGTATACACCATTACAGGAAGGGGTTTGACAAGGGACTTGGTAAACACAACGGGTGGTTTGTTCAAAAGGGATGGGATCTTTGAGTTTGGTATAGAGGGTTTTGAGTTTGTTGGTAGTTTTCAAACCAAAATTTAGGGAAGGGTAGGATTTTTTTATTGTCTTTGTAAGTTTATCAGTCAGTCCAGGTGTAAATGGTAGAGATCGGAACATTTGGTAACTGGGAGTTAGGGAAGAATTGGGAGAGACAGTGTTGGAAGGTTGGGATTTTACTTTTTTAACAAGGGATTTAATGAGGTTGGGGGGAAATTGGTTGCGTGCCAATATATCTGAGGTGATATTAATATTTTTATTGTGGAAGGAAGCATGGGATAGGGAGAGGACTCGGCGGAGGAGATTTCTGGCTACATTAATCTTGAGGTGGTAAGGATGGGATGAATGAAAATTAAGTAACCGTCCAGAGTACGTGGGTTTGGTGTACCAGTCAGTAATAATAGTACCGTCAGTCTGTCTAATTAGTAAGATGTCCAATTATGGGAGCTGTCTGTCCTTTTCTATTTCGACTGTGAATTGAAGCCTAGGGTAAAAGAAATTGAAACAGGTAAGTATGTCTGTTAGTCTGTTTGGGTTAATCATCAGCAAAAGATCATCTACGTATTTGCAGATGAATGAGATGTCATGGGGAAACTGTGGGACGAGGGAGTTGAGAAGATCGTTGAGAAGGATTGAGGATAAATCGGGTGCAAGACAATTGCCCATGGCTAGACCTTCAATTTGTTTATAGAATTTCCCATCATATTTAAAAAAAACGCTGTTAATACAAAGTTTTACACTTTCTATAAACAAATCAAAGGATAGAGGGCTATGGAGGTGTAGGGTGGGCCAATGGTTTTCGATTATTTCACGATAAGTGGCAATAAGAAATTAATACAAAAAATTAAGAAATTAACACAAAAACAAAAAAAAATTATGATTGTGATAGGTAACAGAGCTATAGATACAATTAACTTATAAAAGAACATATCGTCTTAAATTCTTAGAATGAAAAAGTAAATAGGTACAATAATTGATTTTAATAGTAATTAGTAACGTTAATTGATTTTACAAATAAATAAGAAACTACATACCTATGACAAATATAGTAGCTAATAGTAACATTAATTAATTTTACAAAGAAATAAGATACTACATACCAATAGAAATGCCGAGCGGCAGAGGAAGACCAAGGTTGGCAATTAAGTAACCATTGTAGAGTGTCTAAGGAGAAAGGAATCTACTGGGGTATAAGTAAGTGAAAACAGCAGGTGGTGGGGGAAATGTCGGTAAGGATCAAAAAGCATGTTTATGACATGTCGGTAAGGATCAAAAGGCATGTTTATGACATATTTATGACAGGAAAGGAGAAAAAGGTGTTAATGGAAGGATACCCAAGGGGCATGGTAAAAATCTAGGTGGGAGGCCGGGAGAGTATTTGGAAAATATTAGCGAACATAGGAGAAATGCCTTGTTGGTCAGTTTTGTAGTTTATATTGTTTTTGTTTAAGTTTATGTGTACACATTCCGAGATCTGTAGTCTTTTTTTGTTTCGTTGTGTAGAAAGAATTTTCGTGTCGTCGTATCACAATCATAATTTTTTTTTGTTTTTGTATTAATTTCTTTTTTTTTGTCATTTTAGCTGACGAAGGCTACCAATGAGTAGCCGAAACGTCCGAAATATAGATTTTTTAAAACAAAATCATATTGAGGTTTATTTAGCCGAATCCCAACCATTCCATCTTTACTTAAAATAATTGAGAAGATATGGTCGACCGTTCGGAAGTAGGAAGCGTTGATCGTCGGGGTTTCGGTCAGTGTTCTTATTCAATAAAACACATTTTATTTGCTAAAATGTATATTTATTGCCGCCAACGTTTCGGCTTGCTATACAAGCCATCTTCAGGGCTGTAAAAACATATACATGTATATTTATTTATATTGCTATTATTATACTATATATATATATATATATATATATATATATATATATATATATATATACATATATATATATATATATATATTTATATTTATATTTTCAAGCATATAGGTACTCATATTTATGTTAATGTTTCTAGCCTTTTTTTTTTGTCCTTACCATTGTTATACCATATATGTTTTTACAGCCCTGAAGATGGCTTGTCTAGCAAGCCGAAACGTTGGCGGCAATAAATATACATTTTAGCAAATAAAATGTGTTTTATTGAATAAGAATACTGACCGAAACCCCGACGATCAACGCTTTTTACTTAAAATAAAATGACTTGATACAGCCTCGGCCTGGGGCGTCGGGCTTAGGTTGTCCGAGGTGGTAGATCGTGGCAGTTTGTCTTGATACCTTCGGGTCAGTTCTTCGATGTGAAATGCGATTGGATCAACTCCCAGTTCTCGATGGAGCAATGTGTTTCGAACGAATCAAGGGGCGTTGGCTGCAATCCGTAGCACTTTGTTTTGTAATGTCTGAAGTCTTTTGATGTTCTTTGTTTGTTTCGTATCACACAGGGCAGGCGTAAGTCAGTATTGGAAGGATCATCGTTTTGTAAAGTAGTGTTGCTAGTGAAGGTCGGAGTGATGTTTTTCTGTTCATCAGTTGGCATAGTTTTTAGAGTCTGGAGTGTGCCTGTCGTAATTTTATGTTAATGTGCAGTTTCTAAGTAAGTCGAGTATCGAAGTGGAATCCTAGATTCCTCAGTCCCTGGTCCTTCGGGCTCCAAGGAACTGGGAGTCAATCCAATCGGATCTCTGGTAGTTCTTCGTTCGAGAACCTCCGAAGAGAAAAGACCTTGGCCTCCGTTTTGGTTGAATTAAGGATCAGCCGCCATTTGGTAAACCAGTGAGTCAAGAAGTTCGCCATACCTTGCTGGTTTTGAAAAACCGTGGAAAGATTACTATGAGTGGATAAGATGAGAGTGTCGTCGGCAAATGTGTCAAGCTGAGTGAAGGGATCTTCTTCAGGCATGTCGGAGACAAAGAGTATGTAGAGAAGGGGGTTCAATATAGCTCCTTGTGGAACTCCAGCTTCCAAAGCGATCTTCCGGCTGAGGGTGGTTCCGATCCGGACTTGGCATGTGCGATCCTCTAAGATGGATTTAATAGAGGAGAAGAGACTGAATGGTGGCGTTCCAATTCAAGAGGGTTAGGTTGTGGTAGGAAGCCAGATTAAAACAGTCCATTTTCAGTTGAAAAACTCATAAAGCCGTTCGTACCTAAATTATGTGAGGAAAAGCATGGGAAAGGAAGGAACCCAGACACCAGTCAGCAATATTGGACATCAGCAGCTAGAGACCTGCATTGCTCTATAGCGGCCCCTACACGGTCAGTAGTAATGACATTATCAGTAATGTCATTACTATTCAACTCTCGTCATTCCATATCATCATTACAATGTACACCTTACACCGTCATTCCACGGATCATTTTTAATGTCATTACTTTTCTTCAGTATGCATTGTCATCTCCGTGATAGAAGCGTTTTGTTAATAATGGATCCTTGCAAAGTCGCCTGTGTAGTTATAATTGCGACACTAGCCACAAAAAAACATGTGAAACGTTCGTAAAGGCCTTAATATGACACATATCCTTCCAATCGGGGCGTTTCCAAGTGTTCTGGGACCGAGGTTATGTGCAAAATGTTTACATTTTATTTTTATTTGGATAACCATTTTTCGCAAGTACCTTTTGAGATAATACAATATTCATTTATATGGTTAGAAAAAGGAGTCTTTCTTCTTTTGAAAGATTTCAATGACGTAAAAATCGGATTATCTCAAGGGGAGATATTGAATTTCAAAACGTCACATTACTTTTTCGCTTACAGATTTTTATTCTCTTCCAGACTGGGAAAAATCATTATTTTTTTTATTCATTATTATTCACCACCTTAGGGTTTCTTGGGGTGCTGATTTTAAATCTGCTATTATTTTTGGTGTAAAAAAATGTATAATACTAGTTTGCTTGAAAACGTAAGCATATTTTTGAATATATTTGACGAAATATAAATTATAGTTTAACGATTATATTTTCTTCTAATCTACTCTATAAGACAAATGAATTGGTAAAAGAATCACGTCAACATTATTTTCTAAAGTCGATATAAAAAATAAAGCACTTTCAACCTATTTTATATCGTCGATACAAATGCAAAGTAACGAATGTGAAAAGTTGTTGGTACCTTATAGATGACTTTATATATATTTTATTCTATGATATATTTTAATTAGACTTAATGCGGATTCGTTACTTTGATATATATATATATATATATATATATATATATATATATATATATATATAAATAAATATATATATATATATATTACTTTTATAACTATTTTATAACTATAATGTTACCAAGGGAGAGTCATACATTTCAATTCATCTTATTTTTTGCCTTTTCTACTCAATCTAGTTTAACCTTTACATCTGTTTCACCTAGTTACAGCTCGAGATAGACTGAGTAATGACGGATTAATCATGTAGCGCCCCCTACACCATCATTACTAATGACAGTATCCCCTCCACTTTCAGTAATGATGAAGCCGAGATCAGAAAATCCGGATTCACATCATTACTGTTCGTCATTCCAACTTTGTCCACCTTACACTATCATTATTACTGTCATTTTGATAAGGTAATGTCATTATTACTGACCGTGTAGGGGCCGCTTATGATTCCCACGATTCCCCAATCCTACCTGCCTATTTAGGCTGGGCTAAATCCTAGCTCCCTTTCCGCTCACACTCACTCTCTCTACCAGACTCCATGCTCCACACTCTCCACTCTTCTCTATCACTCATCCCGTCCAGGCCAGTTGTCCTACCAATACACGCTACTACTTACAAGCTACCTTTCATTCAGAGCCCTCGAATCTCCATCAGAATTGGTGGCAGCGGTAAGAGAGGATCAACTCCATCACATTTCAGCGGTAAGTACATATTTTCATTTTAATATGTTTGCTTAAATCAAGTGGCTTACTAACAATTTTTTTCCATTAAATCTTGTAACTCATTCTTCATATTAAGACATATTTACAAACACATAAACTCACAAAAAAATGTCATTCGTAAACGAACAAGGACAAAAAACGTCAACACAGAAAGCCATTGCTGCTTTGCAAGACAAAATTAAAGAACTTTCTGCTCAATTACAAGACAAAAAAAAACATACAAACAACACCGCAAATCCCACACTCCACTCTACCGACACTAGCAGAAATTCCTGTATTTCAAGGATCAGGAACGTCGCTAGTTATAACCGAATTTTTTGAACAACTTGACAATCTAGGAAACATCGTAGGCTGGACTGACCAAGATAAATTAAAAATTTTAAATATTAGACTGGCGGGAGAAGCAAAAATTTACTGGGACTCATTAAACTCAGCAGACGTACAACTGACTTACAAAGACGCCAAAGAAAACTTAATACAACGATTTTTCACTACACAACACCCCGCAGTACTACTCCAACTAATACTACAATACACGATCAAACCCGGCGAATCCATCAGATCAATGGGTGATCGACTCAAAGGACTTAAAAACAGGCTACACACAATGATGGCTAGAGATCCCATCAATACCATGAGCACGATACACGACAAAATAACTACAGACAAATACATGGAAAACCTAAGTCACATATCACCTGACCTACTCAAAGAAATGAAATATCGGTTAATGCTCTTCTCTAGATAGAGAAGAGCATTATAGCGTACAGCAACATTGAGACACCGAGCACAAAACCGATATTTCACACTCGCTACATACCAACAAAACAAGACACAACACAAAAACAAAATGCCATTATCGAATCACACATAGAGAGACGAGCACATACTAAGTCAAACTCACCTACGTATCGTAAAACAGGTACTGACCCACAAAATAAAGAAAAATCACCACACAGGACAAAATCCCCACCATATCCATGCAGATTTGGTCAAGGGAACCACTGGCATTCAGAATGCTCAATACGAAAACACAGCCCAACACTGTAGAATTGCAAGATAGCAGTAATGATATCTTGGATGCTGAGATTGGTCTTTGCTCATCTTGCAGGATGCGGCTGCTCTTCCCAGAAGTATCATGTTCTTGTCGCTCGTGGCTTCTGGCTTAGTGACCTATATTCATGGGATTTATCTGGTTCACTTTAACTTGAATACTAAGGTTCTATTAGATATGATATGAAAAAATCATTTTCTGAATTATAAAATGCTAAATTGATTTGCTTGAAAAAATTTAAATACAATGTTACTACCTATGTGGCTTGACCTATCTTTTTATATATATATATATATATATATATATATATATATATATATTAACCTTATAACGTCAATCTTCGTTATTTTTTTATTTTTTTTTTTTGTCAAGTCGTGATTTTGTGTATTGTGGCTGTTTTTGTACGAGACCGAAGTGTCAGTGGCATTGGTGCGTGTTTTGATTTATGTGTAGCATTTTTGAGTGAAGAGTCCTCACATTCATCGTTCCATATGAATGAGTGATCTTTTTTTTTTGTGAGTAGTCGGACACAAAGTCAGTAGTGTGGCTTACTACTTTCGTTTAATTGACTGTATGAGTGATGTTTGTGATGGCTTATTGGAATTTATGTCGTCAATCACTCGTAGTGGTATTGTGATGGTATTGTCTAGGTGCAACTCGTTGGTATTGAAATCTATCAAAGATTTGTGTAAGCATAGTACGTCAATACCTAATACTATGTCCAAATTTGAAGGTATGTGTGTTGCTATTAGTGTTACGTCTATATATTTTTGTTTTTGAAAGTATATGCGAGTTTTTGTTTGTCCATATGTTTGTAGAGAATTTCCAGTTATGGATTTTAATTGTATTTTGCACGGCGTCACTTGTGATTCATTTTGAATGAATGTATTGCTTATGAGTGATACTGATGCGCCGGTGTCAATTAAAATATTGACTTTTTGTCGTGTACATATCCTTGTATTGTTTTTCCATGTTAAAGTTTTGTTGTGAGTCCGTTGAGGATGCAGTTTGTCTTTCCTAAGTATGCCCTTTAGTGGTGCCGTTTGTGTCAGTTTTCCACCTCGTGAGTAGGTTGGCTCAGTGAGATTTTTGAACCAATTAAGTAAGTCAATTGTGGACAGTCAGGTGCAAGATGTTCACCTTTGCATAGTTTACTCTGTGTTGATGTTTGAGTTTTGAATCTACTGTATTTTGTGTTAGGGCTGTAGTATCGCATGTATGACCTATTTGTGTGGGAATATCGTCGTGGTGGTGAAGGTGATTCTTGCCTTGATTTCCTAGGTAAGAATCGACGTGTTAGGCTGTGTTTTCGTATTGAGCATTCTGAATGCCAGTGGTTCCCTTGACCAAATCTGCATGGATATGGTGGGGATTTTGTCCTGTGTGGTGATTTTTCTTTATTTTGTGGGTCAGTACCTGTTTTACGATACGTAGGTGAGTTTGATTTAGTATGTGCTCGTCCCTCTATGTGTGATTCGATAATGGCATTTTGTTTTTGTGTTGTGTCTTGTTTTGTTGGTATGTAGCGAGTGTGAAATATGGGTTTTGTGCTCGGTGTGTCAATGTTGCTGTACGCTATAATGCTCTTCTCTATCTCGTCCAGAGACAGAGAAGAGCATTAACCGATATTTTTTTGGTAACCGATATTTCATTTCTTTGGTGGTTTGGTCAGAAGCCGAGGTTCAAACATCTGCGGATCATAAGTTCAAAATGCTACGTTCACCTTCCAGTCCAGAAAAGGCGTAAAATGGATGCTAATGCTTTAGTTGGCTATCTGGTAGGATATGATGGTGATGAAAGATATAGGATTTATATTCCTTCCAAACGAGATATTATCGTTTCACGTGACGTTGTCTTTGTTAAGAATGTTAAGGAATGTGATGAGCGGGTCACCTGGCCAATCAAAGAAGACACAATTCCTGAAGACAAAAAAAGGACTGTCTGGTCAAAGAAGAACAGGTTGTCCAGACACCTAAATTCGACGTGGAAAATCCTGATGAACATCCTCACAACGACTCTGACTTAGAAACTGAGCTTGATGGACAACTCGAGGGACCTAGGCAGTCATCTAGAATTAAGAAGCGTCCAGGTTACCTGGATGACTACGTTACATCCCAATTCGCGGAGGTGCTCCTCGTGGAAGATGAACCAGTAACTTTAAAGGAAGCAATCCAATGTGGGAATAAAGAAGAATGGAGATCCGCCATGGACTCAGAAATTAAATCAATGCATAAAAACAATGCATGGGAATTGACAGATCTTCCTCCGGGAAAGAAGACCATTAATTGTATGTGGGTATATCGTATTAAGCGTAAGCCTGACGGATCTGTTGACAAGTATCTTGCAAGATTGGTCATCAAAGGATGCGCTCAAAGACCAGGTATTGACTATGCCGATACTTTCAGCCCTGTAGCTCGTCTGGAAGTGATTCGATCTCTATTGTCTATTGCAGCTGCGAAGAAGATGGTTCTTCGTCAATTCGATGTCTCAACTGCATTCTTGTATGGCGACGTCGAGGAAGAAATTTATATGAAGCAGCCTGAGGGCTATGCTGATATGACAGGTCGTGTTTGACACCTAAAACGCAGCTTATATGGTCTCAAGCAGGCTCCACGCTGCTGGAACAAGAAGTTTGATGATTTCATGATTGGCTTAGGATTTCAACAAAGTCCTGAAGATCCTTGTGTATACATTCATCACACCTCAACTGGTAAAATCATCGTTGCACTATACGTGGATGATGGAATGGTAGCAGCGACAAGTCAGTCTGAAATGGACTCATTCATCAAGCATCTGTGCTCTCGATTTGAGATCACCTCAAAAGAGGTATCTTATTTCCTAGGACTTGAAATTACCAAATGTAATGGCGAAATAACGGTTAGCCAATCTGCTTATATAAATAAAATCCTTCGCCGATTATACATGGAAAGCTGCAATCCGGTTCTTACACCAATGGAAAAAGTCCGACTCGCAGGAACTGCCTCATCTTAGCGCGGTTCCGTTCTTATCCCTAGTCTAATTTCGAATGATTAAAATAGAAGCAGTTATTATTTTGTTGAGAGGAGATCGTTGACCGTTGATGATGCAAGGTAGGGATTGTCCGAGTTCGGTCACTGCTACTTAATAATACATACCCCATATGTGTATGTATGTGGGCATATATATGTACATATGTGTGCGTGTATATGTGTATGTGTATATGCTTATATGTAAATATATATATATATATATATATATATATATATATATATATATATATATATGTTTGGTATATTTAGATAGATATGTGCATATATTAGTGTTAAATATGTCCTACTTGTATTTACAGCCCTGATGAAGGCTTGAAGTTCAAGCCGAAACGTCGGCACAATAAAACCATTTTTACGATGAAATGTAGTTTTATTAAGTAGCAGTGACCGAACCCCGACAGTTATTATTTTGGTTCCACCAGTCTTGAAAGGTAGGATTTACAATCTTACCTGGAAGGGTCGGCAACACTAGAAACCGTCCCGCTAGTTACAAGGTCTTGGAATCTTGGAACCTGTTTTATTTTCGAATACATTATCCAACTATAAGCAATTAAAAAATATCAAGGAATTAAAAACAGACAAAAAGAACAGTTCGAATAAGCGAAATCAATTACTTTAAAGCTTTAAGCTCTTATTTCTCCGATTGTCATCGCCTAATCAAAACTTTCATTAGAACCTTTTATGTAGAGCATTTAATAAGTTTTCTAATGGTATTCTTCCGTTTACCAAGATTTTCAACCGTTTTCGAGATATTAATGAAAGTTCCCAAAATTTACATTATTTCTAGCAACAGAAAATTGGTCTCATTTTTCATATCCTGTTTTACACACAAAATTTTCCCAACATAAGAAATTACAAAAATAAAAAGCAATAAAAAACGAAGGGAAGGAGACAAAAATTACAAAAAGAACGACAAAAACCCGTTCATAAGAACAAAACAGACGTATTTGAAGATTTAAGCACTTATTTCTCCGATTGACATAACCTAATCAAAAATAGTTTTAGAATCTTTTTTGTAGAGAATTTAGTAATCTTTCAAATAGTTTCTATCCAATTACCACGATATCCCAGCCGTGTTCGAGATATTAATGAAAGTATACGAAGTTCCCAAAACTTTTCATGTCTGTTCATAAAATATTTTATTCTAACCCTTCCTTAACTCCAAACGTAACAAAACTTTCAACATATTAGTTTTAATGAAAGTACAACATGCAGATAATGTTTCAACTGAATCCCGTAATTCTAAGTACCCAAACCAAAAACGGTATTCAAAAACTATTTTTCCAATTTTCTCGAAAATGGTTAAAGCGATCGCCTTCAAAATGGTTTCATTCGTTTTCCTAGCCCAGGAATCATATAAAACGAGTACTTACAAGCTTATGAACTCAAAAACGTAAGCGTTACGATTTTTTTTGCGCGAATTTCGCCCCAAACTCCATCTTCCAGTAGGCGGATTTTGCTGGTTAACGAACTTGACCTTTCAAATTGGACGAAGGATTTTTGTACCAAATTTCATCAAAATCGGACCATTCGTCTTCTATCTAGAGAGCGAACAGACAAATATATATATATATATATATATATATATATATATATATATATATATATAAATAAATATATACATATATATATATATACAAATTTGAACCACCGTTATTTTCGGTCTCTAGGGGTTCTGAAACGCGAAATTTTCTAGTCGGCACTTCCGGATTGTTTCATTGTATCAACCCTATAAGCGGGGTTCCTCCCTATGGGGGAGGGAGGAACCGCGCTAAAACTTAACACTCATGTGCCAGGGAAAGAGCCTGATTTCCCATATCGTTCAGCTGTAGGAGCGTTACTCTATGTAGCCCGTGGCACTCGATTTGACATTGCTTTTAGTGTGAGTGTTCTGTCACGTCGGTTGGAGAATCCGACAGATATGAATGTAGCACGAATAAAACGTGTTATTCGTTACCTTGCTGGTACCGTAGACTTAAAGTTGATTTACCGTTGTGACCCTAAAATGGATAGGCTCGAATGTTACAGTGATGCAGATTTCGCAGGATGTCTTGACACAATGAGTTCTACCAGTGGAGTGGTCATCAAGTTTGCAGGTGCGGCTATTACTTGGTTGAGTTGTCGTCAAGAATTGGTCGCTGACTCTACATGTGAGGCAGAAATAGTTGCTGCAAACCTTGGTTCAAAAGAAGCCATATGCATCTGAAGGCTATTTAAAGAACTAGTAAACTTGTCTGCTCTTCCTGTACTGCGCATTGACAATGAATCAGCAAAGAGACTGGCGGAAAAACCAGAGTTTCATTTCCGCACCAAGCATATACAGTGGAAGTATCTCTTCATTCGAGACAGAATCAAGAAAGGGATGTTGGCACCAAACCGATGCCTCGCTCTCGACTCCAAGCTCTACGCAGTGGACTGGGATTGGGTCTGGCCTCATCCAGCTTCAGCCCTTCGAATAAGGGAAAGTATTGAAGTATTATTATTCTCGAACTGAGTTGCAACACTGTCTATGATATAACCTTCCATAGTTTATAATGTCGGTTTTCGTTTTCTCTATTATGTGTGTCTTGTATAGCATTTTGGTACAAATAAAAGTATATAGTTACAGTGCTTCGTTCTATGTGTAAACCAATTCTGTATGTGACACTCTGCAGAGACTTAATTTCTACATATCTTTCGCTTGGCTTCCTTTCTTCTTCCTCACATTATAATAAAAAATCACTGGATGTTTAGGACCAGGCTAGAGACTATTCGCCTCGCGTAAAAAAAACGAGGAAACATTTAAGTTTATCGTCAAATTCGCTAGGGGAAAACTCACCGACGTTTTTGCAGATAAGCTTCATTGCTTCTGCCCACTTATTCACTTCTATTTTTGTTAATTCTTTAGAAGCATTATTGGTGTTTGGATTCTTTTTTTTTTTCACAATTTAATTTTTTAAAATAAGTTTGAGTTTCTCCTGATTGGCTTCTTTCCAGTGTTTTTTTTTTTTTTTTTTGTTTTTTTTTGCCGAATGTGTCTTTAAACCTCGGCTATTCTTAAAGCTTAGCCCACATATATGGCAAACTATAGGCCCTCTAGTTGAGGATTCATTTAATTCCATACTTTCTAAAGCCTACATTTGCAGCTCAAGGGATTAAATCTACTTTAAACATGTCGAAGGCCAAGTATCTAAAGATTAAGAGCCAAGAGAAGGCAATTTTCGTTCAATGGCATTCAAACATAATTTAAATTAAAATGAATTTCCAACCTGATTGGTCCGTGGAATCTCTATTCTTCATGGTGGTAAGCTACATTGACAGTATTCTTTGAAATTTACCAATTTTTAAGAGTTGTGGATGCTGAGTTTGTTGAAAATGCAGAACTGAATTTTTTCGTGTATTTTCACTTTTATGCCATATGATAAATTCCTACTTAACAGGAAAGCTCTATACACGATATTAGACGTATATCCATCGGGGCTGCTAGCATTGCTAAGACGTGACAGAGCCACATAAAGCTGACCCCTTAGGGATTGTTAACCCCTGGTGTGTAAGAGTGTCTGACAGACACAAGGGAAATATAAGTGAAGTATGTTGGCAGCAGTGAGAATCTAGATGCTCACTGCTGTCAACATATTTCACTGACATTTCCCTTGTGAAAGATAATATAATTGTGGTCGCGAAACATAATTGTTTGGAATTAGAGGAATCCGAAAAATAAAAAAAAATATATTATATTTATAATTATATTATAAATTATTATAATAAATGACTCAAAGTTCTTATCCGAACTTTGGGTCCGGAGTAAACCCCCATCCCAATGAACCGATTCAGTTTATTTTTACAAAATGTTTTTTAACAAACTCGTTCAATCGTTTGCTAGGGGAATACTATATACCAAATTTCGTGACGAAAAAATAAAAACTCTGGTGTGTATCTTGTTAAAGATAGTGTTTATCAAATGTTTGACGTGATTCTTTACTTTAGCAAAACGTCTTCACTTACGAACCGATTGACATGAAATAAATACTATATGTTAAGTAAAGCTTACCACAATTTATTACTTTTATTAAAATTTTAACGTCCATTATTATTAATTAAGAATTTTAGGATAGGTTATCTACAGGAATCGAACCCACGACCCTTGGCACGGAGTCGCCAATATATATATTAGTATATGTACCGCCGAAGCGAGTACGGTGAGGCCCGGTGGCCGTGAGTTAAGGCGTGAGCACTTAATACTCCGTGCCAAAGATCGTGAGTTCGATTCCCACTATGGGGTGGTGGCTTTTCTTTAGAAAAAAAGTCCGACTCGCATCATAGCACGGTTCCGTTCTTATCCCTGGTCTAATTTGGAAAAATTAAAATAGAAACAGTTATTATTTTGGTTCGACCATTCTTGAAAAGGTTTTATGATCTTACCTGAATGGGTCGGCCAACCCAAGAAAGGCCCCCATATAGGCAGTTGGAAAGCCTTCGAATCTCTCTCTTAGAAAGCTATGTTTCTAATAATGAATTGTTTTTCTTAATTTACTTAATCTGTTTTATTGTCAAATGCATTATCCAACTATAAGCAATTAAAAAATAACAAGGAATAAAAACAGACAAAAAGAACCGTTTGAATAAACGAAATCAATAACTTCAAAGTTTAAGCACTTATTTCTCCGATTGACATCGCCATATTATGGCCCATTAAAGCATTTCGAGAAAGGTGGAACCACAATAATAACTGTTTCTATTTCAAGCTTTCCAGATCACACTAGGGATAAGAACGGAACCGCGCTAAGATGACCCAGTGCCTGCGAGTCGGACTCTTTTATTTATCGAAAGCAATAAGGTAACATTCTCTTTTTGTAGGGTAAACCAGACAGTTATTGACACCCCGTACAGTTATTGACACCCCAAACTTCAACTTAAAGAAATAAGCGAACTAGTCCTAATTTCATTTTATGAAATACAGGAAACTAATGTCCGAAGAGTCCTCTAAATCATCTATGATATACCTGATAGAAAAACCAACCACAGGGAAGGCTTTAAAATTAATACCTCCAAGACTTGAGTAGAGAGCCAGTTAATGGCTACAAGGTTATGATTTCCTAAAGGATTTTCATTCAATTTTTTTGTTCCTACTCTCTTCCTACATTTATTGCAATAATGTTAAGTACTTTATATTGTTTGTTAATGTATAATTGAAGTGTCTTGAGTGGTTTTAAATTAAAATAATCAATTTAAATATTATTATACAGGGGTGTCAATAACTAGTTTTTGCACTTTTTACCATAATTATTGCCATATGTTAAAATGTATTGAACTTTTGAAAGAAAAATCTTTTGAGTCTTTCAAAGGATAGATAAAGAGGAGCTATAGGAAGTTTCAGTTTGATCTCTTCATAAAAAGTATTTTTTTAATTTTCGCCGCAGAAATTTAGTCTTAAGGGTGTCAATAACTGTCCCGTTTACCCTACCTTTCGTTAGCAAGACATGGACTCTCACTTCCTTTATCGAAATATTGCCTCTTTGGTGAAAACTCGGTAGATATCTACAGTGCAAAGATAAGCCCAAATACTAAACAAAACCTTTCTAATCTTATCAGAATATCTTTGTTTGTGTCAAATTACGACCTTAATTTAGTGAATTACAATTTGTGACTTTATTGAGCTGTAAAATCTATAAAAAGTATGTTGACCTGAATCCGTAGTATGGAGCAATTATTGTCATGTTTCACGAATTCAACTGGACATTGATGAACAACTCGACAAATGGTAATTCTTCTTAAGGGTTTATCATACTAGTTCACATTAGTTTATAAGTTCAGGAAATTCTTTACACAATACAAAATCGCTGTTACTGCCTTTATTATTTAGTCCATCCATTCTATTAGTAATTTAGGAACAATTGTTAGTTTGTATTTTTTTTTTAAAGATATATTAACCTAAAAATATATTTTTCATATATCTAGTTAATTATTTGCTCAGGAAGACCCACTGTTTCTACCATCAGTTTTTATTAATGTTAAAAAATTGTCACAGAAAACCTCATATCAAGTATAGTTTTTCAGGTATCTTCCAATTGTCTTAATAAAGTAAATTATAATAAATATTCCATATTGATAATGAATTAAGTAATATAAGCAGAATATTTAAATCTTACTTCTAATCAACTGTTTCTTTATTTAGTTAAATGTCAAGGTGTATTTTACCCCTTTTTTTATAGAAAATTGCATGTTCTTAATATGTCCATATGTACAGTGAGGGCTGTTCTAGATTATTGTCTCGTTCTTTGACCATCAATTGGAATAATCTTGAGTCAATGGCCTTTAAGAGTTTAACAAAAATGGCTTTGTATGAAAATTTTTATTTATATTTTAACTATTACGTAACTTGGCCTCGATTATGTACTTTAAAGTATTTTATTAATCATTACTCAAGGAGGCACATCACTCCTTAAATTGAATCACCTATAAGTAATTGAGGCGTCTAGAATCATAACAAGACACATCATTGAAACCAATTTGTTCAGGAAACACCAAAAACTGAACAAGTCTTATGTTTAATATCATACACTTGTTTAATTTTCTTTAAAGTTGTAAGTGTCACAGAAGAATGTTTTTGAGAAGTTTATCTGCTATATTGAAGGATTTTTTATTTTTAATGTGTCTTACTTAGTTTTAAAATTCGCTGATATATATCTTATTTTGAAGCCAACTTTTCACTTCAGCATTAAAAGCAGTATTATCTATTGAGTTTTGAAAATCCTTAAAAGAAAATTCTTTACCAGTATATAGAGGACATTTTCAACTTGTAAAATCAACTGTTATCTCAAAATCGTAAAAGTAGTGATGTGTCTTGTTTTGATTCTAGACGCCTCAATTCTGAATCTCAACATTCACTTTCAGAGTTACAATCCCTTTCTGCAGTTTCAGACAGAACTGTTTACATTTTTGGAGATATTATTTATCCAGTTGAATTGTCCTTCAAATCTAAACTACTCCTGATGGAGGAATATTTTCACAAGAGTTTGTACTTTTTTTTTAAAAACTCTACCAAATTTTATTTATGATGTTGTGAATATTGGCATATTCTGCCTTTTGAAATCTTTGATATATTTTCTAGTTATTTTTTCGTTGTCTCTTCAGCTTATTTAAAATAATGTTATTGATTTATATTGTTGGAAAAGTTATATGAAATGAAAAATTTTAAATTAATTTATATATATATATATATATATATATATATATATATATATATATATATATTGTTTTTCAAACTACTTTGCTGGGTATTAAATGTGTTGTTCATTCGGCATCTGTCTCCAGCGGTCTTGCTCCTCCTGTCATCGCAATATTTCGCCGGATTCCTCTCCGGCTTCTTCTGGCAGTCACTCATCCTTGCTGGTTGGTAAGGGAAGGACTCATTCCCTTACCAACCAGCAAGGATGAGTGACTGCCAGAAGAAGCCGGAGAGTAATCCGGCGAAATATTGCGATGACAGGAAGAGCAAGACCGCTGGAGACAGATGCCGAATGAACAACATATATATATATATATATATATATATATATATATATACATACACACACACACACACACACATACATATACATACATGTATATAATATAGGAATTGGTTTATTATTTATTTATCTAGTAATAAATAAATCATTTTATGTTCCTATTTCAAGGACACAAATATTTTGTGATGGTTTGTCTAATAGTTACCACTATTTTCTAGCCAGGATAGGAGCGGTGCTTTTCCTATACCATGTTTCCTCCTTTATGTTAGGAATACCCAAAAGTAATAACATTTTGACTTTGGAATTCATTTTGCTAAAAAAGAAATAATGCCAGGGACGTCCAACCACACACACAGCAACACCTTCCTGATGGACAATGTAGGTTTAGGGGATGGTACTGGAGATCAGCCTCGGGACAACCATTGTTTTGACCGCTTCATGTTGTCATAAAGGATCTCCCAAGAAATGGATCATTATGGAGCCTAGACAGCAATGGTGAGCAGAGCGTACTCCGATGGTCCTTGTTGGCTTCCGACAAATTATGAGTTACCCATTACCCCAGTCTGTGTGACTTACCAATTTCATGGAGGCTCCTCTGTTTGGTGGACCATGTGCACACAAATCCTCCTCATGCTCACGGAGAGTTCCTCAATGGTTAACCTTGGATCAGATTCCACTAGGGTCTTCAAGGCATCCACTAGGGTCCTCGAGGTGCACCGCTTCGAGGCTTGTCTGTCAGTTCAAAATCACTCTCGGAAACCCTCCTGTACCAACTTCCCCACTTGTTTACAGTCAACAAATCACCATAAAATTCATTTATTTTTTGAGTTGCAGCTTTCGCCTTAATTCCCAAATGACACTGAAAAACAATGCAGTTGCAAACCTGCTTGTCAAAAGGAGGCTTGAGAAAAATGAGAAAGGATTTGGAAAAATAAAGGCAATACTGGAACAGTAGCACACTGAAGTTGTTCTGTAGCACAATGAAGAAGTTGTTCTGTGCAGACTAAGGATCCGCTCACTGCCTACTTAGCCATGAATACATTCTCCTCAACCTATATCCACCTTTATGCAGCTGTGATGTAGGGGAGCTTCTGATGGTAGAGCATACATTACTTTCATGCAGGAACTACTCCACTATAAGAAAATACCTGGGGTTCGGATCTACCATTGAACAAATTCTTGTAAACAAAGATGAGAACATAAAAAACTTTCTAAATTTTTAAGACGAAGCGAAATATTCCTAAAAAAATGGATGTTTGGCGTTTTGCTATTTTTATAGGCTGTCATCATTCAATTCTCCTTTTAGTCGTAGACCAAATCCCCATACACTTACAATAAGATAGTTATTTTTGACTTGACTACCAAAATAAGCACTAGAAATAATTTATATGGCAAAACAATGTTTGATATATATATATATATATATATATATATATATATATATATATATATATATACACACACACACACACACACACACACATAAATTTCTCTGATCCTGCTCTCTATGGCTCAAAAATGGTCCGATTTTGATGAAATTTAGTACAAAAATCTTTTGCCTAATTTGAAAGCTCAATTTTGTTAACCAGCAGAATCCGATTTTTGGAGCGAAATTTGCGTGAAAAAAATCATTACACTTACTTCATATGCTTGCAAGTACTCGTTTGATAGGCTTATGTGCCTAGAAAAACGAATGAATCCATTTTTAAGCCGATAACTTTAACCGTTTTCGAGAAAAGTGGAAAAATAGTTGATGAATCAAGTTTTTATTTGGGTACTTAGAATCATGGGATTCAGTTATTAGTTGTTTTCTTCGTGGTTGAAATTCATATGAACAAAGATGTTTAAATTTTGGTTATGTTTGGAGTTCAGGAAAGATTAGAATAAAATATTTTATTAATACATATGAAAAGTTTTGGGAACTTCGTATATTTTCCTTAATATCTCGAAATAGTTTGGGAAATCGTGGTAAGTGGAAGGTGACCAATGAAAAGCTTACTAAATTCTCTAAAAAAATGTTATTAGGTCATTTTCGATTGGACAGTCACATTTTGAGAAATAAGTCCATAAACCTTTGAAGTAGTTGGTTTACCTTATTTGAACGGTTGTTTTTGTCTCTTACCTTAGTTTTTTTATTGCTTGTAATTTTTTTAAATTGATTATTGGACAAAAATTTACTTGGCAATAAAACAGGATTCATAAAATTAGAAACAGAGCTTTCCAGGGAGAATGCTGTGTGAATATAAGCACGGTTCCTCCATCTTTTTGTCTGTTTCCCTTAGGTTTTTATTGCTTTTTATTTTTGTAATTCCTTATATTAGGAAAATGTATTTGTCTGTAAAACAGGATACGTAAAATGAGAACCAATTTTCTGTTATTAGAAATAGATGGGTTAGAAAAATATGAGTACCTTGTATAAATTCCTAGTAAGCTGAAAATTTGCTTGAACGTTAGAGACACCATTATAATGGAATTGGGAAAAGCCCCCGTCGATCCTATGAATGCAAAGAATTTTATTCAAGGTCAAAGATCGCAAAAAAAGGTTTTTCGGATTTGCCAGCAAAATAGTTTTATGATAAAAATATTCCAGACAACAATTGTAGATCAGGCAATTATCTACAAAACTTATGCCTACCCTTTCGTTTATAGCATTAAACGTTTTTGAGAAAAGGCGATTCCAAAATTTACTTTAGTTGTATTCTCCTTAAGAAGCATTATGTTGGCGTGTCTAGGTGAATGTATCCCTGTTCTACCTGCTCCTCTTTCTTAGGAACCAAACAAAACAACCGTTACTGCCATAAAGCTCGAGATATTGGGGCATCCACCATTTCTAATATGACGGGTTTGACTTTTGATAATATTAAACTTGTGTAATTTCCACTTCTGTGTAACTACAGCTACTGTCAGTTTCCTGTGCATTGATGCCTTACTATCGCTTTTATTTCAGATTTTTGAATGGGTGCTTACAATTTTCAAGAAACATGAAAAAAAAAAAAATCATTTCTATTCAAAGCTTTCCAAATGACACTGTGATAAGAACAGAACCGCGTTAAGATGACACAATTCTTGCGAGTTGGACTTTTTATTATTTGAAACTAATATTCATTAAAATTATTAATTTATATATTCATTATTATCCAAACATTTTATTATATTTGAGTTATTCGTTATAATTATTGCCATAAGTTATGAGGGGTGGGGTCTCTCAGATTACTGTAGAATATTTTTATCAAACTATTGGTCGAAATAATAACTGCAGTATCTCTAGCGGAATCTAATTTATAGAGACCTTTTAACTCAATGTCAAGTCTTGATATTTTCGCAGCTTTTCGGCATATGCTTTACGGATATTGTCATCATTCGCCACTGAGATATCAATTATATCAGCAGTCTTATTATGCTTGTCGATGATGAGAATATCTGATTTATTATGGTGAACAGTTGAGTCCGTAATCATAGCTTCGTCCCAGTAGATTTTAATTCTATCATTTTCTAGAAGTCTTTGTGGGACGTAGCGATAATATGGCGCCGTACTTTCCATAATGCCGAACCTTTCTGCTGTTGCTTGATGGTATATCTTGGCAACATTGTTGTGTCTCTGAAGGTAATCAGATCCCGCAAGTATTTCGCAGCCTGCCGTCACGTGTTGAATCGACTCATACCCGTTATTACATAATCTGCATTTGTCCGAAATACTAATATCTTTTTAAGCGTGTCGTCGGTAGGATCGTTTTGCAATTACTTGGTCCTGGATGGCTATTACAAAATCCTCAGTTTCCAAAAATAGTCGACCAGAAGTCAACCATGCTACCAACAACGTCGTCTGCACCTCAGGATCAAATAAACGATTGCAATATCACCCGTGCAATTCTTTTGTTTGCCATTCAGGAAGGCGATCAGAATCTGTCCTTAGGTCCGGTTCTTTAATTATCTTCAATTTCAAGGCTGTATAATTCTCGTCCTATTTAACAATTTCCTTAAAAAGGTGGCTCTCACTCGATCTCATATAATGCCTCAGATTACTTTCTTGAGATCTAGATAAATGTTCAATATTGATGAGGGCAAGGCCACCTTTTTTCCTTGGCAAATACAGCCTTGCCATTGAAGATGTTGGATGGTGTAGTCATTTCAGTTCGAATGAGTCGATCCAAATCCTCTAGTGATGTATCTGACCACTTTATCACACCGGAACTATACGTTAATGAAGGTATTGCCCAGGTGTTAATAACTTTTACTTTATATTTTCCATGCATATAACTTTTTAATACTAATCGCAGCCGATTTAAAAACTTATTTTTAAGCTTCTCCTTAACATTTTTGTGGCAGATCTTAAGGTGCTTACCGTATTATCTTAAGGTACTTATACGTTTCAGATTCTCCCAAGTCATGTACATGTTCCCCATCCGAAAGTGCTATGTTTTCAGTAGATACTGTGCGTCCTTTTGTAACACGTAGCACAGCACACTCTATAAGTCATTATTATTATAATTGTTATTATTATTTATTCTAGCATATTTTTTTTTAATCTTCATGAATTTTAATCTGTCAGAATTTAGTAGAACAAAAATTCTAAACAATTCTATTATTCTGTGTTATTACGTTGTAGTAGACCTTCCACCAGTTGATATTGCTCAAGAAGCTGTCCTTTTGGATTCAGAGCCAATTGATAAACCGCTGAAAACCATGGTGCAGTCTATGAAGTATGGGTAAGGAACTTTCCTTATTAAGTGGTAATACTAAATTCTGTGTATACAATTAACATTTATTTTATCCAATTTAAAAAATAAATATGAATCAATATTTTTTAGTTAGTCTTAAAGTGCTCATAATATTTCAAAAATAAATTAGTTAATTTGTACGTATTATAGCTCCTTTTTTGTAGTACGTTTCCTTCCTACCTCCACAGAGAGGAACCCCACTTATGAAGCCACCGCGATAACCCCATCCTAAATAGAAAATTCACCTAACACAACTAATAGAAGTAGTTTATATATATATATTGTGGTGTTTTGGTTTGGGAAGAAAAAGAAAAATGGATATATTTTTAAGTTATTATAGGAAAAGTTGATTTAGAAATGTTTTTAGTATAATTTCATTATATCTCAGGGTTCATGTAAATTTACCAAACTCACCACATACGGGCTTATGAATAAAACCATTTGAATAATTAATTAATTTAATAAATTTCCTGAAATAAAAAGCATGAGAAATATATTATTAGTACCACTTCTTACCATCTGTCTTTTTATGTGTTGAGACCATATTAAATACCAGGAGAAAGGTTCATTATAAATAAAAATAGAGTTTGAAAAAAATGACTTATATTGAATAAAGAATATATAATTTAAGATTTAGCATGGCTGTGATATAAACTTAAATATAAGAAAGAAATTTTGCTTGACTCACATATTTGTATCAATGTTGGGTTATTAAGAAATGTTAGAACATATTTAAAATATTATTATATATACAAAAAGATAAAATTTGGCCATTATTAGATTTTAGATAGCTTTTAGTATTTATTTAAAGATTGGCAGTGAGTGAGTTATACTCAGCTTATTTTACGGATGATGTTCTGGAAGTGGAGAGGCAGACTGCTTGTAGTTGTGTTGAGGAGAATGATGGTCGGCTGCTAGATCTTGGAGTTGTATTTGGCCATCATGTCCAGGTGAAGTGCTTGGTGTCGGCTGGCCAGCTGGTTCTGCAGCGAGGCTCGGTCCTCAGCCTCTGGTGGTGGAATGGGGCGAGTGGTGGGGGAAGGCCCTTTTTATAGAGGCGTTACTCCCACCACGCCAAGGGTGTCTGACTTCAGCGATTGCTCCCTGGATGTTCAAAGTGCGTTTTTTGAAAGCACGTTTATTCTTATCTTCTTGAGAACTTGTATACCTTATCGCTCCTAGCCGAGATATTTGGACACTTCTTTTATTTAACACTGCCTTTTTTAAAAAAAAATAAATACTGCCAAACTAAGCACTGCCAATGGCTATCTCTTTTATTACTCTTTTAATTATTTAATTGATTGACAAAGGAGAATATTTGTGATGGACTTATGAAATATAAGTTAGCCTTTATTTTGAAATTTTGAATAGGAATGCTACTCTTTGCTATGCCAGAAACTGACCTTTTCTAGAGCACCCCCTTTTAGATCATTACAATATATATATATATATATATATATATATATATATATATATATATATATATATATATATATATATATTGATGTTACATACCTACTAATATCTGCTGTATGTCCTTTCAGCAAAAAATATTCTCGAAACAACCACAGACAAAAGTAATTACACATTTACTTTGGTTCCACATTTGAGAGGCATGAAGGAATGTAATTTCTGGATGCCTGATATAGTTATAGCTGTATTGTACCGGTTAACCAGTTCTTCAGTTTTAATGTATTCTTCAAGGTTCAAAAATACAAAGTTTATATTAGATATGTTCTGATGTGACCATACAAACAGTTGCCTAGTATCAATAATTTGGTTCTTATAAGGTCTTCGTAGGCTTGCTCTGGCTGCTAGTATTTTCATTATGGCCCCCAGCCCATCACATGGTCCTTTTCTATGTGCTGTTGCTGAAAAATGCCATCCAGCCTTAGCTCCAAAATCTTGCTTTTGATTACACAAGTTATTATAGTTTTGTTTATTTTTCTATTGGCTTGCAGAGCCATAGGAAAAGTAGACAAATTTTTTAGATCTCTTTGAACCTTGCATTTCAGATATAACTTAGAAGAGGTTGAAGGCTCTAGTGTTGAGGTTGAGAAAATCTGAAATTATTAAAAAAATCAAATTTTTGACATTTCTTTTTAAAATACACCACAAAAGGGTGAATGCTTGCCTGACTATTTGACCAATGGTATGATTGTGTCTTATCTTGCAAAATGATCTAATAATTCTCAGGAAAGCCACAAATGACAGCCACTTCACATTCCAGGAGTTGTTCCTTGGTATACCTCAGAAATACACTTTGCTGTGAAGCGATGACGAAGTAGGACAGGAATCCTTGTTTTATCGGAATAAAAGGGATTTTCCCTCTACTTGTAGGCCAATCAGCTTCTGTTTTCTTTTAAAGAGAGGTGTCCAAACATGGTACTATAAAGTAATCATTACATTTTATTAATTTAATAGTCCTGCACAGTTCATAGCAAAATTAGTAATTAAAAAATAAAATCTAACTAATACGGTAGGTTATTTACAAACCATGTATATTTCTGAAGCCCTGTATTTCCTGGTCCCATTGAGATCCCAAGATAGAATTTTGCTATATGTATTAAGACATTACAAACAATCTTTGATATTTTTTTGGAATTTTTAAAATTGACACTTTTTGAGAAATTTAAATTTCATCTTAAAATGTTTAACTTTTTTTAAATAGTAACACTTATTTTCTGGCATATCATATTAAAGCCCCATTCAACAGCTTTAAAATGAGACCACTCCCGGGTTAATATCATCACTGGTTGCGAGGGCATCCAAAGGTGCCAAAATATGACACTCTTTCATAAAAATTTAAATCTCTAAAAATTAATAACTTCAAAAATAATTGTGCTGCGTATATATAACTGAAATTTGGTATTTTTTCATAAGTCTATGATATATTACTGCATACTAAAAATCATGAAAATCTGAGATATCAAGTCCGAAAAGCGTGTTGATTTGACATGGAATGATCCAGGTAAAGGTTAGCTTTTACTCCCCCCCCCCCCCCCCCCCGCGATTAAAGAAGGTGAATTACTCCTTCTGTCCTTGCTTATTTCATCATATAGATTCACAACTCAATTTGAATTCTTATTTCTCAATTACTTTTACAGTACATCAACCTCCACATAATTATTATTATAACTCCTCATTCTTAAAAATTAAAAACTGTTTCTGTCAGTTCTGTTTAAAGCAGTTCAATCGAACATAATTTAAAAAAAATAAATAAAAAAAAGCATATTTAAAATTAATTTTTCATTTGCAGTAAATTCATATATAAGGAATGGTACTTGTATTTTAAAATAAATATATTATTTAAGTATTGATAGTTTGTACATTGTTTATTTCCTCCCAAAACTAATTTAAGATTTAAAATGGGAAAGATATATTATGATAGTGTATTTTTGGTAGCAGATTGAGTTAGATGAAGGTTTCATAAGCCAATCAGTGTAAGTCAATAAACAAGCAAATTGAGATAATTGAATTGTTTAACAAAAAGGTATAAAAATATGAAGGTTCATTTAAACAACTTATATTACGTATTTATTGATGAAAATCATACAAACGACATTTTCAACATGAACATAAAAACGATATTTGCAATACCAGAAGAAATGACGTTGATGAAGTGAGAAAATATTGACTTATGTTGTGTGTCCACTGAACATTTTTTAAATCCTTATCAATATATTAATCACTTTTGGTTCCATTTTCTGCGTCGAGATTGAGTTGATTAGCCTGTGAGGTTGAAGATCAAGATCTGTCAGTTAGACAAGGCAAACTTCTGAAATATGGACGGTAAGTTGGAGGCATATACGGTAGAAAGTCAAAAATGTGCTTCTTCTTACTGCTTTTACAGGCCTTCTTTCTGAATGCAGTGGAGTCTGGATAATATTATATAAATTAGGTCTTTCCTTTGATGTCGGTTTATTTATATCAATGTGATAAAATGGAACGTCGTCGTGCAACAACGACGTTCGTTCTTTGTGGAATGTGGAATTAGGTTTATTTTTACAGTATCTCAACCATTTCATATTAAACCAATTAACTTTAACACCCTCAGTATTGGGTTTCATATTGAAAATACTGTCTTGCAATGTTTTAGTCAAAAGAAACTCCTCCAGCTTTACACTGTTACCAGGAAAGGGTCGATCTTTTTAGCAGCAGCAACTAAATCAAACCAATCTCTAGGACCATATATGAATTGTTTCGCACGAGCTTTTGATTCAATAACACCAAACTCAGTGTCAACCAATGATAATTTTCCCTTTCTAAGAGGTCCATATTTCAATTTGCATATAAGTAATACGTAATACCTAATTAGGTTTTTATGTAAGACCGAATAGTTACCGAACTGACCCACATTTAGTGACTTACTATGGTTGGCCTCTGAATAATTTTGCATAAAATGTCTGTGGTCAAAATAGATGCCGCCATCTATCCCTCTATCATAGACATAATGATTTGAGTTTTTGTCAAATGATAGTTTAAATAACAAAAATCACATGGAGTATGTAAGCCATTTTCGGGAAAACAGTGACTTACCGGGGTCTCCCGCGGTCTAATGGCTAGCGCCTTGGATTCATAAGCGGGAGATGGTGGGTTCGATTCCCAACCTCCGGCAGGAATTTTATCATCCCACGGCTCGCTGGTGAAATTCCTCGCTACACCCTGGATGTCGGCGCTAATGACCTAGATGTAGATGTGCCGTAAAAAAAAAAAAAAAAAAAAAAAAAAAAACAGTGACTTACACTGACTGGCTTCTGAACCCTCCATATAATGGTATTAAAGATTGATTCATAATCTTCCATCTCGACCTGATCTTCTTTCTCTTCTCAAATAAAATAACAGGTTAAATAACACTTAACCGTGGAGCTTCAATAATATTGTTATTTTATTCAATTATAGCGTTTAAATGATAACAATTTAGTCTAATTATATTTCATATTGTTCATAGTTTCAATTATTTTTGTTTTTGAATGTTTATTTTCTAAATTATGCTCCTCTATGCATAATATTTTTTCCCCATTAATTTCTCTAAAATATTGAATTTATTCATTTAAAGGGTAGAATTCAAAGATAGGTAGAATCTTCCAAATTTTGTATTTAATTTGTACAGAACGTTGCAAAATTTATTGTCTTCCTCCATGACTCTTCATAATTATAACTAAACCTAGGAGTCTGATAGTAGTAATATAAAATCTATAGATTTAAATTCTTATATTACGAATTGAAATCTATTGATTTCATGGATATTTTCACCACTAATCATCACCACTAATTAATATTACAAATTAAATAAAATGAGACCCTCAAGGAATAACCATATAATACATGTATTCATTGTATTTACAACAATGGTAATTATTTCCAATATGTTCCTCTGAATTCTTTCACCCTTGATTCCGAAGTGTCCCCCTACCCGTATCAGAGCAAAAATTTTGTTTAGGTAGTGTGGGAACGGTTAGGAAATTCACTCTTCAGCCATTCTGTCACCACTCGTCCATTATCAGCTGGGCAACCATACATTTGAAACCAGAGTGAGTTGATATTTGGTAGATGGGCTTGTGTAACATGGCTTGTGTGCCATGTAGTGTGGGAAGGATGGGACATCACCATCATCGTGTGAAATCAAGGAATTTGTTCAGAATGGCTTTTTCACGCTAAAGCACATTTATTGGTTTTGACTTAGAAATCAGAAAAAAATAAATTCAAATAGATTTTTTTCTAAAACTACGAGGTACCATTTTGAAGCTTATTAAATAATGCAACTTTTGAGGAGGAGGCAAACCTCTAAGTCTAAAAATAGCTGATTAAGAAAATATTGAATAATTTAATAAAAAACTAATATTAAACATTCTCATCTACATGGCTTTTAATATAGCTCTTAATTTACATGGTAATATCTCAACAACGGTGTTTCTTATTGGAAATTTAATGTAGATTCTAAAAAGGTGGTCGTTATTTACAATACATTGAACACAAATCCCGAAAACACAGTTTTTCTTAAAAAAAAGATAGTAGTTTTTAAAATAGACAAAATAGTAGTTTTTAAAATGTACAATTTCAGTACATTTTCAGATAGAACACTCATTTTTGCGCCTCTGAACTACATATATACATATTGTAATGATATATTACATTCTCGAAAATATTTTTAAATTCAAATAACCATCGATATTTTGAAAAGCCCGCGCAAAGCACAAACCATAAAATACAAATAACATCGTGTTATATACGATCAAAATTAATAATATTTTTGGACAATACTGGTGTACAATATATCCATATTAAATGTACATTCAGATAACAATAAATTAATTATTTAAAGTTGCAAAAATAAAATTATTACTTTCATATATAAACCAACAAAAAGCGGAAGTTAAGAAAAAAGGACGCCAAGCTTTCCTGCTAGAAAGCGTCAGTTGATCCCCAGCAGCCCTGGATTGCGGATCGTCAGTTGATTCTCAGCGGTGGTCGCGTGCGGAGCTTGAGTCTATAGCTATCCTCCGAGGATTACGGAGTGCAGTCTATTGTTATTATTCATAGAAGACGGAGTGAGAAGACAACAGAATCCAGAATTCAAGATATCCATTCTAGGCACGAGACCTGGCAATAAAGCGTATCACATTGAAGAAGGAATTACTGAAGCGCAGTGTATTGAAGCCTTATTGGAAGCAAATTAATTTAGAGGTAAAATTTATTTTTTTGTAATTGTTAATTCTTTTATTGTCATTTGTATTATTTTTGATGTTGGTGTTTGTATCTCAGAATTGTCTGGAAATAAATATTATATCGTTCATTCACTCGGAACTTTAATCCCTGAGATTAAGTCAAATTCATATAATAAAACTTACTCAAGTAATTAAAATCTTTTTATTTCTTTTTAAAATAAATAAAATCTTTACATTTAATGACGCCCAACGTGGCGCAATCATTTTTTTAAAATAATTAATCTTAACATTTATTGGCGCACAACGTGGCGCAAGTCTTTTTATAAAAATTTATCTTAACAATATATATATATATATATATATATATATATATATATATATATATACATACACACACACATATATATATATATATATATATATATATATATATATATATATATATATATATATATATATTGTAATGATATATTACATTCACGAAAATATTTTTAAATTCAAATAACCATCGATATTTTGAAAAGCCTGCGCAAATCACAAACCATATATACAAATAACATCGTATTATATACGATCAAAATTAATAATATTTTTGGACAATACTGGTGTACAATATATCCATATTAAATGTACATTCAGATGGTAATAAATTAATTATTTGAAGTTATAAAAACATAATTATTATCTCTATATATGAACGAACAAACTGCGGAAGTTAGAAAACAAGGATGCCAAGCTTTCCTGCTAGAAGCGTCAGTTGATTCTCAGCAGCCATAGAGAGAAGAAGTAAGTTGAGTCCCAGCAGCCCGCTCGAACGGAGCGTCTCTCTATTCTCAGCAGTGGTCGAATGCGGAGCTTGAGTCTATAGCTATCCTCCGAGGATTACGGAGTGCAGTCTATTGTTATTATTCATAGAAGACGGAGTGAGAAGACAACAGAATCCAGAATTCAAGATATCCATTCTAGGCACGAGACCTGGCAATAAAGCGTATCACATTGAAGAAGGAATTACTGAAGCACAGTGTATTGAAGCCTTATTGGAAGCAAATTAATTTAGAGGTAAAATTTATTTTTTTTGTAATTGTTAATTCTTTTATTGTCATTTGTATTATTTTTGATGTTGGTGTTTGTATCTCAGAATTGTCTGGAAATAAATATTATATTGTTCATTCACTCGGAACTTAAATCCCTGAGATTAAGTCAAATTCATATAATAAAACTTACTCAAGTAGGTAGTTGGTAACAGCTTATTAAGTCTTCAATAGTTTTGTATTTTATATTACATTTTTGTCGTCGAAACGTTTCGGCTATAAGCCATTTTCAATCCAATTCTCTGTATGATTTTCCATTATTTTTTTATATATACATTATAATCTTCAGATTATGTGCTTGTAAATTTGATATTATTTAGTTTGAGGAGGAATTTCATTTTGTTTAAAATTGTATGGTTCATGTCTCTATTATTTCAAGGATGATATTATTATTACCTCAATTATTACATTTATTTATATATTTGAGTCTGTTTCTGTACAGGAGGACTAGATGTGCAAGACCATATATATAAAACACTTGTAGTTAATTATGTGTAGTTACAAAAATGTAAATAAATATACATGAATATCGTATACAAGCAAGTTCATGGAGAAAAATAAAGAGCAAGTGACATACCTATGGAGAAGAGGGAGAACTGTCACGTTTCATGGAGGTTACATTTCTGAAGACTGGCAGGGTTAGACGGGAGAGGGTGGAGGGGGAAGGGGGTGGGGAGAACTGGAGTTGGAAGTATGGGTGGATGGAAACGACCGCGGTAAAAGATAAAGGACGTGCCTACGGGTTTTCCAGGCTCAGGGAACGATTAGACAGGTGTGTGGGAACAGGGTGTGGATTTCCATAATGGAAAGTTTTGAGGGTATTGAAAATGTTAGAGTAGGTTGAGGAGATGACTTCTTTCTCAATATTGCCAATCACGGGATTATTTTTGAGATGGATTTGTATGAATTCAGAAAGGAGGGGTTTCTGAAGGTTGGATTCGGGAGACATTTTTCCCCCCCTTTCATATTTTTATCCTGTGTATTCAAAGGTAGCTTTTATTTAGTAGAAAACTTGGGGTTTTAATTTTTTTAGGGAAGAATGGAGATCCTTGATGGAGGAGACACTCGATCTATCAGGCTTGAAGAAGAGAGCTCTCGAAGGAGGACTCAGAGCATCTAGATTTCGGAGTGTTACGTGGAGATTATTCCTAGGAGCACTGACGCCTGGAGAACCACAAAACTGGCTCGATGAAGTGGATGCTGCACGGAGGCACTACACTATGCTCACTGCTCAGTTGCAGGTCTCGCCCGAGGGAGCTGAAGAACCTCAGAGTGACAACCCTCTCTCTCAGAGTGAACAGGTTCTTTTTTTCTTTGGTGATATAATGATTGCTTTAGATTCTCTTTTCAATTCCTTTGAATATAGATTAAGTCCTCTAGGAATATGGTTACTCCCATTGCATTTTAGCGGCGTTCCTCCCTCTCTCCATAGGAAGGAAACCCGCTTATGAGGTTGACCTCATGAAGCAATCTGGAAGTGACGACTAGAAAATTTCTTTTTAAATATATATATGTTTGTCTGTTTGCACTCCAGGCGGTTCAAACATGGTCCTATATTAATGAAATTTGGTACAAAAAGTTTTGAGATTTTCTAAAATATTTCAAAAACGGCTGGAAAATCGTGGTAAGTGGAAGGCAACCATTCAAAAGCAACAAAAAAAGGTTCAATTATCCCTACAAAAAAGGTTCAATTTTAATTTTCGATGGGGCGATGTCAATCCGTGAAATAAGTGCTTAAAGCTTCAGAATTTTAAGTTTTGTTTTTTTCAACGGGGTTTTGTCACTGTTTACCTAATGTTTTAATTTGTTATTGTTTTTCTAATTGTATTTAATAGTAAAGTTAGTATTTTAATTAAGTCAGGTATGAAAATGAGAAACGTATTGGTAATAGTGTTTCCCATGGAGAACGTAAAGAATGTGGGGGGAGTCATTTCCTCTTAGAATACTATCAGTTTCCTGTTGTGGCACCTGAAATCTTCCTTCTCTTTGATATGTCATTTTATATTTTTCACGAGTCAGGGGAACCGTCATTGGGTCCCGAGTTAACTCGTTCAGAGCAACAAAAGGGTTAACACCCAATGACCAACACAAGTTATTTAGGCTTACTGCCTACTTTGGGAGACGGAATGACTATAGATTGAGCTGAAGCTTTGAGAATGCTCTGGTTAGCTAGGAATATTCATCTCACAATGTCGAGTATACTAGCCAGGAATTTTTTACGTATCTTCTAAAACATACTGAAATTCCTACCTGCTCTGTTTTTGATATTTTGTTTAAATTATTTAAGAATTATTCTAAAAGAGTTTTTAATAAAAAAAAATTACTTTATGTAAATTGTTTAACGCAGGGGTCTCGAAACTTTCCAACCTTAGAGCCATATTAATTACTCTAGTGTGTTTTACAAACTAACAAAGTTTTAATTTTCCTCCCATTGCGTATGACTTCTATAGCAGTCGCCAAGTACACACCCTTCCTAAATTCTCTAGTTCAATCTCTAAAACAAGAATACATTAGCTGTTGCAGGCCGAATTGATGACAATGGCAACTGTAATTTGAGGATCACTGGTTTAACACATTCACTTCAGATTACTCCTACTTTTGTGCTAATACCTTCGATGCCAACTTTCATTAATTTCTCTCCACTCCAGTTGGAGAAAAAAACGTTTACTTTGGTGTGATATAATCAGGACACCACATTCTACGCTTGACAAATGCCATCATTTCACTCAACACAAAAATTTTCAGCAAAATAATCACATTTAAAATAATTAAGTTTTCTTTTGCACTAAAAACCAAGTCACCCAATAAGTACGTGGAATGATGTATTTTAATAATCTAATTATATTAGTGTTACTATTAACAGTATAATATGATTGAGATCATGGCAAATTGTGAAGCAAAAACATATGAACATTTTATTGAACCATCTTCCTAAAATCTAATCATTTTCTGTTACATTTAATTGAAGAATTTTTGTTTTACTTCATTACTAGAGCAAGTGGCACCAGTATTTCTGTGACCGTGACTTACGCTGCTTGATAAAACAGGATGTGGTGAGGACATTCCCAGGTGTCGACTTTTTCCGTGGAGAACAAATTCAAGAGCTCATGATTAACATTTTGTTTGCTTATGCCCGAGAAAATCCAGCAATGTGCTACAGGCAGGTTTGTAAGAAAATTCAATCGTGATTACAAAAAATAGATTTCATAATCTTAAATATTGAAACCTTCACACCGAAAAGAGTTTGTATGCCAGATGTTGTGGGGTCATAGTGTGCCAGTTGTGTTAAAAAACTTACTGGAATTTTCATTGCTTGGAAATTATTTTATTTGTTCGATTAGATTAATGTTATATCCTTCAATGAATTCCCCTGAGATATTATACACTAATGCTAGAATTTCTTCAAAACCCCACAACTTACATGCTTGTGTTTGATTACATGTTATCGCAAATGTTTCTGTAATTCTGCATTATTGTTATTTTTGCTCAAAATTCATCACTCTTGGCATAAAATCTTCTTCCCGAAACATCCAAAAAGATTTCATTACATTAACTAATTCATATGCATATGTCACTCCTCTGATGGTGAGTTGGCAATCGTTCATAATCATCTCTTCCACTTTTCCCAGCAGGCTTTCATCCGTTGTTGCTGAGGGGAGGGGGTATCAAGACCCCCTGTTTTTCATCCTTAACATCTTCACGGCCATCTTGGATATACTTTACCAATCATAAACCATTCTATTACTCATTGCATACTTACCAAAAACAATATCCAACATTTCTAAAACTCTCTTACATTTTATTTCATTTTTTATAGCAAAATTTGATGCAAATTCTCTTATCCATTTTACAAGCAAATTAGTAATTGTCACTTGTAGGCATGAATATTTGATCTTAATAATTGCATCCAATGTGGCTGACATTCTACAGATAAGGCAAACATGTTTACCAATACATCAACAAAAATGTGTGCCAATTTGTCTAATACAACCTGCAAAATTACAAATTCCTAATACTTATTGAGCACACCTTGTATATTTTTGCAACTAATAAAATCAAAAAATAAAATATTTCAACATTGATAAATTACGTACAAAACAATTTAATTTTAATTAAGAAACCGGATGAAGGAAGATATTCCAGATCTGATAATAAGAATTTCATGTTCAATTACATAATACAGTAAACTTGTTAATTCTCTTTCTGATCATTTGGCTATTAGTATAATAAATATACTTAAAATTATACATTAAATACCTTCAAACGAAAAAAAAAAAAAAAGATCTCCCGCAAAACGTTGCTCTTCACCTACCTCGCTGTTGGCACCTCCTCAGGAGCTATAACTATCTCTGACTCTGTCAAGACTATTTTTAAAATAAATTGTGTAATATCAAATTTCATGAGAAATTTTGAGTAATAAAAATGAAGCTTTAAAAAGTTACCAAATTATTGTTACCCTTATTGTAATAATTAAATAATAAGCTCTAGAAATGTTGGTGTACAAAATGTTGAGTTCAGGATTCGTTATTATTATTGTTGATATATACCTGCTCAGATTGAGTGAGTTTTTTTTTTTTTTTTTTTTTTTTTTTTTTTTTTTTTTTTTTTTTTTTTTTTTTTTTTTTTTTAAGAGTGTTTTAGTATTGAGGAGGGTGAGGGGGCAAATTAATTGTAATCTTATTCTGATAAAGGTTAATATTAAAAAGTAATTGATCGATTATTTTAGGGTATGCATGAAGTTCTGGCTCCTGTTATATTCGTGGTTCACTGTGACCAGCAAGCGTTACTCCATACTCAAGAGCAGGGAGAAGTGAGGTATTCATTTTTCACATATATATATTATAGTTGTTTAAAAATGTAAATTAGAAAACAAAATATCACAAAGGGATTAGTCCTGTTTTATATTTTAAATTTTGGACTAATTCTTAAGCAAGAAATGTTTAGATGTTCTTAATTGAAGACTGCAAACATTGTTTAATAGCATGTTTCCTCCCTCCCTCATAAGGAGGTAACCCCCTCTTCACTTTGGCACCGACTAGAAAACTTCACCTTTTAAAATTCATAGATCACGAAAATAATGAAAAGAAACAAATGAAACTATTTTTAAGTTTATATCTCTAAACTTGTTTTAGAACTAATATTTCCAATTTTTCGAATAAAACTAATTTTTCTAACTAATTTTTGGTTTGCATTCTTAGAATCGTTGGATTCAGTTGAAATATTTTCTACTGTGTTTGAACTTCATCAAACTAAGATATTTAAATTTTAGTTACATTTGAAGTTATAAAAAAAAAGCTTAATAACAGACATGAGCAGTTTTAGGACTTTCATATATTTTCTTAATTTTTTTTTTCTTTTCTTTTTTTTTACGGCGCTTCGACAACTAGGCCATTAGCGCCGAATATTTTCTTAAATATCTCTAAAACGGTTGGAAAATCATGGTAAGTGGGCAGTAAACATTCGAAAGCATAATAAATCTCCTACAAAAACATTTCTGAAGTAATTTTCGATTTGGTGGCCTCATTCGGAGAAATAAGTGCTTAAAACTATGAAGTTGTTAATTTTGTTTACTTAATTTCGGTTCATTTTTTCCTGTTTCTCTTAGTTTTATATTGTTTGTTATTTTTTTAATTGCTTATAGTAGTAAAATCTATTTGTCAGTAAAACAGGATACGTAAAATGAGAAACAATTTTTTGTTGTTTGAAGTAGAGCTTTCCAAGTGGAATTTGAAGATGCCGTGTGAGTATTTTCTACTTCTGTACTACTGTTGATTTCTGTCTTTTGAATGTTTTTTTTTTTTTTTTTTCTCCCAAATTAATTCTTTTCTTTCTTCTTCTCTCTCAAATTTTTTTCTTCTCAAATTTTAATTGGTTGTTTTGTTAAATTGCATTTAACGGCAAAATGATTATTTTAGTAAAACAAAGTACGAAAATGAGAAACGTATTTGTAATTTTCCAGAAATTATCAAAACAAACTAATAACTGCTTCTATTCCTTTACAAATGTCACTAGGAATAAGTACGGGGACACACTAAGATGACACCGTTCCTGCAAGTAAGAGTTTTTGATCTTATCTACATACCGAGTGGATTTGCTTCTCAAAACTGGTGGTAACTACGTGCCCCATGGGATAATCAAGCAGTGATTTTTCTTCTAATTTCTCTCTCATCTGTATTGTTATTTTCATTACACAAACAACCTGTTTTCATTATCTTCCTCAAAAGTTAACTGTCTTTTTGATCTTTTGAAATATCTGTGTTATTACAACATTTCTGTTTTAATTCCAGCAAAGATATTTTAAAGATCCTTGACCCACAATTCCTTGAAGCTGACTCTTAGTGAGTATTATACCACTGTAATTACCTATTTGTTCATCAATTATTATTATCTGCATTCTATTTCATTCATATATTTTTAGTATACTCTTCAGAAGGATTATGAATGCTATTGAAGGATCTTACCTCATAGCAAATGTGGCACCTACGTCAACGGGCTATTTTCCTTCCAACATTAAAACATGTGTAATTAACTTATTAAGATCTAATCACCTTAATTTTATCTAACAATTATATCGTCCCTACCATGTCAAACTATTGAATATGCAAATCGGAGCAAACTAGAGAACGAACATTCTATCCATTGATGAAGTAATATATTGAAAATGGTCTTGTTTGATACTTTATTTAAGGAATTAAAGGCTATTCTATAATACAGTTGGAGTGGCAACAATTTGCGACAATCCGTATCGTTCATAATCCAAGAGCAAAGTCCGTAAACTAAAAACAATATTTTTCATATTCGATAGTTTGACAAGGCAGTCCCAAGGACATCCCAAGGAACACAGAAGCCTACATACATGCAAAACAAGCAACGACAAGATGTACAGTAGACATTGAAGAATTGAGAGCACAGGACTTACTTATGAACATAAAATCAGACATAGAAAGTAAATAGCAAATCACTTGGAGCAACACTCAAGACAGCAAATTCAGAGAAATAAAACAAACTGTGTGTGCCTGGCCATCCAGCAACCCAGCCACGAGGCGTGAAGAAGTAGTGGTCACCAGACTCAGCATCGGGCACTCGATGCTGACACATCGCCACTTAATGACAAAACAGGACAGACCAACGTATGGCATTTGCAACACAGACCTCACTATTAAACACATACTAACGGAATGCAAGAAACGAGACGGTACAAACCAACCAACTGACATACATGAACTTTTGACCGTGATAAAATTCTCATTTACCTTAGGCAATCAAATACTTACACAAACATCAAGAACAAACATAAACAAATAAGGAAAAACATGTGTGTGCGAAGTTAAATCATGCGTACTCTTGGAAAAGTAAATAAGTATTTTACGTTTTACTATTTTTAACTTTTCAAAATTTGAATTGAAATTTCTGTATATACTTTATATATATGTAAGTATTAATTGTTATAAATCTTTAAAACTGTTGATGGGTTCTACCCACTAATCAATATTTAAAAGAGCAAATTTGTATTCACACTTATGAATACACTAGAACTTGGATAATTCGAACCCCTAGGGACCGATAAAAAAGTTCGAATTATCCAAAATTCGAATTACAAAAGTTTTTGAAAATAAAGGGCTAAAAAATCGAACTTCATATTTTCACATTTTTTAATTAAAAAAAAAAAATACATTTTATTTAAAGAAAAACAAACATTTCATGAATTGATGATTAAGTAAATAAGTCTTTTGAGTCGCCTCGGTGGAGAGAGTGGGTGAGTGGCACTTGATAGGGAGAGGAAAGTAAATAAGCAATAAATAACTTATCAAAAAAGTAAAAATAAAAGTGTATTGCTTTGAAAAAAAAAAAAAGTAATTATCATGGGCAAGAATTTTTTATTTATTTTTCAGGTAAGTTAGTAAAGTGTTAGAAGGAATTCCAAAGTCCTTGGCAATTTCAGATTTTTTCTTTATTCCTTTTTCAACTTCTTTAATCACAGCTATTTTCCCTAAGGCTAAAGTTTTATAACTTCTAGGCTCGGACATCTTAAATCAACAACTCACAGAACTGCCCAGTACACCAGAAATTCAAGGCACAAACAATACAACAGATCAAGGCGCTGACTGACTTATAACTGAATAAGAAATGGTGCTCGGAGGGATGGTGGGAAAGGATAAAACGACAGGATGGAACTATAACAACCCCTGTAAGGGAGGAAGCACGACCCACCACTTTGCAGAACTCCTAGAGTCCAAGAACTAGACTATGAGACCGCCGCGCTTCTTGTCCCGGAACCCCTACATCCGTATCTTACTATCCTTCTTACCCGTGGGGAGAATATTTTCATAAGATTTAAGATCGGCCGCCTGTCCACTTCCCAGAGGAGGCACAGACTCGTAAAAATTCGAATTATCCAAAATTTTATTCGAATTAACCACGATTTTTTTTACATTGTTTATGCCCTAAATTCTAGGGGCCGAGAGAAATATTCGAAGTAAAGACGATTTCAAATTATCGAAGTTCGAATTATCCATGTTCCACTGTATTATATTTGGAATTCTTCAGTGTATATTTTTTTTATAGATGAACAGTACTGAGAATCAGGTCGTAGCTCAGTTGACGTGGATTAAAGAAAGGCTCCTAGCTCCTAATGATCCTCAGCTTTTTCAGCATCTGGAAAAATTAGACATTCCTCTACAACTTTTTGGAATGTAAGTAAAGGATTTTTTTTTTATTTGTTCATGCATGCCACTTCTATGTTTTATTATTTTTGTTTATATTTTCTTTTAATATTATCAAAGCCTTCAACTTAGTATCTACACAATAATAATTAATAAAGTTCACTTCTTGTATATTAAAATGTTGATAATTTTTTGTTTATTATTTTTTTCTTTGTATGGCGTACCAACAACTGGGCCATTAGTGCCTACATCCATGGGGCAGGAAGGAACCTTTTCAATGGGCCCTTAGATGAGAAAAATTCCTGCCGCCGGAGTGACTTGAACTCCCATCTCCCGCATGAGAATCTAAGGTCTTAGCCACTAGACCATGGGGAGACCCCAACGTTCATAAATAAACACAATTTTAACCTAACAAAATGGCACTTTTTTAGGAACACTCGTGTACAATAGGAACCAGCTGAATAACCTAAGTCAAATTACCAGATGGATTTGCAACTAGAAAACGACTTGCTTACTAACAGTGCTCAATGTCTACTTCCGCTGAAATGAAGCAATAGTCGACCAGCGAGTCACTGCTACACTTGTAACAACAAACTGATATCCTGCCTAGGACTTGTTGGATTCTTACTGATACTATATCCTGTCCAGACAGGCGGAAAATTTAAATTTAGCATGCACAAAATTTTGAGGGGAATATTCCCGATGGTTCCGCCATTTGTAAATTCCCATTTCAAGGAACAATACAATACGTGAAACACTTCAAAAACTGGCTCTGCCTCATGTAAGAGTAGAGGAGGCATTGAGAAGTCAGGCAAGGGAAATCTGTACTTAAGCAGTAGGTTCAGGAATGGATAACCTATGGAAAAACATTATGGTTGAGGTAAAGATGTTGGGATAAATGAAGGAACCGTTGGCCAGAATGCATAGCAAGTAGAGGAGATAGGTTGTTAGGAATGACGATGATCCAGGAAACAGGCTGAAACAATATAACTGCATTCTTGGAAAATTAACAGGATACGAGTTTGGGTCGGATAGAATGGTATATTTTGCCAAAAACCTTGCTGAAATCGAAAACGATGAGTTTCTTATTAACCACTCCAGGTTTGAGATTTTGGGTAATCAGAGTGGAATCAACTAGACAAAAACCAAATTGAAATTGAAAGGAATAGAGATGTGTTTATACTATTAAAAGTAATAAAATTACACTCAAGTAACCAAATTCCATTACAATGCTCCATAGAATTTAGTAATGTTTCTTCAAGTTTGAACCATGCCACAAACCTCTTTACCGACGTTTCGCTTGTCATACTGCTAGCTCCCTCAGGATTAAGTCTTAGAAACCCTTCAGGGTTAGTTCTCAGACTAAGCCCTGAGGAAGCTGGCAATATGACTAGCGGAACGTCAATAAAGAAGTTTGTGACACGGTCAATACCAGAAGTCTATAATGTTTATGGTGACTTTCATCTTGGAAATCTATGAGTTAAATTTATTAATATTTATTTGAATGTAATTTCAGACGCTGGTTAAGGCTACTCTTCGGAAGAGAATTTCTACTGCAAGATCTGTTAGTTTTGTGGGATGCAATATTTGCAGATAGTTCCAGTTTTGATTTGGTTAATTATATTGTAATATCAATGCTTGTAGCCATTAGGTCATCATGTAAGTATTTATTTTGTCCGTACACTTTTTGTAATATGTTAATCAAAATTAAAATAAAGCATACTCAAAGTTAGTTGTAAAAGCATTCTATTGCTTCTGGAAATGAATTTATGTATCTGATTTCAAACAAACAATATTATTATTTGTGTCAGCCTTGTGCTGGACCCTTTATGTTCTAGAAAATATCTAGGATATGTTTTTTACATATTAATCTTTGTGTTATTGCGTTATATAAAATATCTCTTTTAGTATTGAGGTCTGACTACACCTCCTGTCTCACACAGCTGATGAGGTATCCTGGCTCAATGGACATTTCTATTATCATTGACTATGCTCTTCACCTAAAATCACCAGAAGTAAGTTTTAATCTATGTAAAAGGTCCAATAATTTGTAATATTTTGTGTATTTGATTCCTTCTAGAAGTGGCTTTTATTCACTAAAAACATTCATAGAGATTTGAGATTAAAAGAAAATTGTCCGACTCACAGGAACTACTGTCCGATTTTGATGAAATTTGGTACAAAAATCTGTCGTCTAATTTGAAAGGTCAGAATCCAGCAGAATCCGCCTACTGGAAGATAGTGTTTGGGGCGAAATTCGCACACAAAAAAATCGTAACGCTTACGTTTTTGAGTTCATATGCTTGCAGGTACTTGTTTTATAGGTTCCATTTTTAAGGCGATATCTGTAACCGTTTTGGAGAAAAGTGGAATCAATGTTTTTGTAAGTCATTATTTTTTTGTGGGTACTTAGAATCGCGGGATTCAATTGAAATATTTTCTGCATCTTGTAAATTAATCCCAACTAAGATGTTTAAATTTTGGTTATATTTGGAGTTAAGGAAGTATGCGAAAAAACATATTTTATTAATAGACATGAAAAGTTTTTGGATCTTCATACATTTTTCGTAAATATCTCGATAACGGTTGGGAAATCGTGGTAAGTGGAACGTGACCATTCGAATGCTTACTAAATTCTCTACAAAAAAGGTTCTGAAGCAATATTCGATGGGGTAACGTCAATCAGAGATATAAGCGCTTAAAACTTAAAAAGTGTTTGTTTTGTTGTTTTGAACGGGTTTTTGTCTTTGTTTATCTCACTTTTTAATTGTTTTTTTTTTGGTTTTAAATTTCATTTATCAGTGAAATTAGTATTGTAGTAAAATAAGCTAAGAAACGGTGAATAAGCTTAGAGTGGCTGTGATAATCAAGATGGCTGTGGCTAATCAAGATGGCATATGCATAGTTAGTTTTGAATTCTCCTATATATAGCCTTCCTCATAGCCTCCAACTAAAGTTATCGTTATTTCTTATTTTATAGAAAGATTTTATCCTTGAGAGAATGGAATTTTATTTGCCATGAAGCACATATTTACAGTTGATTATAACAGTAAAATGAATTTGCTAGTGAAACAAAAGAAACTTTAAATGACAACGAATTTTTGGTTCGAAATAGAGCCTTCTGTACAGTAGTTGAAGAGTGAGTATGTTTTCAGTACATAATTGTATTGACTTATTCAGCCTTTCTCAAGAATTATGATTAAGAATTATCTGTATTATTCAGTGTAAGTTGGCTACTGTCAGTTTCCTATGATTTGTGATGCCCAATCTATTCCATTTCTTCGAGATGTACGGAACCACGCTAAGATGACACAGTTCCTGCGAGTCGGACTTTTTAACTCCTGTGAATTACCATATTAAGTTAGTCCATGTTTATTAAATTATATAAGTATCTAAAACAAATTTATTTTTTATTTATTATGTACATCCTGAAACCGAATCCCTCAATTACTATCAATTATCGCTATCTGGGAGGTCAGGGAATTCCATTTCCATAACTCGGTGGGGACCCAGTATATATATATATATATATATATATATATATATATATATATATATATATATATATTTTTAGATGGAACGGCATTTTTCTCCAGCGGTGGTACTCCTCCTCACTTGTTCCCGGAATATTTCGATGGATTCATCTCCATCTTCTTCAGCCAGGTACTTGTTTCTTCCTCGGTGGTAGCCAAGGGAATGACATTTTTCTCGATCTGGGCTCCTTTTCACCTCTCTAGCCACAGTATCGGCGGACGAATGGTGTTGAAGCTCCCTGGTGTAGTTGGGATTCTGTCCGTTGGCAGCGCTGATGGTATTGCGTCTTTTTTTTTTTTTCCTCCTGCTTCTATTTTCCTCGCCGTAAGGTTTTATATGTTTGATGTTATTTTTCGTCGCTGGGATAGTATTTTTAGATGGAACGGCATTTTTCTCCAGCGGTGGTACTCCTCCTCACTTGTTCCCGGAATATTTCGATGGATTCATCTCCATCTTCTTCAGCCAGAATGACATTTTTCTCGATCTGGGCTCCTTTTCACCTCTCTAGCCACAGTATCGGCGGACGAATGGTGTTGAAGCTCCCTGGTGTAGTTGGGATTCGTCCGTTGGCAGCGCTGATGGTATTGCGTCTTTTTTTTTTTTTTTTTTTTTTTTTTTTTTTTTTCCTCCTGCTTCTATTTTCCTCGCCGTAAGGTTTTATATGTTTGATGTTATTTTTCGTCGCTGGGATAGTATTTTTAGATGGAACGGCATTTTTCTCCAGCGGTGGTACTCCTCCTCACTTGTTCCCGGAATATTTCGATGGATTCATCTCCATCTTCTTCAGCCAGGTACTTGTTTCTTCCTCGGTGGTAGCCAAGGGAATGACATTTTTCTCGATCTGGGCTCCTTTTCACCTCTCTAGCCACAGTATCGGCGGACGAATGGTGTTGAAGCTCCCTGGTGTAGTTGGGATTCGTCCGTTGGCAGCGCTGATGGTATTGCGTCTTTTTTTTTTTTTTTTTTTTTTTTTTTCCTCCTGCTTCTATTTTCCTCGCCGTAAGGTTTTATATGTTTGATGTTATTTTTCGTCGCTGGGATAGTATTTTTAGATGGAACGGCATTTTTCTCCAGCGGTGGTACTCCTCCTCACTTGTTCCCGGAATATTTCGATGGATTCATCTCCATCTTCTTCAGCCAGGTACTTGTTTCTTCCTCGGTGGTAGCCAAGGGAATGACATTTTTCTCGATCTGGGCTCCTTTTCACCTCTCTAGCCACAGTATCGGCGGACGAATGGTGTTGAAGCTGAACACCAGCTTCGAGCGAAATTCGCGCGAAAAAAATCGGAACGCTTACGTTTTCGAGTTCATATGCTTATAGGTACTCGTTTTATAGCTTCCTTAACATAGGTAAACAAATGAAACCATTTTCAAAGCGTTATCTGTAACCGTTTACGAGGAAATTGATACACATTCTTTTCCAAACTAATTTTCAGAATTGATATTCAGTTGAAATTTGTTCCAAATGTTTGAAATTCATCCTGGTGTAGCGCCTTAAATCTTCCTTCTTTGATTTGATTTGATTTTTTTTTTTTTTTTTTTTTTTTTTTTTTTTTTTTTTTTTTGTCATTCCCTTGGCTACCCCCGAGTGAGAAACAACAAACACCTGACTGAAGAAGATGGAGATGAACCCATCGAAATATTCCAGGAAGAAGTGAGGAGGAGTACCACCGCTGGAGAGAAATGCCGTTCCATCCAAATATATATATATATATATATATATATATATATATATATATATATATTGTAATGATCTAAAAGGGGGTGCTCTAGAAAGAGTCAGTTTCTGGCATAGGAAAGAGTAGCATTCCTATTCAAAATAAAGGCTAAGTTATATTCTATAAGTCCATCACAAATATTATCTTTTGTCAACCAATTAAATAAATAAAAGAGTAATAAAAGGGATAACAATTGGCAGTGCTTAGCTTGGCAGTATTTATTTTTTTTAAAGGCAGTGTGAAATAAAAGAAGAGTCCAAATGTCTCGGCTAGGAGCGATAAGGCATACAGAGATACAAGTTTCCCAGGAAGATAAGAATAGAGGTGCTTCCAAAAAGTGCCCTTTGAACATCCAGGTGGCGATCGCTGAAGCCAAACGCCCTTGGCATGGTGGGAGTAAGGCCTATAAAAAGGGCCCTCCCCCCACCACTCGATCTCATTCGAGCACCAGAGACGAAGGGCACAAAATCTTTCTGCAAAATCAGCTGGTCAGCCGACACCAAGCTCCCACTTCATCTTCACTTGATGGCCAGACACCACTCCATGATCTAGCAGCCGACCATCATTCTCAACATGCAGACATAACTACGACCAGTCTGTCTCTTCACTTCCAGAACATCATCCGTATCATAGCTGAGTATAACTCAATAACTGCCAATCTTCAATTAAATTCAAAAGCTAGAAATTTCATAATGGCCAATATTTATATTTTACCATATAAGTTTCATATTTTAATTATGTTCTAACTTTTCTTAAATAACCCAACATTGATACAATTATGTGAGTCAAGCACCTTTCTTTTTTAGCGCGGTTACTCCCTATCTCCATAGGGAGAACCCGCTTATGCGGTTGACCTCATGACGCAATCCGGAAATGCCGACTAGAAACTTTCTCGTTTCAGACCCCATAGATTACGAAAATATAGGTGGCTCAAATTTGTGTATATATATATATATATGCTTGTCTGTTCGCTCTCTAGCAAGCTCAAAAATGGTCCGATTTTAATGAAATTTGGTACAAAAATCTGTCGTCTCATTTGAAAGGTCAAGTTCGTTAACCAGCAGAATCCTCCCACTGGAAGATAGTTTTTGGGGCGAAATTCGCGCAAAAAAATCGTAACGCTTACGTTTTTGAGTTCATATGCTTGTAGGTACTTGTTTTATAGGTTTCATAATATAGAAAAACGAATGAAACCATTCTCAATGCGATATCTCTAACCATTCCTGAGAAAAGTGGAATCAATGTTTTTGTAAGTCATTATTTTTTTGTGGGTACTTAGAATCGCAGGATTCAATTGAAATATTTTCTACGTCTTGGAAATTAATCTGAACTAATATGTTTAAATGTTGGTTATATTTTGAGTTAAGGAAGTATGTGAAAAAAAATATTTTATTAATAGACATGAAACGTTTTCGGATCTTCATACATTTTTCTTAAATATCTCGATAACGGTTGGGAAATCGTGGTAAGTGGAAGGTAACCATTCGAATGCTTACTAAATTTTCTACAAAAAAGATTCTGAAGCAATATTCGATGGGGCAACGTCAATCAGAGATATGAGCGCTTAAAACTGAAAAAGTGTTTGTTTTGTTGTTTTGAAAGGGTTTTTCTCTTTGTTTATCTCACTTTTTAAATGTTTTTTTTCTTTTTTTTTGTTTTAAATTGCATTTATCAGTAAAATTAGTATTGTAGTAAAATAAGCTAAGAAACGGTAATAAGTTTGGAGTGACTGTGGTAATCAAGATGGCTGTGGCTAATCATGATGACGTATGCATAGTTTGTTTTGAATTCTCCTATCTACATAATCTTCCTCATAGCCTCCAACTGAAGTTATCGTTATTTCTTATTTTATAGAAAGATTTAACCCACGACAGAATGGAATTTTATTCGCCATGAAGCAGATATTTACAGTTGATTATAACAGTAAAACAAATTTGCTAGTAAAACAAGATACTTAAAATGAAAACGAATTTTTGATTGTTTAGAATAGAGCCTTCTCAGCACTAGTCGAAGAGTAAGTACGTTTTCAGTACATAATTGTATTGACTTATACAGATTAAGAATTATCCGCTTCTGTGTAAGTTGGGTACTGTCAGTTTCCTGTGATTTGTGATGCTAATGTATTTCATTTCTTCGAGATGTACGTAACCGCGCTAAGATGACGCAGTTCCTGCGAGTCGGACTTTTATATTTATTTTATATCACAGCCATGCCAAATCATAAATTATAATTTTTATTTCAATATAAGCCCTTTGTTTCCAACTCTATTTTACTATGAACCTTTCTCCTGGTATTTAATATGGTCTCAACACATAAAAGGACAGATGGTAAGAAGTGGTTTTAATTTAATATTTCTCATGCTTTTCTTGCAGGAAATTTATTAAATTAATTCAATTATTCAAATAGTTTTATTCAAAAATCCGTATGTAGTGAGATTGGTAATATTAAATGAACCCTGAGATATAATGAAAATATAATAAAAAACATTTCAAATCAACTTTTTCTACAACAACTTTTTTATTCTTTTCTTCTCCCCCCCCCCCAAACACCACAATGTATACACAAATTTGAATCACCATCATTTTCGGTCTCTAGGGGTTCTGAAACGCAAAATTTTCTTGTCGACACTTCCGGATTGCGTCATGAGATCAACCTTATAAGCGGGGTTCCTCCCTATAGAGGGAGGGAGGAACCGCGCTAAAAGGTTTCATTAATTTCCCTACATTAAAGAACGTATAAAAAGTGTAAGTGCAACCCGCAAGAAAGAACGGTCGCTATGAGCAAATTAGTAATTTTGGTCTGGAGTAACCCCACCCCCCCTCCTTCGAATGTACTGACTTAGTTTATTTTTACAACATATTTTTCTCAGTAGATAATTTCAACATAATTTAAAATTGGTAATTTGGATCTGGAGTAACCCCCCCCCCCCCTCTCTAATAATTAACCGACTTAGTTTACTTTTACAACACAATTTTCTATTAAGATGACCACGACGAATACAGTTTTGTTGAAATACAACAAAAAATTGCCGCTGATATCGGCAAATAACTCCTAATAATACCAAACAGGTGAAGTTTAATAACTCCTTTGGGTTTGGAGTAACATATTAGGGGGGTTACTCCCCCCCACCAAAGGAGTTATTTTTTGTTGTATTTCAACAAAACTCTGTATTCGTTGTGGTCATCTTAATAGAAAAATGAATTGGAAAAATAAACTAAATCGATTCATTATTAGGGGGGCTTCCTCCAGACCCAAATTACCAATTTGCCATTACCAAATGTAATTTTTGTTATATTTCAACAAAGCTCGGCATTCGTTGAAATTATCTACAAAGAAAAATATGTTGTAAAAATGAATTTACTGACTTAGTTTATTTTTACAACAAATTTTTCTCTGTAGAAAATTACAACAGATGCCGAGTTTCAATCGTTTGCTAGAAAAGTATTATATACCAAGTTTTGTAATGAAAAAACAAAAGTCTGGTGTGTATCGTTTTCTTTTTTATTTATGAACCGATTGACATGAAACAAACACTAAATGTTAAGTGCAGCTTACTGCAATATATTAGCAAAAACCACATATATAATCGGATAAGCCGTTTTTGGGATTAGCATGCACAGACAAACAGATAAACAGCCTAACAGACAAAAATTCTAAAAATCATTGTTTTGGGTTCTATTGCGTTGATAAAGGCCCCCAATAGTATTTTTTCCCATATATCTTCCATGTACAGAAACCGATCCGTTAGAATTTTATTATATGTATAGTTATATAGATCTGAAACATAAATTCTTCTTGTCAGGACTTCCAGTTTGCGTCAACGGGTTAGTGTCGTTAACACGTTTGGGCCCAGCGTTGTGGCATATGTGTCCGAGAAATGTGTTCTGGGAGCTCAGTGTCGTGGCATATGCGTCAGCATATAGCTTGGCTTTCTTTCTATCCCGCTACTTCGGGTCTTGTCCTATACGCTTCGTATTTGATTTAGGACCTTATTATGTATTCCCGGTTAGTTTTGAGATGGATGGATTGGGTGTTTAAGGGCAGAAAACATCTAGGTCCTCACCGCCCTGAAGTGTAGTGCTAGAGAGTCGTGTATATGTCGTGAGAGGGATTGTAATTTTGTGTTTAGGACAGTGCATGACAATCAACTGTAATTTTTATGACCTCTACTCTTTTTTTTTTTTTTTTAACCTATGTCATTGCTTACGACTTAACTTGTTACTTAGATACTAATAGAACTATTTGCACTAAAACTAATACTAACATACAGTATAGCACTATTAATACAGTTAAGAGACTTGTATATAATTTTTTTTTTTTTTTAATGCATATACATATATATATATATATATATATATATATATATATATATATATATATATATATATATATATATATATATATATATATATATATATATATATATATATATATATCTTTTTTATATGTATATATCTATTTTTTCTGAGTAATGTTGTATGTATCCTTTTTTTTTAATGCATATATATATATATATATATATATATATATATATATATATATATCTTTTTTATATTTATATATCTATTTTTCTGAGTAATGTCATATATATATTTTTTTTATTTTTTTTTTTTTTTATTTTTTTTTTTTAACACTAACGAATACAAACTAAGTAACTAATACAAACTTAACATAACTATTACAACTATTTGTACTAAAACTAATACTTTACTGGATGCAATGTTAATACTAAAACTATACTAAATAACAAAATTTATAGTAATACCAATTCTAAAACTAATCTAGCACACGTATATGCACATACACCCACGTTCATACACATATACACACCCACATACATACATACATGTTCTTCAATCTTTAACAGTTTTGAGAGTCTGGTATCGTATGATACTGAATCCGCCCGAAACTTCGGTCAGCAGGCCCGCTGTCATGGTGTATTTGACATTTTACTAAATTGTAATTAATCTACTAAAAGTACATCATTTTAAAAGTTTCTTCACTTGTTTATTTTGTGTATATGTTTGCCGAAATAACTGTACAAAAGGAAGATTTGGGCCCTGATGAAAATTTTGTTCGAAGCCATCGATGCTGAAAGTGTTAAATGGGCTTTCTCCCTATGGATCGAGGGAGGAAATGTGCTAAAACTTCTTAAATGTTTCAAATGTAGCTGCTATCATAAAAATTGAACACATTTTCAGAAGATGGAATCTTTAAAAAGTTTGCTCCATAAGTAATATGTACCCCTCTCCTCCCCCCTCTTTCTCGCTCTCTCTTTCCCTCCCTCTCTCCCTACTTATTTATGAAATATTTTGTATTTATTTACCCGTAATTCAAACTTTTGTCGTATTATTCAAGCCTCTGTTCATTTTTTTTTTTTTTTTTTTTTTTTTTTTTTTTATGTTTGATTATATCGCAACATTTATTTAGCCATTGTGTTAATATGTTCAAAATATTTATTTCAGAAGTATCCTCCACCCCCAAAAATTGTACCTCCAAAATTTATTCCAAAAGATGGAGACAAGACTGAATCACAGAAGACTGCACAATTACGAAGAAAACAGATGACAGTAAAGAGGTGAGTCTGTTCATCGTTTGTTTTTAATCAGCTTTCATGAATAGTCAATTGTTTTATTGTTGTTTGTATGAAGGTCGAGTAGAAATACTTTTACAATTAAATTTATTTATTTTACTTATGAGGGAATAAATGGGTTAGGACGAAATTCTATAACGAAGACAACGTATAGTTGGGACTATCTCCATCTCTACAAATTCTATAACATTTATTTATTTATTTAAATTTTAACGTCCATTTATTTCTATAACATTTAAAGCTATAGCATTTATTTCAAAAACATTTAAAGCTATAACATTTATTTCTATAACATTTAAAGCTATAGAATTATGATATTTCCTGTTTTTGAATTATTATTGTTATACGTTTCTGCAACAAGCCATTTCAGAAATAATGGCTTTGGAGGAGGAAAATTAAAACTATTCAATGGAAGAAAAAACTATTTAATCCGATAACAGGCTACAAGGGCTCAAGGAGAATGAAAGGTTCAAATGCCTAAACATAACCAAAAAAACATGAATGTCAGCACTATAATGGGAGGGGGGGATTTATTTAGCTATCTTTTCAAACCAAAGGATTGAACGATTTTATGGAGAGTCATACTTATAAAACTGATCTATTGATTAATAAGTGTATTTTTTAATGAGCTAAAGAGACTTACCATAAGCAGGTGAAATATTTTTGTAATGTAAGTTTTAAATTATTTCCTTTCTAATTTTGGGTTGCTAGAATTTTATTTTGTTGTTTTAGGAACCAGAAGAATTCAAATGAAAAGGTATTGTTCAAATTTCCTGTTCGATCTTCATCAAACCAATTTGAAGACGAAATAGTTGAAGGATACAAAATGACTGTGAGTAGTTATTTACATTCCTTCCATTAATAATTTTTCAAAGTTAGGATAGATCTTATGTAGTATAATTCATGTACATGTATATATGAGTTGGTAACAGCTTTATTCAGTCCTCAAATAAATTTTTATTTTCAAGTTGCTTAGAGTGTGGCATGTCACACATTAAGTTATTTAATAATCTGTTTTACAGAAACGTTACGGCTATAAGCCATTTTCCATCTGTAAAATGTAATAGATCATACTGTTAGGATATTAAATTTCAAATAATAAACATAAAACTCAGGATACACAAATGTATAAACAGCTGTATATTTCGAGTTTTATTTTTGTCATTTGAAATTCAATATCCTAACCAGTATGATCTATTATATTTTACAGATTGATTATGGCTTGTAGCAGAAACGTTTCTGTAACAAATTGTAAATAACTTAATGTGTGGCATGATGCACCCTATGTAACTTGAAAATAAAAATTTATTTTAGGACGGAATAAAGGTGGTACCAACTTCATATATATACAGGGTGTATCACATGTTAATGACAATACTCAAATGGGTGAAACTAAACAAAAAATCTAGTTCAACTCCAGCAACCACACATTTCTATCTCACTCTGTTCCAGACATACGCAGTTCTAAAGGTTCTTTAGGAAAAAAATGTATTTTGTAGTACAACTCCACCAACCACACATTTCTATCTCACTCTGTTCCAGACATACGCAGTTCTAAAGGTTCTTTAGGAAAAACATGTATTTTGTAGTACAACTCCACCAACCACACATTTCTATCTCACTCTGTTCCAGACATACGCAGTTCTAAAGGTTCTTTAGGAAAAACATGTATTTTGTAGTACAACTCCACCAACCACACATTTCTATCTCACTCTGTTCCAGACATACGCAGTTCTAAAGGTTCTTTAGGAAAAACATGTATTTTGTAGTACAACTCCACCAACCACACATTTCTATCTCACTCTGTTCCAGACATACGCAGTTCTAAAGGTTCTTTAGGAAAAAACATGTATTTTGTAGTACAACTCCACCAACCACACATTTCTATCTCACTCTGTTCCAGACATACGCAGTTCTAAAGGTTCTTTAGGAAAAAACATGTATTTTGTAGTACAACTCCACCAACCACACATTTCTATCTCACTCTGTTCCAGACATACGCAGTTCTAAAGGTTCTTTAGGAAAAACATGTATTTTGTAGTACAACTCCACCAACCACACATTTCTATCTCACTCTGTTCCAGACATACGCAGTTCTAAAGGTTCTTTAGGAAAAAACATGTATTTTGTAGTACAACTCCACCAACCACACATTTCTATCTCACTCTGTTCCAGACATACGCAGTTCTAAAGGTTCTTTAGGAAAAAACATGTATTTTGTAGTACAACTCCACCAACCACACATTTCTATCTCACTCTGTTCCAGACATACGCAGTTCTAAAGGTTCTTTAGGAAAAACATGTATTTTGTAGTACAACTCCACCAACCACACATTTCTATCTCACTCTGTTCCAGACATACGCAGTTCTAAAGGTTCTTTAGGAAAAAACATGTATTTTGTAGTACAACTCCACCAACCACACATTTCTACCTCACTCTGTTCCAGACATACGCAGTTCTAAAGGTTCTTTAGGAAAAAACATGTATTTTGTAGTACAACTCCAATTTTCTTTGCTTCTACACTTTTTTTTTTTAATGTTTCATTACAATTTTGAAAGCAGCATTAAATTTTCTTTAAGGCTAATGCATATTCAATGTTCACAAGTATCTCATTCAAGCCACGATTTCAATTCAAAAAGTATAAATGAATAAAAGCTTCTCGTTAGCGACAACTTTTCAAAAATCACTACTCTTTTAAAAAAACATTCTGCAGACTGCCGAATCTTACAAGAGTTGTAAGATTTAATTATATTTCCAACGATAAGAACTGAGATTATGTCTCAATTTCATAATTTAATTGGAATTCTAGAGTAAAAAATAAAATAAAAAGTAAAGTAAATGGTCGAACCGATTTAAACAATATTTGATTGGTTGTTTTACTATAATCACCATTTTCCTCCTAGAATATGAAGGTCCTAATTGCATTTTAATCTGCTGAAAAAATTATTTAAAAAATGTTTATTCATTACCTTTTTTTTTCATACTTATTGTTGATTTGCAAATGAAAAATGAGTTGCACTTGAATCTTGAAAAAAAAAATATTTGAGTATTTTCAATCATAAAAAATATCCTCTAACTTGGGATTAATTTTAAAATTAAATCATAGATTCTAGCTAGGCAAAAGTTGCAATAAATCTTTTTTTCTTTTCAAAGGTAATGGCTGTGGAAGTTGTGTAAAAGAGATTTTATTTGGTACTCCATTATCATTTTGGTCTACCAGTTCCATTTTTTTAAATCTATTTCAGAAAAATTGCTTGATTTGGATGTTATTTTATACTAAAGATCACAAGGGTTTGATCTCTCTCATCCTCTGCATTTTCAACCAATTAACTTTTTTGTTAATTTTCCGATTGATAACCTCGGCTTCTAGCACTTAATTTTTGTTTAATTTGCAGGAAGCAAACATGATGACTGAGCTGATGAATGCTTATACAGTGATGTCACTTTGTAGGCTGAAGTTGAGCCAATATCACGCAACCCTCGAAGGAGCAATACCACCAGACAATATCGAAGCTCAACAGGCTCTCACTGGAATCCATGAGGTATTTCACATTCCTATACTTATTTATAGTAGATTTATTATGGAACCACATGTTAGAGTACAAACATATTTAAGTGATGAAACCAATTCTATTCCAGTTAAACAAATTCCACTGAAAAAAGTTGATTGAATTTATTGAACCACTTTATAAAACAAAAAAAAATATTTTCCATCAGTAACTTATTACTTTCATTTTTTAGAAATGTTAACCCTAGAAAGAGTTCAAATCCCAGCCTGCTGAGTTAATTATCTATTTAAAATAAAGATTTAAAAATTAAATCACTTGATTTATTACACTTTGGTTTAATGCATTTAAATCCTATTATAGTTGCCTGCTCTGGGCCTTATGACAATGTAAGTCATATAGCCACGTTCATTTTCTTGCTTCAGATAAGTATACCACTTTCTGTCTGAAGCTTTGGCATAATTAGATGAATTAACTTGCCGTGCTGGGATTTTTAAGCCGGAAAAATATTGACATTTAACAAATCTAATGAGAAAATTTGAAAAAAAAAACTTTCTAAATTTACTTTTAATTTGTGATCTAAACCAAATTTGTTGAATAGATATTTTTACGGGCATGGTTAAGAAATGCGTTATTTTTTTTTTTTTTTTTTTATTTTTTTTTTTGCAATAAAAATTGCTTTTATTAACCCTTACAAGGCGGCAACCCATAAGTCCTTAGATGCCCGTGGAGTGCCCATTTCACCATCCTGGTTCCTCAGGACGGTATTAAATAGCTGAGCCTCCACCGCAGATCTCTTCTCATTTCTCCTGATAAACTTTTATTATTTATTTCTGTAAGATCAGTCCCGTAACAGGCCACAAGGGCCCAGAGGGGCAGATACTGTAGAGGTATCTGATTCTTGACCATACGGCACACTAGGGAGATAGTGTGGTCAATACTATGCTCCGGCCGCCTGATTTTCCCCTTGGCTGCTTCGACTGCTAGAGTCATTAGCACCCAAGGTACCCATTATTAATTTAATTAATTAAAGGCTGGGTGAGCCTAGGGACGATCTTGGACCCCAAATCCAACCCTCGAACGGCAGCACTAGAAGAAAAAATCTTTAGTGTGCGCTCGGGTTTTGAACCTGGTCCTCCAGTTCATTAGTCGAGTACTCTACCACTGAGCTAACCTCGCCCCCTATTTCTGTAAGAGGTTTTCCTTATCTCGGCATTGATATAATATCTACAGAACATGATCTCTTTGTATACATCAACTAGTAAAACTAATGTAAAAATAAGGTCCTTCAGAGAGATCCTAACTATGCAAAGAGAGATATCCAAATTCAATAAGCTCAAACTCCATTTTTAATGAACTTTAGAAAATTCAAGAGTGTTTAGAGCTTACAAAAAATACTGCTAGATATTGCAAAAAGATGTCACAGTGGTGGTTTTCAGTCCCGTAACGAAGAAATGTCTTGTCATGAATGTGGCTATCAGTGTTGAATAGGTTAAAAGTGTATCTAGAAGAACTCTTAACTCACAACCTGTGAAAATTATAAACACATAGTTTCTGAAATAATCTATTCTAATTCATTTACAAAATATGTCAATAATTTGCTTTTTAGTGGTCTATTGTTTTATTGTTGTTAGCTTTGTTCTTTACTGAAAGTACACCGAGTGGAGAAGGTGGAGAAAGGTGAAGAGGCTAATGAGATTGCCGAGAAGAGAATTGAAAGGAAGCCATCAGTAGATATGACAGTATTCAAGGAAGAGATTACGCCTCTGAGGGAATCATCGCCTTCATGACAGCTCTCTATGAAAAGCCTTCACGTCTTCCTCGTAATAACACATTCCAATGCCTTTCTTACATCTACTTCTTGATTAGTATGTAACTAGGTGTTGAATCACCATAGAATAGCCTTCGCAGAATTCACAAAATGGCAATCTGATTATATTCTCCGTGAACATTATTTTTTCTAGGGATATAATTTGATTTGATTTTGCTACCTTCCAGCTCTTAGTATGAGTGATTCAATGTCGACAGGATATTAAATACTTTATTTTATAGCTAAGGCAAAATTCATTTTTCAGTGCCACTTTATTGTCAAAATTATTAATTCAGGAATTTAAGGAAAGTAATCATGTAAATAAAAGAAAAGGGTAAAATCTCATATATTGAAATGGTATAACTTGTACTGTCTCATTAATTTTATTATATACGTATTATATTTATCCGAATCCAAGATCTCAATGAGTTTTTTAATTAGTTTTCTTTGGGTGTCGGTACATAGAGTAATACCCACACGTATCTTTTTTTGTTATTTTCTTACTTGTTATTTGTTTAGTCAAACTCTAATTAGTACCTCATTCTTCCTAGGATTACTCTTTTGATTTTTCAATTGAGTTTTTACCTGTCAAATATATTGAAAGAATTTACGCATTAGAGCCTTTCCTTCGTAAAGGTTATTATTAAGGATGTCAACATTTTTTGAATTATTGATTTTAATACAGAAATATTATTAGTTTAGATTTATGAATTAGTTCTGAAGAACAAGTTGCTTCCTTTGCGTTTGTGATCATTGCTTTGGTCGAAGGTGTAGTATTTACATCAAATCCAAGTATCCGCGCTCTTCCTTTTCACTAAATATTTTTAACCATGCCTTACTGAATTTGTTTGTAAGCATATAATTAGGCATTATATTTTTATAAATATTATTAGAGATGATATATGCCGTTCCACAAGAACAGTGGCATAAATGCAAAAACCTCAATTTTACAGGAGAATAAAAAAACTATTTGCATTTTTATAAAACATATAACTGAAAAGGGTGCAGGTGAGAACAAATAATGGTATATTGAGTGTATGTAGAATATATACATTATTCTAATTTACCAAGGATTAGCATTGAAACGCCCTAATTTCAACCATTGAGTGCAGTTACATCATTGTTTCTCTAAAAATTGTTCTTGAACAAAAATTTTATGCCTATTGTTCTGTTAAATTTGCTGAGTGGAACTACAACTGCTACGTCCATGTTCCTCAGATATTGTCTATGGTCTATGGTAAAATTCATTTTACACATTTTTGCAGTTATGTCATTGTTCTTCTAGAAGAGCGGTAGTACTACTTAACTTGAAAGTACTACATTATATTATGTACTATATACATACAATTATAAATACTAAGCTATTACACTCTGTGTACACAAAGTAATTGAATCATTTATAACTAAATGCATAGTTATCATCACAATTGGATTCCTAAAGGTGTGAGGATTGTGTCTGACGCCTCTCTCGGATGATTCATTAACCCTCCCTCACAAATACTAGTCAGTTCTAGAATCAAGCATCTGCTTTGAATGCAGTTATTTCTATTTTGGATTTGGCCTATTTTCTTCAATCTGATAATTTAAATGTTCTTATTAAGATTTATAGCTAGTTTAATTGTTTTACTAAGAATACTTACTTTTAAAATAATATTTAAGTTTCTTATTTCTCAGTTAAATATTAAACGTATTTTATCATTAATTTAATTTTTAAAATTTGTCAATAATTCTGGAACACTTGAACTTAATTAATAAAATAGTACTTTTTATTTACATTTCCAACTTAATTCAATTTTTTTTTTTTTTTTTTGAGTTTCCTGAAATTAAACTAACTTTCAATGTCATAAATTTCTTTAAATTCAATTTGTGTTTTTATAAATATTCTATTGAAAATAAAATAACATTTGATCAGTTTTATTGATTAAAAATACCCACAACTTAATAACATCTTCAAAACAGCCCGATTACACAATTAAATGTGAATATTATTTTGGTAAATACTATATTTTCTTGGGAGAATCCTCTCTGCCATTTTATTGAATGGCAAGTTGCTTTTATCTATATTTTTCGGTTGGTCACACCCTAATCTTATTATACGAAGTAAAGTGGAGTTTGAAGATGTCCCATCCTATGTTTTTCAGTAGGTGTATGTGATGTACTCTTTTGATTGAAAAACTGCTCCTTCCTGATCTGTATTGAAGGGACTTCTAGTCCATATTCCAATATAATATATGATATTTGTGATAATTTACTTGTATTTTTCTTGGTTATATTGTTTTTCATTGTCGTGTAATTGTAAATAAATGTATAATTTATATTTGTATTAAATAAATGTTAAATTTGTATACAATTTAGAATTTTATTTGATTTGTTGATCTCTTTTTTAATCCTAAACACAAAAATAAGAATACAAATATAAAAGTTAAAGGCTCGTACTGCCTGGGGGGTAAAACCCAAAGGCTAGGAGATTACAACTCGAAAGAAAAGGAAAGGGCGGTCTGGACTCTAAGCTATAGTGGAAGCAAAATGACCTGGCCCTCCAGGTTGGGGTTGAGCACAGGGCTAAGAACCCTTGTTGAGATAAAAAACATAAATAAAAACTCTTATTGAAACTTTTAATATTATCTATGATGAACATAGGCGGCTCTAGACAAACATTTATGGGGGGGTGGCTAATTTAGTATGGGCTTACTGCTGGGGGTGTATAATAAATACACCCCCAGCAATATATAATTTAATTAGGAATTAAAATTTTTATTTTTTATTTTTATGTTTTCAGATTTTAAAATTGAGACCATATATTTGAAAAAGTGTGTTTTAAGGTTCAAAACATAAATTTTTATAAAAACTAAAATTTTTTGAGTGATATTAAATTTTTAGCAAATATTTTATTTTTGGCTGTGATGTTTATTAAATTAGTTTTATTTATGTTTTTTTATATTTGTTTTGTCAGCTTGACAATTTTGCTACGACCACATAATTGGATCAATGTTGGGAAATGTGATGGAAATTTTGAAAGATGCGCTAATGATAGATATAATTCTATATATTTATTTCTGTATCTTTTTATATTTTATTTATTAATTTTTGGATCGTATTTGTATTTTTTTTTAATATTAAAATTACTAATTCAACAATATGGAACATAACGAAGGTAATAGACGTTTCACCCAGAGTAGTAGGGAGGAAATAATACATTCGGGTTTCGCGAAGATGCAGTTAATGATGAAACAAATGATGGCCCTAATGTTAAGTCAAAAATTAGAATCCGAAAAACATAAAAACGAATTAATGGAAAACCAATTAAGTACCAAAATTGAATTAAAAGCAGAAATGCAAAAATTAGGGACCATAATGACGCTCCGTGAAATTAAACCAGTTCCTTTAATGATGAATGATCAAAGTAGTTCTAAAATAACTTCCGTGTCCAACGATCTATTTAATTCCGATGAAATTTATATTTTAAATAATTTATTCAAAATAAATAAAATTACAACAAAATTAAACAAAAATATATTCATTTCCGCCGAAAATTATATTTTAAACAAATTATTTAACAAAAATGACACAACAAAAATTTTAAACATAGACTGTTTAAAGGCTGTTGAAAATTCTATTTTAAACCATTTGTTTAAGGGAAATATCTTGGAAGAAGAAACAGCAAAATTAAACCTAAAATTGACCATTAAATGTCCCATTATTAACATCGACCTGGGATAAAAAAATAAAGCTAAAAATGGAATCATTCGGGGAATGTTCCATTCGATTCTCCTAAAATATTATCATGAACCGACCAAAGATGATGAAATAAAAAATTCAACCAGTAAAGTATAACAATAAAACCTCTCTGTTTTGGAGCTCCTCCGGCGTTGGGTACCGGATTTGAGTGGATAGGGACAAATAAATAATAAATTTATTAATATTTAAATTATATTACCTATCAAAATTTTATGGTTTATTGATAAAAACCAATGTTTATAATTTTTTTAGACACCATTTTCAAAATTACGAGAGGCAAAACCCATATTCTTTCATTTTATTTTATTTTTAAAATCGTGTGCACAACCGTACACTAAAAACGAAAAATGTTACGAAAAAGGTCATTATATTATCCTTTTTTAGACGTAGATTCAGTAAAATGATAACCGGTTTTATCCGTTAAAAGCAGTAAAATTATTAATAAAAATTAAAATTTTGCACCAACATAAAATTCTAATGTCATTATTAGTATTAATATCATAGAGAAATTATCAAGAAGATATAAAAAAATTATTTCATGATCGGTCGTGATAAGGTTTTAGACACGCAAGTGTAAAAGGTTGGAAAGTCCAAAATATGCTTTTATAAGACACAAACATTCGATAAAAGTCAGGAAATGACCAGTTTCTGTTAAAATCCTATTCCCATCTCGGGAAGGCAGAAAGTAGGATTAGTAACTCCCAAAATTACAAATCCCCTAAGCGCCAAATAATACCTAACAATAAAAGTCAGGAAGTATCCAGTAGCTGTTAAAATCCTATTCCTATCTTAGGAATGCAGATAATAGGATGATTAACTCCCAAAAGCTCTTATCTACCTCGAAAGCAGGAAGCTTTGACAATCCCTAGCACAAACAAAGCAGGCTCATGCTAGTTCAAGTTTTCGACACACGCACCGCGCTAGTGTTCTACATTGCCAAGAAGTTCCAATAATTGCCACAGCCCCGAGCAGCGCTCGCATCACTCCCCATTCAATGTAACTAGAACCCGCCAACTATAGGAGGTTTTTAAATGAGAAATATATTTTTGAAGCCAATAAGGCTATAAGGAATTAATGAGTAAAATAACTAATGGTTAAACGACGTTTTAAATAAATAATAATAAAATAAATAAAACTTAATAATTTTTAAATAAATAGAAAGACAGACATTGACAAGGACAGTTATAAATATTTAAAGGGAAAAAACCTTTTCAAAAGTTAATAATAAATAAATGAAGAAGTAGGAGTAGATAATAATAATTAATTGAAGTAAGGGGAAGGAGAAATAAATAAATCAAATTGAATTTATTTACGAAATATATTGATTGATATATTTGAATTAAATATTTATTTTATATTGAGGGCTCACGGACCCATGAAGAGGCCGGAGTACCTATTATTTGTTTTGTATTAAAGGCTCACGGACCCATGAAGAGGCTGGAGTACCTTATCTACGAATTGGGAAATATTATATTATACTATGTTATAATAAAGGGGGGAAACTTATTAATAATAATTTTTGAATAATGTTATTCAAGTGGAAGGAGTTTAATTAATATTGAAGTGGAAGGAGTTTAATAAATATTGAAGTGGAAGGAGAAGTTTTTAAATGAAATGTAGTAAGAAGGAGTGACTGACAAACAAGTTGACACCGACAAGGACTGATAGACTATTGACAAATTATTTTATTACATTAAAATTTCAATTTTTTAAAAATGGGCTAGTGAGGGAACAAACTTTCTTGAACAATTATTGGAGTCATGTCAAATGCATTGGGTAAAATAATTAAATATGAATAAAAACCAAAATGAACTTAAAAAGAAAACTTGTTGTACATAAAATAATTAATAAATAAATAAATAATAATAAAACTTAAGATTAAATGAGCCCGGGAGGCTCAGCTTTAAGCTATACTTATTTTTTTTGTTTTGTCGTAGTAGATATTTTTTGATTATATTATGTTGTTAATTTGAAATTAAAATTATTAATTATGGGATTAAGGGTAACATTAAAGATTAAAAAAAAAAAATATATATATGTAAATAGATAAAAATAATTTTCTTATGTTTTGATAAGTGACTTTGTATTGGAATAGGATGTATACAGCCATACAACATGTGTTGTAAATCTAAATGATATTATTATATGTAATTTGTTTTTGTTATAAGATATAATTTATAATTTTTATTAAGACTTTAGAATATTTATAATTTAATGTAGAGCATCTAAGAAACAAATTTAAACTTTTTAAAAATGAAACCTGTTAATAGTATCCAGTATTTGAATAGAAATGCTACCCTGAGCCGGAAAATAAAATCTTTAGACCAAATTAAATTAAAAAAAAAAAAAAAAAAAAAATATATTTTTTTTTAATTTTTTTTTTACACCGGAGCCCACCCGAAATGTAATGATATAAAAGGGGGTGCTCTAGAAAGAGTCAGTTTCTGGCATAGCAAAGAGTAGCATTCCTATTCGAAATAAAGGCTAACTTATATTTCATAAGTCCATCACCAATATTATCATTTGTCAATCAATAAAATAAATAAAAGAATAATAAAAGAGATAGCATTTGGCAGTGATTAGTTTGGCAGTGTTTATTTTTTCAAAAAGGCAGTGTTAAGTAGATAGAAGAGTCCAAATATCTCGGCTAGGAGCGATAAGGTATACAAGTTCCCAGGAAGATAACGATAGAGGTGTTTCCAAGTATGAACAGGAAAATCCAGGGAAGGACGAAGAAGTCAGACACCCTTGGTGTGGTGGGAGTACGCCTCTATAAGTAGGGCCTTCCCCCACCACTCACTCTCACTCCAGCGCCGACGAAGGGCCAGAGCACTCACTCTCACTTCAACGCCAGCCAAGGGCGAGAGAGCACCCTTTGCACCACCACAGCCTGACACCGAGCACTTCGCCTGGACATGATGGGGAGACACAACTCCAAGATCTAACAGCCGACCATCCATCTCCTCAACACGACTACAAGCAGCCTGCCTCTTCACTTCAAGAACATCATCCGTAAAACAAGCTGAGTATAACTCACTCACTGCCAATCTTTAATTAAACTCCTAAAAAGCTATCTAAAATTTCACAATGGCCAATAGTTATATTTTAATATATAAGTTAATATTTTAAATATGTTCTAAACATTTCTTAATAACCCAACATTGATACAAATATGTGAGTCACGCAATTTTCTTTTTTATATTCTTTTTATATCACAGCCATGCAAAATCTAAAATTATATCTTTTATTCAATATAAGTCAATTATTTCCAACTCTATTTTATTTATAATGAACCTTTCTCCTGGTATTTAATATGGTCTCAACACATAAAAAGACAAATGGTAAGAAATAATTCTAATCATATATTTCTCATGCTTTTCTTTCAGAATTTTTATTAAATTAATTTAATTATTCAAATGGTTATTCATAAGTCCGTATGTGGTGAGTTTGGTAATAGATTAAATGAACCCTGAGATATAATGAAAATATAATATAAACTTATCTAAATTAACTTTTCCAATAATAACTTTTTTATTCTTTTCTTCTCCTAATGTAATTTAAAATTCTTTTCTCTCCCCCCCCCCCCACAAAAACACCACATATTGGTGACCCAACGTGGGGCAATCCACTAAACACCACAATATATATATATATATATATATATATGTTAGGGGAGAGGAAGGACCCTAGGCTGTAAATAAACGGCTGAGCCTTTATAAGGCCCAGCAGGATTACATAAAGACAGTATCTATCTAGCTCTCGTGCTGATTAATTCCCTCTATTCGGTCTTTTTAAAAACTTCTTTTAGTCTTTTGGTGTTGGTCCTCTAATACGTAAGTGGTGCCGAAGCCCGGGACGCGCGAACGGACCGTGGCGCGAAAAGTGCATGCCGCGTAAGAAAGGACGCGAAACCGTGCAAGACAGGCTTATCACTAGATGAATAAGAACTGGAGGCGACGCATTTGCAGCACTTGAGTGGCTAAAATTTCAAGCGGCCAACGCCCAAGATATGCGAGCGGCGATTAGCCAGGTGGATACATTTTCCGGCAACGTGGGCGAACTTGTCCGTTTTATAAAGGGCGGAGATCGGCTATCCAAAGCAATTAAAAAGAAAGCAGATGCAGGATGGCTAGAGGCAAGCGATATAGCGACCCTAAAACCCGCGCTGATTGGCAGAGTGCGACGTCACGTGCTTAACCACATCTAAAGCGATACTAACACCGACTGGGAAACGCTGAAAAGCCGGTTAAAGAAAGCCTACGGCGGAGGAAGATGGGCCCCTGAAGAAGATTTCCTCAAAATGCTTCAGGAAACCCGAGGACCAAGACAATCTAACAGGATCTTCGCAGCTCGATTGCTCATGTGCATGGGCGTATATAGAAAATAATTTCGGAGGGGGCTGGAAAAATTTCGGGGGGGGGGAGCTGAGACAATTTCCGGTGTATGGAATACTAACAGTTTAGATTTTGGAAGAGTTTTAGCCCACTAAAACGCTATTACACCCAAAATGGAATATTTTTTATGAACTAAATGATCTTATTTAATTTTTTTTTTATATTTATTTATTTATTTTATTTGTTATTTATTTATTTTTAACGGCGCATCAACTATTTGGTTATTCGCGCCGTATTTAATTTATTCTTAAGGATTTTATGAAAGTTTTACCGTTCAACTCAAAATTTCGGGGGGGGGGGGGGGCTGCAGCCCCCTCAGCCTCCCCCCTCCCCTTATATACGCCCATGTTCATGTGGCACAACAAAATAATCGATAAGCTGAGTGAAAATCCGTAACCTCCTGAATACAACGTCATTCAAGTCATCAAAAGGGTTCTAAAGGTACACCTTGGGAAGGAGACAGGAAAGATTATCGAACCAGGCAACGATTTTTTAGAAGGATTGAAGGAGAATAATCAAGGAAGGAGAATAAGAAGCGGAAATATATTCAGCCTACCAGGAGGAGAAAGTGTGGAGGAAAGGACCTAGTCGAGACAGACGCAGGTTCTCACCCCGCCCGGAGCGCAGCGACCGACAAGTGCGGACAGCTACGAGACCAGCTCGTTCCAGCGGAGAACGGGAACCAGGTAGACGAGAGCCCCGCGTCGTACGTTACCGTCCTCAAGAGTTACCACGTCAGACCAAAAGGGAAATGAGGAAAGTGTCGGCAGAGCGGCAACCAGGACAACCTCCAAGCGGAAGAAGAAAGTCAGTTGCCGATTATTAGAGTAGCGAAAAAGCGGCGGCTGGTAGATACCGGTAGTACGTGCACACTCACGAGCGAGGAAAATATCGTGAAGAAGAGCAGAGAAGGACTGGATCTGCCTATACGTCCTTGTGCATGCAATCTAATCACGTTAGGGGGAAAGTGTCAGGTGAAAGGCGAATTAGACATGCCATCTGAAGTATGGGAGATACCGGGAAAACGACTAACAGTGCACGTCGTCCCATCTCTGCCAGGCGAGTACCAGGGCATACTAGGTAGGATGCGACGCTCTGAAGCTATTCGAGGCGACGGTGAGAGCAGAGAAAAACAGCTGGAAAGTCCGTCTGAGACGACGAAAACCGACTACCAGCAAACCCGGATACAACCCGAACCAGGAAATCAGCGTTATAGAATCAGAGGAAGAGTGGACAGAGACACTACGAACAGAATTCGCAGACGTATTTCACCAGGAAGGTCAAGCCTTTGGAGCTACCGGTCGGACTGAACACGAAATTAAACTCGTTGAGGATCGAGTCGTGAAGGAACGGAGGAACCCGCAAGCTCTAAAGGACAATATTAGGGACGAAATCAAAAACCTGTTAGACCAAGGGATCATAGTGCCCAGTACATCTCCTTACAACAGCCCGCTGTGGGCGGTCAAGAAAGCAGGGTCCCCGGGGAAATACCGGGTCGTCGTGGACTATAGGAGGTTAAACGAACTTACCAAAGACGAAAAATATCCCTTACCCAGGCTGGACGATATTATAGATCGCCTGAGTGGTGCAACAATTTTTAGTTCCCTCGACCTGAAAGCAGGATTGGAACCCCGACGAAGAACGAGAGTCACGAAAGCAGCGACCGCAGACGAAGGGGAGCGTGCCCTCCAGGAAATTGATGACATCATCGTTAGCAAGCGCAGATACATCATCTGGAAATCAGCCACGTCCGGAACGCCTCAGATTACGTATGGGCGGCGCACGCGTTCGAGCCTAAGATGTACTATCCGAGCACACCTATCAGTTCGATACGATCTCATCTGCCGACTGTTGGAAGACGTATCAGTACCGGGACAAACGACACATCTGTATGTCGGGAACGCCGCCATATGGGACAGGATCAGGTGTACGCTGTTAGGAGAGGTGGTCGCAGACCCACAAATACAATTGGATATCACCACTGTCCAACATCAAGGCAAAACAATTCATAGAGGCACAGCGGAAACCCTTGTAGCCCTGCGGAGAAAATATTACAGGAAGAATATGGCTCAAACAGTTCGTAATGTCATCACGTCATGCGAAATCTGCAACAGGACCGAGTAAGATCGGAACCCACCACGAACGACTCAAGCCGAAATGCCTACACCACAAGGGCCCCTCTTGGTCGTGCAGGCGGACGTGTTCACCTGGTAAGGCACGTCGTGGGTCACCATGACAGACGTTTTTAGCAAAGTTCTAATGGCGGTCCCCATCAATGCGAAATCCGCCCAGGAAGTTATCAGGGCGCTCCACATGTGGAGCCAAAGCTATGGAACACCGGAATGCATCGCGACGGACGGGGGGCGAGAGTTTAAAAACACGGAAGTCATAAACCTACTGAGAAGGTGGGGCACGCACCTGCACATCACCACTCCCGGACATCCACAGAGCCACGGCAACGTCGAGCGCATACACAACACACTGGAAGCCATGGCAGTAGCGGTCACCGCCTATAACCACTCCGCCACGGGCTTCACACCCTTCGAAATTTTGTTTGGCACATTTAGATTAGGGAGGAACGTCCAGGATGAAGCAGGAGATCCGGGAACCGTCGCCACCACAGCATTCCTCCACGAGAACCAGAGACGAATAACTCGTGAGGCCAAAAAAAAAAAAAAGCTTCTGCGGGAGAAACAAGTGTGAGTGGAGAAACACAACACCCAAGTCCAAGACGCCACGAGGAGCATCCGTTTAGGATACGAAGTGGATCGCCGCATACCGTCGAACCGAGGGAAACAAGAATCACGGTATGACGGGCCGTACATCGTCATTGCTAAACTTATGATATTCCAACATATTATACATGTTAACTTGGTAAAATTACATAAATGTATGTATATGAAAAGAACTGCAGTCAGTAGTTGGTTGTAGTAAGTTTAGTAAAAAAAAGAAAACACCTTTTATTATTCATTAACCTCTCAGTGGTCTTATTTTATAATTTATTATTGTTTTAATAGTTTCTTAGTGGCGCAACACCCCTAAACTGGCGAGATCCATCACATTTTACAATGTTAGATTACTTCGAGTCGCAGTTTAGTTAAATACCCGGGTATTTATGAAATTGGGTATTTACCCTCAAGAATAAATAACCGGGTATTTCTCAACACGGTCTCAGACCAACCATCACCTCCTTTAATCTCCCTCCCCCACCCAAAAATATAGGGACCCCGACTTAACGCAGAGTCTGTCCACACAATCCCTCGATAATAAACTGTCGGTGTTCTTGGAAGAAGTATTTTTGTCACAAAGATTGGGAAGCTGGGTCTTAGTCTAGCTCACTATGGGAGGGCCGTCCAAAATTGGTTGGACACTAACTATCCATGGCGTTGGATAGGACCTGGTGGGCCGGTATCTTGGCCAGCTCGATCTTCAGACCTCACGCTCTTGGATTTCTTCGCATTGGGACACATTAAAGATTTGGTCTACATGGAGCCCATTGGCTCAAGGGAGCACCTCATCCTTCGCATCAGATGGGCCTGGGAACAGATTACAGCAGAACAGTGTACAAATGCCATCCAGTCTGTCAATGTGGGTTGTGGTGCCTTTATTGCTGCAAGGGACCAAACCTTTGAACAGTTTTTAAATTGATTGTTAGGAATTATTAGAAGAAGAAATTATGATTTTATATTTATGTATGCGTCCAGTGTCAAATGTTAAATTGTTTTAAGAATTGAAAATTTAATTTTATTAAGAATGGAAAGTGTTTTCGTTTTCTGTTTTATGGCTTTCCTTCGAAGAAAAGTAGCTATTTTAAATTATGTTGAACTTGCAGCTTTACATTCCGTCATTTAATGTTTTTGACCAAGAAGATTTTTTGTGGTGGGGGGATTGGGAGGATGGAGGGGGTAGAAGATAAAACATATACTTTTAATGATTTTTATATAGGCATTATGCAAGAATGGCTTTTCTCAATTGTGTTGTAGTTTTTTGCGTTCATGCATTAACTGATAAATTATCAGGATATTGATCCAGAAATCAGTAAGGCTGCCGCAAAAAAAATGTCCAATCGTCTCTGATGCTTAGTTCCCGAAACCGTGGATGATGACTTTCCTTATATCCTTATTTGATGACGTTTCAACAGCGGTTAAGGCAAATACAGCTCAAGTTACGATGGAAGCAGACAATGCTGAAGAAGAGGAAGGAAAAAAATCAACTAAAGAGGAACGTACTCCAACAAAATGATTTTTCTTCCTTCACAAAAATCGATTTTCAACTTTTGTAACTCCTGATACAAAACATTTCTTCGCGGGATTTTCAATCAGCACCGATTTCCTCGCCAAGGACCCTTCAACATGGGGGGCCGGAAAAAATACCCGACTGCTACTAAATCCTCCCTTAGAAAAACATATTTCAATCAGTTCAATATTTGTATTTTTTTATTGTTCACGTTATGCCTTGTTTCTAAAGACATTTTTGTTTTGAATAAAATTGCGGGTTTCTTATAATAAGTTAAGTGCATTATTAAAAACCTAATATTTTTTCAAGGTAGGGATTGTCGGGGTTCGGTCACTGCTTTTTAATAAAACTACATTTTACAAATGAAATTGGTTTCATTGATGCCGACGTTTCGGCTTGAGATTCAAGCCTTCATCAGGGCTGTAAAAACAAGTAGGACAGATTTAGTAATACAATCTACATATATGTATATCCATATATATACATATATATACACAAACATTTACATATATATATATATATATATACATACACATATATACACACACATGTACATACATACATATATGAAAAGGAAAAAGAGAAAAAAACATAAAATATACAGTTAGGAGAACAATGTGCTATAGTAATGCTTAGATTATTAGGAGGACAGATATAAGAATAACAGATTAGATTAGAACAGATATAAGAATAACAAGATGGGCTTACCGATGAGAAAATTGAGAACTATAATTCACAGAAGCGGGATCATTTCTGACTGTTGATACAAGGAAACCTAGGGGAAAGGAGTTGGTGAGGGGGGTGTTCTGGACCACCCAATGAACAGGGTACTTTGGAGATGAAAGAAAGAGCGGCGGAAGCTGTGTCGTAAAGTAAGGTGTCATAAAATGTTTGTATTAATGGAAAGGAGGCAGGTATGAGGGACAATAATGCAGGCGGTATGGAGTATTAGGGAGAAGTTTTTAATAAATGGAAGATGGAGTAGGTAGAGGAGATGACTTCTTTATCAATTTTGTCGTTTACTGGGTTATTTTCTAGGTGGATAAATATTGATTCGGAAAGGTGGCGTTTGTCACATCCTCTCCACTGAATCCAACGAAGACAGAGCTAGTTTTTTTGTTTATGAATATATATATCACCTACTTCCAGTTAATGCCAACTACTAGTTTACAAGGACGACTTGCCCAAAACAGACGAATTAACCTTGACGATCCAACTGACACCACTGTAGACTTACCAACAATCATGACTGCTTACTCAATGACCAAAGAGGATTACCACCATATTCCCACATATGATGGTAATTCCGAGGACCTCATATATTTTAGTGAGGAAGTACTTGCAGTTTTTTGCGCTGTTTGTCAAGCGAATAATACCTATAGCGATCAAAATCATGCGCGTCTGCTCACCATTATAAAAGGCAAGCTAATTGTTGTCGCACGACATTGCCTTCTTACTAATAACTTCGATACAGTTCCAAAACTAATAGACTATTTACAAAAAAAATTTAAAGACTCACGTACTATTGAACAACTATCGACCCAATTGTTTAACACCGAACCTTACTACAGAGAACATCCCTTAGATTTTATAGACCGTATTGCGACAATACCTGCCCTAATATTCTCGCGAGTCAAAATGGACGAGGAAATCGATCGGGTGAGCTATATTAAATTCAAAGATACTGAGATAAAGTATCACATCACATCCCATCTCCATACCAATTTATGCGATTTCTTAATGCAATTAAAACTGGATTCATTGGATGATATCCGCAATGCCATCCAGAACGAAGCATCGCACATTTTAGGTAGATTATATTATGCTTACACCGATTCAGAATACCAATATAGACCACGACGGCCCACAAGACAGTTTCGACGACATGATCATAAATCACGACGCCAATATGACAGCTATTTTGATTATCCTAGACAGAAATTTGACAGTTATCCTAGACGGCCGTATGACTCTTATCTTGATGACTCTCGAAATAATTTTGACAGTTATCCCCGACATCAGTATGACAGTTACGCTGTTAAACCTTGACACCTATCACTCAGAGCCTAAATATAACACACCTAACTATTAACCTCGCTATAAATACGACAGTTATGCGGAAGAACCTCGCCAGTCTGATTCCATGTCCCGTGGCTATCAATGGAAACAACCACAGTGGGATAGGCCGAAGCATAATATGCCAAATCAAACACACAAACCACATACTCAAGACTGGGACAAACATAGGCAGGAATCACAACAAACGGTTAAATGAGAACCGTTCGCTCAAACACTCAACCAGTACACCATACAGATGATGATGACAGACTCGCACGTCTAGAGACTCAACTATCTACACTTACTCACAAATTCTAACATTTTTTAGAATTCGGGAAAAACCACCAGCCCCGAATATACACTAACACTCACAGAAAACCTTCCACATTTCACAGATAAAAGGGATAAAACTTGGCTACTGGACACTGGATCAATAAAAAATTATATCTCACCACGTTCCTTACCCGAGGGAAATCAAACTAAGTCGGAGGAATTTTATTTAAAAACCCCAACGGGACGCAAAAAACGTAAATTTTTTATATTTCCATTTAGTGAAAAATACGACCTTTTGATAGGCTTCGAAACTATGAAAAAAATACATTGTCAAATACACTGTGATAAAGAGGAAATTAACCTTATTAATGGCAAATTTATAATACGAAATAATAAGAGGACTTCATGATAATTTAAAAAAAAAAACGCAACATAAGAATTTCACTGAAACAAAACAACTAATTAGGCGAAACCACCTCAATAATGAAGTTCATGGGCGTATATAGAAAATATAACACAACCGGTCGTGTTCCCCTCGCGACGATGGTACACGAACTCCCAGTATCCACAAGCCAACTATACCCACCGTTGCGAATGATCGGCAACCTACCTCCTCTCTCTGTTGTTTGTAGATTGTTGACACACAGAAGGTTGCCGCTCTCCGGCCACCGTCCTCATTGACGGTGGCTAGGCTCCAGTCGCTCAGCTCGTCGTTCTCGCGCTCTCCTAACCCACGGGGGCGGACTGGAGTTAGTGCCCTCACTGTCCGAGTCGCTAGAGGTTGGGCGAGTCTTCAGCGTATCTGCGAAAGAGCGGTGAACTCCTTGGGCGTCCACTTCTATCGGTTCGCCTCTACCAACCTGCTTTTTTCTTATATGCGGACAGTGGCGTGTAAGATCCACACTTTGTGCGTTCACATTTCGCTGCGAGATGTTTCGTGCTTCCGCACTCGAAGCACCTCTTGATCTCTTGTCTGCGGGGTCTTCTGTCTTCGGGCCTGGTTGGGCTGTCCCGCCACTCTGGTCGCCTGTGTGCTGCTCCCACATCCCTAGTTGGTGGGCCTGGGCGTCTCTGTCTCCGAGAGGGTTTCACTATCCTCCTTCTTCCTCCTGCCTCCCATCATCGTCCGTAAGAGTGAGCTATTTCGGTGAACTGGTTTCTTTCGTTAACGGCCATACCCGTTTTTCCTCTCAGGTGCACTTTTAGGATGCTTTCGAGGAAACGTAGCTTCGCTCGTCCCTCCTCGTCCGGTAGCCTTTCACTTAGTTTGTCCGCTATTTTCATAAACCACTCGAGTAGTGTAGCAGCGTAGCTTCCTGCCGACTGGTTAGGGTGCTTGGTCGCTCTGAACATGCGTAGGATATATTCTTCTGGGGCCCATCTGCCCCCTCCGTACGCTATATGATACACTATTTTTTTTTTTTTTTAAATGGACGTCAGAGTACAATAGAAAACAAACATTTTTCATATGAACTGAGAGCAAATAAGTTCAAACCATTCCTAGAGATTTATAATCAAGTTTCTTTCAATAAGCCAGACTGTTACTAAAGAGATATGGGGAATAAATTGCCATTATTTTTACATTCCAAGAATATTTCTTAACCTTTTATCATAAGATTAATATTAGTCTAATGGTTAGGTTTGAAAATAAAGCCAAAATGAATAAGTTGTATTGTAGAGGATAAATGCATGTATTTTAATATTCAATCACCTCTTTACCAACTGCAATTGTTCCGATTGATTCCTCAATCCAACTAACAAGGTTTCACTTCCACTGCATTTAGCTGCCCAGTCGTTTGACTGACTGAGTACTGACATAAGAGAAAAACTCATGTATGTTTTTTTCGACAGCCTCCATAGAAGAAAAGGGTGAAATCACAAGATAATATTTTAATATCAAATGTTTAACTACAAAAACAATTCAAAGACTGGAGTGGTCAGGAACTTGTGACGTTCAAAAAGAATGAATTTGGCGGACCCTTACATAGAGGATCAGGCTACTAATCGCAATTATAGAGGTCCTTATTGCAACATTTATATTTGACTAACTTTGAGGTATTAAAGATTTAAAATTTGTGTATTCCGTCCAGTATGTTAGTACAGCGATTTAATGAAAGAAAAATCCCTGTTATAATATGATATACATTATACCACTGATCATTTGAATACTTTAAAACACGGCGTCATTTCAACGTGATAGTAATGTTCATAGTTTTCGTTTTTCGTGCATTAAATTAAATAATTTAGCAAAATGCGGCTGTGAATTATGTTTACGACCATCTTACATTATGTAAGGTTTAAGACAGATGAGTACGAACACATCTTTATTAAAATAATGCTTCGGCGATAATAACCCCTTTCCTGGAAGCCAGCTAAATTCCATAGATCGTACTCCCATAGATTTCTAAAAACAGTTAATGTAAACAAAAGTCCGACTCGCAGGAACTGCCTCATCTTAGCGCGGTTCCGTTCTTATCCCTAGTCTAATTTCGAAAGATTAAAATAGAAGCAGTTATTATTTTGTTGAGAGGAGATCGTTGACCGTTGATGATGCAAGGTAGGGATTGTCCGGGTTCGGTCACTGCTACTTAATAATACATACCCCATATATGTATGTATGTGGGCATATATATGTACATATGTGTGCGTGTATATGTGTATGTGTATATGCTTATATATAAATATATACATATATATATATATATATATATATATATATATATATATTATATATATATATATATAAATATATATATATATATATATGTTAGGTATATTTACATAGATATGTGCATATATCAGTGTTAAATATGTCCTACTTGTATTTACAGCCCTGATGAAGGCTTGAAGTTCAAGCCGAAACGTCGGCACAATAAAACCATTTTTAGGATAAAATTTAGTTTTATTAAGTAGCAGTGACCGAACCCCGACAGTTATTATCTTGAAAGGTAGGATTTACAATCTTACCTGGAAGGGTCGGCAACACTAGGAACCGTCCCGCTAGTTACAAGGTCTTGGAATCTTGGAACCTGTTTTATTTTCGAATACATTATCCAACTATAAGCAATTAAAAAATAACAAGGAATTAAAAACAGACAAAAAGAACAGTTCGAATAAGCGAAATCAATTACTTTAAAGCTTTAAGCTCTTATTTCTCCGATTGTCATCTCCTAATCAAAACTTTCATTAGAACCTTTTATGTAGAGCATTTTATAAGCTTTCTAATGGTATTCTTCCGTTTACCAAGATTTTCAACCGTTTTCGAGATATTAATGAAAGTTCCCAAAATTTACATTATTTCTAGCAACAGAAAATTGGTCTCATTTTTCATCTGTTCGCTTTGTAGCTGCCTGAAAAATGGACTGATTTTGATGAAATATGGTAAAAAAATCTTTTGTCTAATTTGAAAGGTCAAGTTCATTAACCAGCAGAATCTGCCGACCGGAAGATGGTTTTCGGAGCAAAATTCGCACAAAAAAATCGGAACGCTTACGTTTTTGAGTTTATATGCTTATAGGTACTCGTTTTATAGGTTCCTTAACATAGAAAACAAATGAAACCATTTTCAAAGCGTTATCTGTAACCGTGTACGAGGAAATTAATACACATTCTTTTCCAAACTAATTTTCAGAATGGATATTCAGTTGAAATTTGTTCCAAATGTTTGAAATTCATCCTGGTGTAGTGCCTTAAATCTTCCTTCTTTGATTTGATTTGATTTTTTTTTTTTTTTTTCTTTTGAGAATTTAGTTTGCCTTCAAACGGCTACTTACCATTTGCACAATTTGACAACTGATCTTGAGATTTTTAAGAATATCTAGAATCTCTGGGATTTTTAAAAATCCCTAAACTGCACAAGTCTGTTAATACATTTTTTTCTAATGCTTTTTTAATTCAAAATGTAACTAAAATTTAAATGTCTCATTTTTGATGAATGTCAATCATCTGAAACAATGTTCACTTGAATCCATGTTGTCTGTGTAGCCAGACCAGAAATTAGTTAGGAAGACTACGTCCATCTTCTTTTCTCAAAACAGGGTATAGATATCACCTTAAAAAAGTCCGACTCGCAGAACTGCATCATCTTAGCACGGTTCCGTTCTTATCCCTAGTCTCATTTGGAAAATTTAAAATAGAAACAGTTATTATTTTGAAAAAGTCACAAGGTCTTCGAATCTCTCTCTCTATATTTCTAACAATAAATTGTTTTTCTATTTTACTTAACCTGTTTTATTTTCAAATACATTATCCAACTAGAAGGAATTAAAAAATAACAAGGAATAAAAACAGGCAAAAAGAACCGTTCGAATAAGCGAAATCAATTACTTTAAAGCTTTAAGCTCTTATTTCTCCGATTGTCATCTCCTAATCAAAACTTTCATTAGAACCTTTTATGTAGAGCATTTTATAAGCTTTCTAATGGTATTCTTCCGTTTACCAAGATTTTCAACCGTTTTCGAGATATTAATGAAAGCTCCCAAAATTTACATTATTTCTAGCAACAGAAAATTGTTTTTCCTCTCAGGTGCACTTTTAGGATGCTTTCGAGGAAACGTAGCTTCGCTCGTCCCTCCTCGTCCGGTAGCCTTTCACTTAGTTTGTCCGCTATTTTCATAAACCACTCGAGTAGTGTAGCAGCGTAGCTTCCTGCCGACTGGTTAGGGTGCTTGGTCGCTCTGAACATGCGTAGGATATATTCTTCTGGGGCCCATCTGCCCCCTCCGTACGCTATATGATACACTATTTTTTTTTTTTTTTAAATGGACGTCAGAGTACAATAGAAAACAAACATTTTTCATATGAACTGAGAGCAAATAAGTTCAAACCATTCCTAGAGATTTATAATCAAGTTTCTTTCAATAAGCCAGACTGTTACTAAAGAGATATGGGGAATAAATTGCCATTATTTTTACATTCCAAGAATATTTCTTAACCTTTTATCATAAGATTAATATTAGTCTAATGGTTAGGTTTGAAAATAAAGCCAAAATGAATAAGTTGTATTGTAGAGGATAAATGCATGTATTTTAATATTCAATCACCTCTTTACCAACTGCAATTGTTCCGATTGATTCCTCAATCCAACTAACAAGGTTTCACTTCCACTGCATTTAGCTGCCCAGTCGTTTGACTGACTGAGTACTGACATAAGAGAAAAACTCATGTATGTTTTTTTCGACAGCCTCCATAGAAGAAAAGGGTGAAATCACAAGATAATATTTTAATATCAAATGTTTAACTACAAAAACAATTCAAAGACTGGAGTGGTCAGGAACTTGTGACGTTCAAAAAGAATGAATTTGGCGGACCCTTACATAGAGGATCAGGCTACTAATCGCAATTATAGAGGTCCTTATTGCAACATTTATATTTGACTAACTTTGAGGTATTAAAGATTTAAAATTTGTGTATTCCGTCCAGTATGTTAGTACAGCGATTTAATGAAAGAAAAATCCCTGTTATAATATGATATACATTATACCACTGATCATTTGAATACTTTAAAACACGGCGTCATTTCAACGTGATAGTAATGTTCATAGTTTTCGTTTTTCGTGCATTAAATTAAATAATTTAGCAAAATGCGGCTGTGAATTATGTTTACGACCATCTTACATTATGTAAGGTTTAAGACAGATGAGTACGAACACATCTTTATTAAAATAATGCTTCGGCGATAATAACCCCTTTCCTGGAAGCCAGCTAAATTCCATAGATCGTACTCCCATAGATTTCTAAAAACAGTTAATGTAAACAAAAGTCCGACTCGCAGGAACTGCCTCATCTTAGCGCGGTTCCGTTCTTATCCCTAGTCTAATTTCGAAAGATTAAAATAGAAGCAGTTATTATTTTGTTGAGAGGAGATCGTTGACCGTTGATGATGCAAGGTAGGGATTGTCCGGGTTCGGTCACTGCTACTTAATAATACATACCCCATATATGTATGTATGTGGGCATATATATGTACATATGTGTGCGTGTATATGTGTATGTGTATATGCTTATATATAAATATATACATATATATATATATATATATATATATATATATATATATATATATATATATATATATAAATATATATATATATATATGTTAGGTATATTTACATAGATATGTGCATATATCAGTGTTAAATATGTCCTACTTGTATTTACAGCCCTGATGAAGGCTTGAAGTTCAAGCCGAAACGTCGGCACAATAAAACCATTTTTAGGATAAAATTTAGTTTTATTAAGTAGCAGTGACCGAACCCCGACAGTTATTATCTTGAAAGGTAGGATTTACAATCTTACCTGGAAGGGTCGGCAACACTAGAAACCGTCCCGCTAGTTACAAGGTCTTGGAATCTTGGAACCTGTTTTATTTTCGAATACATTATCCAACTATAAGCAATTAAAAAATAACAAGGAATTAAAAACAGACAAAAAGAACAGTTCGAATAAGCGAAATCAATTACTTTAAAGCTTTAAGCTCTTATTTCTCCGATTGTCATCTCCTAATCAAAACTTTCATTAGAACCTTTTATGTAGAGCATTTTATAAGCTTTCTAATGGTATTCTTCCGTTTACCAAGATTTTCAACCGTTTTCGAGATATTAATGAAAGTTCCCAAAATTTACATTATTTCTAGCAACAGAAAATTGGTCTCATTTTTCATCTGTTCGCTTTGTAGCTGCCTGAAAAATGGACTGATTTTGATGAAATATGGTAAAAAAATCTTTTGTCTAATTTGAAAGGTCAAGTTCATTAACCAGCAGAATCTGCCGACCGGAAGATGGTTTTCGGAGCAAAATTCGCACAAAAAAATCGGAACGCTTACGTTTTTGAGTTTATATGCTTATAGGTACTCGTTTTATAGGTTCCTTAACATAGAAAACAAATGAAACCATTTTCAAAGCGTTATCTGTAACCGTGTACGAGGAAATTAATACACATTCTTTTCCAAACTAATTTTCAGAATGGATATTCAGTTGAAATTTGTTCCAAATGTTTGAAATTCATCCTGGTGTAGTGCCTTAAATCTTCCTTCTTTGATTTGATTTGATTTTTTTTTTTTTTTCTTTTGAGAATTTAGTTTGCCTTCAAACGGCTACTTACCATTTGCACAATTTGACAACTGATCTTGAGATTTTTAAGAATATCTAGAATCTCTGGGATTTTTAAAAATCCCTAAACTGCACAAGTCTGTTAATACATTTTTTTCTAATGCTTTTTTAATTCAAAATGTAACTAAAATTTAAATGTCTCATTTTTGATGAATGTCAATCATCTGAAACAATGTTCACTTGAATCCATGTTGTCTGTGTAGCCAGACCAGAAATTAGTTAGGAAGACTACGTCCATCTTCTTTTCTCAAAACAGGGTATAGATATCACCTTAAAAAAGTCCGACTCGCAGAACTGCATCATCTTAGCACGGTTCCGTTCTTATCCCTAGTCTCATTTGGAAAATTTAAAATAGAAACAGTTATTATTTTGAAAAAGTCACAAGGTCTTCGAATCTCTCTCTCTATATTTCTAACAATAAATTGTTTTTCTATTTTACTTAACCTGTTTTATTTTCAAATACATTATCCAACTAGAAGGAATTAAAAAATAACAAGGAATAAAAACAGGCAAAAAGAACCGTTCGAATAAGCGAAATCAATTACTTTAAAGCTTTAAGCTCTTATTTCTCCGATTGTCATCTCCTAATCAAAACTTTCATTAGAACCTTTTATGTAGAGCATTTTATAAGCTTTCTAATGGTATTCTTCCGTTTACCAAGATTTTCAACCGTTTTCGAGATATTAATGAAAGCTCCCAAAATTTACATTATTTCTAGCAACAGAAAATTGGTCTCATTTTTCATATCCTGTTTTACACACAAAATTTTCCCAACATAAGAAATTACAAAAATAAAAAGCAATAAAAAACGAAGGGAAGGAGACAAAAATTACAAAAAGAACGACAAAAACCCGTTCATAAGAACAAAACAGACTTATTTGAAGTTTTAAGCACTTATTTCTCCGATTGACATAACCTAATCAAAAATAGTTTTAGAATCTTTTTTGTAGAGAATTTAGTAAGCTTTCAAATAGTTTCTATCCACTTACCACGATATCCCAGCCGTGTTCGAGATATTAATGAAAGTATACGAAGTTCCCAAAACTTTTCATGTCTGTTCATAAAATATTTTATTCTAACCCTTCCTTAACTCCAAACGTAACAAAACTTTCAACATATTAGTTTTAATGAAAGTAGAACATGCAGATAATGTTTCAACTGAATCCCGTGATTCTAAGTACCCAAACCAAAAACGGTATTCAAAAACTATTTTTCCAATTTTCTCAAAAACGGTTAAAGCTATCGCCTTGAAAATGGTTTCCTTCGTTTTCCTATCCCAAGAAGCCTATAAAAAGAGTACTTACAAGCTTATGAACTCAAAAACGTAAGCGTTACGATTTTTTCTGCGCGAATTTCGCCCCAAACGCCATCTTCCAGTGGGCGGATTTTGCTGGTTAACGAACTTGACCTTTCAAATTGGACGACGGATTTTTGTACGAAATTTCATCAGAATCGGACCATCCGTCTTCTAGCTAGAGAGCGAACAGACAAATATATATATATATATATATATATATATATATATATATATATAAATATATACATATATATATATATATATACAAATTTGAACCACCGTTATTTTCGGTCTCTAGGGGTTCTGAAACGCGAAATTTTCTAGTCGGCACTTCCGGATTGTTTCATTGTATCAACCTAATAAGCGGGGTTCCTCCCTAGGGGGGAGGGAGGAACCGCGCTAAAATTGAACGGACTTGAGCGCTCTCAACTGTTATCTCAATAATAAAATAAAATGAGAAACGGACCCAGATTTGAGTTTAGGCAGGCGCCAGTGTGGTATTTACCAAACGATCAATTGGTTTGACATTCCCGGTTATTTTAATATTAAGACATTTTCTTTTTATATTTCTTCCATTGCTCTCAATAATTGAAAGTCAGCAGCTCCCCACAGAGCTCTGAAAACCAATTACCAAACTAATTCGTCGATCGCCTTCAAAGCTATTTCTTGATGATTAATCTTCTCTTCACTCTTTATTGGCCAAAGGTTCACTAATTTTATAAGTCCCTTAGCCACTACATATAAATTGTTTCTAGAGAATTATTAATAAATGCTAACTATTTTGTTGGTTGGTGCTTATGATTTTCTGACTAACAGTTCATATCTGCTTAAAATGAACATTAGGAAATAATTAAGGATTATGGAAGCATAATTAATCAACACTATTAACATTTAAGTTAATAACGAGTATATTGCATAAACCACATTAAGAAGGAAGGAACGCCGCCATTACAACTGGTACAAGAAGCGGTAGCTCTACATGTAAGTATGTACTAGATACTACACAGAGGTATAAATTCTAACACTCCTCCTCGATTTAAACATTTTTCCAACATACAAAAAATACAAACAAAGATAAAATTTTAAATCCAATAAATACAAATACAAAATAAAGAGTTAGATTAATGTCCACTCATAATAATCGCAACTTGTCTCTAAACTGACTAAGGTTTTCATATTGTAGGGGCTTTGTAAAGATGTCTGCAATGTTTCCGAGGATGGTACATATTCAATTTTGAATAATCCCTTATTTACACAATCCTTAATAAAATGCATTTTTATTTCAATATGTTTAGTGCGTTTGGAGTTTTCATAAGTTTCAGCCATGGAAATAGCGCCTAAATTGTCCATGTATAGAATTGGTTGGTCTTCAATATTGAACTCGGATAAGATACCTTTCAAGGTTGTGAGTCCCTGTACCGCTGCAGCTCCGGCCACATATTCAGATTCTGCTGAAGACTGTGCAACACAAGTTTGTTTCTTTGAAAGCCAACAAACTGGATTGCCTACATACAGTAAAACTACACCTGTAACACTTTTGCGGCCACTTTTATCTCCGCCCCAGTCATCATCTGAAAAGGCTGTTAAGTTCATAGGTCCTTTGGTAAACTTTAACTGTTTATCTAATGTTCCTCTTAGGTATCGCAACACTCTTTTCGCTGCTGTCCAGACTTGTTGAGTTGGCTTGTCCAAATAACGACTTAAATAGGATACTGCAAACATAATATCAGGCCTACTATTTGTTGCCAGGTACATCAGAGAACCTATCAGTCTACGATATGGGACATCTATCACAGATTGATTTGGATCAAATTGAAAATTTTATTCCATCGGTGTTTTAGCTCCTTTGCCAACTGGCATATTAAAATCATTTAACATTTTATTAATAAAAGATTTTTGAGAAATATATAGAGATGAATTACATTTAGTGATTTCTAAACCTAAGAAATTCTTTATTTCTCCCATATCCCGCACATTGAATTTTTCTTTTAGGGCTTGTATAAATTCTTTAATGTCATTATCTTTACCATGATGATTAGATAGTTAGCCGTCGAGGTGATAAGTAAAGATGGAATGGTTGGGATTCGGCTAAATAAACCTCAATATGATTTTGTTTTAAAAAATCTATATTTCGGACGTTTCGGCTACTCATTGGTAGCCTTCGTCAGCTAAAATGACAAAAAAAGATGGGCATGGGAAAAATCTAGGTGAGAGGTTGGGAGAGTTTTTCACAATGGTTACTTAATTGCCAACCTTGGTCTTCCTCTGCCGCTCGGCATTTCCATTGGTACGTAGTATCTTATTTCTTTGTAAAATCAATTAATGTTACTAATTACTATTAAAATCAATTATTGTACCTATTTACTTTTTCATTCTACTCATTCTAAGAATTTAAGACGATATGTTCTTTTATAAGTTAATTGTATTAATAGTTCTGTTACCTATCACAATTATAAACTTTTTTTGTTTCTGTATTAATTTATTTTTTTGTCATTTTAGCTGACGAAGGCTACCAATGAGTAGCCGAAACGTCCGAAATGTAGATTTTTTAAAACAAAATCATATTGAGGTTTATTTAGCCGAATCCCAACCATTCCATCTTTTCTTTAATCTTTACCTATTAATAAAAGATCATCTACATGAATGACTAATTTAACAGAGTTTTTAAAATATAAACAAAAGCCATAATTTGAACGCTGAAATTCTAAGCTTAATAAATATTCATTTAATTTAGTGTTCCAATTCTTAGGACTTTGCCTTAAGCCATATAAAGAGCGATTTAATTTTAAAACTTTTTTATTACTGACATTCAGACCTTCTGGAATTTTAACGAATATCTCTGTGTCTATTTCACCATGAAGGAAAGCTGATGGTATGTCAAGTTGGCGAATTTTCAAGTTTTCCATAACTGATTGTGCTAAAATCATCTTTACTGTAGAAGAGCGAGCAACTGGAGCATACACATTACTACAAATGCAGTTAGTTTCTTCTTGAAATCCCCTTGCTACTAGTCGAGCCTTTTTTGTCCCATCTGTTTTGGTTCTAAAAAAACCCACTTTAGATCAATTGCCTTTTAGCGCGGTTCCTCCCTCCCCATAGGGAGGAACCCCGCTTATAAGGTTGATACAATGAAACAATCCAGAAGTGCCGACTAGAAAATTTCGCGTTTCAGAACCCCTAGAGACCGAAAATAACGGTGGTTCAAATTTGTATATATATATATATATATATATATATATATATATATATATATATATGTATATATATTTATATATATATATATATATATGTATATATATATATATATATATATATATATATATATATATATATATATGTATATATATTTATATATATATATATATATATGTATATATTTGTATATATATATATATATATATATATATATATATATATATATATATATTTGTCTGTTCGCTCATTTCTGGCTTCCCTAATGGTCCGATTGTGATGAAATTTGGTACAAAAATCCGTCTTCCAATTTGAAAGGTCAAGTTCGTTAACCAGCAGAATCCGCCCACTGGAAGATGGCGTTTGGGGCGAAATTTGCGCAAAAAAATCGTAACGCTTACGTTTTTGAGTTCATAAGCTTGTAAGTACTAGTTTTATCGGCTTCTTGGGCTAGGAAAACGAATGAAACCATTTTCAAGGCGATAGCTTTAACCGTTTTCGAGAAAATTGGAAAAATTGTTTTTGAATACCGTTTTTGGTTTGGATACTTAGAATCATGGGATTCAGTTGAAACATTTTCTGCATGTTCTACTTTCATTAAAACTAATATGTTGAAATTTTTGTTACGTTTGGAGTTAAGGAAGGGTTAGAATAAAATATTTTATTAACAGACATAAAAAATGTTGGTAACTTTGTATACTCTCCTTAATATTTCGAAAAAGGTTGAGAATCTTGCGAAACGTAAGATTACCATTAGAAAGCTTACTAAATGCTCTACAAAAATGGTTCTAATGAAAGTTTTGATTAGGCGATGTCAATCGGAGAAATAAGTGCATAAACCTTTAAAGTAATTGATTTCGCTCATTCGAACTGTTCTTTTAGCGCGGTTCCTCCCTCCCCCATAGGGAGGAACCCCGCTTATAAGGTTGATACAATGAAACAATCCGGAAGTGCCGACTAGAAAATTTCGCGTTTCAGAACCCCTAGAGAGCGAAAATAACGGTGGTTCAAATTTGTATGTGTATATATATATATATTTGTATATTTATTTATATATATATATATATATATATATATATATATATATATATATGTATATATATATATATATATATTTGTCTGTTCGCTCATTTCTGGCTTCCCTAATGGTCCGATTGTGATGAAATTTGGTACAAAAATCCGTCGTCCAATTTAAAAGGTGAAGTTCGTTAACCAGCAGAATCCGCCCACTGGAAGATGGCGTTTGGGGCGAAATTCGCGCAAAAAAATCGTAACGCTTACGTTTTTGAGTTCATAAGCTTGTAAGTACTCGTTTTATAGGCTTCTTGGGCTAGGAAAACGAATGAAACCATTTTCAAGGCGATAGCTTTAACCGTTTTCGAGAAAATTTGAAAAATAGTTGTTGAATACCGTTTTTGGTTTGGGTACTTAGAATCATGGGATTCAGTTGAAACATTTTCTGCATGTTCTACTTTCATTAAAACTAATATGTTGAAATTTGTGTTACGTTTGGAGTTTAGGAAGGGTTAGAAAAAAATATTTTATTAACAGACATAAAAAGTTTTGGTAACTTTGTATACTTTCCTTAATATCTCGAAAAAGGTTGAGAATCTTGGGAAACGGAAGATGACCTTTAGAAAGCTCACTAAATGTTCTACAAAAATGGTTCTAATGAAAGTTTTGATTAGGCGATGTCAATCGGAGAAATAAGTGCTTAAAACTTTAAAGTAATTGATTTCGCTTATTCGAACTGTTCTTTTTGTCTGTGATTTTGGTACTTAGGATTATGGGATTCAGTTGAAACATTTTCTGCATGTTTTACTTTCATTGAAACTAATATATTGAAATTTTTGTTACGTTTGGAGTTTAGGAAGGGTTAGAATAAAATATTTTATTAACAGACATAAAAAGTTTTGGTAACTTTGTATTCTTTCCTTAATATCTCGAAAAAGATTGAGAATCTAGGGAAACGGAAGATGGCCATTAGAAAGCTCACTAAATGCTCTACAAAAATGGTTCTGATGAAAATTTTGATTAGGCGATGTCAATCGGAGAAATAAGTGCTTAAAACTATAAAGTAATTGATTTCGTTTATTCGAACTGTTCTTTTTGTCTGTTTTATTCCTTGTTATTTTTAAATTGCTTATAGTCGGATAATGTATTTGACAATAAAACAGATTAAGTAAAATAAGAAGATCAATTTATTGTTAAAAATGTAGCGATCAAAGAGAGAGATCCCAAGGCTTTCCAAATGCCTCAGAGCGGAGGCCTTTCTGGCCGACTTATGGGATAGCTGACCCATACAGGTAAGATTGTAAATCAAGACCTTTCAAGACTGGTTTGTTTGAGATTTCATTTGGATAGGTGTTTCGCTATTGATCTAAACAAAGTAATAACTGTTTCTATTCTATGCCTTCATAAACACTAGAGATAATAACGGAACCGCGCTAAGATGTCAATCGGAATCGTCAAAGATTCGGACTTTTTTTTAAAAAAATGGAACGAACGAGTTTTACACCTCACCAACTCATTTGTTTTATAGAGTCGATTAAAGGAAAAATATAATCGTTAAACAATAATTTATATTTCGTCAAATAAATTCAAAAATATGCTTACGTTTTCAAGTAAATTAGTATTATACATTTTTTTTACACCAAAAATAATAGCAGTGTGGCGGTTCGTCATATGCTAATAACTGCGCCTAGAGATTCTACCTCTATGGTAGAATATAGCTTGGAAGGTTCCTGCATAGGAAATTAGCGAGTTTCCGAATGTAGGACGCTTACCTGTGTTTTTGTGAATAGTTGCTCCGTCAGCCAACGGCCGTAGCCACGTTGAATGCACCGGTTCCCATAGATCACCGAAGTTAAGCAACGTCGGGCGAGGTCGGTACCTGAATGGGTGACCGACAACGTGCTGTTGGCATTAGAAAAGGGTGGCAACCTGTAGATAGCCCGGCGCTAATGACCAAGATGTAGATGCGCCGTTAAAAAAAAAAAAAAAAAAAAAAAAAAAAAAAAAAAAAAAAAAAAAAAAAAAAAAAAAAAAAAAAAGTTGCTCCGTATGTGTTATGTTATAAAAACTTATCAGTATGGCCATACCTAGGAGTAATGGCGATTAGTGATGGATATGCGCAAGGAGCCTTAGTCTTAATTGTTGTATATACGTATGTAGAATAAGATAGATTATAATTTGTATAAAGTAGTTACTAGGTTAGCATATAATTTATATTTTATTAGGCTATCGTTACGATGATTTACTTGCGGCGCGCCAGATAATAAAAGATAAGCACGTGTTTTATATAACCAAACCCCGAGTGGCGACACTATTGCCCCAAAAGAGGTAATAAGTGGTGACCCCGACGTGATTTCTAAAATACAGTAAATGATTGGCATGTGACGTCATAGTTTCCAAATTTGCGTTTTGCGTGAAGATAATTATTTTTAGCCGTTTTTGGTCTAGTTTTCTTTATTTATTTAAATTAAATAATTTATTTATTTATTTAAATTAAATGATCTATTTTTTTTTTCTTTTTCAAATTTCTGATTGTTAACTTGTGCACATTTTAGTTATTAAAAAAATATATAAAATGGCTGACGAGAAGGAACAGGAAAGTACGCTAGAGTTTCTCGCTGCATTTTCTGCTACTAACAAGACACCGCCTTTTAGCGCGGTTCCTCCCTCCCCCATAGGGAGGAACCCCGCTTATAAGGTTGATACAATGAAACAATCCGAAAGTGCCGACTAGAAAATTTCGCGTTTCAGAACCCCTAGAAACCGAAAATAACGGTGGTTCAAATTTGTATATATATATATATGTATATATTTATTTATATATATATATATATATATATATATATATATATATATATATATATATTTGTCTGTTCGCTCATTTCTGGCTTCCCTAATGGTCCGATTGTGATGAAATTTGGTACAAAAATCCATCGTCCAATTTGAAAGGTCAAGTTCGTTAACCAGCAAAATCCGCCTACTGGAAGATGGCGTTTGGGGCGAAATTCGCGCAAAAAAAATCGTAACGCTTACGTTTTTGACTTCATAAGCTTGTGAGTACTCGTTTTATAGGTTTCTTGGGCTAGGAAAACGAATGAAACCATTTCCAAGGCGATAGCTTTAACCGTTTTCGAGAAAATTAGAAAAATAGTTTTCGAATACCGTTTTTGGTTTGGGTACTTAGAATCATAGGATTCAGTTGAAACATTTTCTACATGTTCTACTATCATTAAAACTAATATGTTGAAATTTTGGTTACGTTTGGAGTTAAGGAAGGATTAAAATAAAATATTTTATTAACAGACATGAAAAGTTTTGGGAACTTCGTATACCTTCCCTAATATCTCGAAAACTGTTTGAAATATTGGCAAACGGAGGGTTACCATGCGAAAGCTTACTAAATGTTCTACAAAAAAGATTCTGAAACAATTTTTGATTAGACGATGTCAATCAGAGAAATACGTGCTTAAACTTTGAAGTAATTGATTTCGTTTATTTGAACGGTTCTTCTTTTTTGTTTTTATTCCTTGTTATTTTGTCATTTCTTATAGTAGGATAATGTATTTGACAATAAAACAGATTAATAAAAATAAGAAAAACAATTCATTGCTAGAAATATATCAGGCTGTACCGTATGAAATGTCAGTTTTGGATTTGCCGATTTCCTTCAAATGACTTGAAACTGTCAAGGCTCCTACTCCGAGTTCTTTGGCATGTTCCCTAATGTTTGTAATTGCTTATAGTAGTCAAATGTATTTGTCAATAAAACAGGATACGTATAATTAGAAACAATATTCAACTTCACACCGGTTAGATACTATGAGGGAATAGAGAGTCCGTTCACTGCCTGTGGGTCCACAAAAAATGTACCTGCTACGAGTTAATCCTCAAGAGTTGTAAATATACCCCAGGTATCTGCCGACACAAATACAAAGCCTAGCTTGGTTTTGGTACTTACAATCATGGGATTCAGTTATAACATTTTTTGCATGTTTGAATTTCATCAAAACTAACATGTTAAACTTTTGGTTACGTTTGGAGTTGAGGAAGGGTTAGAATAAAATATTTTATGAATAGACATGAAAAGTTTTGGGAACTTCGTTTACTTTCATCAATATCTCGAACGCGGTTGGGAAATTATGATCAGTGGATAGAAACTATTTGAAAGCTTTCTAAATTCTCTACAAAAAAGATTCTGAAACAATTTTTGATTAGGTGATATCGATCGAAGAAATAAGTGCTTAAAACTTCAAATACGTCTGTTTAGCTCTTATGAACGGTTTTTTGTCGTTCTTTTTGTAATTATTGTCTCTTTCCCTTAGTTTTTTATTGCTATTTATTTTTGTAATTTTTTATGTTACGAAAATGTATTTGTGTCTAAAACAGGATAGGTAAAATGAGACCCATTTTCTGTTGCTAAAAATAATGAAAAGTTTTGGGCACTTCGTATACTTTCAATAATATCTCGAAAACGGTTGAAAATTAGGGAAGCGAAAGGTTACCATTCGAAAGCTTACTAAATGGTCTACAAAAAAAAATTCTGAATAAAGTTTTGAATAAGCGATGTCAATCGGAGAAATAAGTGCCTAAACTTTGAAGTAATTGATTTCGTTTATTCGAACAGTTCTTTTCGTCTGTTTTTATTCCTTGTTATTTTTTAATTGCTTAAAGTTGGATAATGTATTTGACAATAAAAAAGATTAAGTAAAATAAGAAAAACAATTCATTAAAAAACATAAGAAACATAGCTTGCCAAGAGAAAGAGATTCGATGACGTCTTTTGAATATTTTCAATTGACTTTATTCTGTTGGTTTTTTATTTTATTTTTTAATTGATTTTATTTGTAGAATTATAACTATAGTAAAAGAACACAAGAATATGTGAATAATTTTGATATTTTCCAATTCATTGAAACGTATGAAATGAAGTATCGGTAGAAGAGGATTCTAGGGTCTGGCGGACCCGACCAGTCATAAAACCCTTTGAACAAAGGCCGAGGAAAATATTATCTGTTTCTATTCTAAGCTTTTCAAATGACAATAGGGATATGAACAGGAACCGCGCTAAGATGATGCAGTTCCTGCGAGTCGGACTTTTTTTTGGAAGTCAGATCCCGAATTATGGTTTATACAAATGGAGGCCGTTTTTGCTCGTGCGGGGATTACAAACAGTGTCACGAAATTCCATACTGTGATACCTATGCTCGACTTGGATCTTATGCGACAAGTTTCTGATATAGTTAGAAACCCTAGTGCCGTATCTCCATATGAAGATCTGAAGAATCGTTTGATTGGTTGCTACGCTGAGTCTGAGAGTAGACGCATAGAACAGTTATTGGAAGGAAAACAACTGGGAGATGAGAAGCCATCTCAGCTGTTAAGGCACATGCAACAGCTGGTAGGGGAAACAGTCAATAAGGACATTTTGAAGACTCTATGGCTGCGTTCACTGCCGACCAATACACAGGCGATTCTTACCACGGCTGGCCACACAGAAGTTGAGAAGCTAGCGGAAGTTGCAGATAAATTTCACGAGGTGATTCGACCAGAAGAAATTTGTTCGGTGGGTAATGCAAGTTCTTCCTCCTGGCAAAACACAGCTTCACGCCTAGAATCGAAGATAGAGCAGCTGACCGCGCAAATTGCGACTCTGTCTTCTCGAGGGCGCCAAGGACAGCGGGAGGATTCATCTATTCAGCGCCATAGGACAAACCAGAGAAGCCGAAGTCGTTCCAAGAGTCAAGCGAACAAACCGGATTGGTTATGCTTTTATCATTTCCGATTTAATGAAAATGCTAACAAGTGCATTTAGCCATGTGCCTGGGAGAGATTGCACAAGAAGTCGGAAAACTACCTGATGGCCCGGAAGTGGAGTGCGCCGGTGCCAGTAGTGTTGCACAACGCCGCCTTTTTGTACAAGATAAGAGGACAGGACTTTCTCTGCTAATTGACACTGGTGCAGCTATTTCTGTTATTCCTACAAGCAAGTGCATGAAGCCTGTCCAGAAGGAATTTACTTTATATGCTGCTAATGGGGCCAAGATTAAGACCTACGGTGATGAAACTTTGAAGTTGGACCTTGGACTTCGTCGTTCTTTTAAATGGCCTTTCGTAATTGCGGACATACCCAGAGCTATTATCGGAGCGGACTTTATGTACAACTACAACCTGATGGTTGAACTCAAAGGTTGACAACTGATTGACAAGACAACAGGGTTGACTTCTAGAGGCAAAATCATCAACGAGATTCCAGCATCTATCTCAGCCGTTCCCGAAGGACATCCATACGCCTTCTTGCTTCGTGAATTTCCGGACATTACCACACCAAGTTCCACGAAGGAGCCGGTAAATCATCACATCGTTCACTTCATCGAAATGACCGGACATCCTGTTTCTGCAAAGGCTAGAAGACTACCTCCTGATAAGTACCTGTATTTCTGCATGTTCTACTTTCATTAAAACTAATATGTTGAAATTTTGGTTACGCTTGGAGTTAAGGAAGGGTTAGAATAAAATATTTTATTAACAGACATAAAAAATTTTGGTAACTTTGTATAGTTTCCTTAATATCTCGAAAAAGGTTGAGAATCTTGGTAAACGGAAGAATACCATTAGAAAGCTTACTAAATTCTCTACAAAAAAGGTTCTGATGAAAGTTTTGATTAGGCTATGTCAATCGGAGAAATAAGTGCTTAAAACTTTAAAGTAATTGATTTCGCTTATTCGAACTGTTCTTTTTGTCTGTTTTTATTCCTTGTTATTTTTTAATTGCTTATAGTTGGATAATGTATTTGACAATATATCAGGATAAGAAAAATAAGAAAACAATTTAATGTCAGAGATATGGATTTCCAAGATATAGCTTTTTAACTGCCTAGCGGGGTCCTCCTAGGGAGGGTTGGCCGACCCATCCAGGTAAGATCGTAAATGAAGACCTTTCTAGAAATGTGGACCTAAAATAATAACAGCTTCTATTTTAATCATTCTAAATGAGTCTAGGGATAAGAACGGAACCGCGCTAAGATGATGCAGTTCCTGCGAGTCGGACTTTTACCTTGAGGGAGGTCTGTTATCGACCATGTGTTTAGTTCTTCCAAAGACATAAGTTATTTATTAATTGCTAACTGCCATTCTTTATCACTCCAAGCCTCTTTAAAAGTATTAGGATCATCAGATTCTGGCTGAAGAAATGTCGAATAATAAACTTCATAATTTTGCAGTCTTTCAGGAAATTTCACCAGTCTTCCGCTTCTAGTGGTAGTAGCTGATCCTATTTCTTCATCTTTATCTAAATTATTTTCTTTAATATCATATACTTTAGGGAACGTCTCCTCCTCAACGTTAACATTAGTCTCTTCATTATCATCTCCCAATGGATACTGTACTACTTCATTATCATCTTCCAATGGATACTGTACTACTTCATTATCATCTTCCAATGGATACTGTACTACTTCATTATCATCTTCCAATGGATACTGTACTACTTCATTATCATCTTCCAATGGATACTGTACTACTTCATTATCATCTTCCAATGGATACTGTACTACTTCATTATCATCTTCCAATGGATACTGTACTACTTCATTATCATCTTCCAATGGATACTGTACTACTTCATTATCATCTTCCAATGGATACTGTACTACTTCATTATCATCTTCCAATGGATACTGTACTACTTCATTACAATTCTTTTCATCCTTTTTTGAAGAATGAGTTATAGAGTTACTTCTATTTTCCAAAAATACATTTCTGCTGAAAATAATTTCTTTACTATCAGGATTAATACATTTGTACCCTTTTACATTATTACCATAACCTATAAAGATCAATTTCTGAGATTTAGGATCCCATTTCTTTCTTTTAGCGCGGTTCCTCCCTCCCCCATAGGGAGGAACGCCGCTTATAAGGTTGATACAATGAAACAATCCGAAAGTGCCGACTAGAAAATTTCGCGTTTCAGAACCCCTAGAGACCGAAAATAACGGTATGTATATATTTATATATATATATATATATATATATATATATATATATATATATATATATTTGTCTGTTCGCTCATTTCTGGCTTTCCTAATGGTCCGATTGTGATGAAATTTGGTACAAAAATCCGTCGTCCAATTTGAAAGGTCAAGTTCGTTAACCAGCAGAATCCGCCCACTGGAAGATGGCGTTTGGGGCGAAATTCGTGCAAAAAAAATCGTAAAGCTTACGTTTTTGACTTCATTAGCTTGTAAGTACTCGTTTTATAGGCTTCTTGGGCTAGGAAAACGAATGAAACCATTTCCAAGGCGATAGCTTTAACCGTTTTTGAGAAAATTAGAAAAATAGTTTTCGAATACCGTTTTTGGTTTGGGTACTTAGAATCATAGGATTCAGTTGAAATATTTTCTACATGTTCTACTTTCATTAAAACTAATATGTTGAAATTTTGGTTACGTTTGGAGTTAAGGAAGGATTAAAATAAAATATTTTATTAACAGACATGAAAAGTTTTGGGAACTTCGTATACCATCCCTAATATCTCGAAAACTGTTTGAAATATTGGTAAACGGAGGGTTACCATGCGAAAGCATACTAAATGTTCTACAAAAAAGATTCTGAAACAATTTTTGATTAGGCTATGTCAATCGGAGAAATAAGTGCTTAAACTTTGAAGTAATTGATTTCGTTTATTTGAACGGTTCTTCTTTTTTTTTTTTATTCCTTGTTATTTTGTCATTTCTTATAGTAGGAGAATGTATTTGACAATAAAACAGATTAATAAAAATAAGGAAAACAATTCATTGCTAGAAATATATCAGGCTGTACCGTATGAAATGTCAGTTTTGGATTTGCCGATTCCCTTCAAATGACTTGAAACTGTCAAAGCTCCTACTCCGAGTTCTTTGGCATGTTCCCTAGTGTTTGTAATTGCTTATAGTAGTCAAATGTATTTGTCAATAAAACAGGATACGTATAATTAGAAACAATATTCAACTTCACACAGGTTAGATACTATGAGGGAATAGAGAGTCCGTTCACTGCCTGTGGGTCCACAAAAAATGTACCTGCTACGAGTTAATCCTCAAGAGTTGTAAATATACCCCAGGTATCTGCCGACACAAATACAAAGCCTAGCTTGGTTTTGGTACTTACAATCATGGGATTCAGTTAAAACATTTTTTGCATGTTTGAATTTCATCAAAACTAACATGATAAACTTTTGGTTACGCTTGGAGTTGAGGAAGGGTTAGAATAAAATATTTTATGAACAGACATGAAAAGTTTTGGGAACTTCGTTTACTTTCATCAATATCTCGAACGCGGTTGGGAAATTATGATCAGTGGGTAGAAACTATTTGAAAGCTTTCTAAATTCTCTACAAAAAAGATTCTGAAACAATTTTTGATTAGGTGATCTCGATCGAAGAAATAAGTGCTTAAAACTTCAAATACGTCTGTTTTGTAGCTCTTATGAACGGTTTTTTGTCGTTCTTTTAGCGCGGTTCCTCCCTCCCCCATAGGGAGGAACCCCGCTTATAGGGTTGATACAAGGAAACAATCCGGAAGTGCCGACTAGAAAATTTCGCGTTTCAGAACCCCTAGAGACCGAAAATAACGGTGGTTCAAATTTGTATATATATATATATATATATATATATATATATATATATATATATATATGTATATATTTATATATATATATATTTGTCTGTTCGCTCTCTAGCTAGAAGACGAATGGTCCGATTTTGATGAAATTTGGTACAAAAATCCTTCGTCCAATTTGAAAGGTCAAGTTCGTTAACCAGCAAAATCCGCCTACTGGAAGATGGCGTTTGGGGCGAAATTCGCGCAAAAAAAATCGTAACACTTACGTTTTTGAGTTCATAAGCTTCTAAGTACTCGTTTTATATGATTCCTGGGCTAGGAAAACGAATGAAACCATTTTCAAGGCGATAGCTTTAACCGTTTTCGAGAAAATTGGAAAAATATTTTTTGAATACCGTTTTTGGTTTGGGTACTTAGAATCATGGGATTCAGTTGAAACATTTTCTGCATGTTCTACTTTTATCAAAACTAATATGTTGAAATTTTGGTTACGTTTGGAGTTAAGGAAGGGTTAGAATAAAATATTTTATTAACAGACTTAAAAAGTTTTGGTAACTTTGTATATTTTCCTTAATATCTCGAAAAAGGTTGAGAATCTTGGTAAACGAAAGAATACCATTAGAAAGCTTACTAAATGCTCTACAAAAAAGGTTCTGATGAAAGTTTTGATTAGGCGATGTCAATCGGAGAAATAAGTGCTTAAAACATTAAAGTAATTGATTTTGCTTATTCGAACTGTTCTTTTTGTCTGTTTTTATTCCTTGTTATTTTTTAAATTGCTTATAGTAGGATAATGTATTTGACAATAAAACAGATTAATTAAAATAAGAAGGCAAAATAAGAAAAACAATTCATTGTTAGAAATATAGCTTGCCAAGAGAAAAAGATTCGTTGACGTCTTTTGAATATTTTCAATTGCCTTTATGCTGTTGGTTTTTTTATTTTATTTTTTAATTGATTTTATCTGTAGAATTATTACTATAGTAAAAGAACACAGGAATGTGTGAAAATATTTGATATTTTCCAATTCATTGAAACGTATGAAATGAAGTATCGGTAGAAGAGGATTCTAGGGTCTTGCGGACCTGACCCCAGGTATAGCCAGCCATAAAACCCTTTGAACAAAGGCCGAGGAAAATATTATCTGTTTCTATTCTATGCTTTTCAAATGAGAATAGGGATATGAACAGGAACCGGGGTCTCCCGTGGTCTAATGGCTAGCGCCTTGGATTCAGAAGCGGGAGATGGTGGGTTCGATTCCCAACCTCCGGCAGGAATTTTATCATCCCACGGCTCGCTGGTGAAATTCCTCGCTACACCCTGGATGTCGGCGCTAATGACCTAGATGTAGATGTGCCGTAAAAAAAAAAAAAAAAAAAAAAAAAAAAAAAAAAAAAAAAAAAAAAAAAAAAAAAAACTGGAACCGCGCTAAGATGACGCAGTTCCTGCGAGTCGGACTTTTTTTGTTTGGGTATGTGTGACATAACTTGGCTACCAAAAACTCTTAGGTGTGATATATTACGTGCACATCCAGACCAAACTTCAAATGGTGTCTTTTCTTTTAAAACTGATGAAGGAGATCTATTGATAAGATAAACTGCTGTATTCACAGCTTCTGCCCAATATTCTTTAGGAAGACCAGAGTCAAATAATAAACAACGAGCCTTTTCTACTATTGTTCTATTTGCTCTTTCTGCAACTCCATTTTGTTCCGGTGTATATCTAATAGTTAATTGATGGATTATACCACATTCTGACAAATAGTTTTTGAAATCTCGGTTTACATATTCAGTACCGTTGTCAGATCTAAGTACTTTAATTTTACTATCAGTTTGGTTTTCAATCATTCTTTTAAATTTCTTAAAAGTTTCAAATACTTGGTTTTTAGCGCGGTTCCTCCCCCCCCCCCCATAGGGAGGAACCCCGCTTATAAGGTTGATACAATGAAACGATCCGAAAGTGCCGACTAGAAAATTTCGCGTTTCAGAACCCCTAGAGACCGAAAATAACGGTGGTTCAAATTTGTATATATATATAAAAAAAACCTGGAACCGCGCTAAGATGACGCAGTTCCTGCGAGTCGGACTTTTTGGTTTGGGTACTTTACTTAGAATCATGGGATACAGTTCAAACATTTTCTGCATGTTTGAGTTTCATCAACACTAATATGTTGAAATTTTTGTTACGTTTAGAGTAAAGGAAGGGTTAGAATAAAATATTTTATTAACAGACAAAAAAAGTTTTGGTAACTTTGTATAATTTCGTTAGTATCTCGAAAACCGTTGACAATCTTGTGAAGCGGAAGATTACCATTCGGAAGCTTACTAAATGCTCTACAAAAAAGGTTCTGAATAAAGTTTTAATTAGGCGATGTCAATCGGAGAAAAAAGTGCTTAAAGCTTTAAATTAATTGATTTCGTTTATTCCAATGGTTCTTTTTGTCTGTTTTATTTCTTGTTATTTTTTAATTGCTTATAGTTGGATAATGTATTTGACAATAAAACTGGTTAAGTAAAATAACAAAAACAGTTTATTGTTAGAAATATAGATTTCCAAGATTCCAAGACCTTGTCACTAGCGGGTCAGTTTCTAGTGTAGCCGACCCTTTCAGGTTAAATTGTAAATCATGATCTTTCAAGACTTTACCACTCACAGGAATGGCGTTAGTGACCTTAAGGGTTGACACGCCATTATAATAATTAATTTAAAAAAAAAGACTGGTGGAACCAAAATAATAACTGCTTCTATTTTAATCTTTCCAAATTAGACTAGGGATTTGAACGGAACCGCGCTAATAGTCCGTCGGCCCGTGCACATTTTATGCAACGATTTTTAAGATTCTTCATTTTTTCACTATTGATTGTACAAGTCTTAACTAGAACAGTGCCGCTTGTCAGCTGGCTAGGTAGCGGTGGGTTTGGCTGCGGGGGCGTTGCAAACATAGGAAAAATATGGAAATGTGAAACGATTTTAAGATTCATGAAATTTCTTGGAGAGACACCTTATATTATACAATAATCATTGGCACTTGTCAGCTGGCCGGCCAGCGGTGGACTGCTTGTCAGCTGGGGGTCTAAACTTGGCAAAAACACGAAATTCTGAAACGATTTTAAGATTGCTGAAATTTTGGTGGTTACTAGTATTTGTAGTGAGATTAACGAAAGACATTGTCAGCTGCTCATATCTTGGTGGAAAACTTGTCAGCTGGGGGGGTATAAGCGCTGAGCACATGGCGCGCGCTCCGCTTTATACCGCCAGCTGACAACTTCTCCACCCACATATAAGCAGCTGACAATTTGTTTCGTCAATCTTATTACGAATACTACCTACTAACAAAATTTCAGGAATCTTAATATAGTTTTTGACTATTTAATAGCGAAAACATGCTTATATTGATTACAACTTCTGAATATATTGATTGTAAATGAATATTTTTATTCTCAACGTTAAAATATATTATGTATTTGCATTAAGGTAAGATGAAAAAATATGTCAATTATTTGTATAAAATACTGTATTGGTAATAAAAAAGTATTATACAATTAATCATAATAATAATAATAGTATACTAAAGACACTTAATAATATAATAATAAAAAGAAAGTCAATCGTTTTCTGATTCTGACTCTGCACCTTCAGAATCATCAACCCCCCCCGCAGTAATTGTGCGGTCATCCTCTTCTTGGTGTCTTTGAGCTGAAAATACTAATTATTGTTATTGATGAAATGATTAAACGTTAATAAAGCATAGAAAATAAATAGTTTTAATATCTTCAGTGAATTGCTGATCTCGAATAATCATATCAACTACTCGACGGAATTGTTCGCCGTCAAACCATTTACAGGTTTATATATTATCTTCAATATCCCATCCGTAATCCAGAGGAGTTAAACTTGAAGGTTCTTGTTTGTTTATTTTAGATTTTAAACATCGTCGTATAGGTATTTTTTTTTTCAATCTACTTTACAGTAGATTTATACCTACTCGATATTAGAGGTATAGCCATCGGGGATCAACCATACCGGCTGCTAGGATTGCTAAAAGAAGCTCTAGACCTCTTAAGGATTGGTTAACTGTAGTGTGTATAGAGTGTCTTACACAGCAAACATACAGACAAACAGACAACAATTCTATAAATCATTGTTTTGGGTACAATTGCATTGATAAAGGCCCCCAATAGTATTTTTACTCATATATCTTGCATGTACAAACAGCGATCCGTTAGAATTTTATTATATGTGAAGATAGATTACGGCTAGTAGTGCTAAGTTGGTAAATCGGGTCCAGAATAAACCCCCCTCCTAATAAACCGATTTACTTTATTTTTACAACATATTTTTCTATTAATATTTCCACAAACGATATCGAGTTTCGTCCGAGCGACTTTGGGTCCGGAGTAAACCCCTCCTCCAGATGAACCAATTTTTCTGGTTAAGGAACTCGTTAAATCATTTGCTAAGGGAATACTATATACGAAGTTTCGTTAAAAAAAAAATCCTCTGGTGTGTATCGAATTAACGATAGTTCATGAAATGTTAGACGTGATTCTTTACATTGGCATAACTTTTTTATTAATGTACCGATTCGCATGAAACAAACACTAAATATTAAGTGAAACGTACCACAATATATTAGTGAATACTGCAACTAAATCGGATAAGCCGTTTCTGAGATTAGCGCGCACAGATAAACAGACAAGCAGGCAAAAATTTTAAAAATCATTGTTTTGGGTACTATTGCATTGATAAAGGTCCCCAATAGTATTTTTCACCATCTTCCAGAAACAGACAGCGATCCGTTAGAATTGTATTATTTGTATAGATTTGTATTAAGGTATGATGAAAAAATATATTATTTATTTGTATAAAATACTGTAAAAATTATTATATAATTTATTTAAAATAATAATAGTTACCTAATAAAACTTTTAAATAAAAAGAAAGTCTGACTCTTCTCCTTCAGAATCATTACTTTCGATATTTGTAGTGTTTGTGAGGTCATCCTGCTGTCTCTCATGTGAAAATACTAATTATTGGTATTGAAAAAATGATGAAACATTAATAAAGCAAAGAAAATGAATAATTTTAATATCTTCAGTGAATTACTGATCTCGAACAATCATTTCAACTACTGGAGGTAATTGTTTGCCATTAGATGTTAAAATTTGGATGAATATGGGAACGTGAAAAAACCAAACTATTTAGATAACAATAACTTATTTTTAACACAAGGCGAAACACTGTGCCAAGCGTTGCCTGATTTTCACGCATTCACAGGCAAACATTTTTTATGTGCTGTGTATTTTATACAAATAAATGATATATTTTTTCATCTTACCTTAATGCAAATACATAATATATTTTAACGTTGAGAATAAAAATATTCATTTACAATCAATATATTCAGAAGTTGTAATCAATATAAGCATGCTTTCGCTATTAAATAGTCAAAAACTATATTAAGATTCCTGAAATTTTGTTAGTAGGTAGTATTCGTAATAAGATTGACAAAACAAATTGTCAGCTGCTTATATGTGGGTGGAAATGTTGTCAGCTGGCGGTATAAAGCGGAGCGCGCGCCATACGCTCAGCGCTTATACCCCCCCAGCTGACAAGTTTTCCACCAAGATATGAGCAGCTGACAATGTCTTTCGTTAATCTCACTACAAATACTAGTAACCACCAAAATTTCAGCAATCTTAAAATCGTTTCAGAATTTCGTATTTTTGCCAAGTTTAGACCCCCAGCTGACAAGTAGTCCACCGCTGGCCGGCCAGCTGACAAGTGCCAATGATTATTGTATAATATAAGGTGTCTCTCCAAGAAATTTCATGAATCTTAAAATCGTTTCACATTTTCATATTTTTCCGAAGTTTGCAACGCCCCCGCAGCCAAACCCACCGCTACCTAGCCAGCTGACAAGTGGCACTGTTCTAGTTAAGACTTGTACAATCAATAGTGAAAAAATGAAGAATCTTAAAAATCGTTGCATAAAATGTCACGGGCCGACGGACTATAAGTGATGCAGTCCTGCGAGACGGACTTTATGTGATAAGAAGTAAGCAAACATCTTTCTAGAATAATCATCAATTAGAGTAAAAATATATTTACTTCCACCAATAGATGTTTGTTCCGTAGGCCCCATTAGATCAGTATGAATTAGATCTAATATTGGTACTTACGTATTAGTTGCACCGGTCTCGAGAACTGGCTCCCAGTCAGTGATCCGGATCAGGCAATATGGCGACAATTTCAATATGGCGACATATTATTAAGACAAGGACCAAGTCTTAATATTATCAATGAGTTGGATTGACTAGTTTTGATTATCCTTGAGCAAGCGTAGCGAGCGGAAACACATAGCAATTCTACCATTAACATAAGTCCTTTTAATTTACTAGATTGCTTAACATTACAATTATTTTAATTTAATGATTAGATTAGATTATGAGGTTATCTCCATTATAAGAGCGGAAATGAAAACATCTAGCATTTCTATTGGTTGAGCAATTTGCTCTTTTGGGCAATTTTATTGGTTGTTCTCTTTTCCGCTCTAGTCTTGATTGTTTTGAGTGCCTTGCTCTTAAATTCGTCTCCTTTAAAATTTATTGCTTTAGTGAGTTGTGAGTGTTGTTTGTTTTTAGAGCCAATTTGTGTCCTTTGTGCTGTACTTTCCACGGTCATAATGAGTCTTTGGAATTTACCCACAACCGAAAAAGATGCGACTGCATTTTTGCAACAACGCAATATTTTGCACCAAGAAAGGAAATGTCCCAATTCACATTCTATGCAACTGCATTTCGGTACTAGGGACTTTTGGAAGTGCAATGTAGCAAACTGTTTTAAGCAATTCGGCCTTCGATCGGACACCTGGCTGGAAGGAAGCAGAATTCCCTTTGTCACAGCGATAAGGTTTATATACTGGTGGTGTGAGGAACTGACATCAGTTACATTCTGCAAAAAACATCTGAACATATCTGATAAAACAGTGATTGACTGGAATAATTATATGAGAGAATTGTGTACATTAGATATGGAGAGCAGAGAAAACAAGAAGATAGGTGGACCAGGCTGCATTGTAGAAGTGGACGAAAGTCTTTTTACTAAACGCAAAAATAATTGTGGCCGTATATTACCACAACAGTGGGTGTTTGGTGGCATTTGCAGGGAAACCAAAGACTCGTTTGTAGTGAGTGTTGAAAATAGAAATGGGTCAATTTCATTGACCCAGAAACAGGAGCTCATACTCAAACCGTGGAAAGAATGTGGGGGAGTGCCAAATGGAGAAACAAAAGACATAGGGGCACAGCGAGGCACCACCTGGAAACGTATCTTGTAGAATTTATATGGCGACAAAGAAATAGAAAAGAAAATAGAGACCCATTTGGAGCAATATTAACCCTGGAGTAGTCGCACGGTTGACAGTTGTCACCCACCTGCCATTATTTAAAAGTAATTCCCTTTCCATAACCCCCACCATTCCGTCCCCTCCAGTATCTTTCAAGAAGACCCCATTGTTGGAGTCTACAGTGTTGCCATTCTGTTTACCCTTGAACTTAGAGAGGTATTGCATTTCAAATTAGTTTGGTTGACAAGTGTCCCCCACGCGACCTTTTACGTTATTTTTCCGGTAAGTAATTTTTTCTTTAATAATTTGTTTTATGAGATAGATATTTCCCAATTTGTTATTTTTAATCTATTTTATGTTTTTTTTCCCTTCCAATAGAAATAATACCTAAACTATATTTTATTTTTATTTTTTATTTTCACATAGATCATGTCACAACCTAATAAAAAAAGAAAAATTGAGTTCTCATCAGATCCCAAAATTTGGCAGCAGTGGCTCAGAGATTTATCTGATGAAGAGGAAGAATGCGATCCCGAAGAATCGGATTCAGGCGAGATAGACAATGTAAGTGAGAGTGATCATAATATGAATTCCGAGCAGTCAGCTGATGAAGATGACGATTACGAGGGTGAGTGTCAAAATGCATTTTACCTCGGAAAAGATGGAAAAACGAAATGGGCGAAGAGTTTACCTAAAAAAAAACGTTAAAACTCGCTCAGAGAATATTATAACACACCTCCCTGGCCCAAAAGGTCCAGCCTCGAAAATCAATTCTGAAGTCGAATTACTCGACCTTTTTTTAGACAGAAATGTTTATGGGATAATTGTGACTTCTACAAATATTTACATTAATAATTTGAAATGTAGATATTCCCGAGATAGAGATGCCCGGACAACAGACGAAGTTGAGATTCGAGCTTTATTTGGCCTTTTATACTTGATAGGGAGTTACGGGATGTCCAGGACAAATATTCAAAAATTGTGGGACAATTCCAAGGGAAACGGCTTGGAGTCATGTTATCTTTCAATGAGTAGGCATAGATTTGCTTTTTTACTGAGATGTTTACGATTTGATAATATGCATGATAGAGCTTTACGTAGAGAAATTGATAAATTTGCTCCAATCAGAGAGGTGTTTGAAATTGTAAATAATAACTTCCCTAAATTCTTCATTCCCAGTGAATATATCACCATAGATGAGCAGTTATTAGCTTTCCGAGGCAGATGCCCATTCAGGCAATACATTCCAAATAAACCAGCCAAATACGGCATCAAACATTTGCACTAGTTGATGCTAAAATGACATACACGTTCAACTTGGAAACATATGTTGGTGTTCAGCCGGAGGGTCCATACCAGCAGAGTAATTCTCCAATGGACGTTGTACTGAGATTGGTGGAACCGGTAAAAGAATCCCACAGGAATATAACTGGAGATAATTGGTTCAGCAGTATTCCGATGGCCAAAAAATTGTTAGAAACCAAAGGGCTCACATATGTTGGTACCCTCCGGAAAAACAAAACTGAAATCCCCAAGGAATTTCAGCCACACAAACACCGTTCTGCATTCTCGTCAATGTTTGGTTTTCAAGAAGACTGCACACTAGTTTCTTACTGTCCAAAAAAGAATCGGGCAGTTCTCCTAATCTCAACTTTACATCATGGCAATTATATCGATGAGGAAACGGGTGAGTTGTCTAAGCCTGAAATTGTAACATTTTATAACCACACTAAAATTGGGGTTGATTTACTTAACCAACTAATAGCGAGTTACAATGTGCAAAGAAATAGTCGTCGATGGCCAATGGTTGTGTTTTTCAATCTCCTAAATATTTCTGCGATCAATGCACTTTGTATTTACAAATCAAATTCAAAAAATAAAGTGAGCAGAAGTATATTTTTACAAAATTTGGCATGGGATATGATTAAACCACAAATTCAATATAGGTCTACAATATTGCAACTACCCATTGAATTAAGACGCCGGGCATGTATACTTCTTGGTACTTCAATGCAAGAGCCAGCATCAACAAGAGGAAGAGAAGGTGCTAGAGGGCGTTGCCATGACTGTGGGCGACAAAGAGATAAAACCACAAGGAAATGGTGTGATAAATGTGAAAAGTGGATGTGCAATGATCATTTAAAAAGTGTTTGCCAAAATTGTTTTTAACATATTTGTATTTTGTAATAAATTTATGATATTCATAACAGTTAAAAATGTGTTTGATTTTATAATAGAATCTACTTACAGTAAATTTGTGACTTTCACTTTTACAATTATGTGACTTATTGCTTTTACAATACATTTTTCAAGTTATTTCATGATTGTTTTTATTTATAAACCTTTTCTAACATTAAAGTAAGGCATAAATATTAATAATTATTTAAGTAATTAAATTATAGGATACCAAAAACAAAATCATTCTGTGGGTGACACTGGTCAACCACGCGACCGTTCATGTAACTGTCAACCACGCGACTACTCCAGGGTTAAATTGCATATCGACCCATTATCCACCGAAAAACCAGTGATCAATATTACCAACGAGTTGGATTAACTACAGTTTCGATAACGTTGAGCAAAGCGAACGTACCGACCGGAAATGCATAGCAATTTTTTTTACGGCGTAATTGCGCCATAATATTGAAAACTAGCGCCGACTCTTGGCCATAAGATTACATAACATTAGCAATTATTAAATTTAAAAAAATATCTAATGTTAAGTAATCTAGGAAATTAAAAGGGCTTATGTTAATGGCAGAATTGCTACGTGTTTCCACTCGCTACGCTTGCTCAAGGATAATCGAAACTCTAGTCAATCCAACTCGTTGATAATATTAAGACTTGGTCTTGGTCTTAATAATAGGTCGCCATATTGCCTGATCCGGATCACTGACTAGGAGCCAGTTCTTGAGACCGGTGCAACTAATACGTAAGTACCAATCCGATTTAAATCAAAAAAATCTGATTTAAATCAAATAAATCCGATTTTTTTGATTTTTTTAAAAAAATCATGATTTTTTTACACCCTGCATGGTGGCACTCTTACCACGTGTTTCAGCCATTGCTGAGTCTTTCCGATCTGTCTCTATGTTTAAGTAAGATTGGAAATAAATAGACGTATCTTGAACATAAACGCGACTAAAACAATTTCACTTTACTTCTGACACCATGTTATAAGTGATTGACAGAGACACAAAAGACATAGTTGAGCACTTTATTACATTAGGACATACAAGCATAGACTGACTGTTATCCAAAGAGGTATACCACTGATACCTACATTAGATACTCATAACAAATGTATTTGACAATAAAACAGATTAAGTAAAATAAGAAAAACAATTCATTGTTAGAAACATAGCTTGCCAAGAGAAAGAGATTCGATTACGTCTTTTGAATATTTTCAATTGACTTTATTCTGTTGGTTTTTTATTTTATTTTTAAATTGATTTTATTTGTAGAATTATTACTACAGTAAAAGAACACAGGAATATGTGAAAATTTTTGATATTTTCCAATTCATTGAAACGTATGAAATGAAGTATCGGTAGAAGAGGATTCTAGGGTCTGGCGGACCCGACCAGGTAAAGTCATAAAACCCTTTGAACAAAGGCCGAGGAAAATATTATCTGTTTCTATTCTAAGCTTTTCAAATGATAATAGGGATATGAACAGGAACCGCGCTAAGATGATGCAGTTCCTGCGAGTCGGACTTTTCTTATATGCGGACAGTGGCATGCAAGATGTCCTCCTGATCCACACTCAAAGCACTTTGTGCTGCGATATGTTTCGTGCTTCCGCACTCGAAGCACCTCTTGATCTCTTGTCTTCTGTCTTCGGGCCTAGTTGGGCCGTCCCGCCACTCTGGTCGCCTGTGTGCTGCTCCCACATCCCTAGTTGGTGGGCCAGGGGTCTCTGTCTCCGAGGGGGTTTCACTATCCTCCTTCTTCCTCCTGCCTCCCATCATTGTCCGAAAGAGTGAGCTATTTCGGTGAACTGTTTTCCTTCGTTAATGGCCTTACCCGTTTTAGCGCGGTTCCTCCTTCTCCCATAGGGAGGAACCCCGCTTATAAGGTTGATACAATGAAACAATCCGGAAGTGCCGACAAGAAAATTTCGCGTTTCAGAACCCCTAGAGACCGAAAATAACGGTGGTTCAAATTTGTATATATATATATATATATATATATATATATATATATATGTATATATTTATATGTATATATATATATATATATATATGTATATATATATATATATATATATATATATATATATATATATGTCTGTTCTCTCATTTCTGGCTTCCCTGATGGTCTGATTTTGATGAAATTTGGTACAAAAATCTGTCGTCCAATTTGAAAGGTCAAGTTCGTTAACCAGCAAAATCCGCCAACTGGAAGATGGCGTTTGGGGCGAAATTCGCGCAAAAAAAATCGTAACGCTTACGTTTTTGAGTTCATAAGCTTGTAAGTACTCTTTTTATAGGCTTCTTGGGCTAGGAAAACGAATGGAACCATTTTCAAGGCGATAGCTTTAACCGTTTTCGAGAAAAATGAAAAAATAATTTTTGAATGCCGTTTTTGGTTTGGGTACTTAGAATCATGGGATTCAGTTGAAACATTTACTGCATGTTCTACTTTCATTAAAACTAATATGTTGAAATTTTGGTTGCGTTTGGAGTTAAGGAAAGGTTAGAATAAAATATTTTATTAACAGACATAAAAAAGTTTTGGTAACTTTGTATACTTTCCTTAATATCTCGAAAAAGGTTGGGAATTTGGGAAACAGAAGAATACCATTAGAAAGCTTCCTAAATGCTCTACAAAAAAGGTTCTAATGAAAGTTTTGATTAGGCGATGTCAGTCGGAGAAATGAGTGCTTAAAACTTTAAAGTAATTGATTTCGCTTATTCGAACTGTTCTTTTTGTCTTTGATTTTGATACTTAAAATTATGGGATTCAGTTGAAACATTTTCTGCATGTTTGAATTTCATCAACACTAATATGTTAAAATTTTGGTTACGTTTGGAGCTAAGGAAGGATTAGAATAAAATATTTTATTAACAGACATGAAATGTTTTGGGGGACTTCGTATACATTCCCTAATATCTCGAAGACTGTTAGGAATATTGGTAAACGGAGGGTTACCATGCGAAAGCTTACTAAATGTTCTACAAAAAAGATTCTGAAACAATTTTTGATTAGGCTATGTCAATCGGAGAAATAAGTTCTTAAACTTTGAAGTAATTGATTTCGTTTATTCGAACGGTTCTTTTTGTTGTTGTTATTCCTTACTATTTTTTAATTGCTTAAAGTTGGATAATGTATTTTACAATAAAACAGATTAATTAAAATAAGAAAAAAAAACAAACAAAACAATTTTATTGGACCAATACAAAACGTATTATACACAAAACAATATTTGTAAGATAAAAATTTAAAGGGTTAAAATGTCTTGATAAAGTCTGTGTTTGATTCGCGAGGTTTTTCTTTGTCCAAGTTGATAAAACATGGAACTGCTGGAGGCTGGAAGAGTCTGGTGATATTTTCGCACTAGCTTTTCTATGTGAGTGAAAAATGGATCAACCTCCAATTCTCTATGGATCTGGCTGTTCCTTACGAACCAAGGAGCATTGGACACTATTCGGAGTACTCTGTTTTGAAATGTTTGTAGACGTTTTATGTGTGTGGTTCTAGCGCCAAGCCAGACAGGACATGCGTACGTTAGTATGGGTAGTATTGTCGATTTGTATAGTAGTGTACCACAGGTGTGTTTTAGGGGAGTTTTTCTATTTATTAATGGGTAAATTTGTAACAGTCGTGTGTGAGCTTCTTGTAGTTTTTTGTGTATGTGATGTCGCCAAGTCAGTCTTGTGTCTAGATGTACTCCGAGATAGCGTATACTCTGGTCTTTTGGAGTCCAGAGAATTGAGTGATGACCAATTTTCAGCTCTGGTAAATCTTCATTTTGGAATTTTCTGAGAGAAAACACTTTACATGAAGATTTCAACGGATTTATTGCTAGTTTCCATTTTCGGAACCAGGATGACACCTCATCTGCAGCTTCTTGCAAGTGAAGAATCGCTTCCTTGACGTCGGTGCTCTTCGTGATGATGAGTGTATCGTCTGCAAAGGTAGCAAGGGCTGAGTTGTCAGGTTCTGGCATATCACTGCAGTACAATATGTAGAGCAATGGGCTTAGTATGGCCCCCTGCGGTACACCAGCTTTGATAGTTCTTTTCGTGCTGAGTGTTGTCTTCACTCTTCCTTGGAATGTCCTGCCACGAAGAAAGGAGGAAATGATGGAGTAGAGGTAAGCTGGAGGCTTGGTGTTCCGTAGCTTGTGCAGGAGTCCTTCGTGCCAAACTGAGTCGAAAGCGTTGGCTACGTCGAGAAACAGTCCAGTGGCGTATTCCTTCTTATTAAAACAATTTGTTATCATTTCAGAGACTCTTTGTAATTGTTGGACAGAAGAGTGCTTCGGTTTAAATGCGAACTGATGGTTAGGTATGCTGTCTACAAGATGTCTTCTTAATCTAACGTCAACGAGCCTTTCGAGAAGTTTCCCCAGAGTATTCAGCAGACTTATTGGCCGATAACAGCCAGCGTTGTTCTTCGGTTTCCCAGGCTTGTGGATGAAGATCACAATGGCATGTTTCCATCTTTCTGGAAAATGTCCTCGCCGGAGACAAGCATTGAAGATACTTGTTAACAGGCTGATGCATTTCCTGGGTAACTGTTTCAACACCGAGTTCGTTATCTGATCTTCTCCAGGTGATTTATTTTTAGGAAGCCTACGTATGAGAAGCGAAATTTCTTTAGGCTGTATGAAGTCGATTGTACTGTCAGTTAGTCTTGCTTCTGAGAGTGAAGTACATACTGCAATGTCCGTCTGTGGGTCGTTGTGGTCTCCAGTTTTCAGTTTGTTTTCAAAACATTCTGTTAAAAGTCTACACTTGTCTGCGTCAGTTGTTACAATGTTTTGTCCGTCTTTTAAGGGGGGAATTTCAGAGGATTGTTTTAGTAGTCGTCTTGTCTCTCGCCAAAGCGATGGGTCTCCAGGAGTCATGTTTGTCAAGTAATTGCTGTATTTGTGTATCCTGTCTTTGTCAAGTTCAAAACGAATATTGCGCGATAAACGGTTTACTTGTCGCTTGAGTTCCGGGTCTCTAGATCTTTGCCATCTCTTTCGAAGAATATTTTTTTCATGGATGAGTTTTAGAACATGTGGGGGCGTGGTTGTATTAGATAATCGACAGCTTAATGATGGGTGCGTTTTTAAAGAATTTTGTACAGCCATGTGTATTGTTTGAATGAATTTTGCTATAGTCGAGTCAATGTCATGACTGGATTTGTATGTAAGTGGAATGTCCGTGTTGTCATGCATTTCTGTCTTGAATTTTCCCCAGTCTATAGGTCCATTGATGAGTCTTGGTGGGGGTGGTTCAGATTTTGGACTTTCATGGAAAGTAAGAATGACAGGTAAATGGTCAGAGTCTAAGTCAGTAAGTACGTCATGATATAATGGCAATTGGAAGTTCTGAATTATGGCTATGTCTAGTATGTCGGATTTGTAGCGTCTTTGAGTCGGGTAAAATGTTGGTTCGTCAGGTGATGAAATAATTAGTCCAAGATTTTCAGTAATTCTCAATAGTTGTGTCCCATTATTGTTTTGCTTATGGCAATTCCAAGAGAGATGTTTACTATTTAAATCACCCATCATTATTGTAGGAGCCCCTGTAAATAGTTTTTGAAAATCGTCTTGTATGAGCCGAATCCCAGGTCTGCTATACGCAGATATTATATTAACACTACTCCTGTTTTGAAGTGCCAAACTAATTCCTACTGCTTCTAGGCGATCAAGGGAGGGCAGAACCAAACTATTGTGGGCTAAATGTTTCTTAATTAGAATTGCGACTCCACCACGTCTAGATCGTTGGTCCGTTCTGTACATTCGGTATCCTGGTGTCCTGTATTTGTCAGTGCTAATGAGATGTGTTTCAGTGATGCAAGCAACGTCAATGTCGTTTCTGCTAAGAAAGTTTGTCAGTAAGGTCTGTCTTTTTTTTAGTCCGTTTGCATTCCAGTTAAGTAAAGAGAGATTGCCCAAATTAGGAACTGTCATTGTTTAAAGAAGAGAAAATAGATGTTAAAAAGTTAGTTATGAAAGCTTTTATTGTTGGAATAAGTGGTTTTATAAGGTTGAGAAGTAGGTCTGTCATATTGTTGATTGAATTTTGGTTAGTGTCAGTAAGGTTGGATGTTTTAGTCTGTTCTTCGTCTGTTCTACGATGCTGAGTCCATGCGTTCTGTAGCGGGAAAGAGGTTTGTCTTTGTTGAGTGTTAGTTGGTAGGTTTTCAGTTGGAGGTGGTGGTGGAGGTTTTGCTGGAGTGGGTTTAGAGGGAAAGGGTTTAGAACTCCTAGTGGGGAAGGATTTATTTTCAGAAGCTATTATTTTTTTTTGCAGTATGTTTTTTAATTTTTTGTATTCCAGGCATCCTCTATAGTTTGCAGAGTGGTTGCCTCCACAGTTTACACAGTGGGATTCAGTGCTATTTCGATTAGGGCAAGCTAAATAGTTGTGATCTCCCGAACACTTAGCACATTTTGTGTCTAAACGACAGTAATTTTTTGTGTGTCCCATGCGGCAACAGTTTTTACACTGAAGAACACCCCTGTGTTGCTTCCTTTCTTCAACCGAGACTATTGAATAAAAAAGGGTCTCTAGGTTAAATATTGATTTACCGTTGGCACTATTTTCCAGCTCTACTGCAATAAGAGGTGTTGGGAACCGTTCTCTCTTCAGTAATCTAGTAACCTTGGAGACAGGGTATTTTTCTGACAATTCATCAAACAGTTCTTGATCGGTAATACTGTATGGCACGCCTCTAATAATAACCGACAATTTTCTGTCCGCGGGATTTCGGAAAGTATAGTACTTTACGTCCTCTTTGTCGTAAAATTTGGTCAAAGAACGGAAATCGTCAATCGAAGTTAATGTAACTTTTATTTTTTTAAAACACTGTTGCAAACAAAATTTTGACTTTACAATAGTTTTTATGTCACTTAAAACTTTTTGGTAGTCGTCAGCGTCACAAACGAATATTGGTGGGATTTTAACACTATTTTTATTTGTTTCTGTATTGTTATTATTGTCATTATCATTTAAGTTTTGAATTGGAGAGAAAGAATTATGAAGTTGAACAGGTGTTGAAACAGTATTTAAAACAGCTGATTTTGAACAATATCTATTTCTTTTTCTTTGAGGTTCAATGAATGGGTTTGATTTGGTCTCCAGTGAAAACAGCTGTTGAGAACTAGCAGTGTTGCCAATCGCAGGGAATTCAATATAATAATTTGAGGTTACCTGAGGTTCTGAAGTGAATGGTAGATCTCCCGTTGCCATGGAAACGTCTTCACTTACTTCTTCTGTACTGCCTAGGTTAGGATCTTCCTTCATACATTCCAGGCTTTTCCTCTTTCCTCCTTCCTTCCGGCGCCCAGTTTTCATACTTCTTCTTAAAGAAGGTATTAATCCGCGCCAAAGCGGATCAAATTCTTGCGAATACACTTTGTAATAGTTGCACAATGCTAATCTTTAAACAGAGTGAAAAAAGAACCTAGTGAACACACTCAGCAGAACAGCTGATCTTTTTTCAAAATAAGAAAAACAATTCATTGTTAAAAATATATCTGGCTGTACCGTATGAAATGTCAGTTTTGGATTTGTCGATTTCCTTCAAATGTCTTGAAACGGTCGAGGCTCCTACTCCGAGTTCTTTGGCATATTCCCTAGTGTTTTTAATTGCTTATAGTAGTCAAATGTATTTGTCAATAAAACAGGATACGTATAATTAGAATCAATATTTTGTTTGTTAGAATTCGAAGATGCCGTATGAATATCTAGATTACAGTACTGGTGTTGATTTCGTTCTTTAGAATTATTCATGGTATTCCCTATTTTCATCTGTTACCCATAGTTTTTTATTGTTAGTAGGTTTTTCTTATTGATTATAGAATATAAATCTATTTGGCTATAAAACAGGATACGTAAAATTAGTGACAATATTTCGGAGATTTCTGAGCGAAATACTTTTAAGATTTTCTACCACCACGAACGGCTTTTTTCCTCTATTTTTATCCACTAGATAGGCTTTATTTTGCATATTATTCTATATAAGTTTTATTCAGCAGGGGATTCTGATGAAATGTCGTGTTTTGGCTGTGGATTTTAAATACGATGTATCTAAGATTGGATAACATTAGCGAGTCTACATAGTTAAGAACCGACGACGGAGGATTACTTCTTGCTATGATTTAGTCTACATATGTATATTAAGTCCTAAATCCAAAAAATAAACTTCACAACGGTTAGATACTATGAGCGAATATGGATGTTCAATGCCCGTAGAAACTAGAGGCCGCAGGAAATTTACCTGCTAAGAGTTAATCCTCAAGAGCTTGTGTACTTCTTGTGTACTTCTTCTTGATCCTTCTGTACATGGGCGTATATAAAAAAAATTTCGGGGGGGGGCTGAGACCATTTCCAGGGTATGGAATACTAAATATTTAGAGCTTGGAATAGTTTTAGGCAACTAAAACGCTATTACACGTAAAATAAAATATGTTTTATGAACTAAGTGATCTTATTTAATTATTTTTAAGGGTTTTACGAGAAGTTTTTATCATCAATTCAAAATTTGCCCCCTCAGCCCCCCCTCATATACGCCCATGCTTCTGTATCCATTAGAAAGGCTTTATTAGGCGTATTTTGTATTGATTTATAGAGCTTTGCTTTAGAATGAGAGCCAGATTCTGTAATTTCCGCTTCTGTGTAAAAGTTAGCTACTGTCGGTGTCCCTGACGCCTTAATATCACTTTTATTCGAGATGTTCGAGAGGATTTTGACAATTTTCACGAGATATATAAAAAAAAAAAAAAGTTTATTTCTTTTCTAAGCTTATCAAATGGCACTAGGGACATGAACGGAACCGCGCTAAGATGCTGCAGTTCCTGCGAGACGGACTTTTTCTTCTCAGGTGCACTTTTAGGATGCTTTCGAGGAAACGTAGCTTCGCTCGTCCCTCCTCGACCGGCAGCCTTTCACTTAGTTTGTCCGCTATTTTCATAAACCACTCGAGTAGCGTGGCAGAGTAGCTTCCTGCCGATTGGTTAGGGTGCTTGGTCGCTCTGAACATGCGTAGGAGGCCCATTCTGTGTCCTCGTCAATCTGGATGATGTTCAGGACGCGACGGCTGATGCGGTTGACCAGTGCAGCTCGGAGTGTAGGAACTTCGGTAGCATCCAGCCAGCCCGCTTCCTCTTTTGCGCTGAGGGCACTGTTGATTCTGCCACCCGCCTTTAGTGGGTCCTGCTTCTCCGGTGAACCTTTCGATTTCGGAGATAGCCTTTCGCATATCGTGAGCGTTAGACGTGCGGATCTTGATCCATGTCAGCGCTGCTTGGTCCGGTGGTGGTGGTGGCGGTGCGACTGGTTGAAAAACGAGCTAGGGTCCGGCAGCGCCATCTGGAAGCGACATCGGTGTAGTGCCATCTGGAAACACCATCGGTGTGGTGCCTTCTGCCGCTACCATCGGTGTAGTTCCGTGCGGTAAGATCACAGGAGGAGTTCCTTCCGTCAGTACCATTGGTGTAGTTCCTTCCGCCATCCTGATCTGCAACAGTCGATCGCGTAATTTTTCGTGTTGGCTCCGCCGTTCCATTCACCGTTAAGAACACTACGCTGTTGAAGCGCACGCGTAAGCAAGGGTTTCGGCACCAGATATGCTCCCGCGAGTATCTAGGGAGTTTTTAAAAAACACAAAGGAACACAGGGGAATAAACGTCACGCACGAATACTTGATAAAGACTGACTTTATTAGAGACTAGCTGAATACCCCTGCTTCGTTACGGCAGATAAGTGGATATTTTATTGCGTCAAATAATGTATCAAAATTAACGTTACTATATAATTTTGTACAGTTTATTATAGCACGGTCCCCGTCACACTATATGTTGTTTGTTTATTTGTTTTTTAGGGGAAAGAACTACGTGGCTATCATTGCCCGAAAACTTAATTTTGAATATTATTTTATAAAGTATAAATTATATATAAGAAAATACTTGTACATCGTTTTAGCGCGGTTCCTCCCTCCCCCATAGGGAGGAACCGCGCTTATAAGGTTGATCTCATGACGCAATCCAGAAGTGCCGACTAGAAAATTTTGCGTTTCAGAACCCCTAGAGACCGAAAATGATGGTGGTTCAAATTTGTATATATATATATATATATATATATATATATATATATATATTTGTCTGTTCGCTCTCTAGGTAGAAGACGAAAGGTCCGATTTTGATGAAATTTGGTACAAAAATCTGTCGTCCAATTTGAAAGGTCAAGTTCGTTAACCAGCAAAATCCGTCCACTGGAAGATGGCGTTTGGGGCGAAATTCGCGCAAAAAAAATCGTAACGCTTACGTTTTTGAGTTCATAAGCTTGTAAGCACTCGTTTTATAGGCTTCTTGGGCTAGGAAAACGAATGAAACCATTTTCAAGGCGATAGCTTTAACCGTTTTCGAGAAAATTGGAAAAATAGTTTTTGAATACCGTTTTTGGTTTGGGTACTTAGAATCATGGGATTCAGTTGAAACATTTTCTGCATGTTCTACATTCATTAAAACTAATATGTTGAAATTTGTGTTACGTTTGGAGTTAAGGAAGGGTTAGAATAAAATATTTTATTAATAGACTATAAAAGTTTTGGTAACTTTGTATACTTTCCTTAATATCTCGAAAAAGGTTGAGAATCTTGGTAAACGGAAGAACACCATTAGAAAGCTTACTAAATGCTCTACAAAAAAGGTTCTGATGAATGTTTTGATTAGACGATGTCAATCGGAGAAATAAGTGCTTAAAACTTTAAAGTAATTGATTTCGCTTATTCGAACTGTTCTTTTTGTCTGTTTTTATTCCTTGTTATTTTTTAATTGCTTATAGTTGGATAATGTATTTGATAATAAATCAGGTTAAGAAAAACAATTTAATCTTAGAGATATGGATTTCCAAGATATAGCTTTTCAAATGCCTAGCGGGGTCCTTCCTAGGGCGGGGACCCATCCAGGTAAGATCGTAAATAAGACCTTTCATGAAAGTAAAGATGGAACTGTCAACTTTGGTCCTCCTCTGCCTCCCGGCACTTTCATTGCTGACGAAGGCTACCAATGAGTAGCTGAAACGTCCTAAATATAGATTTTTCAACAAAAATCGTATTGAGGTTTCTTTAGCCGAATCCCAACCATTACATCTTTACTTATCACCTTGACGACTAACTATCTAATCTTCATGCTTTCTAGAAATGTGGACCCAAAATAATAACAGCTTCTATTTTAATCATGTTAAATGAGTCTAGAGATAAGAACGGGACCGCGCTAAGATGATGCAAGTTCCTGCGAGAAGGACTTTTTTTTGGGGGGGGGGGGTGTGTAACTGTTTTTTTTGTTGTTGTTTTTTTTTTTTGAGTATTAGTTTTATGTTTCTGCCTTAAAAAATTAATGTTTTGACAAAACGAAATGTACACTTTATATGAAAATATCAATTTAGCTTACAATATCAACAAATGTATTATTACATATTCTTTTTTTTTTCTTCTTTCTTTCTTCTTTTTTTATGCAAATATATTTTTTTATTTTTTTTTTTTGTATACATTATTGATATAATATTTTGCATTAATAATTTTATATATATATATATATATATATATATATATATATATATATGTATATATATATATATATATGTATATATATATATATATATATATATATATATATATATATTTCTTTTTTAAAGGTCTTTATACAAGTTTGCTTCTTTTATAAATTTTATAACTAAATCAATAACATTTGAGGAGTTTCCTAAAGCATTAACCACATCCTTTGGGGTATTGAGCCTGCCTAAAATACTTGAGTAGTGATTACATTCGTTAAATATATGATAAACACTAAGACAGCCTCCGCAGTCATACTTTATGTTATTCATCAATTGATAAGTAATCCAGGTATAATATTTCTTGACACTGGGGCGCTCAGGACTAGTTTCAAGAATCAGATAACGTAGAGATAACCCTTTATAGGTTACCAGTAACAACAGTTTAACCAGTAGGGGCTAAAATTCGTAGTCAATAATAAATGGAGGTTAAAATTTTAAAATTTGTTTCCAAGATGTCATTTGGAAACACCCATTATATTTGCGTACATTACCAAGAAATGCTCTGACTTGTGGGTGGGGAGGCTGTGCAAGGGTTCGGGATATTATTACCTCGGATGGACCAATAGCGTAAACTCTATGAGGGACAAAATCACAGTTTATTTCTAGTAATTCAAGGCCTGCCATCATAGTAGAAATTAACCTCAATTAAAAATAGTACTATGAAATAGATACAGAACAGTAACAGCTGTTCTGTTATCGTCCTAGCAACACATGCTGCCTAGGCGTGTATGCTCTAACCAACTAAAACTTTAAACCTCTCTAAAAATTCGAATATCAAAAACTCCTTTCTTAGCGAGCGTCTACGTGCTATAGGGAGTGTCCATGCAAAATTTCAAATTTTTCTGTCAAGTGGTTTGGGCTGGGCGATGATAGGTCAGTGAGTGAGTGAGTTAGTGAGTCAGTGAGTGAGTGGTATTTGACAAAGATATAGTAGACAAATGTATAGTGACTACCCGTGCTTCACCACGGCCGATAAGTAGTTTTTATATTGCGTTAAATAAGGTATGATCAAAATTAACGCTACTATATAATTTTGTACAGCTTGTTATTGCACGGACTTTAGAGGGTAAACAGAGACAAATACACGTTGAAAAGAATAAAACTAACAACTTTGAAGTTTTAAGCACTTATCTCTTCGATTGACGTCGCCCCACTGAACATTTAAACGGATTGTCCGTGCAAAATTTTAAATTTTTGGGTCATGTGGTTCGGGATATTATTACCTCGGATGGACCATCACCAGGGCTTAAACTCTATGATGGACAAAATCACAGTTAATTTCTTGTAATTCAAGGTCTGCCATCGTAGTGAAATTATCCTCAATTAAAAATAATACTATGAAATGTATAAACTTTGGGTGGTAACCTGTAGATAACCCATCCTAAAACTCGTAGCTAATAATAAATGGACGTTAAAATTTAAATTTAAATGGATACAGTACGGTAACAGCAGTTCTTCTTTATCGTCCTAGCAACGCGTGCTGCCTTGGCTTTTGTGCTCTAACCAACTAAAACTTTAAACCCCTCTAAAAATACTTAAAAATTCGAATATCAAAAAATCCTTTCTTAGCGAGTGTCTGCGTTCTATAGGGAGTGCCCATGCAAAATTTCAAATTTTTCTATCGAGTGGTTTGGGTTGGGCGATGATAGGTCAGTGAGTGAGTGGTATTTGACAAATATATAGTAGATAACAAACGATTATTTTTCAAGTGGTTTAGGGAAAGTGGGGTGCAAAATAAATTAGCCCTTATTTTAAAAAGTATAATGGAATCATTTAAAGGTAATATCGTTTAAAAGAAAATCCAAACAAACTGCCCGTGTTTAATTTATTTATTTAAATTTTAACGTATATTTATTATTGACAACGAATTTTAGGACGGGTTATGTATAGGTCACCACCCATTTCTAGCAAGGATAGGGCTGATGCCTTTTCTTTTTTCTCTTATTTCTTTTTAATATTTACATGCAAATAAAAACATGTTAATTTGTAATAAGGGGGTGAGGTTAGCTCAGTGGTAGAGCACTCGACTAATTAACTGGAGGACCCAGGTTCAAAACCCGAGCGCGCACTAAAGATTTTTTCTTCTAGTGCCATCGTTCGAGGGTTGGATTTGGGGTCCCAGATCGTCCCTAGGCTCACCCAGCCTTTAATTAATTAGTTAGTTAATTAATTAAAGGGTACCTGCAAAGGGAAAAATCAGGCGGCCGGAGCACAATATTGACCACACTATCTCCCTAGTGTGCCGTATGGTCAAGAATCAGATACCTCTACAGTATCTGCCCCTCTTTTATTTTTAATAAAAACATTTTTATTATTTAATTTTTTTAAAGAAAAAAATGTGTGGTCAATTATTTAATTAACATTTAATATAATATACCTAAAATCATATTCTTTATTTGCAATTTTTTTAAATATAGTATTAATATATAATATATTGTATACTTGTTCATTTAATAATCTGTAACTTAGCCTTTTCTCTATTAACGAAAGAGGAAGTGATACAGGATTTATGTTATTTATGCCAAAAGGAAAGTTTTAAAAGCATTTTGTTCAAAAACAACTTCACATTTTCTTATTGGCTTTTTCCTTTCTATTAAAGATTCTTTAATAGTACTTCTATTAGATATATGGTATATGATAGTCCTTTCGTAGGAAATACGGGCATCTAACAAGGGGAGTATACAGCGGTGGGGTCACCGATCTGGACCCCTTCTATTAGATATATGGTATATGATAGTCCTTCTTTCATAGGAAATACGGGCATCTAACAAGGGGAGTATAAAGCGGTGGGGTCACCGATCTGGACCCCTTCTATTAGATATATGGTACATGATAGTCCTTCTTTCATAGGAAATACGGGCATCTAACAAGGGGAGTATACAGCGGTGGGGTTACCGAGCTGGTGATTCTACATCGAAAAATAGTCGACACGTGTCCGAGCGTTCCGTCCAATGCGCCTTAGGAGCCGAGAAATAAAATAAAATAGGTTGAAAGTGCTTTATTTTTTATATCGAGTTTAGAAAATGATATCGACATGATTCTTTCGCCGATTCATTTGTTTTATAGAGTAGATATAAAAAAAATATATAATCGTTAAACAATAATTTATATTTCATCAAATAAATTCAAAAATATGCTTACATTTTTAAGTAAACTAGTATTATACATTTTTTTTTTTACACCAAAAATAATAGCAGATTTAAAATCAGCACCCCAAAAAACCCTAATGTGGTGAATATCATTGAAAACAAAAAAATAATGATTTTTCCTAGTCTGGAAGAGACTAAAAATTTGTAAGCGAAAAAGTAACGTGACGTTTTGAAATTCAATATCTCCCCTTGAGATAATCCGATTTTTACGTCATTGAAATCTTTCAAAAGAAGAAAGACTCCTTTTTCTAACCATATAAATGACTATTGTTTTATCTCAAAAGGTACTTGCAAAAAATGGTTCTCAAAAGAAAAGTAAAATGTCAACTTTTTTGCGCATATAACGTCAATCCCAGAACACGTATAAACACTCTGATGGGAAGGAAATGTGTCAGACTAGGACATTTATTGACCCTCCAAGTTTGGCTTGAATCGGGTAAATATTCTTTGAAATATGGCCGGATTGTTGAATCTTTAACAAAATTTTATGGGTCCCCCAAAGCGAAATTTAATATACATTTTTATTTTTGCAATATTCCCAACATTTGAATTTAGGGGGTTTTCAATGTGCTAAAAACGAATCTGACATCCGTTTTTAAATCAAAATTTTTTTATAATCGATAACTTTTTAAATGTAGGTATATGGCATATTTTGGCAGAATAATGACTTCTATTGGGAATTAACATTAAGCGATACGCCGCCATGCGGAAAATTTCGGAACTAGCGACTAAGGGAGACGTGCATTGTTTACAAATGTAAAGATATTGTGTTGTTCGTGTTTTTCTTGCTATTTAATAATTTCCCAACTGTTTTATGACAAATTTGTATTTTTAAAGACAACATGAACCTTTTCCTTTCACAAAGTAATTATTTTTAAACAATATTTGTAAGAGGTAGTGAAATAATTCACATTTATGCAACCTTCACTCTTGTGTGACTATAAACAGCTTGCAACCCATTTTACCCGAATTTGATTTAATTTCTGAAATTCACTTCTAGAAATTCAGAAGGTATAGATATTGACGAACAAAAGTATTTACAAAGGAACTTCTTTGGCTATCTAGAAGCCTTAAGTAGTTTCAGGTGCATAGTTGAAGGTGAAGCAATTGTGAATGCATATCCATTACCTAAATACCTGTGGTATTTTGGAGAAGACCAACCAATCTATTAAGTTGTTTGCACTTGCACAAACACACTAATTAGAAATGGCTCTATTAAATTTAAATGAGTATACTACTTCCTATTTGATTCATATGACTCCTTTCATAAATATTACGGTGCCTTTTGATAAAGTATATTTATATAATTTAATTACAACCTTAATAAGTAAATGAAATGGTGCATGTAATATGTAAAATAGAGATTCAAAGAAATTTTGAAATATTTTCTCAATTTTCAAGTTGTTCATGATTTGTTGGTGTTCAATAATATGTGGAGGTAATCGATTTTTGAGGGTGAGGTAATTGTAAAATAATAAATAAATAAATCTGTTTAATTAATGACAATATAATTAATGAAAGGACATGCTTCTTGCATACTACGGATAATAATAATTAAAATAAAATATAAACAAATCTTTTACATGCACCGATATAAATAATTAGTTTTATTTGCTCATTCTTTTATCAATAAAATGAAAAATAAATAGAAATTAAAAAGGTGCTACTCTGCATGCTTTTATAAAAAAATATAATAAATATGAGCATGTTCCATGCATCCCTAATTGCACTCCTATACTTATGCTTAACAACTAACATATGTTCCTTAAGCTATTACTTGCGCAAGTAAATAATATATAGTATGGTCTGGCATCAGTGAATCCCACTAAAAACTTTCGACACTATTTCACAACAGCACATGGTGTCCTCTCGCCCCTTAGCCGGCATTACCTCCCATGCTTTTCATTACCCGCAATTTTATATTTTCGCGGGTTCCCGCTGAGATATGCATAGAGGCAAGTGAGGCGTAGTGTGACCTTGACGGCATTGTTGGATCTCACCTCGCTGTTACAGTGCTCCCCCCAACAACGGCGTCAAGGAACTTAACATTTGGCCTCCTAACTCGTCCGTATCGACTGATGGTAGATGATGGATCCTGTTTCTGGATGCGTTCTGAGGTTTGCGTTGGCATTTCCTTCTCTGTGATTGGGGTCTTCTTAGAGATGTCTGTGTCTTCCTCAGATGCTCCTAAAAAGTAGGCAGGTTTCACTCGGTCTAACGATACCGTGAGTTCGCGATTTGGAAGTTTTATAGTTGCCAGCTTCTCAGTTCGGCTTATAACAAGATAGGGTCCAGAATACGGAGGAACAAGGGACGTCCTTATCTTGTCTTCACGCAAGAACACATGGCTGCAAGTATTCAAGGCTTGTGGGACGAAGATGCTTTTATTCTTCTTCCTGAATTCGGTTGGACTCAGTTGGTTTAATGCCTCTTTTAAGTTATCGAGGAAGTTGTGGAGATTAGTGCCAACTTTAGAAGGAACGAAGAAGTCTCCTGGTAGGCGGATGGTCTGGCCATAGACTGCCTCCGCAGTACTATAGTCTGTATCCTCTCGAATAGTAGCCCTTAAACCTAACAATACCGTAGGAAGAATCCGTGTCCACTTCTTGATATTTAAATGCGACATAAGAGCTGATTTCAGGGTCCTATGCCATCGTTCCACGATTCCATTGGCCTGAGGATGGTAAGGAGTGGTCCGGATTTTCTGTGTTCCCAACAGATTTGCCAGCCTCATGAACAAATCGCTCTCAAATTGTCGTCCTTGGTCAGTCGTGATTTTCATTGGAACACCAAATCTGCAGATCCAGCCCTCGTAGAATGCGATTGCAATCTCCTCGGCTGTGATATTCTCGATTGGGATTGCCTCCGTCCACCTGGTAAATCGGTCAATCATCGTAAGGCAATATTTCATGTTATCTGCCGGAGGAAGTGGGCCTATGATGTCGATGTGGACGTGTTCAAATCTACCTGCTTCCGGAAAACATCCAGTTGGTGTCACTGTGTGCCTTGTAACTTTGGCCTTTTGACATGCGACGCAACAACGCGACCAATCTCCAACGTCCTTGTTCAAGCTCGGCCAGAAATACTTCTGCGCGATCATTTTCCTTGATGCGGTCGTTCCTGGATGACTTAGCCCATGGAGTAGGTCGAACGTAGATTTACGAATCGATTTGGGCAGGTATATGCGGACTCGATCGGAAGAGGTTTCGCACAGAACAGGTTTGGTAGCCCCTGGTAAATTAAGAAGTTTGAGAGCGATGTTCGGACGATTTCTTAATGCTTCTACCTCAGGATCATTACGCTGTAGGTCTACTAAATGGTCAAGATCTTCAGTGATATTTATCTCCTCTACTCTAGAAAGAGCATCTGCAACAGAGTTGTCTGGTCCCTCTACGTGTCTAATATCCGTAGTGAATTCACTGACGAAATTCAGCCACCGTAATCTAATCGGAGATGCTGAAGTCGCCTTCTGTTGCATCGAGTAGACGATTGGTTTGTGGTCGGTAAGGATATGAAACTGCCTTCCTTCTATAATTGGGCGGAAGTACCGTACTGCTGAGTAGATGGCAAGCAGTTCTCGATCGTAAGTCGAGTAGGACTGTTGTGCTTCATTTAGGGCCTTCGAAAAAAATCCGAGGGGTAGCCATTCTCCCGCTTCTTTCTGCTGGAGAACTGCCCCCATACATTGATTAGATGCGTCACAAGCAAGAGAAAGTTCTGCAGATGGCTTAGGATGGGCTAATTGGGCAGCATTTTTGAGAAGTGATTTGCATTTCTCAAATGCTTTGTCGCTGTCTGCGGTCCAGGCAACAGGTGTGCGATCATTTTTCTTCGCTCCATGAAGATATTTGTTTAACGATTTCATGGCTTCGGCTGCTTGTGGAATACAAGGTCTGTAAAAATTGATGATACCCAAAAAACGTCGGAGTGCTCGAATATCCGGTGGTTTCGGGTATTCCATGATTGCTGTGACCTTCTCCTCTTTGGGTAGGACTCCTTTCGGGCTAACCTCATATCCTAGGAACTTGAGGCTGCTGACGCCGAACTCGCATTTTTCCGGGTTTAAGGTCAATCCATTGTCCTCGAGTCGTTTGAAGACTTCCTTCAAGTGATTCTCGTGTTCTGCCTGGCTGTTTGAGGCAATCAACATGTCATCAATTAGGACGAACACATATGGCAAGTCTCGAAATAGGTTGTCCATGAAGCGTTGAAATGTTTGCGCCGCGTTCCGAAGCCCAAAGCACATCTTCATGAACTCGAACAGCCCAAAAGGTGTTGTAACGGCCGTTTTGGGTATATCCTGCTGACGTATGGGAATGTGATAATAGGCACGTACTAGATCTAACCTTGTGAATATCTGGGTGCCGTAAAGGTTGTTCCTGAAATCCATCAAGTGTGGAACTCCATATCTGTCGGGTACAGTTTGAGAGTTCAACTGTCTGTAATCACCGCATGGTCGTACTCCTCCATCAGGCTTGTCGACAACGTGGAGCGCACTTGACCATTGGCTCTTAGAGGGTCTGCATATTCCAAGTTCCACCATACGGTGAAATTCTTCCTTCACCTGCTGATATTTGTCTGGAGGTAGTCGTCGGGCCTTGGCGTACACGGGTGGACCTGAAGTCTCTATGATATGCTCCGTATCGTGCTTCTCCGGTTCCCTCGTTGATGATGGTCTTGTCAATCCGGGGAATTTTTTCAACAGATCAGCAAATGGATGTCCATTGGGCACTGCTGAGATGGTTATCGGGATCTCCTTGACAATTTTTCCTTTCGAAGTTAATCCAGTAGTCCGGTCAATCAGCTGTCTTCCTTTCAGGTCGACGAGTAGGTTGTAGCTGTACATGAAGTCGGCTCCAATTATTGGCTTGGGTACTTCAGCTAACACAAACATCCACTTGAATTCTCGTCTGAGTCCTAAGTCGAGTTTGAGTTCTTGTTCGCCGAAAGTTCTAATTTTTGTCCCGTTCGCTGCGAACAATGTATATGTTGAGGTCTTTCGAGGCTTAATGGGAGGTGGTAGTACAGATATTGCAGCCCCCGTATCAATCAAGAAGGACTGTCCCGTCCGCCGATCGGATATGAAAAGGCGGCGTTGGACATCCGCGGTTCCGGTAGCCGCTATTTCCGGTCCGCTGAGAAGTTTCCCTGATGCAGCTTTGTCCATGCACAAGGAGATTCACATTTCTTTGCAGCATCCTTGAATCGGTGATGATAGAAGCATAGCCAATTTGGATCGTTAAACTTCCTTGAATTGCTTCGTGGTCGCCGGGAGTAACGGGTTGGTGTCCTGCTCCTTCCTCTCCTGCGTGGTCCATCTTGAGCGCTAAGTGCTGCCACCTGTCTCGTAAGTTGGTCTATTTTGGCTTCCAAACTAGCAATGGTGGTCTGTGAGCTAGAGGGTCTTTCATTGGAAGAAACTCCTGCGATATCCACAGGTTGGACAACTTCCTGAATCTTATCAGCAATCTCGGCTAATTTCTCTAACTCAGATTGCCCGGTGCTTATCAGGATAGCTTGCATGTTTTGTGGTAGAGATCGAAGCCAAAGAGTTTTCAAAACACCAGTAGGAACTGATTCACCAGCTAGCCGTTTCATCTGTCGTAAAAATCTGGTAGGCTTGTCGTCTCCTAGTTGTTTACCTTCTAACAACTCCTGGATTTTCCTCGTCTCCGAATCAGAGTAGACACTGACAAGTCTGTCTTTGAGGTCTTCATAAGGTCTCTCACCTGGCCTCTTGACAATATCGGCAGCCTGAAGTAAAATTTCGCTGTCTATCCTTGGAACGACGGTGTGGAATCTGGTGACACTATTAGTGATACCGGCTCTAGTAAATACCGACTCGACCTGACAAAACCAAAGTTCTGGGTCTTTCTTGATAAATGGTGGGATTTTGTCGGATGCCGTAAATGCAGAGCAAAAGTCAACTTTATCAGTTTTAGTAAGAACAGTCTCATCCTGATCTTCCATCTTTATAATTTTAACCAAAAAATAAGAAACCAAAAAAATTTTATCTTATATATATACCTAATTATTTTAAAAATTATATTAAGTGACTAGGATATCTAAAGAAAATATATTAATAGAATATAAACATTAGTGCATACAAATTAGGGTATGAAAAATATGACGTCACAACCATGCAATTTGCCAACCTCTCAAGATCACGTCGGGGTCACCACTGTTACCTCTTTGGAGGTAATCGATTTTTGAGGGTGAGGTAATTGTAAAATAATAAATAAATAAATCTGTTTAATTAATGACAATATAATTAATGAAAGGACATGCTTCTTGCATACTACGGATAATAATAATTAAAATAAAATATAAACAAATCTTTTACATGCACCGATATAAATAATTAGTTTTATTTGCTCATTCTTTTATCAATAAAATGAAAAATAAATAGAAATTAAAAAGGTGCTACTCTGCATGCTTTTATAAAAAAATATAATAAATATGAGCATGTTCCATGCATCCCTAATTGCACTCCTATACTTATGCTTAACAACTAACATATGTTCCTTAAGCTATTACTTGCGCAAGTAAATAATATATAGTATGGTCTGGCATCAGTGAATCCCACTAAAAACTTTCGACACTATTTCACAACAGCACATGGTGTCCTCTCGCCCCTTAGCCGGCATTACCTCCCATGCTTTTCATTACCCGCAATTTTATATTTTCGCGGGTTCCCGCTGAGATATGCATAGAGGCAAGTGAGGCGTAGTGTGACCTTGACGGCATTGTTGGATCTCACCTCGCTGTTACATATGCAATGTTTATTATAAAATAAATTTATTGTATTCAAATCTGTTCACAATGGTATGAAATTATATTTACATCAGTTATAATTTGCAAATAATGTAAGCAATAATTAAAATTTGTGATCGGAAACGATTGAAAACTAAAAAAAAAATAATGGTGCATGTAATATGTGAAAATAAAGATTTTGAAGTATTTTTTTTTTCAATTTTCAAATTGTTCATGATTTATTGGTGATCAATAATATGCAATATTTATTATAAAATACATTTATTGTATTCAAAGCTATTCACAATGGTATGAAATAATATTTACCTCACTTTTGCTTATCCATCACAATAACAACAACTCACAATAACTCACTGTTAGTCCAATATTCTTACATATTTGGGTACACAAATAAAGTAGAGCTTCCAAAAACCCTGTTTCTTGGTGAAAACACTAATATTAACGTGAAATAGAACCACAAACAACTGTGAAAACACTTGTTATTAGCCATCATTATGTACAAATGTCACATGTCTCCCTTTGTAAACAGCCATTTTGACAACGACGGTGGCGCCGCCATTGGTAATGTTAATTCCCAATAGAGTCGAGTATGTAAAACAATTTTTTATTTAAAAACGGATGTCAGATTTTTTTTAGCACATTGAAAAACCCCTTTGTATGATTATGTACGTTTATATAGTGTATAGTAATTTATTATGTACCTCTATCTATATGTGAATAAACAAACAATTATTTAAAGAAACTATTTTTATATACACAATGGCCTAAGGTTGAGGATTTAATGGCTTTTAAGGAGAAAAAGTTACTTTTAGGATTTTGAGAAAGAATCTATGAGAGTCAAGTAGTACGTACATACGAAAAAAAAGTGAATCTCCGATCCCTTGGATGCTCTTGGTAAAACTGAAGGAGAGCATGTTTACAAATACATACGCTGTTTACGCCGTATTTTATAACCTCCATAACAGTGAACTTTAGTGCTTAATAACTTCTTTCCTAGTTGAGAGCAACTTTTTTTTTTTTTTAACGGATTCGTGTTTAGTGTATCAAAATACGTTATAGTGCAAACTTTGAAGAAAATCGGTGCTGAGGACGTTCTCCTTCAGTTTTACCATACTCTTTTAGTACACCCATTAGCACAGCACGATATAAACTTAGTTGCACTACAATTAAAATAATTTTGAATACAAAATCTAGAAGGAAAAACATAAACTTTCCAAGGATTACCGTCAATGTCTTTACCATAAGCAAGATGGCCGCCAGGATCTTAGGGGTGCTTCATTGGAAGGCCGGGGATCTATCTTTTCTATATCTATGGTTTTGCTCGACTTCAAAACTTCAGTGTTGTTGACCTAGAGGTTATATCATGGTTATACCTTGTTAACCTTTTGCTTGTTTTTTATGGGGCTTAACAGTTTCTTAGGTTTGATTTATGTACTTTCATTGTTTTTATCTTGTACGGTGGCTTCAGTAATAAAGCAATGTCTACTCCCTGGGCATTTAAAGGAATATCATCGAATTCTAGAAAAACATTTTATGGTAAAACCTTTTCTTTATGCATATTGGTCTTCATAGCTGTATTCATGATAAGTTATTTAATCAAAATAATATTTTAAGATCCGGCCGAAGCTATGGCAGATCTTCTTTCTAATATTACTTTCCAAAGGAACATGTCTGAAGGAAAACGTTTAAATTATTTGAACGCATTTGTCAAACTCATTTCAAAACCCGAGACTAAACTGGAGGACTTTGGTTATACACCAGAAGAAATCCTCTATTGGTGAGTTTACTTTGTTTTGTAATGGCAATGAAAAGATTTTTTTAATTCTTACGTTTAATGTATGAGAACATTTTTTTGTATTACTTACTTTTTTCAGCCTAAGACCTCTCTGTTTTCTCGAGTCAACCAAGTTGAAAAATGCTACTTTCCGTGCTGTAAGGCATTTGATAAAAACTGAAGAGCATGTTGACTTAATAATTAAACTGAAGTATGACTTCCTTATTGCTCGGTAATTATCTTTGTGATTTATTGAAAATTAGTTCAAGTATATATGTTCTGCAAAGTAGTTGGTGGTTTATTGGTGTGCTTAATCAGCAAAATAGATGGATTAAGTCAATATCTATAGTTGAAGAGTCGTTTTAGGAATTCTGTCATTCATTCACCCTAAGTTCTCTAATTCTATTTTTTCAAGCATATATATATATATATATATATATATATATATATATATATATATATATATATATATATATATATATATATATATATATATATATATAAATATAAATATAAAAATACATGTAAACACTCACAGTTTTGAACCACTGTTATTTTACTGATCTACAGGCTATGAAACATGGACTTTTCTAGTCAGCCCTTCGAGATTGTGTCTTAAGGTCAACGTTATAAGCGAGTTTCCTTCCTATGGAGGGAAGGAAGAAACACACTAAAACTGTTTGTTTGTTTGTTGTTATATTGTTCTGTTTTTTATGTCGCACTTACATGTAGGCCATTATCACCAGGCTATCTACAGGTAACCACCCCTCCTGAACATCCATGATTCATTACGGATGAAAGGGAAACTTCTTAATGGCTTCTTAGGGCCATGGGGAGATCCTATTTCATTTTCAAAATGCTTTTTATATTAAACTGAGTTTCTCTTTATAAATAGTCATAACAAATTAGAAAGTTTTTTTATGCAATGATAAGTTGAGCTTGTAAATCGTTCCTTTATAACAACTGCAGGAATTCTAATAAGAGAGGGAGTGGGTTATTTCTGATTTCCGTAGATCAAACAATGTTAGTATCAGGGTGTCAGCGATTTAAATCATGATTAAAATCATTTGATTTTTTTTAAAAAATCATTGATTTAAATCAATTGATTTCATAAAAAAACAAAAAAACATTGATTTAAATCAATTGATTTTATTAAAAAAATGATTATTATATATATTTTTTAAACTTTAGTTTATTTTTTTAACTCAAAACTCTAACTAGTTCTGCCTTTTTTTCAGCCATTTCAACATTTTGTCTTTATTTTTGTCGCTAGGGCCTACCCTCACTTGACCGTTCTTATCTATTCAAAGTCTGATTCTTTTATGAGTTCCTTTCTTGGTGATTAATTCTGCAAATAAATCTCCTTTTAAGTTTAAGATAAAAGAGATTGGCAGGTAGTGGGCGAAGTGAATGCTTTAAATTGGTGGAAGTCTTCGTAAGCCTTAAAATATTGTATTTCCTCAAAAGAACTGATAATAATAGAGCAGCTTATGACAGGAAAAGCAACTTCTACAGGGGTTGAAATAATGTTTTCAACCCTTGGTTTTGTTCACAGTCAAATGAGAAGCTACCTAATTAGATGTGAAAAGGCTGACAAACTGGCATTTTTCTTCAAAGCTTTAAATAAATATTATTCCTGTTATTATACGAGATTAATAGGGAATGAATGTTCATCTACTATATATTTGTCAAATACCACTCACTCACTCACTGACCTGTCATCGCCCAGCCCAAACCACTCGACAGAAAAAATTGAAATTTTCCATGGACACTCCCTATAGACACTCGCTAAGAAAGGATTTTTTGATATTCAAATTTTTATGTATTTTTAGAGGGGTTTTAAAGTTTTAGTTGGTTAGAGCAGGCAAGCCTAGGCAGCATGCGTTGCTAGAACGATAAAGAACAGCTGTTACCGTACATTATCTGCTTCATAGTATTATTTTTAATTGAGGTTAATTTCAACTATAACGGCAGACCTTAAATTACTAGAAATAAACTGTCCCTCATAGAGTTTACGCTTTGAGGGACAAAATCACCATTTTAATTGCGGTTCATTTCAATTCGCCCCCCTCCCATAGAGTTTTCGCTATACTTGGTGATGGTCCATCCGTGGTAATAATATCCCGAACCCTTGCACAGCCTCCTCACCCATCAGCATCCCCAGTCAGAACACCTCTTGGTCATGCTCGCAAATATAATGAGTGTTTCCAAATGACGTATGAGAAACATAAATTTTAACGTACATTTATTATTGACAACAAAATTTAACCTGTATTGGTTACACTGCTGTTAGTGGTAACCATGGGCGTATATCGGAAATAATTTCGAGGGGGCTGGGAAAATTTGGGGGGGGGCTGGGGCCATTTCCGGGGTATAGAATACTAACAGATTAGAACTTTGAATAGTTTTAGGCAAATAAAATGCTATTACAACTTAAATTAAATATTTTTTATGAGGTGAAGGTGAAGTGATCTTATTTAATTCATTTTTAAGGGTTTTAAGACACATTTTTACATTCAAATCAAAATGTCGCAGGGGGGGCTGCAGACCCCTCAGCCCCTCCCCTTTATATACGTCCATGCTTTAATTTTGCTGATACATTATTTAACACAATTAAATAACTACTTATCTGCTGTGACAAAGCACGGGTATTCAGCTAGTGTAATATAAAATTGAAAATATTAAATATATATTTAAATATCTGTAATAAAATATGTAATAAAAAATTGAAAATATTTAGTAAACAAATATCTTTAGCACTATAAAATATTGAAAAGAAAAGCATAAATAATAAGTAGGAACTCTGTTATTATTAATGGAAAGAGCTAAAGTATAGAACAAAATGGCTAAAACTGTTTAACATATTGAAAAATAAAGCATAAATACAAATTAGGATTGCATTATAAAAGGGGGAAAAGTTGAAAATTTATACAGATGAACATTATTTTGGAAGATTGTTTGCTACAACTTGAATTTTGAAATTTTCAAACGTGAAATGTTGCCAGTCTGATCTGAGTGTACTTTTGAAGCTACTGAATTATCTTTCAACATCTACTAAAGTCACTGGCGTGTATTTGAAGGCTTCAATCAACTGCTCTGAATAGCACAATAGGTCGCTTGGCCGCGGTGCGCTCCCACTGAGGAGGTCAGCCCGGAAATATTGTATTGTATTGTAACTGCTCTGAAGAGTGGGATTCAACTCAGCTGTTAATCGTTTTGCCTCTATGGATATCCACAATAATGTGGCTATTTTTCCACCCAGGGGTTTTTTCTAGACTGTCTTTTCACTTTATTTTTAATTCATTCCCAGTATCTCCTTCTAAATCCTAGATTTTCGCTAGTACTCTCGTATAATGATTCTAATACTATCCACTAACAACATGCCTTTTGTATCCAATACTGACATAGTAAATACACAGCCACCTTCTTGGAATTAGAAAAGACACAGTCGCCTAGACTCAATGGGTAAAGTTCTATTTTCTTTATCGGTTTTACTTTATTTCTTCAATTACAAAATAAAATGAATATTAAAATATGTGACAAACATATGTATTTATGGAAGAATATGTAAAAATATGGAGTTTTGACGAAATATGTAAAATAAAAAACTGTTTAAGTACTTTAAAATCACTTAAATCACGCATAATTACATCAATACTTACAATTTACGAATCAGAAAAAAATATGTAAATATAATAACATCCGTTCCCTTGTAATTAATATTTCTGTAAAGCTTTATTTCTAAAATCTTTGTTTTAAAATTTGAAAATTAAGTCATTATATATACAGGGGTAGAAATTGTCCTATATTTTGAGACCAGAGTTTCTGTACATTTAAATTTAATGTCTTTAATCATCGAAAATTAATGATTTTCGTTGATTTAAGTAAAATATAGGACAACTTCAACCCCTGTATATATGATCCGTCAATTCTATTATGCTCCCAAAATTATCCACTTAAGACAAAACACTTTTAGAATAGTTATTTCCATTGTAAATAAACAAATATTTTAGTTACAGGTTTATATAATGAACAACTAGGTAATAACCAGCTCTCTATATAGACTAGTTACATTTAAAAAGACTGATTTATTTTTTAAATCCGGTTTTCATAAAAAAATTCAATTTAAATAAAAAAAATCCTATTTAAATAAAAAAAATCTGATTTAAATCAAATAAATCCGATTTTTTTGATTTTTTTAAAAAAATCATGATTTTTTTTACACCCTGGTTAGTACCCAAAATCACACTTTTCATGGAGACTCAATCCAACAGATATTTAAATTTATTTATAGAAAAATGAGTTTTATAAATTTCAGGTTATGGCAAAAATATTATCAAGAGTTTGAAAACATAATTTTAAGAGTAGTGAATAGATAGTCGACCGTTGCTATTAAGAAGGTGTAGATAATCGGGGTTCGCTCAACTTGTTTGAATAAAACTACATTTTATAAATAAAATGAGTCGTATTTATTGCCAACATTTCGACTTGTGTGACAAGCAATGTTCAAACATATATGTTTATATTTACATACCTTGCTATATAAATTATTAACTTGTATAATTGCTAGTTCCTAATACATATATATACATATTGTAGTGATATTTATAATATAAATTGGTTAAATTTAAATAATGAACCAAGAAATGTCTTACTACTTCTTAGTAATATAAAATGCTAACTGAACAAAAATTTCCTCAATCTGAAATCAAGATGGCTGGGTAGATCGTCAGTTGTTTTTTAGGAATAGAGAAAGAAGATTCAAATTGTTTTCTGCTAGGCGAGTATCCTAAAGTGTTTGTTGCAAAATAAATTTTTGAATTGAAGATATATCAAGAGAATATTAATTGGACCTTGAGCTACGCCTGTGGATTTAAGGTAATTTATGTTCATAGTATAAATTTTATATTATTCTGAGGTAGTAAGATTTATATCACTACCCACGTATTGTTTTTTAAAAAATATAACTCTAAATTTGTATAAGAACCCAATAAGACCCGTTTTAATAGAAAAATTAAATTTCAATTTCATTATACTTCGATACAAAATTAAATTATTAATAAATTAAATTTTTTTTATAACAATATATATATATTTTAAGGTATTTATTTTTGCTTACCCATGTTAATTAATATCCACTCTGTACACCATAGATATGTAAATATCATTAGATTTATCCTTATGTCCATTACTGTTACAGCCCTGAAGATGGCTTGTCACACAAACCGAAACGTTGGCAATAAATATGACTCATTTTATTTATAAAATGTAGTTTTATTCAAACAAATTGACCGAACCCCGATTATCTACACCTTCTTAATTTTAAGAGTTTCTGTAATACACATTTCAAATCACACTGGGGATAAACTTTACATGTAAACATTCTAAGGCAACACACATCCTGGGAGAAGTGATTTTTTTATTTATTTTATTCGAGAGCATTAAATATGTGCATGTTCTTAGTTAGGGGTCTCTAATGCATTATTGTAAAATTAATATTTGTTTAGGGAAATAACTGCTGGAGGTATTCAGCTATGCAGAAGAATATTAGTTGTAGCTCCACATAAATTAACTCATGCTCCTGTCCGAGCTATAGTGGCTTTTGCTCATCCGAGTCATTCGGACAATCTTCAGTCCGCTGCTCTCGCTTTTCTAGCCGAAACAGGTATTCAATTATCTTATTTATTTTGTATATAAATAACTGATATTTTGTGCTAACTTTACTTCATTAAAACCATTCAGATCTGTCGTTAACCCTTTCTCTACCATGGACTGCCCCAGCAGTCGAGAGCGGTCGGGACCCACATACCGTGGACTTCTGTAGAAGTCGAAGGAAGATGGGACCAACGTACCGTGGACTTTTACAGCAGTTGAGAGCTCAGCGTATCTCTCGCATCCTTTAACTTCTCATTTCTCGACTAAAGAGCTATCTAGCGTTACCTTATTGTACTTCTAGTATTCCTGCCTATTACTAGATGGCATTTGAAGTTTTTGGTTGTTATCAGGTGAATTAAAACTCGTTGCCTTCTCAGCCCATTCACCGTATCAACCCTTGCCAAATCGTCGTTTGTTTTTATACGTCTGTACATTCCCAACAGCATGTTTTTGCAAAATAAGTTCACTTTTGGTCCTGAAGTGTTATGTTCTTATATTCGGGTTTTGTTAAATTTAGAAAAACTGTTTTTTTTTATTGCATGTCCTCCATTTTTAAAAAAAAAAATATCTAATGTTTAATATATTAAGTATTTAATTAACTAAATTTACTGTAAATTTATTTATTATAATAAACCTTTTGTTTTTGTAAATAAGTTTTATAAATAAAAAAAAAGAAAGTTTTTAACTCCACCGGTGTCGCGTTTAAAGTTACGGATCAAAAAGGACGATGGGAAACTTATTTGCCCTAGTTATTGAGTTTATAATTTCCTTGTTTATTACTTATAAAGCAAGGGGCAAATAATAAACAGAAAAACCTTCTTTTTTGCTGCTCGTATATAATATAAGTATTTCATAACTTATTTTTAAACAAAGTTTTTTTTTTTTTTTTTTTTTTACGGCGCATCTACATCTAGGTCATTAGCGCCGACATCCAGGGTGCAGCGAGGAATTTTACCAGCGAGCCGTGGGATGATAAAATTCCTGCCGGAGGTTGGGAATCGAACCCACCATCTCCCACTTATGAATCCTAGGCGCTAGCCATTAGACCACGGGAGACCCAACAAAGTTATTCAACTTAAAAATAATTATTCAAATGCAAAACTAATTCAACATAAATAACAATTAATAATCATTGCAAGCAAAATAAAAATCAAAATGACAAAAGATGAGTTTTAATACGGCGAGGAGATCGCTGAAAGTCGAGGCGCTGTGACCGAGAGTGGGGAAAGTATCCCGTACAGAGGGACCAATGCCGGGTGCGAGTATCCCGTACAGGATAACACACTCCTAGCTGATCTTTGGGTGTGGAAAGGGTTAATGACCTCAATGGTTGACATGCCTTAAATCCAATAAAACAAAACAAAAAAACAAAAAATTCAGATTCCTCCATAGTCGCTTCAAATAGACAGAAAAGTTCAGTTCTTCAGTCTAAAGTTCTCCATGTGCAAAGTTCTGAGGGTAATTTTACTGACAGTTCAGCCATTTGCTACATGGTACATGAAACACCATAAAAACTAATTTGTCTCATTTAAGACTAGGGAATGCTTTGAGAGATCAGAGAAGGGTTATCGTGTTTAATATTTATTAAGACTAACAAGGGGAGTGCACGGACGACCCCTGCATTTCTTAAGACATTCCGATGAAACTTTTTTGAAGCGCCTCAGTAGCTCGGTTGGTAATGTTCTGCATTTATAACCCCAAGATCGCTGGATCGAGTCTTATCACGTATTAATATATTTTTTTTTCTTAAGAACATTTTATAACATTAATAAATAAGTATTAACCCATTAGCACCAAGTGTTACCATATGGTAACACCAATATCTAAGCGATGATCGAAAAATTATATTATATAATAAGTTTGTAAACTGATTTATTTGTATTTAGAATTTTTGAAAGAAAAAAAAAAGAAACTCCGCCGCTAATGGGTTAAAGTTTTTTTAACGATTGACTTTTAATTTTTAACATTTTGTTCCATATATTAAAAGAAAATTCGAATGCAAAAATGTTTCATATGTCAAAGGGTTGATAGATGTGAAAAATAAAGAAATGTTTTACAACTCTGTACAGATGATTGCGGAGAAAAAAAATTAATTACTGATGAAGAATTAATAGCTATACATGAAGCCGACAAAAATATTTTTTTTCCCGAGAATTAGAATATGATTCTGTGAAGATTCTGATGATTATGAAGCGGATGAAAAGGAAAGGAAACAAGTAGAATACATTCTGCTTGATTACAAAGTAAAAGTTGTAAATATCCCTTGTACTGGTTTCAGATGAATTCTTGAGCAGCACGTTCTCTCGCTTTAATAGGTCTTCTTAATATCGTCTTTGAAAATAAGGTGTTATCTTCATTCTTTCAGTTTATAATGAGCTCGAAGGATTTTTTTTGTTTGTGTGCCTTTAATCCTCCATGTAACTGTAGTTGCATTCGTCATTTGGCTTCATGAGGATTCACAACTGTCAACTCTTGGATGTATGAAAGATTTATAGCACTAGAATTTTCTTTTCATATATGGAACAAAATTTGAAAAATTAAATGTCACTCATTAAAAAAACTTTAATATTTAATGTTATAAAATATTCTTAGGAACAAAAAAAAATGAATACAAGACGAGATTCGATCCAGCAACATTAGGTTATAAAACTAGAACTCTACCAACCAAGCTACTGAGGCCCTTCGATAAATTTTCTTTTCATTGGAACATTTTAAGAATTCCAGGTAAATTTTCAACATTTTTTTTTCTTCAGGCGAATGCTTGATTAGTGCGTTTTCTCACTTTAACTGAACCTTTCTCTAGTTAAGTACTGCACATAAAAATCTTTCGTTTTAATCGGTGAGAGGCATGTCGTGCACTCCCCTTGTAAGCTAAAGTTAAGGCTAAAAACATTTTAAACCTCTTAATGATAAGTTATTACAGAGAATTTGTTTTACTGCAGCGGGAATATAGTCCACGCCTCTTTCACTCCAATTCAACCATCTGCTTGAATGGGCAATGTTTTCAGCCTTAGCTTTGGCTAACTATTGATAAATATTAAACACTATCTCCCTTGCCTGACCTCTCAATGCCTTATCTATTCCCAAACAAGATTTAATTAGTTTTTATAGAGTTTCAAATAGTGGGACTGGGAAATTACTCCCATTGAAATGGGAATTTACAAAAGTGAAACCATCAAGAACATTTCCCACAAAATTTTGTGCATGCAGAATTGAACTTTTCTGCCTATCTGAACAGGCTGTAATAGAATTTAACAATAGATAGTATTTTTTTTTTTCTCAACTCAAATTAAAAACCTATAAAATATTACAATTCTGGGTTGGAGTCACTTCCTGCCCAAATTCTGTTCACTGTCTGACGATCAGATAGATATAAATGCCTCTGCCTGGCAAATTAATAAGAATTTTAATTATCCTTATTCATTTTGAAACATAAGTTCCTTGGGATGCCTTAAAGTAATATATTTTTGTTTATAGCACTATTGAATCCAAGTGTGTTTATAAGTTGTGGAGGAGTGAGTGCTCTTATTCAGCCACTTCCGTCATTACGATCTCCGAAGATGACTGAAGCACTCCTTGGGCCTTTGCTTTTCCTTGCAAACAAACCTTCGACTCGACATAAATCTGGACTTAGCCTTCAATGCTTAACAGCATCTGTATATATGGATCCTTCTTTCACAAATAACAAGTATGATAACAAGTAATGATATTTATTCTTCTATACAATTACTTTAAGTAAGAGATACATTTAAATCTGGGGTCTGGTCTGGTATATTGGCATAAAGTTAACCCTTACAAGATGGTGAACTGCATAAGCTTAGTGGTTCGTGGATCGGGTCGGTTTCACCCTCCCAATACTGCTGGGCAGGATTAAATAGCAGTGTCTCTGCCACCCATCTCTTCTCATTTCTCCAAATTCACTTTCATTATTTCTTTCTTTAAAGAGTTTTCCATCACCATTTTCTCATCCGGACTGGGCCAGGAAGAAGAGGGAAACTCCTGTTCAATAGGCTCAAACAGCATTTTTATGAACTCTAGTGGATACTAGAGTGACTAGAGGCAACAAAAACTACTGCTAGTTATCACAAAAAGCTGTCACAGCAATGGCCTTGTCTTGAAACAAAGAAAAAGCACAAAAGTGAGCACAGAAGAAGACCCTTTAACTGCTGTATTTTAAAATATTGTTATATTTCTGTTAGTCATTATTTTTTTCCCCTGTTTTTTTTTTTTTTTTTTTTTTTTTTTTTTTTTTTTTTTTTTTTTTTTTTTTTTTTTTTTTTTTTTTTTTTTACGGCGCGTCTACTTCTAGGTCATTAGCGCCGACATCCAGGGTGCAGCGAGGAATTTTCCCAGCGAGCCTTGAGATGAGAAAATTCCTGCCGGAGGTGGGAATCGAACCCACCATCTCCCGCTTATGAATCCAGCACGCTAGCCACTAGACTACGGGAGACCCCTTTTTTCCCCTGTTGTTGTCAAATAAAGTTTAAAATAGATGCATGTTTATATTTCTGCTTCAGTAAGTTTAAGAACATTTCTTAGAAATGTGGCTTGAACTCAGTAATGTTCTGAGAAATGTGCTTACCAATTCTGCTCTTATGTGCTGGACTTTTTTTTTTTTTAATATGTCTTATTGTTGAATCTGTTCTTCAGGCATAGTTCAACAGGAAATGGCCACGTGAAATGGAGCACAACAGCAATACTGTGTTTGCTCCGATCTTGGACTGGCCTTCTTCACTTATGCCAAGGGAAACGACAAGCCATCACATCAATTGTCAATAGCTTATACGTGTCTCACTTGCAGGTAGATCGTTCGTCAATTATCTTTAATTCTTAACTTAATTGACTTTTGATGAATCTTTTCAAATATCATCTTGTCTTTAAATACATCAATCTGATTTTGTAGGATTAAATATAATAATTTATTATGTGGCCCCTCTGTGGGTAAATCTACTGTAAAAAAAGAAAAAGAAAAACTATAATTAATAAAACGCATGTACTTTTTAAACTTTTTTTTTATACCCAATTCTTTATATTACATATATATATATATATAACATTCATTATTCATTATATATATATATTTAACATTCATTACTCATTGTGATAATAATGAACATAATTAATAATTTTTTTTTTATTTTGTTGTTGTTTAATGGCATATCAACGCCGAGCTATATAAAGGTTACCACCCTTTTATAATGCCAACACCATGTGGTCAGCCACCTATTTGGGTACTGGCCACACCCGACGTTGCTTTACTTCAGTGATCAACAAGAACCGGTGCATTTAACGTGGCTTTGGCCGTTGTCTATAATTAATAATTATACTTAAAACAATAGATAATTCTTAATAATAAATCATACCTTCATATCAATAATTATCTATTTTTTAAATATAATTGAGGAGCTTAGTATCAAAGTTGGACAACTCAATTTTTTTCAGTTTTGTGATTTTTGTCGATTCTTAAGTGGATTTTTATGCTGCATTCAATATTACAACTGTTTTTCATTAAAAAAGGACAGAAAATAGGTAAAATAGCGTTTATTTCAACCGTTCAGAATCAAAATATGGACAATTCCAACATAGTTTGGTTTAAAAAAATGACAACTCCATCAGTAGCCAATGAGAAGCTTGCATTCATGCAATCTGCTCCCAACATGCACTGCAAATCCATCATGGCTGAATGTTTATAGTTACTTGTAATAAGTGCATTTGGCGATAATTCTTATTAATAACTAGCAGTTATCCGGCACACTGTGGTTCCGAATGCCGGATTTTGGACAAAACCTCTAGGTACTTGAATCTTTCTGATTTAGGTATTATTTTTGAAGAATTTATTTTGTGCTGAGTCGAATGAGACCACTACCAATTCTATAGAATAATTATTTTATTACTAAACGGGCTTTATATAACAAAAACCGTGAAAAACAGCCGGTATTTAATTTAAAATATTCATACTTTACTCAAGTGGTTGAGCTATGTATCCTTCCAAATATATTTTCAAGGCCTCAGGTAAATAAATTAACAGCTAATATGGTACTGGTCACTGTTCTCGACATATTCCTCTTTATTTAAATGTTCGTGTATAACAAACAAATATTGACAGTTTCACACTAGATATTAAATAGATCTCATCGTTAATGTTCAGTTATTTGCTATTAAAAACTTTTCAACAACTCTCTGCAGAAAATACTAATGGTTAATACGTTTTTAATAAAATAATTGCATCGCTAATTGATAACTTTATTTTATTAGCAGTGCTCAGGTATGGCTGAGTACGGCGATGAAAATTATAGCACAGCCACTTCAATACATGTAGTTATAGGTAAAACTGTGCGAAGAGGATAGCTAAGTACCACTTTTTTTCTAAACTTAATAAAATAAGGATAATTTAGTTTCATTTCAGTTTTGTCAAACTGTATTTAAATATAATTTTTCATGTAATTTTTAACTATATAATTTTTATTTAATACATTAGACATAATTACATTATATTAAAACACCCTCGAGCATACCGAATTCATATTTGTTTGGTTTCAAAAGAGGATAGGTTCAATTTTTAAATGGCTCCCTTTGGTTTCAAAAACAGACAACTCCATGACTTGGTTTCAAACATGGACAACTCCACTATTTAAAGTCCACTATTATATAATTTTGTAGTGCCTTTGAAATAATGTTTCTGAGGCCTATAAGAATAACATATAAAAAAATCACAATGATACTGACATCAATATAGTAGATGTGGTTTTTTGCCTCTCCTGTAAAAAAAGCAAAAGTGGAGTTGTCCAACTTTGATACTAAGCTCCTCAATTATAAATTATGTTCATTAATATAATAATTCCACAAGTTTAGTATACTTGCATCATGACGTAATACATTGTATGATGACAGGTGTGCGCGCGCCAGAAAGTGGAAACGGAAAGAGGCCCGTATATAGCGTTATGAGCCCTCACTGAACCTCTCCCTAAACACACAATCCTTACTAACGCTCACGAGATGAGGGCTTCCCTGCGATCCCCCACGGGGATCGCAGGGGATTGTATGATGACAGGTGTGCGCGCGCCAGAAAGTGGAAACGGAAAGAGACCCGTACTTAGCGTTATGAGCCCTCACTAAGCCTCTCCCTTAACACACAATCCTTACTAACGCTCACTGAGATGAGGGCTTCCCTGCGATCCCCCATGGGGTCTTTCGCTGTCCATGGGAGATCGCAAGACGGCCCTCGGGAAGGGCCGCCTACTATTGTCGCTTCCGCCCTCTGCAGAGCGCATGAGTCTCGCTCAATTCAGAACACCTCCAAATTCTGGCTACTCTGCAGCGGAGCATCCAACCATATGACCACTACGCACGACAGGCAACCACAACGTGATTCCTGCCACCAACCCAACCGTAGTACCATTTTGGGAACTCATGACCGTGCCATGAGCCCCTTAGCACCAGAATGGTCACTGGCCCGGAAGTGTTAAAAGCACCCCCTACGGTTTCCTTCCAAGAGAGATACGGGGGGGGGGGGGGGACTTATCCCGATCCCTCAGGGAGGGCAGGACCCGTGCCTGTAATTGCCAAGCTGTCCGGGAAGGCATAAAGCCCCTAGGCTACATATCTGTAGCCCGTGCCACTATCCGCAACCGTGTGGACCCGCTCGGTAGCACATGGCGACGCCTCTCAGTACCGAGGAGGAGTACCGGTTTACCCAGTCCCTCCAAGGACGAGACCGAGATTGTATGATGACAAATAAATTTTCTCTGAAACTTGCAAAATTTTACTCTTCATGCTTCTTTAGCTATGAACAAAAATCTCACAAAGAGGGAGCTCTGGCCAATGGCCATAGCCACCAAAGTTAAGCAATGTCGGGTGTGGTCAGTACCTGAATGGGTGATCGACCTCGTGCTGTTGGCATTATAAAAGGGTGGTAACCTCTAGATAGCCCGGCGATAATAGCGGAATAGTTAATGCACCGTTAAAAACGAAAAAAAAAAAAAAAAAAAAAAAAAAAGAGGGAGCTCTGAGTCGATTGATCTATAAGCCAAGCCCAGCATCCCTAAAGATCTTATTAAAGAAAAACATTCCCACATCTTCAGCGATTCGTGTATAAAGTACAGGATAAGCAGCTAGTATCTAGTGTTTCATAATTCTTTATCTCTTGTTTTGAGTAGAGGATCATACGCCAAGACACTCGGAAAGAATATTGAAAATACATGAAAAATCTGAGATTTTCATCTAGGAGTAATAAAAGCTAGTCAATCTAAATAAATCTGTTACATAGATTATAAAATTTATTAAAAGTCAACCACTGGAAGAGGGAAAAAATTGAAAATTAAATAATCTAATAGGAATATAATAAACATCCCTATAATATCATAAAATTTGTCATTTATTTCATTCATTATGTTATAGTAAATTTATTTTGTTTTCAATTTCAGAAACCTATTTTAGAAGTATTGTATGATCTTCTTCAACTTGTTCAGCCAGAATGGACTGATGAAATGAGTGTTGCTTTAGCTGCTGTTTCTCCTTCAAGGTGGCAAGATCATTTCAGAATCACCGAGGGTTTCGTAGCAGCTGAAGCTACAGCTCTTGTACCTCATCTTGCCAAAACTGGGTACCTTTTGTTTCATTTATCTTATTTTTTTTTTATTTCCCTTTTTTTTCTTTTTTTTTGCTAGCAGCTTCTTTTATAATGTTTCCTCCTCCCTCCATCCATAGCGATGAAACCCATTTATTATGTTGACCTCATGACATATGTTAAAAACATAGTTACATAAGAACATAGTTAAAAAAATGTAACGGTGGTTGAAATTTGCGTCTGTGTATATTGTAATATCAGTATTAAGCGGAAATGGGGTGGAGTCACCAGTTTTCATAGGTTTTTGAAACCCCAAATCAAAGGATAAATAATGAAAGAAATAACATAGATTTGTTTGAGAATGGATTGCAGGCAAATGGTGAAAGTTCATTGGAGGAATCGGAAACGCTAGTGTCTACGGTAATTCTTTCAGGTAGTGAGAATCCGACTCCTGATAGGGATAATCGGTGCCCAGAACAACTCAAGATTTTTTTATCAGGCAAATTTAACAAAATGGAAAATAGATTTGATGAGCAAGGCAAACCATTTGATGAAATAATAAATAAAATGGACACAAATTTCAATCAAAAAATGGACGAATTAAAAACATTGACAGATAACATCTATGCATACAATAAAATTCTAACGGTCTGTACATGGAAGATATATGGAAACAAAATACTATTGGGGGCCTTTATTGGAAATTTTAGACATAAAAAATAAAAATAAAGTAAAAAGACATTTTAAACATAATAGACAAAATAGGATAAAAATTTTTTCAAGAACAGAAAGACTCCCCCCAGAATTAATCCTTAGCTTACGGTGGGTAGTGCGGGCTGGCCAACCCTGTAGTACGGCAATCTCTCTACCTGGCCAGGCCCTAGTTACGAAGCTATTCTCGTCCTCCTCTCTATGTGCGTGGAAACATTCATATAATTTCCTCCTTTAAAATTTCTAGGAATACTTTATTTTATTATTTATTCACATTTTCTTTTTAGCTTTAAATATTTAGGTTGAATTATCTAATTATATACTCCATTCAATTTTTTTATAGACTATTTATTAGTGCGAAAAATAATTTTTTTTTATGATCAACTAATTAATGAAGCTAAATAAAGAAATTACCTCGTTTTTATTAAAGACAAAAAAAAAATCTATCTTCCTTTTCGATTTGGATCTAACACTGGCGATGTTAATTTTTTCTAGCCCGGTCCAGGTATCCCTAATCCCTAGCTCTCTCATCACAAAGAGTTTGTTCTCCCGACAACTAGTGATGAAAGAAATAGCTAAATCTTCCCTCAGTCTTTGCTTAATAGCTCCAAGGTCGAACTCCTGGAAGTCAGCCATAGGGAGCTGGTAAACGAGAGAGGAGGGTCGGAGTGCTAGTGAAGTCCTCCTTCCAGGGGCACGGAAGCTCTCGACTGCTAGTCAAGTCCTTCGTTCCAGGTGCTAGGCACCTGTACTTTGACTTCTACAGAAGTCTTTATTAAGGAAAGCCTTAAACAAAAATCTAGAAGGAATTTGGACCGATGCATAAATAATATCAATGACCAATAATAAATCCATGGCAAAAAATAAAATAAGAATTGATTTAGTTTAAGATAAATTTGATAAAAATAATAGTGAATTAAAATTAAAGGATTCCACTAAAAATCATGTATAGAAATAAGTTTTCAATGTTTTAAAGAAAAAATAACATTAGCCAACTTTTTTAACTTTTATAATAATTATCTTAATTCCAAATAATTATTGAATCATTTAATGCCGGGGAGGACACTTTTTTTTTTTTCTTCTTTTTTTTTAATATATAAACTGATGTGCATATGTTGTGATATCCAACATATAAATTTGTTATCCAAAGTAAATAAAACATTTGGCACATCTATAAGAAACTTACTATTTAATAGAAATATACGATGTAAAATTAACAAAGTTTACTATTGCTAACATCCAGAAGGCTAATCCTCAGTATCATAAACCTTTACCCTCCAACATTCAACAAAAAGTACTGCCCGAGATACATGTGCATTGTAAAATCCTATACCAGAACTAAAAGCTAGCCGATGGAACAAAGAGCTTTTCCAGACAACATAGCTAGCCGACGGAACAAAGAGCTTTTCCAGACAACATTGCTAGCTGACGGAACAAAGAGCTTTTCCAGACAACATAGCTAGCCGAAGGAAAAAAGAACTCTTGCAGACAACCTTTCTCAATGCAGGCTAGAAACATTCATTCAGGAGCTGGCCGACTTGGGCAAAGCTTTGTGGGAAGGTCTGGAGTCCTCAGACATCACTCTTGAATTGGCTGAAAATGAAATATTGTGAGAAGTTTCCAAGTTTGAGCGGTGATTTCTTGTGGCCAGCGAGCTTGCCCGTGAGGTGTGCGCCATTCAAATCCGTTGTTTTAGGTGACCATCCAAGGACCCCAATTCACCAGAAAGACATTACTTGCCTTGCCATCCTACACCATCCGTCATTATGCTTGAAAAACTCAACCAAAGCTTTGGAATAGTTAGGTCAGTGCATTCATAGGCACCATTACTCAGCTAGTGTGATTTTTAAAACTGTGTGATAACCAATTCGATGGAAATTATAGAGTCAAAAGTAAACAACAACAATTTTTTTGTCTAACCTTTCAAATTATATATTACCTTGCCAAACCCTGAATATTACTATGTTCTTTAGTTCTTTGTTAGTAATTTGATGAATTATTTTAGGGTGAATTTAGTGGAAGTCCACAGAGCAGTAGTTCTATATCTGTTTTTGGAGGGAAACCTTTTGGATGCTATTGTACATGTTATTGTATCAGATGATACATTCTTGTCTGTCCATGCAACTATATTACTAGGTATTTATATATCACAATATTTTTAAAGCATTCATATTGTGAATTTCTTATTTTATAATATGATGGTGTAAAAATTACTGGTTTTGAGAATTTAATTTAAATTTATTATTGAACCATTATTCTACCAAGTAACCAGATTTTTCAACTCCATATTTATGTAATTTGAGGGATATTTTGAATTAATGAAGGATTTTTTAGACCAATGTCATGTTTCATTGGGAACATAATCAGCTTATAAGAAATGAGCCTTTTATAGAAGCAAATGCTCCAATTCAAAAAGTAGTTTCTATCAATTATCAAAAGAACAAGTTATTCAAATTTGTGTATGTATATTTTATGTTTAGGGTTGTCTGGAACACCAAGACATTTTGAATATAAGGTTTTGTCTCTATCATCTTATATTGAATGGTGTTTATTCTTGTAATTCGTCTTCAATCTCTAGTTCCTGCTAACCGATCATGGGCAAATATAAAGTCCATTTTCAACACATTAGGTATGCATTTTTTTGGTAATAAAGGAAAAATGCAGCCCAAACTACAAATAAGATTGTCACTGTTTATGGCGACAATTCTGTTGGTGTCAGCACTGTTCAGAAGTAGTTTTCATAGTTCAGGTCTGGAGATTTCAATATAGAAGAAAACCCAAGGGCCAGGCAAAGGTCAGCGATTCATATTGAGGAGATCACGGCTCTTGTTGTAAACAATACTCGGATTGATATCTCTCAGATCACTAAGATATTAAATTCTCCCAAATCGATTGTTTGAACATCTGAAATTTTAAACTTTTAACGAATCTTTATTTTTTCCTAAATTTATCTTTGAACTCCCTGGACAACCCTATCCCTAAAAATATATATATATATATATATATATATATATAGAGAGAGAGAGAGAGAGAGAGATATGCTACCAGTGCGGTATATGTTACCAGTGACATAATGTTCAAGTCATTTTTTTTTTTTTTTTTTTTTTTTTTTTTTTTTTTTTTTTTTTTTGTAGAAAAATATATTTTTTTTATATAATTTTGAAAATAATAAGATATATTTAGAGTTGTAATCTATATTATTTTGTATGATATAAAGCCACAATAGAAATAAATGTAAATACACTGTTTGAATCATTGAGTGTTTGGTCTGATAGTTTTGATTTTTAGGAGAAATTCTTCATTTAATTCACACACTTCTGCCTCCTGAGCTAATCAATCTTACTCCAGGACTTCCGAACCTAATATCGTACGCAGTGCAAGGGTGCCCAGTAAACTTGCTCCCAGCTTTTACAGGAACTTCTAACGAAAGGCAAAAAGAAGCACCTCCTTTAGACAATCTCGAAGAAAATATGACTTTGGAAGATTTTGTCAACACAGGCCTTAGTCAAAAAGAGTCAGTATTCTTCCTTCTCCATTGTCAGTTTTTTAATACACTCAATGCTATTTAACTTAAATGACCAATAATTGTATAATAATTATTCAATGTTTGTTACTAGGCTTGATAAAGGCTGTCTAAATCACCAGAAAGAAACTCAGGGTCGTGCTTTGTCTGCCATTCTTGCAATGTCTTGTCTTCACAAGAAACCTCCTGTACCATCTCTCTATCTCAGTCACCTTATCGCCTGCATTAAAGATCCTCCAGAAGCCGAAGAAAAACCACCACCCATAGTAAGTTATTATAAGTTAATATTAATTTAATTTTCTCTCAGAAAGAACTAAATGGCCTATGAACAAAAATACTCCGAATTGTGCTGTTTTCTATTATATGTCATTCGTAACAAAAATAAATTTAAAAATCAAAATCAAGTTTAAGTAATATGAATTTACTTTACAACTGTCCACCATAAATATTAAAATTGTAATTTATTATGAAAGTGTTAAAAACAAATGAAGTCGTATTACTCTGTTTTATCTTAGTTATTGATCTTTTCCCCTTAAACCGCTTTAACCAGATGTATGCTGTCGGCAAAAAGCAGTTTCCCCACCACTAATATGTGTCTCCACCATTATGTCCTAGAGATCTGCATCTATAACAGATGAACGAGGCAGTGGGATTTTCACACGAACACTGACAGACGTATACGCAATGAACAGCTTGTCTGAAAGTTGCTGCTTGTTGAATGTCACTATAAATAGGGCAAAACACTTTCAGTCCAGGCAACAAATGCTTGAAAACAGCTATAGGTGGAAATTTTTGGAACACAATTTTTGACTTCGTAACTTTGTTTGGGCTGGATAGGAAGTGGACATATCAAAAGTCCTCACCCGTAGCCATTGTGCCGGGGGGAGGGGGGGTTTAGAAGGTCCCATTTTTCGGGTTTTCACTTATATCTTGGAAACCCTGCGTCCTAGTGAAATGACTATTCTATAACAAATAAAAGCTGATTAAATTTCCTACACGTTCTATTTAATAAAGTTTTTCAAGATATCTTTAGTTTTCGAAATATCCGCTCTTGAAAGTCTGTCATTTTGGGGAAAAACACTTTTGCCACATATTTTTTCCCCATTTTGATTTTGGGATAACTCTTCAATGATGAACCCAAAAAATAAATAACGGTTATAGGGTTGTAGGGTATTCCATTCCCTTCAATAATATATATTACTTTGCTATTTTATGTATTTTCCTTCAAACGTAAAAATTATTTCAGTGTTCATCGTGAAATCAGTAATTTAGCGACTACTACTAGGACGCAGGATTTCCGAGATATAATTGAAAACCCGAAAAATGGGACCTTATAACTGTTTTTTTTTTCCTTTTACAGGCGTCTTTCCTTATCTTGCTTTTTTTTTTATGGCATTCATTACTTTTTCATAATACTGTTCACTGTTTCTCCCATTCTTCCTAAGATCAGATATTTTTAAAATTATCAAATTATTTTTATAAAATATTCTTCATATCAAATTTATGAAATTCACTTTTATTAACACGTTCAGGCCCAGCGTTGTGGACTACGCATCCGAGAGATGTCTTCTGCGAGCCCAGCGTTGTGGCATATGTGTCAGCGCAGATAGCTTGCCTTTCTTTCTATCCCCACTACTTCGGATCTTGTCCTATACCCTACGTATTTAGTTTAGGACCTAATTATGTTATTCCTGGTTAGGTTTGCGGATCTGGTATCGTATGATACTGAATCCGCCAGAAAAATTCTTTTAGTGGGCCCGCTGTCGTCGTGTATTTGACACTTAACTAAGTTGTAATTAATCCACTAAAAGTACATAATTTCAAATGTTTCTTCGCTTTATTTTTTTATGTGTTCTGTAAATAATAATACAAAAAGAAAACTTGGGCCCTGATGGAAATTTTTTGAAAGAAATTTCCTTTTTTGAAAGAAAAGCCATCTCACCTAAAGAAGTCACACCCACGACTATAGGCATGACGAAAGGAAGTTAATAAAGAAGACTTGAATGTAAAAAATTATAGGAGAAATCCATTCATAGACTGTAACCTGCAAATCCCTCCTCAATCTGTTCTTTGAAATAAAAATGGCAGAGAGATATATTATCTGCCTCGCTGTTCACCTTGTACAAAGGAGATTTTCTCGAGTATGTTGGAGTAGGCCTCAGTGAATATTGCATTAGGAAGCTTACAACTCCGTGCTCTAAGCATTGGTTCATTGAATGCTTCTTTTCAATAAGAATTATATTTATTAAATAACATAAGTTTCTGTGATTTTAGGCTCATAGCTCTTGCGATGACGCAATAAAAGAATCTGGAGTGATGACTGTCAAGGATCCATTTTTATGGAATTGGGATGTAATTCGTGCCATTTTGAAGGTAAGAATATAAAAATAAAAAAAAAAAAAAAAAAAAAAAAAATGAAAATTGCATCGTATGTTCCAATAAATTACAAAACATTACATTTTTTATGATATTAAAATTGACATTATCAAAACCATTATGATATTTACATTATTTTGTAAACTTATGAAATTTTTAATACTAATTGAAAGAGGTGCTGAAACAAAAACAATTCCATCACATAGGAGCTGCATTACTAAGCGCATTCCTCAGTGGTGATAGTTTATGCTACATTTCTGAATAATTTTCTTAAAATAAAAAATAATTTTCTATTGGGTTAAGTTTTAGGGTCTTAATAACTTATAACTGGCCACGTTGGAATTACACACATAAGTGGGAGGGTATTATTAGATTCTTGACAAGGTATTAAGAGCCTAAAACTTGGCCTAATACTATGGTATCATTACTTTCATTGGCAGACTGTTTTTGGGAGGGCCTGGAACTTGGCCTCTTTTTTTCAATGTTAGTTTTTTGGGGGGATAAATATATTTATATGTGGCAGAAGGTCAAATTTCAAAATAATACACTTACTTCTTTTACTACTCCTTTATTCTGACCTAAATGTTTCTCGTCCTTATGACGCCCCTTCAGAAGCACTTAAAATCATATGAACAAAAATGAATATTTTTAGTCTTATATATTTGTAATGAACAGCTGATTCAATTATTAATTTTTTTCCAGAGTAAATCCTACCTTCTAATGGACCGATTTTGATTTCATTTACAACATATGTTCCTCTTTGGTGGGGCATCTGGTCCACCGAGTTTTGTTGCAAGGAAGTACAAATAACGGTTGTTACGGTCAAATTAATAATTTGAGTCCAGGGTACCCCCCCCCCTCCGGATGGGCCGATTTTGCTAGTTAACAAACTTGTTCAATCCTTTGCTACAGGTATCATGCAAAGGATTGAACAATCATCAAGTTTTGGGGTAAAAAAAAAAACAAAACAAAAAAAAGAAAATACTATGGCAGGGCTTGAGCGAAGATGCATGGTGGACTGAGAGGCTCTATTCGCCCAATGATGGAGCTGGGCTCAGGGAGTCTTATTGCAAGGGATTTCATCCAGTTTGGCCGAACTCACATCAAAGCCCTACCAACAACTGTTAGATGCGCAAGAGGTAGGCATGAGGGCCAGGTACTTCGTTGCAGGGCTGGTTGTTTAGAGAATGAAACGGGTACTCAAGCTGTCCAAAAGTGCTATGTGTCACATGGAGGTTGATTCTTAACACGTTCGGGCCCGGCATCGTGACATGTGTGTCAGAGAGATGTGTCCTGCGAGCCCAGGATCATGGTGTGTGCATTAGCAGGTAGCTGGCTTTCTTTCTATCCCCACTACTGCGGGCCTTGTCCTTTACCCTCCGTATTTTGTTTGGGCCTCATTACTTTATTCCCATATAGGTTTGTGTGTCTGGTATCATATGATACTGAATATGCCAGAATAATTCCTTCAGTGAGCCCGTTGTCATGGTGTATTTTATACTTAACTAAATTGCAATTAACTAAATGTAAATAATTTTAAAAGTTTCTTCACTTATTTATTTATTTATTTTTTTTTTTTTTTTTTATATGTTTGCCAAAATAACTGTACAACAGGAAGACTAGGGCTCGATGGCCATTTTTTTTAAGCCATCGGTCCTGAAAGTGTTAAGGCATGATTTTTTGATTGGAGTACTGGGGCATACCCTTACCAATAAGGGTTACAAAGTCCACATTGAGACAATTTTGGGAGCTGGAGGTTGCCGATGCAAGTCCGACATTATTGCAGCTAAAGTTAGTAGAGTGACAATAGTGGGTGCCCAAATAGGTAATGCTACTCTTGAACTTGGCTCGGCTCGTGAGAAATTGTAGCAAGTATGGTGTTCTAGAAGTTTGCTTGGCTGTAGGCCTTATGTTTGGTTTGCTAATCACTCATGTGAATGTTACATCCTGCACAGTTAGCTGGAGGGGAGGCTGGTGCGGGGCCTCTGCGAGGAGTCTTAAAGATCTTGGTGTGTCCACAACATGCCTTAGGAAAATCTTTTGATCTAGTTTCATCTTCGGGAGATGGAGGGCTCTGTTATCAGTGCAAGGCCGCTGACATTGAGACATTATTGTTTATTTAAGGCAGTAACTCTACTATGTTATGGCATTACCTGTAATGAGAGATGCTCACTAATTTAACACAGCTAATTGAGTATTATGTTAATTAGCATGTACAGTAAACTCTCGATAATCCGCGGGCGGATATTCCGCTTTGCGGCTATTCCGCGCTCATCCATGGATTTTTTTTTTTTTTTTAATGTTTGAATAAGAAAAGTTTTTATACAGAATAAGTTTGAAGAGTTAGGTCTTAAGGAACTGTAGTAGAGAGGAAACACATTAAATAGAAAGATTCAATTCTCTTTAATCAAATTATCCAGGTGTTGCCTGAGAATGCATTAGTCTTTTTTTCTCAGAAGCATCTTACCTCATCCTTCCTTTTCCCATATATTTTCTAATAAGATCAGAATCTAATTTTCATTTCCAAACTCTTCTCATATCAGTTTAGTTTCTGTCGCATTGCCGTCTAGTAGTTCATTTCGCTCGTGTGTTTGAATTACTGACAGTAGTTATCGTCAAAGTTTATCGTTATTTTATTTAACAATGACCGATAAAAGGAAAAAAGTGTTTTTATCGATTCAAGAGAAACTCGAATTAATAAAAAAACTCGAAAATGGCGAGTCTAGGAAGCAAATTTGTATGCAATATGGAATAGGAGAAACAACTGTTCGAGACATTTTTAAGGAAAAAGATAAATTATTGCAATTTGCATCCTCATCAGACAACTCTTCATCGATGAAGAAAAGAAAAACCATGAGAAGGAGCACATATGAAGAGCTAGATGCTGCACTGTTGGAATGGGTAAGTCAGTTGAGAAGTGAGGGAACTCCTGTTTCTGGGCCTATTGTTGCTGAAAAAGCTAAACGGTTTTTTGTAATGCTAGGTTTAGAGGGAACATTTAATGCATCATCAGGGTGGTTGACGAGGTTTAAACAGCGCCACGGGATAAGGGAAATCGGACTTTACGGCGAGAAATTAAGTAACGACCAGCAGGCAGCAGAAAATTTTAAAACAGAGTTTGAACAGCTCCTTCAGTCAGAAGGAATTTGTTACGAACAGCTGTATAACGCTGACGAATCAGGGCTGCTATGGAAATGTTTGCCAACGCGAACACTGGCATTTGATAGCGAGAGGCAAGCTCCAGGCCATAAGTCCAGTAAAGAGCACATTACTATAATGACATGCAGCAATGCAACAGGCTCTCACAAACTAAAACTGGTAGTTATTGGAAAGTCAAAAAAACCGCGGTCTTTTAAAGGGACAAGGGCCGAAAACCTACCAGTACATTATTTTAATCAGAAGAAAGGCTGGATGGAACAACAAATTTTTAAAGAGTGGTTTCATAAAAAATTCATCCCTCAAGTGAAAGAACATTTAAAATCAAGAAACCTACCCCAAAAAGCCATGCTGCTTATTGACAACGCCCCGTCACACCCATCGAAAAATATTTTACTATCGGACTGTGGAAATTTTTTCGTCAGTTTTCTGCCTCCAAATGTCACTGCTCTTATCCAACCAATGGACCAGGGAGTAATTGCTTTGATGAAAAAAAAATATAGAACAAACTTGTTAAAAAAAAGGATTGAAGAGGGTAATGATCTTCAGGGTTTCTGGAAAGATTATACCATTCTCGACAGCATTTATGACATAAACACTGCTTGGGAGTCAGTAAAACAAACTACGTTGGAAAAGTCCTGGAGGAAAATTTTACTAAATGTAGAAAATACTTGAGTAGAGCCTTCAGATAAAGAAGAGGAAGTTTCTGCTAATGATTTAGCAAATTTAGCGAAATCAGTTGCTGGAGGAAGTGATGTCGATGAAAGAAATATTGTTGAGTGGATTAATTGCGATGCCAGTGATCCAGGATTCGAACATCTTACTCATGAACAAATAATAGATAGAGTATGAGGTATTGAATTAGAGGAGAATGAGGAAGAAGAGGAGGATAACACCAACAAGAAAGTAAGTCATGACGAAGCCCTAATACACGTTAATGGACTAATTCAATATCTGGAAGAACAAGATGATGCATCACTGTGTGATAAAATGGCGTTGAAAAAACTTCAGAATCAAGTCAAGAAGAGATGTTTTGCTTCAAAACAACAAACATTTTTAACGGATTTTTTTCTGAAAAAGTAAATTGTACATGTATGTGTATTACGTAAATATGTTTAATTTTAATTATTTTCATATTTATTGTTTTTTCATATTATATTTTCATATTTCACATTTAAATATTACTAAATAAACATTTTCCAGTAACATCCCTGTGTTGTATGTCTCCATTTTAGAATTTTTGCGTGTTGTCCGCGGGATCGCCTAATCCGCGGGATCGCCTAATCCGCGGGATCGCCTAATCCGCGGGATCGCCTAATCCGCGGAATCGGCTAATCCGCGGGTGTCGCGCCAGTCAATTCCGCGGATTATCGGGAGTTTACTGTAGTTATTTCAGCTTGAGTAAATATTTTATATAATTTATTGCTATTTTTAAACATGGATATATATAGTATTTTTCTTATATACTAGCTGTGCCTGTGACTTCGTCCGCTTGGATAGTGACTTAGGGCAGCATTTTTGGATATGTCTTTTGGTTTATTTTGGATTATAAACACCGTTGTATGGGTATTTTAAAAAAATCTACTTTACAGTAATGCTTCTCTATACACGATATTAGGCGTTTAGCCATGGGGGAGCAAGCATACTTGCTGCTAGGATTGTTAACCTTCTGTCGGGCGCACCTCCAAACAGAACAAGATCAGGCGCAGCCGGCCTGAGAGGCCACCCTCATGTTTTTGTACTTTCCTCCCCCTCCCCCTGATAGTTTCCTTAGAACCAAATCTCTTTGCTAAGATCTATGGAAAGGAAATTGACCTTACGCAACATAAAGAGTTTATTATTAAAATATAGCTTAATCTAAAATAAGCAATATTGATAATTTATCATAAATGAATTTTTAAAATTGCTTGAATAAATTATTGTAGAATAAAAAAACAAATATTTAAAGGTAATAAATAACGTCTTCTGACTTGGATCCATCATTTTTCGCCACCAAAGAGGACAGAAAATTTTGCTGAAACCTCCAAACAACCAAGTCAGCAGCTGAATAATAGCTCTGGCCTAAGGCTCTGGGGTTTTATCTGGCTTAGGCAGATCAGATCATGAGAATCCGTAATCTTGCATTTGTAATTTGTCATCTTTTTAAATCCTGATTCATTTAATAATGTCCCATATTAGCGTTTTCGGGGAGGTAGAGTGGGAATAGTCTTGCATTATTCTAAGGGTAAAAACGTTTTAAGTACAATTGTAGCTGAGTTGGCATTCCTCCAGTGTTCAGACTTTGTGTGCCGGGCTAAATATCCAATCATTAGTTGATGAGACTAAATAAATGACATCAAGCCTTGCTTATAATAATATAAGCAAGGCGTGCAAATCATGCAAATCTTGAGCGAAGGAGACGCTCATTTTGTATTTAAGTATCATTGGCCATTTTGTACAAGAATGTTTTTTTTTTTTGTATTGTTTATGTTTTAGTTGATATCTTCTGATAAAGTAATATATATGAGAGTGTATTTGTGACTCTTAACATAGTAGAGGCCACAATTTTTGTTCTTGTTGGTATAAGAAAAAATCAGCCCATAACAGGCCACAAAGGCTCCCAACCATACCTTGTCTTCGTAGGTACTTTGGTTTTTTTTTGTTTTTTTAATTTACATTTTAACCCCCTTAAAAGTGCCTGCCTTATTTATTATTAATTTTAAAATTGCCTTAATTTGCAATTTTTTTCATTAATAATAGTTGGCTTCTGAATAAAACACTATTTTTGGGCAATATTGTTTTGCACCTTTCCCCTATGCACTATACCTGGTGTTCCAAGGTATCTCCAGGAAACACATACTTACCTTCTTATCTACCTAAGAGTTACATTATAGCAAAATTTTGGGGTGCATAAAACACTTGATGAAAAGTGTGTTACCAGCTCTTCGACTAATAGTCAAGTTCTCTACCACTGAGCTAACCTTGCCCCCAAACAAGTTTGCTAATCATGAAAATCGGTCCATCTGAAGGGAGGGTTTAATTCAGATAAAAATGATTAATATACTCTTAGTGGTCAAAATTCTTGATCGAATAAAGACAAAGAGGTGTTTTTAAATGAAATGAAACAAAATTGGCTCATTAAAAGTTGAAATTTACTCCAGAAAAAAATTAAATATCAAAATAATAATTGAGTAAACTGTACATTATGAATGTAAAAGAGTAAACCAGTATTTTTTTATTTGGAGTTTATAAAGGTTAGTTCTAGCACATTATTTAGGAATGGAGCATAAGCTCTGTTTAGTTATGCAGTTCCTGTGTGACAGATATTTTACACATTTTAGTATAACAAACAATTGTTTATTTTGTTCATCTTTATTATTCCTCTAATTCCAATGATTTTTATTTTGTTAATTAGCGCCATGGCGAGAGTCTAAAGAAGTCTACTGATTCAAATAGAAGGCTATTTCTGAGGAGACTTGTGAATTTTCTTTTGCCAGTTACTGGACAATATGGGAGAAAAGAAATTGGTTCAGACAGGAAATCGAGTAATCGTTTAACTCTCGCTGCACTATCTTTAATTTCAATGTTACTGTCATCCCCAGAGGAGGTAAGTCTAGTATCTATCTTAATTCATATCTAAATCAGTAATTTTTGATATTTTTTTGTGGACTCCTCATGGATGTCCTTTTTAAATGGTTGCTAGTTTATTGTCTAATTATTAAAATATTCTGTAAAAAGCTTTTATATGTAAATCTAATCATTGGGACTTTCTCTTCTTCTTCATGAAGTTAGTTGAACAAGTTAAACGGTTCCGTTCTTATCCCTAGTGCTATACTGCTGTAAGGGAATAGAAGCAGTTATTGGTAGCACTTGATCTTTCGTGAAAAATATAAATTAAATCTCAAAGAGAAGGAACTTTAAGGCACCACAAGAGGAAACTGAAAGTATCCTAAGCGGAAATGACACGCCCGCCATCTTAACATTCACTCTAGGAAACCACTATTGCCAATAAGTTTCTCATTTTCTTGCCTTCTTTTACTAAAATACTAATTTGACACATAAATGCCATTTAAAACAAAAACAACCAATTAAAAAGTGAGTTAAACAAACACAAAACCACGTTCAAAAGAACAAAACAAACACTTTTAAAGTTTTAAGCAGTTATTTCTCCAATTTACACTGCCCCATCAAAAATTGCTCTAGAAACTTTTTTTTTTTTTTTTTTTTATTAAGGTGCTTCTAGTAAGCATTCAAATGGTCACCTTTACGAAAATATACGAAGATCCGAAAACTTTTCAGAAAAAAAAAAAAAGAAGCGAACAGTGTTACAGAGGATGGAGTAATTTCCACTTTGGATACTATTAGTTTCCTGTTGGAGCGCCTTAAACCTTCCTTCTCTTTTAAATGTCTTTTTATATTTTTCACGAAAGATCAAAACCTACCAATAACTGCTTCTACTCCTTTACTAATACCACTAAGGATACAAACGGAACCGCGCTAAGATGACGCAGTTCCTGCAAGTCAGACTTTTTATCTTTGTGCGTGCAATTGTAATCCTAGTGGAAATTAAAAGGAATGAAATGGAACTCCAATTCTGTAAAATATTCTCTTATTATCTTTCCCTTTAACTCTCGGCCTTGTTAATTGGCCTCTCATATTTATATATAAATTGGATGAATATTAATTATGCGAATAAATGCTTGGTATCAATTTTTTAAATTACTTGTTTTTTATTTTAGATAGATGCTTATAAGTACCTGACAGAGTTGTTAGGTGCTATAAGGCTCCAACTGGAAGACATCACAACTGCTAAATCAGCCCACGATTGCCTTCTTTCACCAGTAAATATTTCAAATTCTCTCTGCCAAGATTATTTTCTATTCATTGGACATCTAACTAGAACATCTGCTGGCCGAAAGGCTCTTGAAAAATGTCATATATATAAACAGTAAGTATAATGATAACAAAAGGCCTATTTAACTAATCTGAATCCATTGGACCAGATAATATTCACGATTCAGTATTATGGAATGATGGCTAAAGCAATGAAATTGAATAATATAAACAGAAATTCATAGTGGAGATGGAGATAGTTAGCCGTTGTAGTGATATGCAGACAAGGTATGGTTGGGATTCGGCTAGGAGAAATAAACGTCAGACCTTCAGGAAGAAATCTGTATTGGACGTTTTTCTCCTAGCCGAATCCCAACCATACCTTGTCTGCAAAAATTCATATTTCATTGAGGATAAAAGTACTTTTTTCCATTTCAGTGCTCCATGGAATTGAATTGAGTTCTGTTTCATTCTATTAGCTCTATGATATTGCTACATTCTATTAGCTCTATGATATTGTTTTTTTTTTTCTAGGTTGTTAGAATTGGTATCAAGTACAAATCACGATTGTTACATTAAACTTATTGTTTCTACATTGGATTATTCACATGATGAAATGGCGAGGTGAGAGGAAATTTTAATAAATATGTTTTCCTTTTAGCACGGTTCCTCCCTCCATCCATAGGGAGAAACCCCGCTTATGAGGTTGACTTCATGACGCAATCTGGAAGTACCAACTAGAAAATTTCATGTTTCAGAACCCATAGATTAGCAATGTAACGGTGGTTCAAATTTGTACACATACACCAAGATTATTTATCTTGGTATATATATATATATATATATATATATATATATATATATATATATATAATGATTTAATTATATATAGAGAAATAATTAAAATATGCTTTATTAATGAATGCGCGTATGAATGTTGGGTCGCCGTTTAACATAATGATATAAAATCTAGAAAGAATTTTATTTATTAGGCCACACGTTGGTTAAGCCATTTAATATAATGTTAAATTATATCGAGAGAAAAATTAATTTCCTACTTGATTAATTATTAATTTTAAGTTTATATTAATTAATATTTATTTCAAAATGAATTAATTTATTTGGTCACGACTATCAATGAGTATCTTAACCTCAGGGTATAAACAGTTCCAAGTGACTAAAAAGAATATAGTATGTATTCTTAAACAGTCCTGACATACAAGAATCAATCTAAATGTCTCATAAAACAATACAATAAATCAATACATATTCACAAGAAATAACTCTTACCTTTTAATGTGTCGAGTCTTCCAAATAAGTCAAAGTTCTTCAATTCAGTATTCACATCAATTAATAGTCTTTTCTTCAGCAGAACATATAGCACTACTCTCATTTACCGGACTACAAACTCATATATTTAAAACCTTTAAACTCAAAAAACATTCCCGCACCAAGCTACCATGTGAAAGTGCTCGGGAAGACGCCGCACCAGAGAGAGAAGTCTGTAGACTAGAATATACAGGAATAGACTGAGTGTTTTTAGCGGGAAGAAGTCGATGCTTGCTCCCACTACATTCTGTATCTTGTCGGTTTATCTTTTTATTTAGGTAATTGTTATTATCCTGTAATAAAATTTATTAATTTATTGTTGCTTGAATGTAAATTTATTTTATAACCATCATATGTCAGTACGGTCCAGAAATATTACAAATTTAGATCTTATATAATGCGATTTTATTGGAAATTGGGAATTATAGTTTGTGCGGGCTTTTCAAGCTCTCAATGGCTATTTTGAATTTAAAAAGGTTCTTGTGAATGTAATATATCATTACTATATATATATATATATATATATATATATATATATATATATATATATATATTTATATTGTAGAGATATTTTCAATATAAATAGATTAAATTTAAATAATGAACCAAGAAATATCTTACTACTTCTTAGTAATATAAAATGTTAACTGAACAAAAATTTCCTCAATCTAAAATCAAGAAGGCCAGGCAGATTGTCTGTTGTTTTTCTAAGGAGAAGAAAAAGAGATTTTTGCTAGGAGAGTATCCTAAAGTTTTGTGGCAAAAGAAGTTATTGAATTCAAGATATATCAAAAGAATATTAATTGGATCTTGAGCTACACCTGTGGATATAAGGTAATTTATGTTCATAGTATAAATTTTATATTATTCTGTGGTAGTAAGATGTATATCACTAACCACGTATTGTTTCTTAAAAAATATAACTCTAATTTTGTATAAGAACCCTACACGACCCCTTTTTAATAGAAAAATTACATTTAAATTTCATTATACTCCGTACAAAAATTAAATTATAAATAAATAAAAAATTAGTTTAATTTATTTATAATTTAATTTTTATCGAACTATAATTAAATTGAAATTTAATTTTACTATTAAAAAGTCCGACTCGCAGGAACTGCATCATCTTAGCGCGGTTCCGTTCTTATCCCTAATGTCATTTGAAAATCTTAGAATAGAAATAAACTTCTTTTTTTTTATATATCTCGTGAAAATTGTCAACATCCTCTCGAACATCTCGAATTAAAGTGATATTAAGGCGTCACGGAAACCGGCAGTAGTAACTTACACAGAAGCGGAAATTACACAACCCAGCTCTCATTCTAAAGTAAAGCTCTATACGTCAATAAAATAAAAGAAAAACGTGCATGGGAATATATAAGGGGGGGCTGAGAGGGCTGCACCCCCCGCAATCGGTAAAAATATGTCGTAAAAACCTTAAAAATAATAATAATATCGCTCAGTTCAGAAAAATAATTTCTTTTGGACGTAATAGCGTTTCATTTGTCTAACTATTCCAAGTTCTAGATTGTTAGTATTCCATGCCCCCAAAATCCTCTCAGCCCCCCCCCCTGAAATTTACCCAGCCCCCTCCGAAATTATGCTCTATATATGCGTGAACATCCTCATTTACTAGCCTTGTTTTATTGAAAAAAATGCAATCAAAATTACAGCACCCAATTAAAACAAAAGGCATAAAACATAAATAAAAATTAATAACTGAGGTAAAAAGAGACAAAAAAAGTCCGTCACGCAGGAGCTGCATAACTAAGCACTTTCCTCAGAATTTGGGTAGTGTAGATTGCTTTCCAGAACAATTTGCTTAAAATATCCTACATAAATAAAATAAAAACATGAATAGTTCTCTTTTAAATTTGTAATGAGTAACTGATCAATTAATAATTTGCTTCCAGAGTTATGTTTACACATGGTACCTATTACACTACGTAATAAATACAAAAAACCTCATATTATCGTATTTTGATCTAACGCAGGAACAGGATACAGTCACTCTAGTGGTAGAAAGCGCTCCTTGCGGCGGCTTTGTGAACCTACGTCTGACGGGCTTTTCTATTGAAATATATTACAAATTAAACCCCCGCTTTCCGATTGACCGATTCAGCTCATTTTTACAACACTTCTTTCTCATGAGTTACCCACGACGTTTACCGCGTTTCTTTACAATACAGCAGAAATTACGACCGGTATGTGTATATTAGGAATTTGGGTCCGGAGTAAACCCCTCCCCTTCTAATGAACCGATTTAGTTTATTTTTACAACACATATTTATCTGTAGATTACCACTACGAATACCGAGTTTCGTCGAAATATACCAAAAATCACGGCTGGTAGTGGCGAATTGGTATTGTGGGTCCGGAGTAAACCCCCCTCCTAATGAACCGATTTAGTTTATTTTTACAACAGTTATTTACCTGTGGATTACCACTACGAATACCGAGTTTCATCGAAATATACCAAAAATCACGGCTCGTAGTGGCGAATTGGTATTGTGGGTCCGGAGTAAATCCCCCCTTCTAATGAACCGATTTAGTTCATTTTTATATCTCACTTTTCTCTCTATATTACCACTACGAATACCAAGTTTCGTTGAAATATAACAAATATTATGGCTGACATAGTCAAATTAGTGTTTTGGGTTCGGGGTAAACCCCCCCTTCCGGTGGACCGACTTTGGTGGTTAATGAACTCGTTCAATCGTTTGCTAATTGAATGCCATATACCAAGTTTCGTGACGAAAAAACAAAAACTCTGGCCGCTATCGTGTTAACAGACACACACATATATATATATATATATATATATATATATATATATGCATATATATATATATATATATATATATATATATATATATATATATACATATATATATAAATTTTAACGGGGGTCATTTTCGGTGTCTACTAGGTAGGATCGATAAAGATTTGAAGAAATTTTTCAAAAATTCCGTCATGAGTCCAACCTCAATAGCTACTTTCCTTCGGAGGAAAGTGCTAAAAGAGGAACTACTTCACGAGTTTAATATTATCAAATGCCAAGCACGTTTTTTTGCCAGGTTTATGGCTGGGGCTGTAACGGTACTTATTGTCAGGACCTTAGAAAGAGGAGCAGATAGCCATGGCATTGTTCCCTCGCCAAACATCTAGCGGAGTCTGGCATATTATGTTGAATAAAACTAAAGATAATTCTGGAATCGCCTTTTCTCAGAAATGGTTAATCTAATGAAAAAAAGTGTGAAGACAAGTTTTGTACATAATTGCACGATCTACAATTTTTGTCTGAACTATTTTTACCATAAAACTAAACGTTTCGCGAAAAATTCCTAAAAACCTTTTTTAGCGAACTTTGACCTCGAAAAAAATTCTTTGCACTCATGGGATTGATAAGGGCTTTTCCCAATTCCCTTATAATGTTGTCCCCCTGGAATTTATGCAAAGGTACTCATATTTTTCTAACTCATCTATTTCTAAGAATTACAAAAATAAAAAGCAATAAAAAACTAAGGGAAAGAGACCAAAATTACAAAAAGAACAACAAAAACCCGTTCATAAGAACAAAACAGACGTATTTGAAGTTTTAAGCACTTATTTCTCCGATTGACATAACCTAATCAAAAATAGTTTCGGAATCTTTTTTGTAGAGAATTTAGTAAGCTTTCAAATAGTTTCTATCCACTTACCACGATTTCCCAACCGTGTTCGAGATATTAATGAAAGTATACGAAGTTCCCAAAACTTTTCATGTCTGTTCATAAAATATTTTATTCTAACCTTCCTTAACTCCAAACGTAACTAAAAGTTTAACATATTAGTTTTGATGAAATTCGAACATGCAAAAAATGTTTCAACTGAATCCCATGATTTTAAGTACCAAAACCAAAAACGTTATTCAGCAACTATGTTTCCAATTTTCTCGAAAACGGTTAAAGCTATCGCCTTAAAAATGGTTTCATTCGTTGGTTTCCTATAAAACGAGAAACCATTAAAACGAGTACTTGCACATGCATGTGAAGTAAGCGGAACGATTTTTTTCCTGCGCCATTCGCTCCAAAAACCATGTTCCAATGGGCGGATTCTGCTGGTTAACGAACTTGACCTTTCAAATTAGATGAAAGATTTTTGTACCAAATTTCATCAAAATCGGACCATTAGGGGGCCGGAAAAGCGCGAACAGACAAAATATATATATATATATATATATATATATATATATATACACACACACAAAAAATTGAACCACCGTTATTTTCGGTCTCTAGGGGTTCTGAAACGCAAAATTTTCTAGTCGGCACTTCCGGATTGTTTCATGAGATCAATCTTATAAGCGGGGTTCCTCCCTATGAAGGGAGGGAGGAACCGCACTAAAAGGGGTCGTGTTGCGTTCTTTATATACAAATTAGAGTTATCTCCAAATATCAAACATTGATAGCTATATGAATCTTACGAAATAATATCAAATGTATACAATTTAACACAAATTCACTTACATCCACCAGCACAGCACAGGTCACAATAGATCCAAATATTATTCTTCAAAAAACTTCTTAATGAACATTCCAATAATCTATTCTGAGACTCCTAGCCAACACATGAGCAAACTCTTCTCTCTCTAAAAAAAACAACTGACTGTCTCCCGGCATGGAGATGCCTTCTTGATTTTAGGAGGAAGGAAATTTTTGTTATGTTATCATTTCATATTACTACGAAGTAGTAAGATATTTTTTTATCATAGTTGGAGTATCACTACAATATATTATATATATATATATATATATATATATATATATATATATATATATATATATATATACAGGGTGGTCCCGAAGGAAATCGCCATACTTCTGGGGGGTTTAAGACGACTAATGTATAGTTGAAACAGGTGTGCAGGCAAGGTGGAGTAGGATCAAGAAAGCAGTCACAGAAACAGCAAATGACACCCTATTAATAAATCATGTGAATCCCCGGAAGACATGGTTTGATGAGGTATGCAGGCGAATGGTAGAACAAAGAAATAAGGCAAGACAAGCAGTACTCCAAAGAAGGACAAGAGCAAATGTAGAAAGGCATAAAGCCCTTAGAAGGAGAGTTAAGAGCATCTGCAGGAAAAAGAAGCGGGACTCAGAAAAAGTATGACAATGGCGAGCTGCTGGGAGACCCACAAAGCGTTGGAAATAGGTGGTCACAATATTTTGAGAAGCTTCTGAATTCGGAAGTGCCGGAGGAACGCATTCCAACCCCAACGAGGATCGCGGGATCTATTATAGGAAATGGAGATGTAATAGAACCACCAGAGAAGGAGGAGGTTGTGGACGCCCTCGCAGCACTATAAAGCTATAAGGCACCAGGAGAGGATGAGATCCCTGCAGAACTGGAAACATGGAGGGGACGCATTATTGGAAGAACTGTATCAGCTGATTTTTGATGTCTGGATGGCGGAAGAGATACCAAAAGACTGGGCCACTGCACTAATATGCCCTGTTTATAAGAAGGGGGACAAGATGGAATGCGAACACTACAGAGGTATTGCATTGTTGAACACAGCATACAACGTTTTTGCTTCATTGGTGATGGACAGGATACTTCAGTACGCTGAAAGAGAGTTTGGAGAGTACCAGTGTGGATTCAGAAGGGGAAGATCGACTGTGGGCCATATCTCAAGCATAAGGACGATGTTGGAGAAGTGTTATGAATATAATATTGACCTGCACCATCTTTTCATCGACTACAGACAAGCATACGATAGTGTGGACCGACACAAGCTGTATCAGGCCATGGGTATGGTGGGTATCCCGGAATACGATAGTGTGGACCGACACAAGCTGTATCAGACCATGGGTAAGGTAGGTATCCCAGAAAAGCTGATCCGATTAGTGCGGGCAACCTTGAAAGGAACACAAGGAAAAGTTAAAATACAAAATAAGACGTCCAAAGGCTTCTGCATCAGCAAAGGTTTAAGGCAAGGAGACCCTCTGTCTCCCATCCTGTTTAATATTGCCCTGGAAATAGTGAAGAGGAACATTAGGACAAATCCTGGAGGAACCATCTACAATAGACTGACCCAGCATCTGGCTTTTGCAGATGACATTGTCATTACTGGTCGCACACTCGCATCTCTACTGGGAGCTTTTGAGGAATGTGAGCAGGCCTTAAAAATGGCGGGACTTTGCATTAATCAGGCCAAAACAAAGTATATGAAGACTTCCCGGAGGGGCTGTGGGGCAAGGAATGGTCTTAAGACTGGAGAGTACTTTTTTGAGCAAGTACAGGAGTTTAAATGCCTTGGGGCCAACATCAACGAAAAGAATGAGACACAAGCAGATATCAAGGCATGCATGATGGCTGGAAGTAGATGTTGCTGGGTGCTCAGAAAGTACTTAGGTCAAAGGTGCTGCCATGACAGTTAAAGAAGGCTGTATATGTGTGCATTATTAGACCGGTAGTGACCTAAGGAAGTGAGACATGGGTCCTCACCAGGAAGGCAGAACACATGCTCAATGTTTGGGAGTGGAAAGTCCTGAGAAAGATTTATGGCCAGTTGAAGGAGGGATATCAGTGGAGGGAAAGAAGTAACCAGGAGCTCCGTGATTTATACAAAGCACCGGATATTGTCTCTTGTATCAAGAGGGGAAGAAGTAGGTGGCTGGGGCATGTACAGAGGATGGAAGAACAGCGTATCCCAAAGAAGCTTCTGGAAGGGCACGAGGAAGAGGGCTGGTGGAGGACGAGGAAGAGGGCGATCCAGACTGCGGTGGCTGGGAGACGTGGAAGAGGACCTCAAGACGCTTGGCGTCCGAAGGTGGAGAATAGTGGCTATGGACAGGGTCGAATGGCGGAGAATTGTGGAGGAGGCCAAGGTTCTTCAAGGACCGTAGAGCCATCGAAAGTAAAGTAAAGTAATGCCACCAATGAATGTAGAGTTGAATGCCACCAAGGAGAAATATTTACTAGAATTATTTCCTTAGATATAGGCCTTTCTGTGTTTTTTGGTCTAAACACTAGTTTTTAAACATTTGTCGATCAAGCCATAGGGAAAATTTAATTATAATGACATTTTCAAAATTTGCATCAAATTTCCTATCATATCTCATGTACCTTGCCCAAAACGTTTTCAAACCAAATTCACAGCAGCCACCCAAACAAATAACATATCACAAAATAAAGTTTTGATTGGTTGATGATACTCTCAGAAAAGTTGCATTATTTCATTACCACGGTTAACTTGTGTTGAAGGCCAAAAAGGATGCTTTGCATGGGTAAATTGTAGTCAATTAAAAAAACAAGAAAAAAAAAAAAGCAAAATGTTAGGACGTCCAGTTGCAGACGGCTTCGTAGACTTACGTCTCTTTGGAGACATAACTCAACTACTTAAATCTATCATGAAGTACACTCGGAACCAAGAACAAGACTAACTTTATTTAACAAAACATAACCATAACTCCAAACATATGATCTATTAGTAGGTGATACAAATATATCATATGTTATTCCCTTAACATCCCCCCTCCAAAGTCCCCCTCTCTCTTGTCATGATCAGCGCCCTTCGGTTCCTGACTAGATGGCCACCAGTGTCCAGCTTGACAAGATAACGTCGCAGTGCCCCTTCACACTTCTTCAGAACTCTTCCAAATTCTTTCCTATCCTGGATCCAAATGTAATCACCTTTCTCCAACGTCTGTAGGTTTCTGACTCTGTGCCTCTGGTCAAATACGTTCTTCATTTTTGCCTTCCTCTTCTCTTCTCCCTCCCAAGCTCTTTGAAGATCTGGCCACCCGGGTTGGAGACGGTAGTCCAATATCGGGAGGTGGTTCCTGATTCGCCTGTCCATTAGGAGCTCTGCTGGTGTCGACCCAGTATCTAAGGGGGTTGTTCTGTAGGCCAGGAGTCCAAGAGCCATGTCACCACCAGAGTTAGGCATCAATCAATTAATTTTTCAATCGTCCAAGCGAACAATTAACTTTTTAATCGCGATTAAATTAGTTGCGATTAATTTTCAATCGTAATGTACAATTAATTTAATCGCGATTAATTCAATTGCAATTAACCATTTAATTGTTAATCGCAATTAAATTAATTATTAATTGTTTCTTTATACAATTAACAATTGATTATAAAGGCAACCGCTTCCACCATGAGGATGGTATAAGGAAGGATATAGAGGGTGGTATTAGGAAGGATATAGGAGGTGGTATTAGGAAGGATATAGAGGGTGGTTTAAGGAAGGATATAGAGGGTGGTATAAGGAAGGATATAGAGGGTGGTATAAGGAAGGATATAGAGGGTGGTATAAGGAAGGATATAGAGGGTGGTATAAGGAAGGATATAGAGGGTGGTATTAGGAAGGATATAGAGGGTGGTATTAGGAAGGATATAGAGGGTGGTATTAGGAAGGATATAGAGGGTGGTATTAGGAAGGATATAGAGGGTGGTATTAGGAAGGATATAGAGGGTGGTATTAGGAAGGATGTAGAGGGTGGTATTAGGAAGGATATAGAGGGTGGTATAAGGAAGGTTATAGAGGGTGGTATTAGGAAGGATATAGAGGGTGGTATTAGGAAGGATATAGAGGGTGGTATAAGGAAGAATATAGAGGGTGATATTAGGAAGGATATAGGAGATTGTATTAGGAAGGATATAGAGGGTGGTATTAGGAAGGATATAGAGGGTGGTATTAGGAAGGATATAGAGGGTGGTATTAGGAAGGATATAGAGGGTGGTATTAGGAAGGATATAGAGGGTTGTATAAGGAAGGATATAGACGGTGGTATAAGGAAGGATATAGAGGGTGGTATTAGGAAGGATATAGAGGGTGGTATTAGGAAGGATATAGAGGGTGGTATAAGGAAGAATATAGAGGGTGATATTAGGAAGGATGTAGGAGATGGTATTAGGAAGGATATAGAGGGTGGTATTAGGAAGGATATAGAGGGTGGTATTAGGAAGGATATAGAGGGTGGTATTAGGAAGGATATAGAGGGTGGTATTAGGAAGGATATAGAGGGTGGTATAAGGAAGGATATAGAGGGTGGTATTAGGAAGGATATAGAGGGTGGTATAAGGAAGGATATAGAGGGTGGTGTAAGGAAGGATATTGTCATTCAGGAAAAAAAGCTTGTATTAAGACATAAAGATTTTAATATTTAAAAAAACATACAATAATAACTAGTTTTATTCATACTAATGTACAAAGTAAGTAATGTTGAATCATTTTTTTAAATAGTTCATATTGCACTTTAAAATCACTCTTTTTTCGAACATTTTGTCACTTATTTTATTCTCCTTCGGTAAATTTGTCATGGTCGCGAATGAGAAAAGCCTCTCGACGGTTGCAGACGCTGGTAATGGTGTATTGTACTTAATGAAGACTTTTTTTATCTCGGGATATTTATGTAGGATGTGCAGCTCTTCGATTTCTTCCGCAAAGAAGTGTAACATTAATAATTCAGCTTTTGTCAGGGAAACCCTCGTGTTGCTAGATACTGAAGGCGCGAAAATATTGTTTTGCTCTGAAATTATTTGTTTAAAATTTTGCAAAATTTTATTCTGATCATTTTTTTCTAGCATACATAGCCACTTACTCTTAAATCGTGGGTAGGAGAGCGAAGCAATTGATGCACATTCCGCTTTGGAAGTATTGAAGTCAAATTAGTTTTTAAATCTTGTTTCAATACTAAGAATATAATTTTTGATCAATGGTTGACAATAAATTAAAGTTGTTTTTTGCTTAATTTTTTGCAATTTCTTTTTTAATGCTACGGGGCATGGTAGCAGAATTCCAAAGAAAGTGTTGTTCTCACTTTGCATAATATCCAAAGCTTCCGCTACTGGCGCCGCACATGTTAAATATTCTTTTAAGTAATCGAATTCTATATCTTTAATAGGGGTTTTTATGTTTAAAGCTCGATGTAATTGTATATTTTTTTCTTGAATACCTACAATTTGTTGGAGGGCATCATAAAGGCTGTTCCAGCGTGTTATTCCTGGTCTACTAAGTGTATGTTGTAATACATCTTCAATTATTTCAGCAGTTTTCGGCCTAGCACTAGCACTCCAAAGGATGTTGCACTTTTTCAAAGTGGAAGCATGAATCTCCGATAATGGAGTTCCCTTGGTGCTCAAAATTTTATTTGCATCAATTGTTGCACATAAACTTAGTGTATGGGCAAAGCACCGCAGGTGGGGAGGCAACAAAGAAAAATAATTAGACTCACATTCGTCCGAGCTTGAATCCGATTCTTCATCACCATCCGACCAATCTTCAAACCTAACTTCAGCTGTATTTTCATTTTCTTCCCCACTTACGTTCGTAGATTGAACGCCAAACAAGCTAAACGCTTTTACAAAATTACTGGCGTTATCAGTCACTGATGCAATTAGTTTATTAGAGCCTCATCCAAATTCTGCATTAATTGTTTTGATCATATCACTAATATGGTCAGAACTGTGGGTTCCCCTGAATCGCTGACAAGCCAGTGCTCTTGAAATACGTTTCAAGTCTTTGGAAATCCAATGGACCGTCATGCCTAGGAAGCTTCTCTTTCTTCCCGACCAAATGTCAATAGCGCTGCATACATAGTCAACATTTAGTAATTCAGATTTTATTGTAGACAATTGTTTTTCATAATAAATGTCTATTCGACGCCCCAAACTTCGTCGACTTATAATATTTAAGCCGTATTTGCCAATCTGTAGGTCCTTAAATATATTTTTAAAATATAAATTTTCTACACACCTTAATGGTATCATGGAGTCAATAAAAAATTCAATGATATTTTTATCTAACTTTTCTTGAGAACATGTCTTCAACATTTTCTCTGTTTTCAAGGAGTCGATATTTTTTGTAGTTAGAGGTTTATATTTTTTACTTTCATTCTTCGCTTTTATATATGCTTTATAATCATTAACAGAGTCTTGACCATGTTTTCTTTTAAGATGGCTTAAAAAGTTAGATGTACAATTATCAAACCCTCTGACTTTAGTAACCATAGGCAAACATTTAGTACACAATGCCATGACATTGTGTGCTGTAGACTCATCTGGAAGATATTTGAAAAACGTACCGTCCAGTAAAGTAATTCGTGGCAGTGAAGACGTCGACGTACTTGGGCCAGAAATTAGCAGATTATTATCTATCGAATCGGTGGTTTCCAAATCGGTTCCAGATAAAACGCTGTGTGAATCTTCATCCATCACTAATGTTGTTAACTAAAAGAATTAACTTTAAATACAAAAAAAAAAAAAACCACTTCTGTCACTAAAGTACACAAAAGGAGAAGTTAATCCTATCAGGCAAACAATGCTAGAGCGGAAACAACCGAATTGCAAGGCAGACAAGCACAAACTGGCAAGAGATGCGTGGAATAGAGACCTAGGTCCTAGGCGGTGAGATAATTAGGTTACCTCAGACTTCCTGCTAGACATACTAAAACCTAATTAGTAAGAATACAACTCTAGAAATTTAACAGCTACACAGTATTCTTCGTAAAAACGTCTAATCAAACTATATATATATATATATATATATATATATATATATATATATATATATATATATATATATGTATATCAATTATTTATACTTAACATTAAATACATATATCTATACAAACACATATAAATTTATATGACTGCATGCACACACACACACACACACACACACACACATATATATGATTTTCATGCTATATAAAATAAAATATATATATAGAAGGAATAGTTCTATTATTATAGTAAGAGGGACTTACTGACAGAAAAAGCAAATACTAACTGTTTTAATTTAACGCCAACAATATACGTACTTTAAAACTTACCTAAAAATACTTAAAAGAAAAAAAAAAGAAAGCTTCCAATATCCTTATATCGCCTCCTATCTTCCTCCTGATTCCACCTTCCATACCACCTCCTATATCCTTCCTAATACCACCTACTATATCCTTCCTAATACCACCCTCTATATCCTTCCTTACACCACCCTCTATACCCTTCCTTATACCACCCTCTATATCCTTCCTTATACCACCCTCTATGTCCTTCCTAATACCACCCTCTATGTCCTTCCTAATACCACCCTCTATATCCTTCCTTATACCACCCTCTATACCCTTCCTTATACCACCCTCTATATCCTTCCTAATACCACCCTCTATATACTTCCTTATACCACCCTCTATATCCTTCCTAATACCACCTCCTATATCCTTCCTTATACCACCCTCTATATCCTTCCTTATACCACCCTCTATATCCTTCCTTATACTACCCTCTATATCCTTCCTTATACTACCCTGGTCGTTTCCTGAATTATCGGAATAAATCGTAGTGATAAATTTGGAGAATCAATTAAAACCAGCAACTACGATTAAATAATTGTTAATCGTGAAATCAGCAATTACGATTAATTAATTGTTAATCGCGAGAGTTCACAACTACGATTAATCAATTGTTAATCGCCGGATTTCACTACAATTAAATTTTTAATCGTAATTGCGAGTTGATGCGATTGAATTTTTAATTGTCAATCGTCAATCGCCTCTGCGATTAACCTTTGCCCAACTCTGGTCTCCACTCTATACAATACGCTTGCCAATCTTCACAAGAGCCTCCGCAAATCCACTAGATTGAGGGTATTTTGGGCTTGAGGGGACGATCTGGAATCACATTTCTTTTGCAAACTGCTTCATCTCATAGCTTGTGAGATTTTTTCCTTTGTTACACCGCATCTCCAATGGCACCCAAAAATATGCAAAAAGGTTCCTCATGTATGCTACCGTGTTCCTTGGAGGTCTGTTTGCCGATGTCAAAGTATTTTGAGAAGTAGTCTCCAATGACAATATACCAAGCACCACCAACTTTAAAGTGGTCTGCTGCAAGAACTTGCCATGGGCTGGCCGGTGTCTTTGATGGCATCAACGGTTCTGGTGCTTGATATCGGCTCTTCACACATTTTGGACACCCAGCAACTTTATCTTTGACTTCCAACTTATGGGTGATTCCAGGCCACCAAACCGAATTCCTTGCCAACTTGAGACTCTTACGTTCCCCAGCATGCCCCTCATGAATTTTTTCCAGAATTTCCTTTCTGGAGTCTGCTGGCACAACAATTCTTCCTTTGTACAATAGCAAACCTCCACTTTCGTACAATTTTTCCTTGAATCGAACATAGGGTCGGAACTTTTCACAAATCTTATGTGGCCACTTACGGGCTCGTCTCCAAGATTATCGCCGATTTGCGAGCTGCCCGCCCTAAGTCAGTACAGCCTTGACTCCCTTAGGATGAGTGCAGCCTTGAGTGCCTGAGGAACAGCACATGCTTGAGGCCCTTGGGAGCACCTTACCGCATGCTGCATCCATTCTCTGGAGGTACAACTTCTTCGAGGCCCCGCCAAGTCGCCCGCAGCAGAGCCCCGCATGCTACAGGAAGGCTACTTACAATGGGGGGTCGCCCGGTGCCCCAAGGGGTTACCTACTATCTGCACATCATATTTATCCACCCTGTGCCATCCATCCTCTCAGCGTAGGCTGCCGCAACCTTAGGATTGGGTGTTCCTGAAAAAAAAAAAAAAAAAAAAAAAAAAAAAAAAAAAAAAAAAAAAAAAAAAAAAAAAAAAAAAAAACCACCATCACCCCATGTACCACTTTAGTCTGGCTTCTCCCCTAGGTCCTGTTCAGCATGGTTGAACCTGAGCTGACATAGCACCAAGGTTCCTCAAAGCACGCAAGCCCCAACACCTGCTCGCCTAGTTAGGGTCATCACCAAGGTACGGTACCGTGGTTGGGGCCCGCGGCCCTAACCTCTCCCTCTACCTGCTCTAGTGACAGTTCAGTCCTCCGCTGAAAATCCTCGGACAGGCTGACATCACTTATGCCATCTATGATCCGGTGCATGATTAATTCATCTCTGAGTGCAGCAAACTCACACTTCCTCGCTAGAGCATGAACCTCTGAAAGAAATTTATCGACCGGCTCCCCTTCCTCTTGCCATCTCCTAAAAAATCGACTCCTCTCGTAAATGAGGTTAGTCTTCCCCTCGAAATAGTTATTGAACTTTTCAATCACAACATTATACGACTCACTCCCAATTTTGTAAAGATTGAAGCGATCGAAAAGGTTCTCAGCCTCTTCACCCAGGTAATAAGTTAATTGATTTACCTGGAATTTCTCAGTTAAGCGATCCAGTCCCGTACCAATTCTGAAGCGCTCCCACCTTTTGTACCAAGTTCGCCAGTTCGTGTCCCTGAAGTTGAGTTCCTCTGGGGGCTTCATCCTTTCGTCTAGTAACATAGGTTCTTCTTGACCTGATAACATGTTAGGACATCCACTTGCAGACGGCTTCATAGACTTAGTCTCATTGGAGACGTAACTCAACTACTTAAATCTATCATGAAGTACACTCGAACCAAGGACAAGACTAACTATTTATCAAAACATAACCATAACTCCAAACATATGATCTATTATTAGGTGATGCAAATATATCATATATTATTCCCTTAACACAAAACATTTTAGCTCTTAATGATTAACTCATTAAAAGCAAAAAATGTTTGGCTCATTAATTTTTTTTTGTTTTAATTGCCCACAATTTACGCATGCAAAGCATCCATTTTTGGCTTTCATCACTTACTAACAAATTAGCCATGGTAATGAAATAATGCAACTTTCCCATCTGACTAACCAAACAAATGTTCATGCGGGGAACTTTAAAAATAAACAACCTTTATTTCGTGATATGTTATTTGTTTGGATGGCGGCTGTGAATTTGAAAAATTTTTGCACAAGATACTTTGGATCTTAGAGGAAACTTGATTTTGAAAATATCATTAGAATTAAATTTTCTTGATGGCTTGAACGACAAATGGTCAAAAACTAGCGTTTAGACCAAAAACCACAGGAAGGCCTATATCTAGGGAAAAATTTCTCCTTGGTGGCATTCAACTACACTTTAGTTGGCGTACACACCCCAAAAGTATGGTGGACCACCCTGTATATAGATAAATGCATATATATTTGTCTGTTTGCTCTCCCACCGTTTCAAAAATGGTCCAAATTTGTTGAAATTTGGTACAAAAATCTTTTGTCTAATTTAAAAGGTCAAGTTCGTTAACCAACAGAATCCGTCTGCAGGTAGATGGTTTTTGAAGCAAAATTCGTATGATTGCAGGTGTATTTTATAGGTTTCTTAACATAGGAAAACGAAAGAAACCATTTTTAAAGCAATATCTGTAACCGTTTATGAGAAAAAGTGATACAAATAATTTTCCAAACTAATTTTCAGTTTGGGTTTTCATAAACAATTGACTCAGTTGAAACATGCTCCAGACATTTGACATCCATCTAAACTAGGATATTTAAATTTTGGTTTCGTTTGGAGTTAAGGAAGTGCTAGAAATAAAATATTTCATTAACAGACACGACATGTTATGGGATTTTCGTTTATTTTCTAAAACATCTCGAAAACGGTTGAAAAATATAAGTGTGTGTGTGTGTGTGTGTGTGTGTGCATGCTAGTGCGTGTGTGAGTGTGTTTGTGCGCGAGTGCGTGTGTGTGCGTGTACGAGTGTTTGTGTGCGAGTGTGTGTCTGTGCTAGTGCGAGTGCGTTTGCGAGTGCATGTGTGTGTGTGTGTGTGTGTGTGTGTGTGTGTGTGTTTGTGTGTGTGTGTGTGTGTGTGTGTGTGTGTGTGTGTGTGTGTGTGTGTGTGTGTGTGTGTGCGAGTGCGTGTCCGAATGTGTGTGAGAGTGTGGTTGTGCGAGTGCATGCGAGCATGTGTGGGTGGGTGTATACACATATACAAACATAGAAATAATTATATTTATTCCATTTCCTATAAACAGTACTATTTTAATTCCAGAAGGTGATAAAAAAATAAAGAAGTTTTGTTTTCACCTTCTGGAATTAAGCAACCCCACTACCGGGAAAAGGTCAAAAATATTTTCTACGTTTTTTTGTTTTTTTGCAGAGAAATTCTGAAAGCAAGTTTAGAATCAAAATATATATCGTGCCGTCTTTATGCGACAAAGATTTTGCATTCTCTAATAAGAATTGGAATTGGCCATGATAGATCACTTATGACATTTATAATTGGACTAATTGTTTGTCAAGCTGGTGACTCGGATAAAAATGTTGCCAAAGTAGCTGTCGATGCGTTACAAGAAGCTACACATTGTAAGGTAATCATTTAAAGCTCTTGATGAGTTTCAAGGTTCTTTCAGTTTCACATTTACTTATTGTGTAATTTGGATTGTTTTATTGATGGAAAAAAACAAAATTCTAAATGCAATTGAAAAATTGATTTTATAATGAATACATATATTAAGTTTAAGCAAATATTTTAGTTATTTTAATATTCTTATCTGAATATTTAAGTTATGTTTGTAAATGTTGCATATAAAAAGAGCTATTCAAAACAATAAAAATGAACTAAGTATTACCTTCTCTCAGGGACAGAAACTGTTATCACACTTTTGCAAAAAAAAAAAAAAAAAAATTGTTTTCAAATAGTTATTTAAACATAAAAAAAAATAATATAATTTTATTTGAAGTTCTATAGGCTAGAATTTTTTTATAAAAATTCTCTTTGTATTTTTAAATAAAACTTTATTTTCAATGCCCAAAATATTGCTGATTTTTTGTAACTTTTTATAATTGGTTTGTCAGTGGTTTCTAATGCCAACATTTGGAAAAGAGCGAATCTCTACTTTCGCCAGTTCTGTATTCAATATAAATAAAAAAATAACAGTTTTGGGAATAACAATTATTTTAAAATTTGTAACTAAAAATTCTTACTTATAAGAATTAAGTATCAGTATCGATTTCTAAAAATTGAAAATGAAAATATAAGTTTTTTTTCCTTCTCTCTCTCTCTTTTTTTTTTTTTTTTTTTTTTTTTTTTTTTTTTTTTTTTTTTTTTTTTTTTTACGGTTTCTAAACGGGCCTTGAAATGAGGAACATCTCTGCTGCAAACGGGACTTGAACCCACTATCTCCCACATGGGAATCCAAGGCGTTAGCCAATAGACCATGGGGAGACCCTAAAAAACTACATTTATCACTAAAATGAGTTACATGTCTGCCAACGTTGACTTACAAGCCATCTTCATGGCTATGGAGGAGAGGGACCTTCTCAATCTCAACGGTTCAATATCTCTTTACAATAAACCAATATTTATTAACAGCAATTTAAAAAAATAATAATAATAAAATTCACAATAAAAAATAAATTGTGAAATAAAAATTCTTAAAAAAAATGGTTGATACTTTCTTTATTGATTAAATTGTATTGAATGTAAATCACTCACTAGATAATTTAAAAAAAAAGTCTGTCACGCAGGAGCTGCATAACTAAGCACTTTCCTCAGAATTGGGTAGTGTCGAGTGCATTGCTGTAAAATTTGCTTAAAATAACCTATACAGATAAATAAAATAAAAACATAAATTGTTCTACTTTTTTGCATTTTTTATGAGCAGCTGTTTCAATTATTAATTTCCTTCCAGAGTTTTGTGTATGCGAGGTACTACACTACGTAGTATTCAAATTCAATTCAAACATAGTACAAAGTAACACCCCCCCCCTTCAGATAGACTGATTTAGTTCATTTTCATATCAGTTCTTTCTTATTAGATACCCAGGACTTATAAAGAGTTTTTTTTTTACAATACAACAGAAATTACGACCGGTATAAGGAAATTCGTAATTTCTGTCCGGAGTGAACCCCCCCTTCTAATCAACTGATTTAGTTTATTTTTATAACAAATTTTTCTCTTAAGTTGACCACAACAAAAACTGAGTTTCTTTAAAATATAACAAATATTATGGATGGTATTGGCAAATAACTACTTTGGCTCTGGAGTAAACCCCCCCTCCATACGGACCGATTTTCCAAGTTTCGTGGCGAAAAAACAAAAACTCTGGCCTGTATTGTGTTAACGGACACACACACACATATATATATATATATATATATATATATATATATATATATATATATATATATATATATATAGTAAATCAGTCCCGTAACAGGCCACGAGGGCCCTGAGGGGCAGATACTGTAGAGGTATCTGATTCGTGACCATACGGCACACTAGGGAGATAGTATGGTCAGTACTGTGCTCCGGGCCCCTGATTTTTCCCTTGCTGCTTCGACTGCTGGAGTCATTAGCACCAAGGTACCCATTAATTTTTTTTTTTTTTTTTTTTTACGGCGCATTGACAAATCTTGGTACCCATTAATAAATTAATTAAAGGCTGGGTTGGCCTAGGGACGGTCAGGGAGGCCGAATTCTACCCATGAACAAAGACACTAGAAGAAAAAATCTTAAGTGCTTGCATGGGGTTTGAACTCAGGTCCTCCAGCATATGAGTCCAGTGCTCTACCACTGAGCTAACCTCGCCCCCTATATATAGGGGAAGGTGTTGTACCTTTGACCACTTTGCAAAATTGAATTTTTTTTTGGCTTGAATATTAAAGCTAAATTCTTTTTTTTTTTTTATTTCATTGTAATTAGTATTCTATTGCTTATCATATTTAATTTTTTCAAGGTTCTAGCTTTACGTTTAATATTTTTTATTAATTTTAAAAAAATAATCATACAGTGGTCAAAGGAACAACATGTAGTTGTACCTTTGACCATGGGGTGTTGTACCTCTGACCACGTAAAAACAACACAGCAGTGCAGAAAAAAAAAAAATTATATTCAGTAATATTGTAATTAATTGTAAGTTTAATAAAAACAGGACAAGGATGTAAGCGTAATGAAAAAGCTATTTAATGATATTATGTTATGCTTAATATGCTGAAAAATCCAGTCCAATCGATAAACGTTTTAACTCTCAAGCAGATGCACTAGCAATAGTAGGTAATGGAAGCTTAGCCACATGTCTTCAGCATCAATATCATACAAATTTTCATCTTCTCTCGTAAACTTGTCACTTTAAGTTTGTTATTTCAAATATTGGATCTTAGACATTGGACATTTAATACCACAAATTTCTGCGAATAAATATGTAATAGTCTTTTTACTTTTATTTTTAACAAGTATAAAATTTCCTTTTTCCAAATCATATTTTTAAATTGTTACTGGTCATCGACATAACTCGTGACATTTATCAGACAGATCGAGGTCACTTTCTCCTCAAGAAATTTCATTCTCAGTATCAGAATCTGAACTGTCATTAGAATAATTTTCTTTTTGTTTACCCCTTTTTGGAAGGGGTTTATTTGTATGTGATGTCTAACGTTTAGGGTGGTGCTTTCGTTTTTCTTCACCTTCAATAATTAGCTTTTCAGGAATATCTGTCAGTATACGAGGTTTCCCATTAGGCCAGCCCCTATTTGACATTTTCCTTGCCTGCGCTTTTCGATGAGGCCTTACAACTTCAAGTGGAACTATAAGGGGCGATAGGTTTGAACTGCTGCACTGAGAATTGATAAAGTCAGTTTGAACATATTTCATTTATTATTATTTAAATGCTCTAAACAATTAAAGCAACCAATATTAAGTATTTTTTTAAAATATGCAGCAGAAGAACATAAAAGTTGAATTATGAAAAAATTACACAGGTGTGTTGTACCTTTGACCTGGTCAAAGGAACAACACCTAGTCGTGGTCAGAGGTACAATACCCTGGTAGTGCAAATTAAAAAGCATACTAAAAATATTGGGGTAAAGATAAATCAATTTCAGAAGCTAAACCATGTTTCTTATTGTAATAGCTACTTTGTCAAGTGATTTCCATCTAAAAAGACATAAAACAAAAAATATTATGAGGCAAAATGTCATCAATAAATAACTTACATTTTTATAATAGAAATGGATAAGTATTTTTTGCAAGAATCCTCTTTGACTTAAATAATCCAAAGTAGGTTACACAAGCCCTCTAGTGAAGGAGCTATACATTTATTACACCAAAATCTATAAAATGTTGATACATGCCGCCACAGCCTCGGTGGTCAAAGGTACAATATGGTCAGAGGTACAACACCTCCCCCCCCCCTCTCTCTCTCTCTCTCTCTATATATATATATATATATATATATATATATATATATATATAGAGAGAGAGAGAGAGAGAGAGAGAGAGAGAGAGAGAGAGAAATTTGAACGGGGGTCATTTTTGGTGTCTACTAGGTAGGATCGATAAAGATTCGAAGACATTTTTCAAAAATTCCGTCATGAGTGCAACCTCAATAGCTACTTTCCTTCGGAGGAAAGTGCTAAAAATACTACATTAATTTAAATTTTCATAACTCAATCATAAAAATTTAAATAAGATTTAAATTTTTATTTTTCTGAAATAAAAATTCGAATAAATTCTGGAAAAAATAAAAATATACTGTTATTTTCAGGGGGGCGAGGCTAGCTCAGTGGTAGAGCACTCGACTAATGAACTGGAGGACAAGGTTCAAAACCCGAGCGCGCACTAAAGATTTTTTCTTCTAGTGCTGCCGTTCGAGGGTTGGATTTGGGGTCCCAGATCGTCCCTAGGCTCACCCAGCCTTTAATTAATAATGGGTACCTTGGGTGCTAATGACTCTAGCAGTCGAAGCAGACAAGGGGAAAATCAGGCGGCCGGATCATAGTATTGACCACACTATCTCCCTAGTGTGCCGTATGGTCAAGAATTTTTTTTTTCAGTCCCTGCTTACTCTGTCCAGTTTTGTTGTATTACTTACCAAGTACATACTTATAATATACATGACTGTGGTTAGTTCCTTTTTTTTAAATATATTAGAAGTCCCTTAATCTAACTGTAAATCATTCACACAACATTTACTTAGACACACCTAACAGACTGTTATACTACTTATTTTCACACTTTAGAGGGTCACAAACATCTGTATCAGAAATGTTGACATTTTTTACAGGACAACTAAAAATGAAATTTGGATCCTTACTCTAACAAAATCTCCAAGAAAAATTAAATTGTTGACACATTTTATATTATACCTCTAATTATTTATGATAGGATGATTTGTAATTGAATTTATAAGGATTGTTATTATGAAAGGAATACGTTGAAGCAATAGTGGATGAGAAGCCTTGCCTTCTACGACATGGCGACAATGGTCTTCTCCTTCTTATCCGATGCCTTTCTACAGAACAAGGGTTCCAAGCTCTGCATCAAGGAAACTTTGTGCAAGGCCAGCTCGCAAAATGGGGAACACATTATAACTACAGGTAATAGAACAATGATAGAATCTCTTATATTAAAGCATTTATGAAAATATTTTAAAGCCTTCAATTCTCTTGTCCATAGATAGAAATTGTGGATGGTTATTGAGATATTCTTATTATAGATAATAGACAAGCATGTACAGAAGAAGAAATTCCCAGAACTAGATTAGATTTCGTATGAGAGGGTATGGCTCATACCCACCACAGTACAAGGTTCGTCTCCGCTAATGTGTGTGTTCTAAAAATGGTCATATATTACCTTAAATTCCTGATGAACTCTAGATTCTGCCTGACTTTTGTCAGTCTCCTCATTTCTTCCTCATCAAGGGTAGAAACCGCTTTCTTTTCAATCTTACACAGTCAAATGCAATATGCTTAGATGTTTTATCCTTACAAGATTTCCTTCTTACCTATATTTCTCATGTATAAGAAGGACTGTGTGTGTAATTTTCTGCTTTTCCCAAAGTTTGCCAAACTTTCTTTTGTCTCTTGCTAGTATTGCCCCTTTAGCACAGGCCACAGTTGCAAGAGGATTGATAATCCAAAGAAGGGCCGTAGGCCCTTAGCAGCCGTTTCTGAACGTAGTCCTGCCAACTTGTCTGCCTTCTTGTTGCCTAGAATACCTTGATGTCCCGTTACCCAGTAGATGAGACTTTATTGTTCTGGGCTAACTCATTTAGCCTCACTTGGCCCTCTTCCACAATTCCTGAGTTAGTTTCCTAGCTCTTTAGTGCCTTACAGGCTACCTGGATGTTAGTTAGAAAGTTTATCTTCTTCCAAAAAGCTCATCCGTTTGTGGGCTCCTGCTAAAATGAAATAAATCTCTGCCTGAAATACTGTTGGTAGTCCGAGAGCCGGTAACCGCACGTTTCATGAAGTGTTTTATGCACCTTGAAATTTTGCTACAATGTACCTCTTGGGTAGATAAGAACATATATATGTGTTAGCTAAACTTACCATGGAACACCAGGTACTGTGCAAGTGAAACAAATATTTCCCAAAAAGTTTTCCCAAAAGAGTTTTATTCAGAAGCCAACTATCTTTAATGTAAAATTAAGACAATTTTACAATGAATAATAAATAAGGCAGGCACTTTTAAGGGGGATAACATGTAAAAAAAAATCAGTTTTTATTCTATTATTAAATTAGTTTTATTCACGCTGCCATTTAAACCAGGGCAGTTGTACAAGATCATTTGAGCAAGAACCAGTGAGAGCGCAGAGAACAACCACAACTGAATGGTGGTGATATAAATAAATTACATATTTGAATCATTCCATGCAAAAAGAGCTTCAGTCCATTTTTTTCCAAATATGAGTTAGTGATGGATTCGTTGTCTCTGACGGTCACTACACATTTCTATGTTAAGAGGACTTTAGTCCAATACATTGTTGCCATAGAAACACATGTAGCAAAAAAAAAAAAAAATCATTAACGGCATTGTAGCACATGCCTTCCTTTACGCCAAATTCTTCAGGCTCCACTGTTCCCTCCCAATCCTGCCTACCCAGGAGGGAAGGTCCCCATCAAGCGGAAAAACATTGAAGACATTAAGAAGTTGATGCCATACATTTCAGAGGAGCACAAGAATTATTACTATGAAACATTGTGTTGGCCAAGAACTATAAACATAGATGAAGAAGTTCAAGACGATTAAGCATTACATTACTCATTGTATGAATTTTATATTATGCAAATATCTTACACATTGTACCATTGATAATAAACTGTTACTCAATATATCCTACAATGTGTTTTACATTATATTAGACCTTATATTTTGCAAGGAAGTATTCCTTAAGCTGTTCCATGCAAGAAGAGCTTCAGTCCAAGCACTATTATTATATTTTAATAATATAATGCATTTGTTAGTAATAACCAATGTTTCATATATAACTTGTGTCAGTATGGGGTACTCAGATAAAAAAAAAGCACATCAATAAAACAAATGAAGGGTGTAGACAGTTTTTTCTCGTTTTCTCAAAACTACTGATTATGGGCTGAAGCATGGATCGGAAAAATGGACATTAGCCTTATCCTGATTAGAAAATGGTCCACCTTTTAAAAAACCGTCAAAAAAATCTGTTTTATTCATAAGTGGATGTTAAGATTTATATAAATAAAGTTTCTCATCAAAGATTGTCATGTGATATTGTGTACTTAAAAGTAAACAAGTGAATAAAATTACATATGATTAAAAATGTATTCGATTTAATAGTTTTATTTTTGTTTATACTTTAGTATTATTATACTTTAGTATTATGTTTTAGTAATAGCTGCTAAGTTATTATCTTATATGGCATCATTTGACTTTCTGATTCCTTCAGCAAGAGAAGAATACTTTAGCAGAAGGCAGGCTGCATTCGGTCAATATCGCATAAAGAACAGAGCTGCAATTACTATTCAAAGATTTGTGCGAGGCTATCTTACACGTCGCTACTTTTCAAAATTAAATCAGCATGCCTTGCTTTACCAAAAATATGTTAAAGGTCACTTAGCTAGGAGAAAGGTCCTCGAACTTCCGTACAGCATTTACCAAAAAATGCTGATGAAGAAATATAATACTTGTGCAAGCTCAATACAAGCAACCTGGCGAGGCTACTCTAGTAGAAAATATATTTTTGATTATTATAAATTAAAAGCATGGCATAAATTTGTTCTTGAACAAAATGAAAATTTACTGAATGAATTGGAAAGTCGGCGAGAAAATCCTCCAGTCAATGTGGAGTATGGAGCTATGGAAGTAAATTTATTGAAAGACTGGATCAAATATCTATCATTCAAAACTCACCACCTCATTCGGACAAAAACTATTCCTGGTGTTTATTCTGCAAAGGGTCATTCGAATCGTCTTTCGCTAATCGAATTATTTATGAAATCACTTAATATGAAACCGTTCATTGATGGCCTTAGAGATGAAAGACTGAGATTTGTTCTAAAATTGAATGACTTCAAAAAAGAAGAAAGCTGGTTAAAGTTCATTAAGGATTTGTCTCAGACAGAAAAAATCATTCACGAACAATATTGTGTAAATAATCCTGATCTTCTCTAATTACATTTTTCTCCATTCATGTGTTTCCAGAGCGATGAAGGTTTTTGTCAGATCTTGACAAAAGCTAGTAAAGAACTGATTTTCTCTGTTGAAATTTTTAAGTCATGTGTTAATTCAAGTCAAGAACATTTGAAACAAGTGATGCGGAATTATAATAAATTTATTATTTACTTATTTAATTGATTTACTACTAATTGATTCTATTTGTATTGGAATTTTTTCTTATTCTGCTTAAGGTTTCTTCACTAGGGAGTATTCTTTTTGCTGGTTCGGCTTTTGCCGCTAGTAGTTTTTGTAGTATTATATTTCGCAGGAATCCCATCTTGCTCCTCAGGCTATATATTGTAATGATATTTTACATTACAAATTTAAAATTTTGAAAAATTAACAGAAAATTCTTAAGATAATCAAAAAGTTCATTGATATGTTAAATTCATTGGGATAAACAAATATTATTTGCTATGATGTCTAGCAGTCTATACAGGTGGCATTGATTACTGGCCGCTCCCGCCAAGAAACTTAGTTAGTGCAGTTGAGTTGAATGGAAGATCTAGTCTCATACGTGCAGTTCAGTTAAAAAGAAGCTCCAGTCTCATACGTGCAGTTCAGTTGAATGGAAGATCTAATCTCATACGATAGTGCAGTTCAAAAGAAGCTACAGTCAGTCCTAATGCAGCTCTAGTTCAGTACATAGCTAGTCTCATATGGTCGTCAGTTTTCATGAAGCCTAGGCTCAGTCCGTTAATGGAGATACAGTTGTAAAGAAGATCCTGTCCTATGCAGTTAATACTAAGCTGGCTTTATATCAGGTAATGCTTGTTTATCCATATGCCTGGATGTAGCTTATCTATGAGTTTTTTTCTTTTGTTTTGTTTTTTATTATTTAAAATTATCTCTGTTTTACTTTACTGGACTCGAACCCAACCCCTGAGATAAAGAGTTTTTAAAATTTGTATTTAAATTATAACATATTGGCTCCCAACGTAGGGGCGTAGCGTAAATAATTTTTATTTTAATTATAACATTTTGGCACATCAACGTGTGGCTATTAGATAGATAGATAGATAGATAGATAAAAGCTGTATTTAAGTTTTAACTTTTTACAGGGAGGCCACTTAATGTGCTTAAAATAATATAACTTTACATAAAAATTATAAAATATAATACTAGTTTTATAATAATGAAAAATTTATACCTAAATAAAAAGAAAAGAAGAAGAGAGAGAAACAAATATATACATATATATAATAATAATAATAAATAAATAATAATAACAAGTCACCCAAATTAAATTTAAAATAATTCAGTTTTGCACATTCAGTCCTACATTAAAGAAACAGCCACAAAAGAAATTAATCGAATCTGATAAAAGCACGGATTCTGAGGGCATATAAAACGTAGGCGCAGAGGTTGTTGAGCTTCTCACGGTCTCTTACATCCAGTAATGCAACAAGGCTGTCTTGAGTGGTGTCGTCTGCTTGGAAATAGCTGCAGATGTAGTGGCGTCTAGCTTCCGTGTACATCGGACACCTGAGTAGGAAGTGACCAATATCCTCCTCTTCGTACAGGTTGCATATTGAGCATATCTCGTCACATTTTATCTTGTACAATATTCCATTGGTAAATATTCTCAGCTCCAACCTTCCGGCTAGTCTCAGCTGAGACAAGATTCGAGCTTTGTAGAAGGTAGTTCTGAGTTGGAGGTATTTATCTACACCCCAAAATGTCTTTAGCCTTCGGTAGATTGGACTGAAGGAGGATCCACACATCTTCTCTATATCTGCTTGGACGCGTCTATCAAGATATGCTTTGACCAGATATCCTTCTTTTTCTCTCAGTGCTGCGCTGTCCTGTCTCAGGAATAATTCCTCTTCTCCTACAAGCTGGAACTGCTCTCGTGCCTGACTCACCCAGTTATATTGGCTTGAATTATGAGATGAGCTGTCAAGTTGTAATAGCCTATCATAGCACTTTTTTGGTATCCTATTGCTCGGCATTTCTAGAAGTTTGATAAGCCATTTCAGCATTAGCCCAAAAACTTTAGCTTTCAGCGTTTCTCGTCCACATTCCAATCTTAACAAGTAACCTGGAGTGTTTCGAGGGAGATGCAGCAGACTCTTCAGGAATTGCTCATGGAATCTCTCGAGAAGTTGCAAGTACCTCAAGCCCCATACCTGACTACAGTATAACACTACTGAACCACATAGTGCATCAAACAGCTTCATCCTCGATTCCCACTGTTCGCATTTAGTTCTCGACAATATTTGAGTCGTACAAGCTACGGCTGATCTTCCCTTCTTGCACATGTCCTTTGCCGTCTTATGAAAAATGCCTGAGCTGTAAAACGGAACTCCCAAATACGTGTACGCCTTATCAACTGGGACTCGTTCCTTTCCAAGAAAGAATTGCAAATCCTTCATTCTCCCGCTCTTTCTGAATGCCACCACCCTAGTTTTTCCTATGTTGACTTTAAGCTGATTGTTCTGGCAGTATTTGTCGAGAAGTTGTAGCTTTCTTCTTACAGCTTGCGGAGTATCCGAGAGCAGCACAACATCATCGGCGTAGAGTAGCGTCATTAAATCCGTAGTTGCATTGACACTAATCCCGGATTCATGTCCTTCCCTAATAAACTTGTCGAGGTCGTTAATAAAAATTGAAAAGAGGGAGGGAGAAAGGCTATCTCCTTGCATCACACCAGTTGTAACTTGTACGGGATGTTTGAGAGTTGAGCTTTGAATTTCGCTGATATGTGCATGTGAGTAAAAGTCTGCTATAAGGGCTATGGTTTTCCTACTCACACCAAAGTTATAAAGCTTATGAAAGAGAAGAGCATGATTTACCTTATCAAATGCCTTGGAAAAATCAACAAATATCGCATACACCTTCCTCTTTTCCAGCCTCAAATGCAGATTAATGACAGAGCTGAGAGAGAATATGCTATCCAGACAACCTCTTCCTCTTCTGAAGCCGTTCTGTTCCTCTGCAAGTGTGCCTGAGTATTCGGTCCAATCTGAAAGTCTATTGTTTACTAGTTGAGTGAGGATTTTTGTTAAACAGTTAATGAGCGCGATCCCGCGATGATTGTCTGGTATGGCTGGATCTCCTTTCTTAAATATCATTGTCATATTCATTTCGGACCAGCTCTTAGGGAGTTGTTCATTTTCAAAAATGTTATTAAATAATGTAAGAATGAAATTAATATGCCTGGTTGGCAGATTTTTGAAGAAACTATTAGGAACTCCATCTGGGCCTGGGGCTTTATTACACTGCAGCTTTCCTATTACGTTATACAGTTCAGATTTTGTGAACGGACAATCAAAAAATGGGTGTCCTGCATCATAGAAATTGAGATTAAATTGAATTCTTGGAGGGTAAAGTGCCTTAAAATATTCATTCCAAGCGTCAGAATTAATTATATCTAGTGGGGGATTTAGGAATTTTGGTTTAAATTTCTTTACAATTTGCCAGAATTTTGATGAATTGTTGCTTTCGTTAATTTCCTTAGTGAGATTATCGAAGTAGAATTTTTTAGCTTGGAGAATAGTTTTCCTGTAGACAGATCTAAAGTGACAGAGCTCCTGTACATTTGTTGTAGAGGCCTGTTTCCTTACTTTTTTTATTGATTGCTTGAGTGCCTTCTTTGCTTCCTGACAATCTTTATTAAACCATGGATTTGCTCTGAAGTGTGTTTTTTTATATTTATAATTTTTTTTAGCGACCATTCCCGTTTTAATTGCAGCCTCTCTAATAATTGTGACGAGATGTTCATACATTTGTGCTGGATCGGCCTCCTCGAAGATAGGTTCTACCAATGTTTGTAAATAAAGGTCAGAGTATTCACTTTTCCAGACTAATTTCATCTTTGGGGTGATTGTTGTTGTACTTGGAGAGTCTCTGCTCATTTTGAAATTTGTTCCTTTATTTCTGATATATAAAGCACAGGGGAAATGGTCCGAGGGAGAGCACCAGTCTAATACCTTAAAGTCAATAACACTCGTTAATCCTAAGGTGTTTACCCAGACAAGGTCAATAATACTAGAACCTCTAGGTCCGCTATATGTTATCTTTGCAGGGCAGTCACTTCTAGACCTACCGTTAAGTATGTACATTCCAGCAGACTCCATGATTTCTAACAATTCTCTTCCTTTCTTATCTATTTTCTTGTCTTCCGTGTTTCTGCTTGAGTATAGTTCAGTGCTTTCAAAACTTTCTGCTTCGCCTTCATTTAGTTCTCCCATTTTACAATTAGTGTCACCACCCAGGAACACTTCGCAAGCAGAATATTCACATATTTGGAGGAGAAGATCAGAAAGCGCATCAGACAGGTACTGAATTTTTATGTCTGGTTTAAGATATATGTTACCTACAATAAAGACATTGTTTTCGTTTTTGATTTTGCAAATTATCCAGTAAGAAGAATTTTCTATTATTTCAAAAGAAAAGACTTTATTTATCATCATAATTAGCCCCCCACTCCCTCTCCCTCTTGATTTATCTTTAATTGCTTTGCTGCATAATATATTATAATTTTCAAATTCGTCAATTTTATCTATTATTACTGTTAGCCAGGTTTCTGTTAAGCATATTATCGAAAACTTTTTCATGAATCGTAGGGAGTGATTGTCGAGCCGTTTAAGATTGTTTAGTCCGTTACAGTTCCAGTAAAATACACAAAGTTCGGAATATGTTTCTGATTGCTACGAGTTAGGAGTGGCATTGCCTTCTAAAATTGCATCTTTTCCCGAAAAAAACCATTTCTTCAGGGATTCCTGACTATTATTGGGTTTTGTTCCAGTTTTGCCGTGTGTCCCTCTAGATATTTTCCTCTTTTTCTCTAACTGTTTGTTAGTATTGCTTTCTGTTTCATCCGTATCTGTGTCAGATTTTTTATCTTTTATTAAGTTCTTTAAATTACTACCAACTATGTCATTAACAGTAAACACTTGTCCATTTATTATCAGCTTATCAAATTGTAATCTAGCTTGGGTGTTCTCTGCTTTAGCTTGCTTCAAAAAAGGAAGAAGGAGTTTTCTTTTTTCCCTTACATCTCTTGAAAAGTCCTGTGATATGCTTAATTTGGACCCAGATAATAAACTACATGATCTAAGAATTTTGTGCTTCATTCTAAGAGTAGTAAGTTTTACCAAAACAGGCCTATTAGAGTAGCTTTTATTACCTATTAATCTAATGAGATCTATGTCTTTTCCATCAGTTTCTACTTTCAATCTGTTGTTAAATAAATCAAGTATAAACTCTTCTAGATTCTCAAAGCATTCTCTATAAATTGAATTTTCTATATTGTAAATAATGAGATTTACGTGTGGCTATTATAAAAATCTTTTTATTTAAAATATAACAATATACAGGGTGTCCCAAATAAGACGGCTCAAACTAATTTTGCAGCCAAACGGATGGTGTTAGAAATAAATGCCAGAGGTAAAAATTGTAGGGCTTGACTTAAAATTCTAAATATGTCAATCATTTAACATATTTACTGTGCATGTGCGCTCAGCGCTAGATGAAATGTTGGGATTTGTTGACGATCCCTATTATTATGCACATCATTTTGAAGGGAATTAAAAAACAAAACCTTTGCTGCAAACCGCACTTCGATATCGAAATGAGTTTTGTGTGATTAAAATTTTATTGTTTTAAATTAAAAACAATAAAATTTTGTGGGGTCTCCCGTGGTCTAGTGGCTAGCGCCTTAGATTCATAAGCGGGAGATGGAGGGTTCGATCCCCACTGGCGACAGGAATTTTCTGATCTCAGGGCTCGCTGAGAAAATTCCTGGCTGCACCCTGGATGTCGGCGCTAATGGCCGAGATTTGTCGATGCGCCGTTAAAAAAAAAAAAATTGTAGGGCCTTACAGAGGTCGGTTATGAATGTGTGATACATGTCTTTGAGGTATTTTTTCTCAACTTTCTAAAATAAATATGGCCGATCCTCTATAAGAAATATTTTTCCTAATAGCTTTAATAAAATTGAAAATAAGGCATCTTTTTTAAGTATTTAGTCTGATTCTCCTTTAGGGATCAACTCATCCCTAAAGGAGAATCAACTCATCCCTAAAGGATAGCTCTCTAAAGCTATCTAATCTCATCATTCATGTTATCTATCCAATCCTTTGGATCCAATATTCCTTATTGGATTATGGTTCATTATTTTGCTTTTGTTCATTATTAGTGTAATATTCGCTTTCAACCATGAAGTTCACAAGTAATGAGATTGTGGATATGATTATTGTTTTTGGGGAGTGTAGATGTAAAGCTCGGATGGCTGCTCGACTTTACGCGCAGTATTGCCCAACGATTTTGCGCCTGGTGTCAAACGCCCGACAAGGACATTTTTCTTTCACCAGAAGACATCGATGAAGAGACCAGGACATCATCTTGGACCTTGTTAGGAGAAATCCCCACATCCGTGTTCGGGTGATTGCCAGACAAACACAGATTTCAAGAAGAACTGTCCACCACACACTTCAGCGCAGTAAGCCCCACCCTTATCACGTATCTTTGCATCAAGCCCTTTCAAATGGGGATTCATGAGGAATGTTCTCTTCAGTGATGAAGCCACATTTGTAAGTGATGGGTCTGTGAACAGGTATAACTCACATTATTGGTCCACAAATAATCCTCACTGGATAGGGCAGTTTGACCTCCAGCATAGGTGGTCGGTAAAGGTCTGGTGCGGGATTCTGGGCAGTAAAATTATTGGCCCATATTTTTTGGAAGGTCCCTTATCTGGGAATGCTTACAGGACATTCACCTTGGATCGATTTCCAGAGCTCATGGAAAACTTACCACTAGAGAGAAGACGTACAATGTGGTTTCAGCATGATGGTTGTCCAGCCCATTATTCCGGAGAAGCTAGGAATGCTGTAACCCCCATATTCGGGAACCGTTGGATTGGCAGGGGTGGCCCTATTTCTTGGCCACCTAGATCACCTGAACTCACTCCACTGGACTTCTTCCTGTGGGGCACACTTAAAAATATGGTCTACTCTAATCTGCTTAGCACACAAGACCAAGTGCGAGGAAGGATTGCTGAAGCCTGCAGAGCCATATTGGAGGAACAAGTATTGAGAGCAGTTGACAGCTTATGTTCCACACTTCAATGGTGTCTAGATGTTGAAGGTGGCATCTTTGAAGATACTATTCATTTTTGAAGGGGAAAAATACAGTAAAATGGAAGCTTTGAAACTTTTAGAAAGTCGAGAAAAAAATCCTTAAAGTAATGTACCACACAATCGTAGCCGACGTCTGTAAAGGCCTACAAAAAATCGTTTTAATTTGCACTTAATGATTAGGGAATGGAATGATTAGATGTGTAAACTAGGAAATGTTACGGTTGTAATTATATAGATAGTGACAATGAGGAAACGAAACTGTTGACTTGAAAGCAAAATCAGCTCCAAGAAACATGACATTGTTTATGAGTTACTTAAAACAAAACAAATTATGTTGGATTTTAGAAAAATATTATAGGAATGATTCCTGCCATACCTCTTGAAAATGATAACGTATTTTATTTAAACCTAAGATGAGAAACTAAATGAAATTGTTCTTGTTTTCATAAATACTTCAAGAATTTTGTTTGCTTATTTTTGTGAAAAATTATAAGAATATCGATCTAGGTTGGGTTTATTGCAGATACGTGAACATTGTTGAAAGTCTTCTTGCTACGCAGTGTTGGAATGGCAGCAAAGATGTCTTCCTTCCACCTCATCTTTACCAGCAGCTTGCATCCCACCAAGCTGGACTCTCTATGGTCTTAACCGATCCTTATGTCATCAAATATGTTCAGGTAAATCTTCGGACACACACAAAAATACCCCACAAACAGCTCGATGCAGTAACAAACGTCATGACCCCGCGTCATCCTCCTCAAGCCAGACGCCGACAGCATCAACTCAAAATTTATTTACAAAAAGTATTGTATATCCCCCTCCAAAAAAACTAACCTTGAAAAAAAAGGCCAAGTTCCAGGACCCCTCCCAAAAACAGTTTACCTATTAAAGTTATGATATCATAGCATGCGGCCATGTTTTAGGCCCTTATCACCTTGTCAACAACCTAATAATACCCTCTCACTTCCAACTTGGCCAGTTTTTGATAAATGATGACAGCTTTAACTTACATAGAGTTGATACAAACCCGATCGTTTTAAGTCATCAGAGAGTTTATAATAATCCTGAATCATTACCCTAAGGGCCTCAATCATTAAATGACAGAATTTTTATAATAAATCCGATCGTCAAAGCGGCCATCATTTAAAGATATCATAACTTTCATAGGCAAAATGTTTTTGGGAGAGGCCTGGAACTTGGCAATTTTTTTCAACGTTAGTTTTTTTGGGGAGGTTATTACTTTTCAGTTTGTCTTAGTTTATACATGTCCAATCAAATCAAACGCCTTTATTCTGCTTCACCCTTCCAACAAATGAATTGCCTATAACCTGTTCTGATTGACGGACAAATTTAATAATAAATGCACTAAATTTCAGGAAAAATGTTGTTGATGCTTTTTCCATTTGCAAGTCCCATTTCAAGGACCAGAATGATATGTGAAGCATAAAAACTAATTATGTCTCCTTTAAGATTAGAGAAGGCTTTGAGAGATCCTAGTGATAAGGTTATAACTGAGAATTTTTACTACCAATTTTCTTCACTGATAATATTGGCCATGCTCTTGTCCCTCCAACTAAACCATTTTTTTGAACAGTCAATGTTATAGTTTCCTTAGCTTTGGTTAAGTATTGATAAAACATTATACACTATCTCCCTTGCCTGACCTCTCAAAGCCTTCTGTGCTACTAAAGGAGACATAATCAGTTTTTAGTGAATTTAATTTAGCTAATATTCATATTGGTGAATTTAATATTTAAAACTGATTGCCGCAATATTAACCGTTACGATGCCGACGTCATCAACAGCGTAGATTTTTAAATAAAATCTTAGAACCAAAAATAACATATAATAAAATTCCCAATATTTAAATTTCACTCCTTAAAAAATTATACATATAAATAAATAAATAAATAAATAAAGCCTTTATTGCATAAGAGGAACAATACAAACAAAAAAAAAAACTATTTCCAAAAAAAATAACCAAAATAAAAAGTAATAAAAATTTAAATTCATTTCTTTTTAAATTACTATTTACAATATTTACAAATAGATGTTTCCCATGCAGGCCTCCCCTTCATGGGGGTAATGGTCTAACTTCCCTGGCGACCAACCCAACTAGGAAGTGGAGTTCCCTGTTTCTTCCAACACTGCTTTCCATTTGTCTTTGTTCCTGGCAACGTTCATCCAATTCGGACCAGCAACGGACTTAAAGACATCACTCCAACGCCTACATGGTCTTCCTCGTCTCCTCCTTAAGTTAAGCGGAATCCATTCCGTAGCCTTCAGGGTCCACCTGCTATCCTGCAATCTGGCAAGATGACCAGCCCATTTCCACTTAATTTTCTTTATATGCAGGCCTATATCTGTCACTCCAGATTCTTGCCGCATAAATGAACCCCTGACTTTATCCCGTCTCCTGTAGTTCATCATGCTTCTAAGGACGGTGTTTTGCCACACTACTAGCTTGGATTCTTGCTCCTTGGTCAGTGCCCATGTTTGGCAGCCGTAACTCACAGAAGGGAGAACACAGCTTTCGAACACCATCTTCTTGTTATTCAGGCTAAAGTTACCCTTCATTACTTCCTTTAGTGACCAATACTTCTGCCAACCTCTAGTAATTCTCCTTTGCACTTCTTTAGCTGCACGATTATTAAAGGATATGAGTTGTCCCAAGTAAACAAATTCATCTACATACTGTAGAGCGATCCCGTTGAGGCTTATCTCCTTCTTTAAGCTATTGGTCATTAACACGGTCTTAGTGTAATTTGGGATTAGTCCTACTTCAGCGCTATGGTTTATGAGATCCTTCACCATTATTCTTAGTTCTTCAGCCTTTTCTGAGATCAACACGATGTCATCAGCAAACTTCAAATTGCTCAGTTTCCTACCATCAATTTTGACACCCATGTTGAACCAATCAAATGCTCGGAAAACCTTTTCCAATAATATAATAAAGAGAGTTGGAGAAAGTGGGTCGCCCTGCCTTACTCCTCTACCTACAGAAAATTTTGGTCCATCTCTTTCTGCCTGAATATAAGCTGTATTCCCAGCATACAGTTTCCCTACAATTGAAATGTATTTTCCTGGTAGGCCTATTTCATTCATTGCCTCAAAAATGCTTGTGTGATACACACTATCAAAGGCCTTCTGAAAGTCCACAAAACAAAAATATAAAGGAAAATTATATTCTCTAGATTTCTCAATTAATTGATTTATAACTTGGAGATGGTCTGTGACTGAGAAATGTTTCCTGAAACCAGCTTGTTCTATTGATAATGTTGGAGAGATGTAATGGACTATTCTTCTATTGATAATACTAGTGATTATCAATAGAAGTGATTATCAATTCTATTGATTTCACTAGTATTTCACTAGTATACATATAAATATCAACCGTTAAATCAAAATATTAAAAATAAAAATAAAATAATAACCGTTTTTCACTACATAAAATATCAATACACCACCTGCCAACCCTCAGTCTTGCACATCTAGTCCTCCTTTACAGAAGCAGATTCAAATAGGGTAAACGCACCAGTAGCTGACAGGTGCACCAGTAGCTGACAACATCTTCGTAAAATATAAATAATAAAGGTTTAAAGCCTTTCAGGCCCCCCTCTCTCGAAGCAGTGGCTTCTGTAGGTATTTCTTTGTTGTTAGGTTGCCTACCCTGCTTTATTTTGGCGGGAATTGTAATATCAGGTAATCACAGAAACTGCATGTTCTCCGTCTGCATGTTCTACTAGTTCAGCGCCTTCCAAGTAGAGAACGCCGGCTAAGACACCAAGTTTCGGTTCGTGTTTTCCTCTTTACTTATTCTGTTATATTCTCAAATTAGTGTGTTGTTTCTTCTAATGAGTGTTTATAGAATGGTTTTATCTGCCTTTGATCCTTATTTCACTGTGAATTAGGAAATTCTATGGGTGTCAGGTATTGGACCCTAATATTGGGCATATCACCAATAGCTGACACACCCTGTCAGCTACTGGTCCCTTGCATAATTTTCTTCCATCCATTTTTTCTTTATTTAACCTTTCTATTTCGTTATCTATCCTATACCGTTTAATTCTATTTTGAACATAGTATATATATTCCAGTAGCTGACAGGGGATGTCAGGTACAATAGTTTTGGAAGATAATACAATAGTTTTGGGAGTGAGCGAAACTCATTATACAATTCGGCCAAATCCACTTCACCAAGCTGGAGAAACCTGCTCCTCACACCTTGCGTTAATTTCTAACCAAACCAGAATATCAGAAACACCACTAAATACCTTCCCAAGCCCTTTCAAAAAGGTGCTGGCGTGGCCTGAACCTCCTAAGAAAATATCGAAGAGGAAAAGTTACCCTGGCTTTGTAATTTCGGAGTCTTGGAGAGATTATAACAAACAAAAAGATCTAAAAAAACATGAAGAGGAAGAAAAGAAAAAAATGAGAGCTGCAGACAGGTTGAGAAAAAAAAAACATGAAAAAGAAGAGTTAAAAAAAAAAACAATTTTAAAAGAAAAAAAAGTGGTAAATTTGGGACCAAGAATAGAAAGAAACAGAAGTTGAAGTCTCTTCTAGTGAAGAAGAGTGGTTTCCATCCGAGGATAGTGAAGAAGATTAAGCAGAGTTAGTAGTCTCTGAAATTGAAGGTGATGGTACTGGAGTCAGATGTAATGACGATTCACAATTTCCTAGCATTGTGCCTATTGAACATCAGGTTTAGCCCGATGTGGTAAGAAATAATCATGAAGTTCCTCAGCCATACAACGCCGAACCAATAGAACCAAATATCTCCCTTCAGGAGATGATGTTTCCAGACAATAACAACACAGTCAGAGTTCTAGTTCTAACAACAATTTTGATCTTGAAGAAAAAAAAATTGGAAGAGCCTCAGACACTCAATACAGATCTTGAAGGGATCCCAGCATACAAAGAGAAGAACAAGCAAGCCCCAACCGATGTTGCAAATTTCAGACTTCCCAACAAGCTATCAGATATGACGAAGAATTAGGGCAGCTCGATGATTCGATGTAGCGAGTATCTCACCGAGAACAGCTGGTTGCCCCATAAAAATCCTGTTTTGTCTGCTATTGGTGATGAAAGACGTTTTGTCATAATTACATTAAGAAACACAAGAAGAGCTTATGAAGTTGTTGGTAAACAAGATGTAAAAATCTCTGCTTTTGCACTGAAACCATTGAATCGCTTGTGGGATGTGTTCATGAAAAGTGAACTCCTCCATTAGTTTTTGGCAAAAAATTGAATATGAGATACCAGTTTCCTAAATCAGTTAATGTAACTTTTTAATTTAAAGACTTGTTAAAAATTTTATAAATATCATTATTTAAAAATGTTCCTTTTGTGCGAATGTTTGATGTCTGTTGACGAAAACCGAAGTTATCTAAGTACTAAGTTTATTTTGCCTTTAATAGAAAAATCTTGTTTACTTTAATTGGTATATAGGTATTTTACTCCCTAATATGATACCTAATTTGAATGGATAAGAGTCTAAAAAGTCTCAGATTATTTGTGTACTTAACTGCTTATGAGTTACCTGTCTTGAATTTAAGGTGGAAAGTCAAAAATAGAAAACTTAAGTTCTTACTATTGTAATACATGATAAATTTATAATTCCTGTTTTAAAATAAAGTAATACTAAAATTTAAGCTATTTTTTGTATGACTTTATTGTCCCTGTCAACTACTGGAGCAACCCCTGTCAGCTATTGGAGAATTGCCTGACAGCAACTGGAGCAAAGTAACTTTTCTCAAAATTGGCATTTATCCTATCATTGAGCGAAGGTTTTTCAAATTTCAAGGTTTAGTAAGCAAGAGGAAAATATTTTGGACAAGATAAAAGTGAAAAAAATACACCGACATCGCCATTAGAATTTTTAAAGCTTAAAATGGACTGAAATTTCCTTAAGCATGTCAGCTACTGTTGCGTTTACCCTATATGAAATAAAGTCCGACTCGCAGGAACTGCATCATCTTAGCGTGGTTCCATTCATATCCCTAGAGTCATTTTGTATACTTAGAATAGAAACAGTTTGTTTAGATCATTCTTAATGATTAATGTAAACACATATTCCAATGAAAAGCAAGATTGTCAGCAAGGCACAAGAAACTATTCTAAGCGGAAATTACTCTTTCCGCCGTCCCAAGTTTCGCTCTACGAAGACTCTACTACGAATATGTTTCAAATTGACTTAACTTGCTTTACTAACATCCATTTTAGTGTTCAATGCAATTAAAAACACTAAACTACTCATTTTACTGTTAAATGAAATTAAAAAAAATAAAATTGTGCTACAAAATATAATTATATTTCTACTATAGCATTCGGCTGCATGACTTCCTACAGGTAAAATATCTGTCAGCTCCCCTAGCATGCATCTTGATTTATGAAGTGCAATAAAAGCCTGCCTAGTACCTCGACGTGGGCCGATGTCTGACTCTACACGGAGAATGTTTACGTTTTCAGCAGATTGTCCTACTCGCAGGAACTGCGTCATCTTAAGACAGTATGGTTCGTGTCTGGAAATTAATGAATATTTATATAGCAATATTTGGTTAAAACAATTTTATAGTTAAAATTAATATGGATGATATTATACCTCTATTATTACATGGATGATATTATTATTACCTCAATTATTACATATTATTTTATATATTTGAGACTGCTTCTGTAAAGGAGGACTAGATGTGCAAGACTGAGGGTTGGCAGGTGGTTTATTGATATTTATGTAGTGATTAACGGTTATTATTTTATTTTTATTTTTAATATTTTAATTTAACGGTTGATATTTATAATTTTTTAATGAGTGAAATTTAAATATTGGGAATTTTATTATATGTTATTTGTGGTTGTAAGATTTTATTTAAAAATCTATTAAGTAAGTATTAAGTCTGTCCTACTTGTTTTTACAACCCTGATGAAGGCTTGAAGTTCAAGCCGAAACGTCGGCACAATAAAACCATTTTCACAGTAAAATGTAGTTTTATTAAGAAGCAGTGACCAAACCCCGACAATCCCTACCTTGTATAAATTGATTTACTTCATGAAATAACTTGTATTTAACTTGACATCCTCAGCTTTATCTTCAAGTGTTTAGCCCACATTCCACCCTGGCTATATTATTTTAGTAATTAATATAAACGTATCAGTCAATGTTAAACCGTATATGTTAACTGTTCTGAAATTTACCTGAATAAGAGAACAGTAAGCTTTGATAATTTATGAAATTATTTTGGGAATAATTATTGACTTGGGGTTAATGCTGTACTAACCTCATACTTAGGCAAAATAAGTTCCATAAAAATCAATTTATTGACATTGTGAAATTTAATGAAAAGAGCTCTTCTCCTGAATCTGCAGGTAAAATAAAAACATCAACTGGCGAGTTTACTCTTCTTGACGGGAGCGTCTCATATTTTCTCTTAGATTTTTTGTTTCCCTTTCCCTTCTTTTTAGTTTCAGATTTTGTTTTAGAGAACCTGGTAATGTTCCTTGTTGTTAAAGTGTATATAAAATTTTAATGTTAGACTAATTTATTTTCTCAGGTTTTGGATAAAACAAGTGATCCAGATACCGATGAAGAATTGCTAGAAGTGAAAGCTGCTCTTTATTCTCTGTCTGGCATTGCTAGCATACTTGACGAGTCAGTCGTATATAATATGGTCCGAATTGCAACCAATAGCCGTATCTACAGCTTAAGGGCAGTAGCTGTGAATGCTCTTTGCAATGTTGCCACCTCTCCATATGGTGTTGTGAAACTTCAGGCTCTAGGTAATTAATCAGTTTGTTCTTATATTGGGATAGAATATTTTGAAAGCGTTCTCTGGGAGATTTCTAAATACAGTAAAGGCATGCTAATCTAAACTTATTGGGACCAATCCCTGTTTAGATTAACGGATTAGGCAAGCTTTTGTCATATCGTCCCTACCATGTCAAACTATCGAATATGAAAATCGGAGCAAAATAGGAACAGAAATATTCTATCCATTGACGAAGTAATATATTGAGGAATGGCCTTATTCCTAAGGGGTACGAGTTGCGACAATTTGTGACAAGCCGTATCGTCCACAATCCAAGAGCAAAGTCGCGAATCTAAAAACAAGTTTTTTCATATTCGATAGTTTGACATAGCAGGGGCGATATAATGCAAATATATTGACTTCACGAGGTGTGTTAAGCATCTGTGTCAAGAATTAAATGTAAGAAATTATGTATTCTTGTACACGATAATTTAAACTCCACTGAAGTGTAAAGGTAAAATCGATATGACCAGTGGTATCTGCGAATGGTGAAACATTCCGTTGTAGTTTGTTGTGTCAGAAGAAGATCACTGACTTTATCTCTCTCTCTCTTTTTTTTTAAATGCTTTAGAGAACATGGATTCTTCATATGTTTTTTTATTTATTTATTTTATGGTTTTACACCGCTTCTACAAAAGTCATTAGCGGTGACTATATAATTAAATGAAACTGTACATGTTGATTTCTTTTAAAAATTCTAAAATGTTGTTTAAACTTCTTGAGTCTTCTCCCAATAATTCTGATAGATGTCTCTCCAGTTTCCACTTTTTCCTCTTCTCTGTAAATTGGTGGCATTCAGTGAGAATGTGTTCCACAGTGAGGGGAGCATTGTCGCATGGAGAACATGTAGGGGGGTAAAGCTCTGTTAATAAATAAGAATGGGTCAATTTGCTGTGGCCTAGTCTCAGTCTGGCTAGAACTATTTCTTCTCTTCGGTTTTTTCTGTTAGCCGAATACCAGGGTCCAACCGTCTTTTTAATCTTAGATAGTTTGCTACTGCTGGTTGACCAGGTAATTTCCCATTGCTTCATTAATTTCTTCCGATGGTAATGGTTCCAATCTCTTTGAGAGAGGAATGGTTCTAGCCTGACTGAGTCCTGTAATGCATTCTTGGCTTCTTCGTCAGCTTGCTCGTTTCCTCTTATGCCCATATGTGATGGCACCCAAATGAAAATGATGCTCTTGCTCGTGTTCCTCAGTGTGGCAGTTACTTTATTTGCAAGCCAAAATTTCTTGACTCCGGGTTTGCTCAGGCTTTGTAGGCAACTAAAGGAGTCTGTGGCTATTATAAAACTGTCTTCAGACGAAGCGAGAGCATCATTTATCGCCCGGAATATTGAGTACATTTCAGCTGTATAAATAGAATTTTCACGGCGAAGTGTGCACTTCTTTACAACTCCGTTTCTAGTCCATGTACAACCTTTATTTATATGATTCTTCATATGTGAGTAAATTCAAACTTGTTTCAATTTTAAGTAAGACTTAACTTGTTTCAATGTTAAGAATTCTTAGTTAGACAGAGAAATTGAAAAATCAAAAGTTTATTAAATTTACATCAACCATTTGCCACAGAAAAACTTGTTTTATTTACTTTTCCCAATTCTGAAATTTTATAAAAATTATTTTTCTCCCTTGTGCTGATCGTATTACACAGATTTTTGGATAACAGTGTTATGATTAATGGGACTCTACTGTATTCAAACATTTAAAATGTATATTCTCTAAGAAAGGAAGCTATTTATTAATTCAACAAAAAAAATGCCATATGTACAGCAAAAATGTTCTCCATATGTTGTGCAATAAAGGATGTTGTTGCTTCATCAAAATACAGCTTTACCATAGCTACAGATTCATCGAGCAGCTTACAAAGACCTCAGCTAAGCCAAAGTGAAGAAATGTCGGCTAAATAATTAAAACATTGAGGAATTCAAGCAAGAGTATAATTTTGTTTAGGTAACATTCCACACAGGCTGATGAAGAAGCTAAGAATGCGCTCAGTCAGGCTAGAATCCATTATCTTCCAATGAGATTGGAACCACTATTACAGGAATAAAGTAATCGAAAAATGAGTAATGATGTAGTCAGCTAAAAGTAATAAGTTATTTAAAATTAAGAAGACCTAGTCTTTGGTTAATAGAAAAAATAGACTTTTTTTTTTGGTTAATTTAAAAAATAAACTTTGATGTGTATGAGTTATTTGTTTATTATTTCTTTATCTAATGTTTTTAAGTGGCAATAATATTTATTATAATTTGTTTGCTATTTCCTTCTAATTATATATTTAATGTAAGATTTTACATTTACACTGAGTACATTAATACTTTTAAATTGCTTTTATGCTTAGGTTGGTACAGCGTTCGGCATAATCGACATGACAGGTGGCCATTGGTTCCTCCTCGAGCATCTTCCCAGCATTATGAGCAGGATTCAGTAACTCTTGGGGTGAGAAACTATAATTGTTAATAATTTCATGGAGGATCCGATTGGTAAGGAGATGGAGGTTCATGTCTCATCTGTAGCAGGTTGAGTTCCTTCATCCATAGGCTCGTTGAATGAATCCCCTGCTGTATTATGGGTGTTTAGGAAGGGTGATAACCTATAGATATCCCCATGGAATGGCTTAGAGCTCAATGCAATGTAAAAAATAATTTATTCAGTGGAGATTGTTGACTGTTGGGAATGCAAAGGAGATTTAGTCAGGATTCAGATGTGCAATAATTCAGATCTGATTGCACGTCCATGAGGCATAGTTCTCTTTCTTTTCATTGCCCTGATGAAGGCTTGAATTTCAAGCCAATCGTTGGCAAAAGTAAATCACATTTTCTTATAAAAAAATTAGTTTTATTAAGACACCACAACCGAAAAATAATTTATGAACATCTGCTTAAAGGAGCATAGAATTAAGCAGTTTTATCTGCATATTTCATGACTTGTGGGGAACAACAGACTAGCAAGGTTTTATTTAAGCTAATTCACAGTGAATCAGTAAGAAATTGATGATTGACCCCATGATCAAAACGTACGACTTCCAAAAACTGCATTCTTAGCTTGATTACATAAAATGTTTATTCCTGCTGTGATTTTGGAATCTTAGAATAGATACTTAATATTTAATGATAATGATAATGAAATTGATCTGAATTTGACTGATGTGATCCTATCAAAATATATTCCTGAAACGTTTTAGTAGGAGATTTACTTAATTTTGGAAAGATTGCCTCCCATTTACCATGACTTCTGAAACATTTTTGACAAAATTTCACATGTCATATATATAATATACACATTTTTTATTTTACTCTTTTCCAAACGTAACAAAATGTTTAAGTGATTTTCAAAATTTGCTCCAAATTTCCATTGATTTTTATAAAATTGACAGAAGGTCAAATGTTAAAAAAACAACACTTCTTTACATACTAGCCATTTTGATTAAACTTGCCATACCATTTTCACATCTAATTTGATGCCTCTTGAGGAGCACTGAGACTAATTATCGAAGTATACAGCATAACTACGGGAAGGAGAACCTTCTGCTAGAGGACCAATCTTCTAACTGATGGCTTTCTTCCAGTTAGGCTGTATGCTTCGATAACTAGTCCTATTGCCTCTGAAGATTCATCAAAATGGTAGGGCAATTTTAATAAAAACATTTAAATGGTTCCACTCTAGAACCGACAAGCACAAAGGGTTAAATACTGCTGGATAGCAAAAATTTATGATTTAAAAAATTTAATATTTAAATTTGAACAATTTTTTTTGTTTTTTTGTTTTTTGTGGTTATGAAACATTGACGTTTTTCATCTAAAACTTCGGAATGCATGGTATTAATGTCATTTACAGGTATTCTTATCTTTTGGGATGGAGGAAACATTTTAAAATCATTTTATTCTCATAATTTAATCCAATGCAGCTTGATTACGGCGTAAAATATTTATTTTTTCACTTTTTCTTGTTTCTTTTTCTGGCAGGGGGTCGATAAAGTAGTACACTCTTGGTTCACATTAACTGCTTTATTTGGTTTGTTTCGCCCGACATGTTTCGTGCCTCTTGAGAGGCTTTCCTATGCAACAATATTTCTTGGAAATCCTAAACTTAAAATTTTTTTCACTAATATACATCTATCCTTTCCCTAAATAAATTTAATAATAATAATAAATAAAGCCTTTATTGTAGATAAAAACAAAAACAAAATATGTACAAAATAATAATAATAATAATCAAATAACTCAATAATTCTTCTTCTTAAAGCTGTATATAATAAAAACATATAAAAAATCTACTGGGCCCATCTCTGGGCAAAGGCCTCTCCCAGGTTCCTCCATATGGTTCTGTCTTGTGCAGACCTCCACCAAAGCGTTCCACAAAACCTATCCATATCATCCCTCCATCTCTGGAATGGTCTTCCTCTTCTCCTTGTGCAGTCCAAAGGTAGCCAGTCGGTAGTCCTTCTTGCCCATCTTCCCTCTTCCATTCGTGCCAGATGTCCTGCCCATGTCCATTTCTGCTTAAGTGCCGCAACGATGACATCTTCCACGCCCGTCTTCCTACGGATTTCGGTATTTCGTATTTTTTGGCTCTTTCGGATTCCCAACATACTCCTTTCCATTGCATACTGGGTTACTCCTAAGCCGATTCTTTATTCTTTTTGTCAATGTCCATATCTGCGAGCCATAAATCATACATGGAAGGATACAGGAGTTCATCACTCGGGCTTTTAGCTCTACACTCATACTGCTCTTAAAAATCAATTTAAGAGCCCAGTATTTCTTCCAACTCATGGCTATTCGGCGGTTTATTTCTTTTAGATTTCCATCTTGAAAAGAAACTAGTTTTCCGAGGTAAACTGTACTATCAGCCCAATGTAGTTTGATCCCATCAAGGAAGATATCTTCGGTTTGTTGTGCATTTGTCATTAGAAATGTCTTCTCTTTATTCATTGCAAGACCTGCTTCTATTCCTCTTGTACTAAGTTCCTTTATCATTTCTTGGAGCTGGTCAGATGATTCGCTGAAGAGGACAACATCGTCTGCAAACCTCAGATTCGAGAGATAGACTCCGTTGATCTTTATCCCAACTTGATCCCACTCCATGTTTCTAAACACCTCCTCTAGGATACAATTAAATAGAATTGGTGGTAGTGGATCTCCCTGTTTCACTCCTCTTTCGATGTAGAAGTCCTTACCAGCTCTATCCATGACTATTCTGGCCTTTGAGCCTTTGTACCAGGCTTTAATTACCTCGATAGCATTGGGGTCGACACCTTGGTTGTGGAGACTCTTGACTAGAAAGCTGTGGGAAACACAATCGAATGCTTTCCTGTAGTCTATAAACGCCATGTAGATTATTTTCTGGTATTCTATAGCTTTTTCTATAACTTGGCCGATGGAATGAATGTGGTCTATTGTGGAAAATCCGCTCCTAAAACCTGCTTGCTCTGTGGGTTGCTGGATATCTAAACTTCTTTTTATTCTGGCTTCCAATGCTTTTGCAAACACTTTGCCGACTGAAGGTGCTAGGCTTATTGGTCTATAGTTGTTGATATCTGACTGTCTACCTTTTTTATGTATGAGAATTATATCGGAAGTTTTCCACTGGTTAGGGATTGTTTTGGTTGTTATGATTTTATTAAAGAGATGAGTAAATGGTTCTACCAAGGAGTCACACGATATCTTTAAAAACTCGTTCTTTACTTTGTCTCTACCTGGGGCTTTCCTGTTCTTGAGGTTACTAATAATATCTTCAATTTCTTCTTTAAGGAATAACAGAAAGCTTTCTGTCAGAGTCTCTATCTCTATTTGTGTTTTAGCTCCTGAATCTTTATACAGCTCTGTGTAGAAGTGCGTGGCTGCCTGAGCTATTTTTTGTTGGTCGGTTATTAGATTATTTGCTTTTCCTGTGTAATCTTCAATTGCTGGGATTAATTGTTTTCCTGGTGTTATTGACTGTCGTGCTTTTTTAATGGAAAATTTGCTTTGTAGGGTTTCTTCGACTATTTTAGTATTGTATATGTGTAGGTCTTGTCTGATTTGAGCTCTGGTCTGTTTGCAAAGGATGTTATATTCAACTTTTTCCATTTTTGATTTTTTTCTCTTTTTTCTTAGCCTGCTCCCTTTGTTGTATGAGTTGTTTTGTTTCCTCAGTTAGCTTATCCACTTTTACGGATGAAATCTGTTTGGAGGACTTGGATACTGCTTCCTTTATGAGTCTCTCGATGTTGTCATAAAGTTCTTGAACCTCTCCATGCTTGAAGTCCATTGATTCTATGCTAGTTTTCATTATTTCTGAGAAGGTGTCAGGATCTGCTTCTACCGCTTTTTCTTGGTTGTGCTGGATATATTGTCTTCTTGGAATTGCAATCTCTGCTTGTACTATTCTGTGGTCTGAGTAAAATTGGAAGTTGGTATTTACTTCAACATTTCTGAATATAGCTTGATTTGAAGAGGTGATAAAATCTATTTCGTTTTTGGTATTTTCATTTGGGGAGAGCCATGTCCACTTTTTCCCTTTCCTTTTTTTGAAGAAGCTGTTCATTATTTTTAGGTTTTATGACTGGCAGAAGGCTATCATCTTGTATCCTGTTTCATTTCTTGAACCATATCCATATCGTCCCATCACCAGGTCTTCCCCCATTTCTCTGTACCCTAGTTGGCTATTGAAAAGTAATAAAAAATAAATTTACATTTCAACATATAATAAATTGTTTTTTTTAACTTTAGGGATGTTCACATTTTAAATAAAGAGAGGAACACATTAAAAAGAAAAATCAAAGAAAATATCTATATAATTAAAAATTCCAACAGTGCAATAAATAAAAAAACAGATTTAAAGAATGTGCTCCAAATTTTCCATAGTATTATAAATGAAACCTCACAAAAAAAAAAGAAATTACCAATAATCGATACCATTAAAATAGCTAAAGAATCAATGCAAACAGCCATATTCATTACCACAGATGACTTTTCAGTACTACGCCTGATTCAAGCTAGACAACATGACGAGAGGACTTCCTGATAAGGTAAGATTAAGATAAATATTATATGTTGAAATGTAAATTTATTTAGGGAAACGTTGATCGTCGGGGTTTCGGTCAATGATCTTATTTAATAAAACACATTTTGTGGTTAAAATGTATATTTATTACTGCCGACGTTTCGGCTTGCTATACAAGCCATCTTCAGGGCTGTAAAAACATATATGGTATAACAATGACAAAAAAGAATAGATAAATTAACAAACATATGAGTACTTATATGAGTGAATGTATATATATATATATATATATATATATATATATATATATATATATATATATATATATTGTGGTGTTTTTGTTGGGGGAGAAAAAAGAAAAGTGGAATATATTTTAAAGTTAATATAGGAAAAGTTGATTTTGAAAGGATTATATTATATTTTCATTAAATCTCAGGGTTCATTTAATCTATTACCAAACTCACCACATACGGACTTATGAATAACCATTTGAATAATTAAATTAATTTAACAAATTTTCTGAAATAAAAGCATGAGAAAGATATGATTAGAATCATTTCTTACCATTTGTCATTTTATGTGTTGAGACCATATTAAATACCAGGAGAAAGGTTAATTATAAATAAAATAGAGTTGGATATAATTGACTTATATTGAAGAAAAGGTATAATTTTAGATGCCGCTGGCTGTGATATAAACTTAAATACAAAAATTGCTTGACTCACATATTTGTATCAATGTTGGGTTATCTTAGAAAAATCAGAACATATTTAAAATATTAACTTATATATTAAAATATAACTATTGGCCATTATGAAATTTTAGATAGCTTTAAGAATTTAATTAAAGATTGGCAGTGAGTGAGTTATACTCAGCTTGTTTTACGGATGATGTTCTTGAAGTGAAGAGGCAGGCTGCTTGTAGTTGTGTTGAGGAGATGGATGGTCGGCTGTTAGATCTTGGAGTTGTGTCTCCCCATCATGTCCAGGTGAAGTGCTTGGGGTCGGCTGACCAGTTGATTCTGCAAAGGGTGCTCTCTCGCCCTTGGCTGGCGTCGAAGTGAGAGTGAGTGCTCTGGCCCTTCGTCGGCGCTGGAGTGAGAGTGAGTGGTGGGGGAAGGCCCTACTTATAGAGGCGTACTCCCACCACACCAAGGGTGTCTGACTTCTTCGTCTTTCCCTGGATTTTCCTGTTCATACTTGGAAACACCTCTATCGTTATCTTCCTGGGAACTTGTATACCTTATCGCTCCTAGCCGAGATATTTGGACTCTTCTATTTACTTAACACTGCCTTTTTGAAAAAATAAATACTGCCAAACTAAACACTGCCAAATGCTATCTCTTTTATTACTCTTTTATTTATTTTATTGATTGACAAATGATAATATTTGTGATGGACTTATAAAATATAAGTTAGCCTTTATTTTGAATAGGAATGCTACTCTTTGCTATGCCAGAAACTGACCTTTTCTAGAGCACCCCCCTTTTATATCATTACAATATATATATATATATATATATATATATATATATATATATATATATATATATATAGTGTAATAATATAAATCTAAATAAATATACATGTGTATGGTATACAAGAGAATACAGAGCAGTGGCGTAGTAACATACCTATCGAGAAGATTGATAACTGTCCCTTTTCACGAAAAGAACATTTCTGAAGACAGGAAGGATAGGGCCAGGGTTAGACAGGAGAGGATGTAGGGTGACGGGGTGGGGAGATATGGAGATCGAAGTGTGGCCGGAGGGAATCGACCGCGGTAAAGATAAAGGACGTGCCGGGGGTTACCCAGGTCCAGGGAAGGATAAGACAGGTGTGTGGGAACAGGACAACGAACGGGGTGGGATTACCTAACGGGAAGTTTTGAGGATATGGAAAATGTTGGAATAGGTTGAGGAGATGACTTCTTTGTCAATTTTATCATTGACGGGATTATTTTCTAGATGGATATGTATGGATTCAGAAAGGAGCCGCTTCTCAAGGTTGGGTTCAGTGGAAAGGATGGAGAAATTTCGGAAATCAAATTTATGTCCGTCCGTGATAGCGTGTCTAGATAGCGCGGTTTTAATGTCTCTGTTCTTAATGTTGTATTTGTGTGTTTTTAGTCTGTTTTGAATGCGGTTCTTCGTCTGTCCAATGTAAGTGCTGTTGCAGTTGGGTGTAGAGCAAGGAATTCGGTAAACGACATTGGATCTATTTTCTTGTGGGATTGGGTCTTTGAGAGTGGTGTATAAGGTTTTCAGTTTGTTTTTAGTGGATAGGCCTAGGTTTAGGTTGGGAAATGTGCTTCTGAGGGATTTTTGGATTTTTTCCGAGAGGTTAGGGATGTACAGAAGGGATCTGAATAGGGGAACGACACTATCATGAGAGGTGGAAGGGGGTTTGGGATTTTTAAATGAATTTATAAGGGAGGTGATGGTGTGTTTCGGGAATCCATTGGCCTTGAGTATTTCTAGGAGTCGGGATATGTTCTTGGGATGAAATTTAGGATCGGATAGGGTAAGGGATCGATATATTAGGTTTTTTGCTGTATTCAAGATTTGATGTGAGGGGTGTGAGGATTGGTAATGGAGGAGTCGGCCAGAATAAGTGGGTTTGGTGTACCAGTCGGTGGATATGGAGCCATCAGGGTTTCTTATCACAAGTAAGTCAAGGAAAGGAAGAGAGTTATTGGTTTCGGTTTCAATGGTGAATTTTAAACAGGGGTGGTAAGAGTTGAAGGCGGCTAAGATCTCAGGAATTCTATTCGGGTTGAGGATGAGGAAAAGGTCATCGAAATATTTTTTAGAAAAATTATGTCGTTGGGGAACATCGGGAGGATGAGGTTGAGGAGGTCATTTAGGGTGATATTGGCTATATCAGGGGCAAGACAATTTCCCACGGCAAGGCCTGAGGTTTGGTGGTAGTATTTTTCTTGGAAAAGGAGGTAACCAGATTTGCAACAGGGAGATAGGGATTCAAGAAAGGAGGCTTGGGATAATTTGGTGTAGGGTTCTATGGTTTGCCAGTTCGTTTCAACGATTTCAAGGGCTTTGTCAATGGGGATGTTGGTAAAGAGAGACACGGCATCGAGGGAAACAAGGGTAAAATTAGGAGGGATGTTAATGGAGGAAAGTTGTTGTTTTAGGTCGTAGGAATTCTTGACATCGTAGGAATTGTTATGGCTTAGGGCTTGGAGGGGGGTTAGGAGAAATTTACTGAGGTTAGAGGAGGGTGGGTTGATATTGGATGCGATGGGACGTAAGGGATTGTTAGGTTTATGAATTTTTGGGAGACCATAACATCTGGGGGCTTGGGAGTTGTAAGAGATAAGTCTGTAGTAGGTACGTTTGTCAATTTCGTGATTGTAAAGAAGTTTGCGGATGTGTGTGTTGAAGGTTTTTATGAGTTTGGGAAGTAGGATCTTTGTTCTTGGGGACGGGTGAGTACGTAGTGTTGTCAGAGAGAAGTTTAAACATTTTGTCGGTGTGTTCTGTCCTGTCCATAATGACAGTTTTGTGTCCTTTGTCAGCCCTGGTTACAATTATTTGGTTATGTGTTTTAAGGAAGGAGCGGGTAGATTTCAAGTCTTGGAAAAATTTATGGAAAATGAGGATTTGTTGGGGGGGCGGTGGAGATGATTGGTGATGATATTGGAAATGCGATAACGGGAAAGCTCTCGCTCTTCTTCATTTACTGAAAGGAGTTTATCACGGTGAATGAATTCGATATCAGTTATCAATTTTGGGACCAATTTGCTGAGGTTATTGATAGGTGCAGCAAAATTGGGCCCTAGTGACAAGATGTTATTAACCTCGGGAGGAATATCGGTAAAAGAGATATTGTGCACCCATTCGGGATTTCCGGATGGATAAGTTTTCTTTTTTTGGGAGTCAGTTAATATCGAGTTAAACTTAGAAATAAGTGTTTGTTTTTTATGAGTTTTATAATTCATTTTCATCGTCTCTAAAATGGAGCTAAGTTTGTTGAAATCTCTTCTATCAATATTATCCCGGAGTGAGTTATAAATATTTTCTAGTTTCTTATCTCCATAATGTATGTTGTCATTAATTTCCATTATTTTGATATTTAACAAAGATTTCTTAAAGTTATTTTTAATCTTAATAAGGTTTTCGGAATAACGGGGTGGAAGTACAATATTGTTAAGGGAGTTATCAATAAATTTTGGGAATACATGTTGCTTACGGCACTTCAGAAGGAAGATCCTATGTTCCCTAGCATGAATATTGGTCTGGGTGACGTGGGAAAGTTTGTTAATGAGGTTCTTTAATTGGGGATATTTAGATTTAATATTCTTAAAAAAGTTGCGTACCTCATCTGTATTCGGTAGATCGGTTTCTGCATTTTTCCTTTCCGTGTTCAACAAATTGGTCTCCATAGGTTTATCTGTCTGCATCCTCTGCATGGCTAACCGGGTTTGGAATCTGGTCATTCTTTGTGTTGTGTCCATAATAGGAAAGCCCCTGAAGAGGTGCAAAAAGGCACGAAACATGTCGGGCGAAACAAACCAAATAAAGTAGTTAATGTGAACCAAGAGTACTACTACTTTATCGACCCCCTGCCAGAAAAAGTGGAAAGTATATATATCGGGTCATCTTTCACAAGAATTAATATAAAATATTTATTTATCATCAGGGTGTAAAAAAATCATGATTTTTTTTAGAAAAATCCGAAATCAAAAAAATCCGATTTATTTGATTTAAATCAGATTTTTTTATTTAAATCGGATTTTTTTTAATTAAATTGGATTTTTCTACTAAAACCGGATTTAAAAAAGAAATCAGACTTTTTACATGTATCTAGTCTATGTAGGGAGCTGGTTATTACCTAGTCATTCATTATATAAACCTGTAACTAAAATATTTGTTCATTTACAATGGAAATAATGAAATAACTATTCTAAAGTGTTTTGTCTTTAGTGGATAATTTTGGGAGCTTAGTACAGAAACTATGGTCTCAAAATATAGGATAATTTTGACACTTGTATGTACAGGGTGTCCCACATTGAGATGTCATAACTTTAAGGGTTTATTCTGCACCTCATTTGTAGTTCAGGGACGCAGAAATGAGCGTCCTATTTCAACATGTAGAGAAGCTATTCAAACTTTTGTCTATTTTCAAAACTATTGGGTTTTCTTATGAAAAACTGTGTTTTCCGGATTTCTGGTCTATGTATCGTAAATGGCGACTACATTTTTAGAATCTACATTAAATTTCCAATAAGAAACACCCATTATTTAAATGTTGTCATGTTAATTAGGAGCAGCACTAAGAGCCATATAGATGTGAACTATTGTTATTAGGATTTTTTTAACTCATTCAATATTTTCTTAATCAGCTATTTGTAGACTTAGCGGTTTGCCTCTGCCTCAAAAGTTGCCTTATTTAATAAGCTTTAAAATGGTACCCTGTTGTTTTAAAAACAAAAATTATTTAAATCTATTTTTTTCTGATTTCTAAGTCAAAACCAATACATTTTCTTTAGTGTGAAGCAGAGTTGGGCAAACGTTAGCGCACGCTAAAAGCTGATACCTCTCCGCTGTAGAAAGCCAGCGCTAATCTATTTATGAAATATTGTAATTGCTAATAGCTTAAGCTATAGTTACAACATTTTGTCACCTCAAAGTTCACTTCCGGTCTGCTCTGAGCAACCTCACTCCTGTTCCACTTCCGCTTCAATCTACAGGATTTACGATCACATCAATGTCAATTTCGGTTACTTCCGGTCGACTCATGCCTATCACTGGGTAACTCCTGTTCGATCTGGCTTACTTCCGGTCACTCACAGACAATGGCACACTCTGACACTCCTTAATCTAGGTTACTTCCGGGCCTATATTCATCCCTGGGTCGTTTCCGGAAGTACCCCAGGGCCTTCCAGGCACTCATGATAGACCGGATGTGAACCAGCAGTGACCCGGAAGTAATTGTAAGCAACCGGAAGTGAAACCGGAAGTGGTCCGAATTTGTCCAGATTCATCCGGGAACTGTCCAGGAGTAATTAAGTGACCCGGAAGCCATTTTGAGAACCCGGAAGTGAAACCGGAAGTGGTCCGAAAATGGCTTCCGGGTCACCAAAATTACTCCTGGATAGTTTCCGGATGAATCTGGACAACTTTTGGCAAACTTCCGGTTTCACTTCCGGGTTCTCAAAATGGCTTCCGGGTCACTAAAATTACTCCTGGACAGTTTCCGGATGAATCTGGACAAATTCGGACCACTTCCGGGTCACTGCTGGTTCACATCCGGTCTATCATGAGTGCCTGGAAGGCCCTGGGGTACTTCCGAAAACGACCCAGGGATGAATATAGGCCCGGAAGTAACCTAGATTAAGGAGTGTGAGAGTGTGCCATTGTCTGTGAGTGACCGGAAGTAAGCCAGATCGAACAGGAGTTACCCAGTGATAGGCATGAGTCGACCGGAAGTAACCGAAATTGACATTGATGTGATCGTAAATCCTGTAGATTGAAGCGGAAGTGGAACAGGAGTGAGGTTGCTCAGAGCAGACCGGAAGTGAACTTTGAGGTGACAAAATGTTGTAACTATAGCTTAAGCTATTAGCAATTACAATATTTCATAAATAGATTAGCGGTGGCTTTCTACAGTTTCGCTAAATTAGCGGAGAGGTATCTGCTTTTAGCACGCGCTAACGTTTGTCCAACTCTGGTGTGAAGAAGCCATTACGAACACATTATTTAATTTCACGCGAATATGGTGATGTCCCATCCTTCCAACATTAGGTACACACACTTTTTGCTCTGATTAAGGATTAGGGGACACTTAGGAAAGAGTGAAAGATAACAGAAGAACATTTTGGAAATAATCACAATTATTGTTAACAAAATAAATATAGATGTTATATTTTTATGCTTTGAGGGTCTTGTTTTATGAAATTTCTAATTTTAGAAGTAGCTTAATAGTTTTTTCATTTAAATCTATTTTGTTCGCTTTATATTTGCAGGAGAGAGTTCTTTCAATACCATTTATAATGAATGTAATGAATAATCCAGTTACTTATAAGCAATAACTTATAAGCAGAAATAAGTAGTGTCTAATTTTATTAAATAGAATAGAATTAAAATTAGAAATTTAATAAAACAAGACCCTCAAATTAGAAAAATATAAGATCTGTATTTATTGTGTTAAAATAATAACAATAATGTTGATTATTTCAAAAATGTTCTTCTGTTATCTTTCACTCTTTCCTAAGTGTCCCCTAATCCTTAATCAGAGCAAAAAGTGTTTTTACCTAATGTTGGAAGGATGGGACATCACCATATTCGCGTGAAATTAAATAATGTATTCGTTATGGCTTCTTCACGCTAAAGCAAATGTATTGGTTTTGACTTAGAAATCAGAAAAAAATAGACTTAAATAATTTTTGTTTTTAAAACAACAGGGTACCATTTTAAAGCTTATTAAATAAGGCAACTTTTGAGGCGGAGGCAAACCGCTAAGTCTACAAATAGCTGGTTAAGAAAATATTGAATGAGTTAAAAAATCCTAATAACAATAGTTCACATCTATATGGCTCTTAGTGCTGCTCCTAATTAACATGACAACATTTAAATAATGGGTGTTTCTTATTGGAAATTTAATGTAGATTCTAAAAATGTAGTCGCCATTTACGATACATAGACCAGAAATCCGGAAAACACAGTTTTTCATAAGAAAACCCAATAGTTTTGAAAATAGACAAAAGTTTGAATAGCTCTGCTACATGTTGAGATAGGACGCTCATTTCTGCATCCATGAACTACAAATGAGGTGCAGAATAAACCCTTAAAGTTATGAGATCTCAATGTGGGACACCCTGTATAATGGTTTAATTTTCAAATTTTAAAACAAAGATTATTAAAATGAAGGTTTACAGAAATATTAATCACTATGGAACGGATGTTATTGTATTTCCATATTTTTTTCTGATTCGTAAATTGTAAGTATTGATGTAATTCTGCACGTTTTAAGTGAGTTTAAAGTATTTAAACAATCTTTTTATTTTACATATTTTGTCAAAACTCCATATTTTTACATATTCTGCCATAAATACATATGTTTGCTACATATTTTAATATCCTTTTTATTTTGTAATTGAAGAAATAAAGGAACACCGAGAAAGGAAATAAAACTTTACCCATTAAGTCTAGGGACTGTGTCTTTTCTAATTCCAAGAAGGTGGCTGTGTATATATATATATATATATATATATATATATATATATATATATATATATATATATATATATGCACTATGTCAATACTAGGTACAAAAGGCACGTTGTTAGTGGATAGCATTAGAATCATACAAGAGTAATAGAGAAAATCCAGGTTTTAGAAGGAGATACTGGGAATAAATTAAAACTTAAAGTGAAAAGACAGTCTAGAAAAAAACCCTGGGTGGAAAAATATCCACATTATTGGGGATGCCCATTGTGACAAAACGATTAACAGTTAAGCTGAATCCCATTCTTCAGAGCAGTTGATTGTAGCCTTCAAATACACACTAGTGACTTTACAGTCCAGGCAACAAACAGTTATAAATGGAAATTTTTGGAACAAAATTTTTGACTTTGTAACTTTATTTGCGCTGGATAGGAGGTGAACATTTCAAAAGTCCCTGCTCGTAGCCTTTGTGCAGGGGGAGGGGGGTTTAGAAGGTCCCATTTTTTGGGTTTTCACTTATTACTCAGGAACCCTGCGTCGTAGCGACATGACCATTCTATAAGAAATGAAAGCTTATTAAATTTCCTACAAGTTTTATTCAATGAAGTTTTTCGAGATATCATTAGTTTCCAAAATATCCGCTCTTGAAAGTCTGTCATTTTGGGAAAAAACACACTTTTTTCTATTCTCGACCGGATATCTCTTCAACGATGCACCCAAAAAATAAATGTCGGCTGTAGGGTTGTAGAGCACTCCATTCGCTTCAATAATATATATTACTTTACTACATTATGTATTTTCCTTCAAATTTAAAAACAATTTCAGTGTTCATCGTGATATCTGGCGACAACTGTCGACCATTGAATCTTTCAATTTGAAAACTAAAGATATCTCGAAAAACTTTATTGGGTAGAACTTGTAGCATAAATCATCTTATAGAATAGTCATCCCGCTAGGACGCAGGGTTTTCGAGATATCAGTGAAAACCTGAAAAATTGGACCAACTAACCCCCCCCCCCCCCCCCTTCCGGATCAAAGGCTACGGGTGGGGACTTTTCTTATATTCACCTCCTATCCAGCCAAACAAAGTTACGAAGTCAAAAAATAATAATAAATAAATCACTGATTTAAATCAATTGATTTAAATCGTTGACACCCTGTTTTCTTCTATACTTTTCTTCTTTCCATTAATAATAACAGAGTTCCTACTTATTATTTATGATTTTCTTTTCAATAATTTACAGTTTTTAAGGTATATATAACAACAGTAATATTATTTATTTAAAGCTTTGAACAAAAACGCCAGTCTGTCAGCCTTTTCACATCTAATTAGGTAGTTTCTCATTTGACTGTGAACAAAACCAAGGTTAAAAACATTCGTTCAACCCCTGCAGCAGTTGCCTTTCCTGTCATAAGCTGCTCTATTATTAACAGTTCTTTTGAGGAAATACAATATTTTAAGGCCGACGAACACTTCCACTAATTTAAAGCATTCACTTCGCCCACTACCTAACTTAAAAGGAGATTTATTTGCATAATTAAAAACCAAGAAAGGAACTCATAAAAGAATCAGACTTTGAATAGATAAGAACGGTCAAGTGAGGGTAGGCCCTAGGGAAATGTTGAAATGGCTGAAAAAAAGGCAGAACTAGTTAGATTTAAGTTAAACAAATAAACTAAAGTTAACAAAAAATATATATAATAATATTTTTTTAATAAAATCAATTGGTTTAAATTAATGTTTTTTTTAATGAAATTAATTGATTTAAATCAATGATTTTTTAAAAAAAATCAAATGATTTTAATCATGATTTAAATCACTGATTTTAATCATGATTTAAATCACTGATTTAAATCAATTGATTATAATCGTTGACACCCTGTTTATCATTCTTTTAGGATAACCGTTTTTCTCATTATTTCTTTCCATGTAATGGAGCTCTTTCAGATAGACTTACTGTTTAAATTGGAAACAGGAGCTTCGCCATTGTATTGATATACACTCAACAATAACATTGTTAAGCTGTTAATTATTATTCATACTTTCTATTGAGACGTTTGACTAGTTGAAACTCTTTGTGCTGACATTACTTATCGGCTTTATTTTACATTTTCAGAGCGACAAGAGCCCATTAGGAGACCTGCCTGAAGAATCCACTTCTATGGAAGGACAGGAAGATGATACTTACTGGGGTGTCCCTGGTAGGTACTTTTGATATTATAATGGCTCAGGATTTGTGTAAAATTATATTAATATATATGATTTGTTCTCCTTTACAGGTGGTCAAACACTGCGAATAAAAGAAAGGAAGTCGGCAACTCTACCTCATAATACTTGCACTCCAGCTTTTTATCACAATAGAAGCTATAGCGAAAGTAAAGCAGAACAAAGCGATGGTTCTGATTATGCAAAGTAAGTTCTTAGGGTTGTCATTAATTTGATTAATAAATAGAAGTCTGTGCTACAGGACCTGGTTAAGCTAAGCACTTTCTTTTTTTTTTTTTTTTTTTTTTTGGCCTTTTATATTTCTTTTATGTTATGGCCCAATTATTTAAAAATACTTAATTCCACAATAGCTGATTTTGAAAATACATGTTTCTGATTAGTAATAAGGTGAAAATAACTCTCACAGATTACATAGTAAATAATATCTCTCTATTCTGATAGCTGAGCAACACAAACTGAACTGAAAAACTAGTGTGTTTTGTTTAAGTATGACAATCTAAGTTCCATATGTTTTACATCTAACAACTCTAGTGAGTCTTCTCTGAACTACTCATTACACATTAGAACACATATTGTACTACCAAACAGTTTCGAATGCTACTACAGAGGCAGATTTGTTGCGAGGAAACTAAAAGTACAGACAGATTGTGGTGCACATTTTTATTATTGTTTGGAGAGGGAGGTTTCAGATAAAGCCATACTTCCCATTGACATATTTTGCTTATTTTCTCAGTAGCTCTCTCTATTAGCTCAGAATGTTCAAGTTCTTGAGCGGGTTTCGTCACGCGGATGGAGGGAGGGAAGAACCGTGCTAAGTTCCTTCATGGAACCAAGGTAAAGACAGGTAGATGCATCCTTCTCGGGAGCCAGGCAAAGGCAGAGATATGAAAAATCATTGGCACGCTTCAGACCTCTCAAAGCCTTCTAGGCCAAAACAAGGGATAATTGTTGTTTTTTTTTTTTCAAAATTATATTTTTTTCGATGTAACAGTCAGTTATATAAATGTGCATTTCGAATTATTTGTATTTAAAATATATGTGTTTAATATCAATTTGTTTGAATGTAGTTATACTTTAAATAGTTACCCCAGATTACAGATATAAACAAAGTATTATATTATTATTTATTTATTAGAGGCAAAGTTCTTCATTTATTAATCAATTTTATTTATTTTATTATTTATTATAACTATTTTGTTAATAAAGGCTGTATTCATTCATTCATACTTTAAACATTGATCTGTCTCCCTCCCCCCCATTACTTTTAATTTCCAGAATTTACATTGCCATTACATTTGAAACAAAAAATATGTTATGAAATTTCATTTATGCATATGTATGGTATTTTTTGAGTTGATGCTCAATAGCAGGGTTGAGCTCAATGTTGATGCTCAACATTCTGTCGGAATGTACCATCTCTATTGATTCCCCTTGATTTTGTCAAATCCTGGCTCTCAACCCTAATGTGCCCCCCCTCGGGCCATTTATCTGCATCTAATGTGAAATTCCCCAACCTTGTTTTCAGCTACTGTTGAGTAACTCAAGCCTACCCCCAGCATTCCTAGCCATCCCTAACACCAACTATTGAAGATACCTGATTCTTGGGCACCTTAAGGAAATAGTGATCCCTCACACATTTTTTCTCCTTTATTGTGTGTTGGTTGAATGATCTGGAATCCTAATATCAACTACTCATTAATAACACTATAAAACTCACGTATTTCATTGCACAACAGTGGTTTGATATCATGACTTCTAGTAACCCATGAAACGTGCTAAAACTCAGAGCTATGTCTATCCACTAATTATTGATTCTATTGAAATTTGATATAGTGATGTTTTCATTCCCTTATGTTCTTAAAATTTTGGTTTTATTTTTAGATATGAAGGTGGTAGGAAAAGTCGCTCAAATAGCTACACAGATAGCAGCACAAGTGGGGACTCTACATACGGTGCACGACATCACAGCGTCAAGTATGGCATTTGTTTATTATTTTTTCTTTGTACTTTTTTGTTTTCTTAACATCCTTGACATGTTGTACCTTTATTTGCAGTGAGAGAGTACAAACGCTCAGCCCAATTCCGAGCACTGGATCAATAATCACGTACCATCCTCCTCACGCTAGAAGATTGAGTATACTGTCGAGTTTTTCTAGACGTATGATTTTTGTATTAAACTTTGACAATTAAAACCTGCTTGAAATTAATTAAAATGTTTTTACTGCTGCTCTACATCTCGAGCCGATATCTTTAATCACTTACTCAGGCAGAATAGTTTTGGATCCTTCTTTTATACCAAGCCTTCTCCCTTTATATATATATATATATATATATATATATATATATATATATATATATATATATATATATATATATATGCATTGTATGGACTTTTTTTAGCTACATTCTATCGGAATGTGCCATCTCTATTGATTTGCCTTGAACCAATATATATTTATACCTTTGGAAAGTGACATAAATTTAACTTAATAGAGCTAGATATAGATAGAAGACTTGGTATACAAGAAGGATCCAAAATGACACTGCCTCAGATTGTAATTGAATAACAACATATATATGTCTGTTAACACGACAGCAGGATTACAATTTCTTTTTTTTTTTTTTTTAATTTTTTTTGGGCACAAAACTTGATATATAGTGTTCCCGTAACAAACAATTAATGATGAAGGGGTTTACTCAACTACCTCTCTAGGGAAGGGAATCAAATTACTAATTTGTCTCCATCGCCAGATTGTTTCTTATGTGTGTGTGTATATATATATATATATATATATATATATATATATATATATATACTTGTTTTCAAGTAAAACATGGTATGTGCTGTTCTTACTTTGTTTTACTGCCTCTTCTGCAACTAACCTATTTTATAAAAAGTAAATTTTGAATTTTTCATCCATCAACTATGAGTTAAGTAAGTAATATTTGGGCTTTATCAATGGGTACATTGGTGCTAATGACTGTAGCAGTCAAAGCAACAAAGGAGAAAATCAGGCGGCCGTAGCATAGTGCTAACCGCACAATCTCCCTAGTGGGCCGTATGGTCATAAATTAGATACCTCTATAGTATCTACCCTTCAGGGCTCTTGTGGCCCGTTACGGAACTGATTTTTTTTTTTATTTAGATAGATTCGATAAGTATCCATTGAATTTATAATGGAGGACTCAAAAATATATTTTTATTGATATTTGTCCACTGCCTTTTAGTAATATTTCTTTTGTTTCTTCAGATACATTACGAGGGAGCAGGCAAAGTATACTAAGCTCTTTAGGTCAACGTACTGCTCTTCCCATTGGCCTTATAACTTATGGAGAACTTCAGCATTTATCTCCAGTTACGAGACCTAAGCCCTTGTATGTCTAACAATTATTTTTTTGTTAACATAACATTATTTATATTTGTTTTTTTTATGACGTTGTTTATTATTATGTTGGCTGGGCATGGTTCTTGTTAGCGCATTTCCTCCCTCCCTATACAGGGGGGAAACCCGCTTATGAGGTTCACCTCATGGCACAATCTGGAAGTGCAGACGAGAAAATTTCATGTTTCAGAACCCATAGATTACGAAAATAATGGTGGTTAAAATTTGTTTGTGTGTGTGTGTGTATATATATATATATATATATATATATATATATATATATATATATATATATATATATATAATTTGGTACAAATGTACTTTGTGTAATTTAAAAGGTCGTTAGTTAAATAGGAGAGTCCACCTACCAGACCACAGTTTTAAGGACGAAATTTGAACGGAAAAAATCATTGCAATTATGGATTTTTGTTTGTAGGCTTCCAGGTACACTTTTTATAAGTTCTGTAATGTAAGAAAACTAATAAAACCATTTCAAAGGCAATATCTGGTTTTGAGAAAACGACAAAACTAGTATTGGTAACTAAAGATGTGTTTGATACTTAGGATGTTTAAATTTTGGTTACGTTTGGAAGTATTAGAATCAAAATATTTTAACAATGGACATGAATAGTTTGGGATCTTTGTATATTCTCTTAAATGTATCGAAAATGGTTAGGAAATTGTGATAAGTGGAAGGTGACCATTTGAAAACTTACTAAATTCTCTACAAAAAAGGTTCTGAAGCAATTTTTGAATGGGGTGAGAAATAAGTGCTAAAACCTCGAAAGTGTTAATATTGTTCTTTTTAACAGATGTTTGCCTCTGTTTACCATATTTTTAGAGCGGTTCCTCCCTCCTTCCATAGGGAGGAAATCTGCTTATGAGGTTGGCCTCATGACACAGTCTGGAAGTGCTGACTAGAAAATTTTACGTTTCAGAACACATAGATGTCAAAAATAACAGTGGTTCAAATTTCTGTATATATATATATATATATATATATATATATATATATATATATATATATATATATATATATCCGTCTAAACAGATCAAACATATTATGTTTTTAATATTCATTTTAACTCATTTCATTCATTAATATCATTTCATTTTGGCGGCCTGTGGTATCAGCCCCAAGATCACGTGAGACAAAGGAAAAGATTGCTTGAACTGTGGTCACAAAGTGCATAATAAAATTCAAGATTGCCCTGCTGTTGGCTCAGTTTGTAATTACTGGAAATCTTTGAATCACTGAGCTCGATGCTGTTTGAAAACAGGCTCTATAGTAGAGTCTAAAGAGTCTAGGAATATGAATAGGGTGATCTAGAACTTGGAATAGTTAGCCAATTAAAATGCTATTACATCCCCAAAAAAATACCCCAAAAAACATAAATGTGAAATAGAGGCCAAGTTCCCCCAAAAAATATTTGCCAATACAAGAGATGATACAAGAAAGAAATGTTCAAGTTCATTACTTAGCCCTTTCCGTACCGTGGACTGATCCAGCAGTCGAGAGCGGTCGGGACCCACATACCGTGGAATTGTGTAGAAGTCGAAGGAAGACGCCGGTGTACAAAGTCACGGATCAAAAATGAAGATGGAAAATGTATTTGCCATAGTTATTGAGTATTTAATTCCCTTGCTTATTATTCATAAAAGAAAGGGCAAATGGTAACTGAAAAAAAACCTTCTTTTTTTACTCGTATATATAATATAGCTTTTGTATTACTTATTTTTAAAGAAAGTTATTCAACTTAAAATAATTATTTAAATGCCAAACTAATTCAGGATAAATAAAAATTAATAATCGTTGTAAGCAAAATAAAAATCAAAATAATAAAAGACGAGTTTAAGTACGATGAGGAGATCGCTGAAAGTCGAGGCGCTGTGACCGAGAGTGGGAAAAGTATCCCGTACAGAGGGCCCGAAGCCGGGTGCTAGTATCCCTTACAGCAGAACACACTCCTAGCTGCTCTTTGCGTATGGAAAGGGTTAGAAGACCTATTAGTTACTTACTAAGAACAGTAAAGGCACTTCAACTGACCTTTAAAAACAACAATAAAAGTACTTATATCCAGTTACTAAAAGATCACTTTCCTCAACCAGGTATATTCTTAAACTTGGCAATGTTTTATTTGTGCCGAAATTATCTTTAGAGAGAAAACTAAACATTGCCAAGTTTAAGAATATACCTTGTTGAGGAACGTGATATTTTAGTAACTGGATATAAGTATTTTTATTGTTGTTTTTAAAGGTCAGTTGAAGTGCCTTTACTGTTCTTATAAGTAACTAATAGGTCTTCTAAGTAATGAACTTGGACATTTCTTTCTTGTATCATCTCTTGTATTGGCAAATATTTTTGGGGGGAACTTGGCCTCTATTTCACATTTATGTTTTTTTGGGAGATCTCATTACTTTTTTCTAAGTATTAATTAAAATTTAGTTGCCGCATACCTACTTGCTTCTGCACTTCATATAAAACCAGGGCCTTTGGATTCTGCATAAAGTTCTCCTTACTGCTTGATATTTGATACCAATAAGTAGCATACCTATCTACATCTAATCACTAGACTAGAAAAGTTAGAAGCTATTCCAGATGACAGTACTCTAGACGACAAATCGATTGCTCTCTTAACTAAACTATTACACTGTAAAAAAGTCCGTCATGCAGGAGCTGCATAACTAAGCACTTTCCTCAGAACTTTTGTAGTGTAGACTACATTACTGAATAATTTGCTGTAAATAACCTATATAAATAAAATAAAAACGTGAATAGTTCTGCTCATTTGCATTTCTTATGAGAACTGTTCAATTATTAATTTTGTAAATAATTTGCTTCCAGAGTTATGTTAATATATGATACTGTACTACTTAATAAATACACAAAAACTTCATTTTCCGTCTTCCGATCTGACGCAGGAACAGGATACAGTCCCCATAGTGGGAGATAGCGCTCCTCGCAGCGCCTTTGGGAACCTACGTCTGGCCGGCTAATTCCAATGAAACAGAGTTTAAAGTAAACCCTCCTTTCCAATCGACCGATTTACTTAATTTTTACAACAATTCTTTCTCATGAGATAACCATGACGTATATCGCGTTTCGTTACAATACAGCAGAAATTACGACCGGTATGAGTATATTAGTACTTTAGGTCCGGAGTAAACCCCCCCCCCTCCAAATAACCCGATTTAGTTTATTTTTACAACCCATTTTTCTCTGTTGATTACCACCACGAATACCGAGTTTCGTTGAAATGTAACAAAAATTACGGCTGGTAGTGGCAAATTGGTAATGTGGGTCCGGAGTAAACCCCCCCCCCTCCTAATAAACCGATTTAGTTTATTTTTACAAAGTATGTCTCTCTTTAGGTCAACATAACGAATACCGAGTTTCGTTGAAATATAACAAAAACTACGGCTGGCAGGATCAAATTAATGTTTTGGGTTTGGGGTAAACCCCCCCTCCCGGTGGACCGATTTTGGTGGTTAACGAACTCGTTCAATCATTTGCTAATTGAATGCTGTATACCAAGTTTCGTGAAGAAAAAACAAAAACTCTGGCCGCTATCGTGTTAACAGACATATTTATATATATATATATATATATATATATATATATATATATATATATATATTTTAACGGGGGTCATTTTCGGTGCCTACTAGGTAGGATCGATGGAGATTTGAAGAAATTTTTCAAAAATTCCGTCATGAGTGCAACCTCAATAGCTACTTTCCTTCGGAGGAATGTGCTAAAACAGGAACCATATTCCGAGAATAAAGATCACAATAGGGAAAGTGTAGAAGGCCTTCAAGAAAAAGATAAGAACAAAGACGATACGTTTTGGGTTTGTGATCCTAAACATAATTTAGATGACTCGACTTTGAAAAACTTAGTATCTGCTTTCAAGTATATTATGCAGTTAACCCCTACGACTTTATTTACAGCATTTAACAAAGAAGTCAAACCTGTTGTTGTTAGGATGCGAAAACATCAAATAAAGGTTCTCCTTGCCAAGACGATTCATTTGATACCCCACATGATGGGTTTCAGAAGGAATGATGGCTTTCCAATGGAACAAAAAGTACAAAACATCATAGGTAATATGACACTCCCCTATCAAGACCTACCTGTGTGTCAAGTTTGGTGAAAATAGGCCAAACGGTGTGGATTTGTATAAGGAACAAACATACAGACAGATAGCTGAAAGACCTTTTTGACCTAGCCTAGTACATTCCCCGGACCAAGACCTACTTGTGTACCATGTTTGGTCAAAATCGGTCAAATGGTATGGATTTGTATAAGGAATAAACAGTTAGGCAAACAGCTGATAGACTATTATGAACTAGCCTATGACACTCCCCGGATCAAGACCGACCAGAGTGTCAAGTTTTGTCAAAATCAGTCAAACGGCGTGGATTTGTATAATGAACAGACAGACAGCTGATAGACAATTTAACCTAGCCTGTGATTCTCCCCGTATCAAGACCCACCTGTGTCCCAAGTTTGGCCAAAAACGGTCAAACGGTTCGGATTTGTATGAGGAACAAACATACAGACAGACAACTGATATAAGATTTTGACCGAGCCATATGCGTCTAAATGTTAATGTCTAAAATCAAATATAGGTTCTTCATACCGAGACGATTCCTTTGATACCCCACATCATGGGTTCATTTGATACCCCACATCATGGGTTCATTTGATACCCCATATCATGGGTTCATTTGATACCCCACATCATGGGTTCATTTGATACCCCACATCATGGGTTCATTTGATACCCCATATCATGGGTTCATTTGATACCCCACATCATGGGTTCATTTGATACCCCACATCATGGGTTCATTTGATACCCCACATCATGGGTTTCGGACGGAATGATGGGTTTCTGAAGGAAGTACAAAACTGGCACCCCCCCCCCCCCGCCCCGGAAGCGGAGTCAAACACAACTTTTCAGGATTTTTCGATTTTTTCCTTTAATAAAACCCTCATACCTATCATCCTGCAAAACTTCAAGTCTCTGGCATCATGGGAAGTGCCTAATAATTTTGATGAGTCAGCGAGTCCTATAAATCGCGATTTTCGATCGCTTATATCTCAAAAACTATTCGATGCAGAATTATGAAAATTTTCAGTTTTACTCACATCTAGTAGTATAATACCTGTATAAAATTTCATAACTTTATCTTTACCTGGTTGAAAGTTATGAGAGGGTAAATATCGGCTCTAAGACCTCCTGTAATATACACACAGTATGCTTAGGCCGGAACTTGGCCTGGCACACTACTGTGCGCCTAGATTTTTTCTGAACTAATTGATCTTATTTAATTTATTTTTAACGTTTTTGTGACACATTTTTACCGATTTGGGGGGGGGGGGCTGCATCCACCCTTTATGTGGTACCTGAAAGCATATTAACACAAAAAACATAGATACTACAATTTTTTTCGCGCGAATTTTGCCCCCAAAACTATGTTCTGGTTCTGGACGGATTCTGCTGGTTAAACAATTAGACAACAGATTTTTTTTTACTGAATTTCATTAAAATCGGACCATTTTTCAGCCTGTGAGGGAGCGAACAGAATATGTATATATATATATATATATATATATGCACATATACAGTGGAGTCTCACTTACATGAATGTGAGGGGGAACGGAAAATGTTTCGTGTAAGTGAATATTTCGTAACTGAATAGTACTACGTTTCGTGGCTATTTTAAGATAAAATAAATTCTTCATAAAAAAGTCACAATTTTATTGTTTGTACATATTTTGTTGTTAGATAACATTGCACATTATTATATTTTCAAGCTTAATATCACAAAAGTCTCCTCAATACTGATAATAGTCGGAAGGGTTGACAAAGGTAATTTCATCTGTTTAGCTATGTCTATTTTTGTTTGAGTTGCCTATTCAAAATGGCTAGTTGCCAAAAATGTGTTTAAATTGCAGAATTTTTCTCAAACTAAGTTCAATAACATAAATTAAGCCATTTCCGCCGACTGTAAGGTATATTTAATGGGCTAGAGGGTAGATTTAGGCTTGAGTCTGTCAGATCCTGTCCGTACATGTCGAGCTGCGTACCCCCCTCCTTCTCTTCAAATCATCCCCCTTCGGTTCACCAAAGTTTCTCAATGCTGACTGTCATATTTAGTTCACGAGTGATTTTTAAAAAGTGCACACATTTTTAGTAGTCGATGAAATGGATACTTCAATGTTGTAAGCACATTTACTTTTTCTGTTGAATTTGCATTGTAAATATTGACTCGGGATTTGTTATTACAATATGTTGACTGTATTTTAGTGTGTTTTTGATCATTCAGATATATTTTTTTACAAACTTGTGAGCTTTTGAAAGTCAGTGTTACATATACAGTGGAAATCGTTTATAACGGCATCGCTTATAACGGCGAACCGGTTATAACGGCGAAAAATCCATGCCTTAGTTTGGCCTGTCATATAAATGCATTGTAAAAATATCGCTTATAACTTGGTCAGATATATAACGGCGTGATCGATTATAACGGCGAAATTTGGCGGATAGTGGGGCACCGAGATCGGTTAGAGTGGCGGGATGTTGTTCCCACTTCTGTGGACTGGTCTCCCACACCTTCCACCTAGGACTCCTTGGAACATAGATTTATTCCAGGAACAGAAGGGACGTTCAGGGGAAAGAAGGGATGTTATTAGCACTCTCGGTGCGGGTGTCCTTCCAGAAGGACATTAGCGACCTTACCCGCGTACGGGTGTCCTTTCGGACACTCCTCCATTACTTTTACGTTTAGATTCAAAAGGCTCGTAAATGGAGGGGATTCAATATTACAGATTCAGGTAAAGACAGTTGCCTTCAGTATTGTTTGGGCTTTCCAGCAGTGTTATCTGTTTTCAAATCTGACTGGAAGAATTTGTAAACTTTTTCTTCAATAAATAGTTTATAAGTTCGTACAATTTATTATATAATGGATATTTACTTCCTGATTTAATATATTTAAATACTATTCACATATTTTTTGTATTGTTCCTTTAGTAACATCAAAAAAACGTGTCGATTTGTACCACTTCCGGTAATACCTTGTGTGGACCTGACCCTTACCGTTCTTCCGTCCAACGAGTCCGATTTACATGAATCTTAACCATTATGCCACTCAGCATCCTCCAGTTGGTAACCCTCCGCGAAGAAAGCAACTTAGGTGTAAGAGTTGCCACAAAAAAAATCCACGTGATACTGCCCTGAGTGTGAAGAGTGTCCTAGAGTCTGTCAGGAGAAAGAGTGTTTTTTGGCATTTCACGAAAAAGAAGGCTTCCGAATAATTTAGGGCTAGCTGCTACTCTAAATAGTTTTCGTTTTTCTAAAATAATTAGGTTAGTTTTTTAAATAATTAGATTAATTTGTTTAAATAGGTTCAATGTAAATAGTTTTTGTTTTTATTGTAATAATTAGTTTAAATTTATTCACCATAAATTATCATTATAAACAGCTTTGTAACGAAAATATGTTGTAATTTCAGTAACCTAATAATCTTCAATAAATATCTGGTGATTCAAAGTAAGCATTATGTCAATATTTTTTTTTTTTTTTTTTTAACGGCGCGACAAATCTGGGGTAATAGCACCGACATCCAGGGTGCAACGAGAAATTTTCTCAACGAGGCCTGAGATGAGAAAAATGAGAAAATTCCTGCCGCCGGTGGTCATCGAACCCACCATCTCCCGCTTATGAATCTAAGGGGCTAGCCACTAGATCACGGGATACCCAATAATTTTTTATTTTAGTTATGTTTGTTTTTCCTAAATGGAAAGTAACACAAAGTGCTAAACCAACGAAACAATGAAGAGGGCTGAAAATGATAACGGTAAAGGGTGATTCTTGACCTCATTCTATTAGTTTTGAATTGAAAAGAGAAACAGTCTTATACCTGCAAGGGCTGAAAAACGCATTTTGCTGAAAAATAAACCTAAACTAAAATAAGTTAGGCCTGGGAGAGGGGGTGTAAGTCGGTAAGGATGAAAGAAGGGAATTGCTAGGTTGTAAAAGAGGGCTGTAAAAGGTGCTTTTGGGACACACAGACAGAAACATTTTCTGGAGGCTGGGAAGAAAAATCGAAAGGTGGTCAAGATAGATTTTACAGCCCCCTTTTACTAGGGTTAGTTACTAGCATAGTTAGCAGTTGTGGTGACACGGAGTCATAGTTAGGCCTGGGAGAGGGGGTGTAAGTCGGTAAGGATGAAAGAAGTCCTTACCGACTTACACCCCCTCCCCCCTCCCCCAGGCCTAACTATGACTTCGTATCACCACAGCGGCTAACTATCTCCATCTCATTATTATAGTATGTTAGTAAGTTCAACCCAAGGTGAAAGTTATTTTCACAAGAGCAAGAATTGTCATTCTAATCAGTTAATTTGATTTTTCTACACATATATTCCAAGAAAAAAGTTGTAATAATTGATCTCATACCAATGTAAATTAGCTGATTCTCACAGATTTGAAATAACAACTAAAATAATTATATTTGCAAATAGTGTTCAACGTTAATGTTAAAATAATTGAAAATGTCCAAAAAAATAATATTTGAACCAATAATTATATATGATCGGTAATTATTATTTGCTATTCTAATAAAAATTATCAAAAATTATTGAGTTTTCTTTTAAAATAAATAAACATTAGGTGTAGATGTAGCGGGTTTAAATAAACTGACTAATGCGCGTCTATTGATACTAGCCCGCAAAGTAGGTGGAATCCCTCGCGTACGGACTGTCCCTCCTGAAGGACACTTCCGAAAATGCAATTACGGTTAGTTTTCTTTGTTGCATTACTATTAAACTCATCAGACATGATTAAAAAAAAATGTATCCATGAAAAATTCAAACAAAAAATGCACCCGTAACTGAGGTATTTCCAAGAAATGACACCCGCACCGAAAATGTTAGTGTCAAATTCATTAATTTAATATCAAACCAGAGGTCCTTAAGTATTGAAGAAAATACAAATATTGCTTGATTATTGTCTTTTGAAAGAATTCGAGGTTTCACATTCCACAAAACTTTGAGCTAACCCGTAGAAAATAAGAAACAGCTTTGAAAATGACTCATTTCATTAAAAAATTATTATAGGTTCTATGCATTCTGATTTAGATGAATCATTGCTGAAGAATTTAAATGACACTCCTGGTATAAGGATCTTCTTGAGTTGAGATTTTAAACCTTAGTATTAATGAATTTAATTCCACTGAATCTAAATCCTAAAGGCGTGAAGATTCGAGGAAGTCAATAACACTCACAATTATTCATGTCAATAGAACAATTGAAGGGCTCAGTGCCAAAGGTGACTAACCCACAATTTGAAATAACTGAAAAAATTGCTGTTAAATGTAAGGAGAATCTGAATAAAATTAGTGTTGGTGACAGAAATGATTTTAATTGGACCAATTAAAATCATTTTCTCAGTTATTTCTAATTGTGGGTTAGTCACCATTGGCACTGAGCCCTTCAATCATTACTTTCCATTAATATTAACAGATGCTTAAATTTGTATTGAATTTTGAATTTTCAGAGTGAACGTTCCTCCATGGATTCATCTTGAAGAAAAAGATGAGCCCGACTTTTCAACCTTAGATCAGGTCACACCAGATGGCCTTTCTGTACAGTCTGTCACTCCTGGTAAATTGATTTTTTTTTTTCTTTTAGGCTTATTTTTAAAATTACTTTAATACCAACATGAAGAGCATAATATCAAATAAATTAAATTTGAGAAATAGTATTATTTAAATTTGTTTTGACATAAAGTAGAAACTTGATTATCCAGACCTCCATTATCCGGACGCTCTGTTATCCGGACGACAGGACGAAGCATTAGAGGAGGGGCGGGAGGAGATTTTACTAGCGAGGGGTGGTCGTGAGGAGGCGCGGGAGGTAGAGGGGGTGCGAGGAAAGGGTTACCATGGCTACCTTCCTCTACATAACTGTACCTTCATGTGCTGCTCTGAACTAGTAGTGCTTGCTCAGTTGCCTATTTACGCTGTTGAAGAGCGAAGTCAAGAATTGACTTGTCACATTCTTATTTTATTTTACATATTTTGCAAGCCATGTCAAGGAGAGGGCAGTGTTGCGGGGCGGAGAGCCACGCGACCCGCCTGGTGAACTCTAGGAAGAGAGGAAGGAAGGTGGCGTGCCAGATGTCTAGATCCGCCTTTCCTGGAAGTCTAGAACGCACTGGATGGGTCCAAGTCTTCTGAGAAAAGGAAGCTTCTAGCCCCGACTAGTCGGTTCCACGGACCTTTAAATAGGGGACACCCGTCCCCGGCAAGTCAGTCTGATGAAGCCTACTGCCTGAGGACGTCGGCACCGTGTCCAGCGCCATGTCAAGTAGCAAACGTAAAAGAGTTGTGCTTAGCATCAAGGACAAAATGGACATCCTAGACCGTCTGAAAAAAGGAGAATCCGGATGTTCCTTATCTGAATCATACGGAGTGGGAACGTCGACCATTTCCGACATTAAGAAGCAATCATCTTCTATTTTGACCTTTGCGAGCAAGCTGGACAGTGACAAAGGGAGTTCCAAACGCAAAGCTATGAAGCGGTCGGTGAACGAAACACTGGATGGCGCTGTTTTCACTTGGTTTCTTCAAAGAAGAGCTTTAGGTCACTCCATAAGTGGACCATTACTAAGTGAGAAAGCTATATATTTTAATAAGAAATTAGGGGGTGACCCAAATTTTGATGTCAGTTCAGGATGGCTAGGAAAATTTAAACTTAGGCATGGTATTCGTCAGCTTGACATTCAAGGTGAAAAACTTAGTGCGGATGCTTCATCAGCAAGTCTCTTTACCCACAAATTTGAAGATCTTATACACACTGAAGGGTATGACTTGGACTTAGTTTACAATAGACATGCACGCCGAGGCTGAATTTTCCGGCTGCGGCGCGCTGGACTAAAATGGCTAATTTAATTTTTATTTAACCCCCAAGGGAGTTGTTAAAATTTTAATCACAGTATATATATATATATATATATATATATATATATATATATATATATATATATATATTTGTCCGCTATTTCACAGGCTCAAGAATGGTCAGATTTTGAAGATCTTTGGTACAAAAAACGTCTAATTTAAAACGTCAAGTTCGTTAACCAGTAGAATCCGTCCTCCGAGTGGTGTTGGCGAGAACTTCCCGCGAAAAAAATCGTAACGCTTATGTCTTCGGGTTTATATGCTTGCAGATACTCGCGTAATATATTCCTTAACATACGAAAACAAATGAAACCGTTTTTAAAGCGATATCTGTAACAGTTTTTGATATAAGTGGAACAAATGTTTATGTAACTCATTTTCGGTTTGGGTACATCGTGGGTTCGATCCCCACCGGTGCCGCCGCGGCGGCAGGAATGTTCTCATCCCACGGCTCGTTGGGAACATTCCTTTCTGCACCCTGGATGTCGGCGCTAATGGCCTAGACGTCGATGCGCCGTAAAAAAAAAAAAAAAAAAAAAAAAAAAAAAAAAAAAAAAAAAAAAAAAAAAAAAAAATTATAAAAATTAGTCTATAAGCCAAGAAAATGAGACACTTAATGATAATAGTGTTTTCACGGGGCGAACTTTGTCGGGGAGTCCTAGGATACTGTCAGTTTCCTGTTGTGGTTTCTTAAACTTCCTTTTGTTTGAGATTTGGAAATTCCTTCACATCCATCACTATCTCCTTCTTTCGTCTTCATCTTCTTTTCTTTTTTTATTCTCTATTACTTATTTCGAAATCCTTACATCTTCAGCCTGAAAATTGACCCTATTTCCGAATGGCACGCTGTATACCTAGCAACCCAATTTAATTGGGGAGCCCATTTTATTTCGTTTTAAATAAAGTTTTCTCTCTTATAGTTTTAAAGGAAGATCAAACCCTATCCATAAACTGTATTTATTCCTTTACAAATAGCACTAGGGCTAAGAACGGAACCGCGCTAAGATGACGCAGTTCCTGAGAGTCGGACGTATTTTTAGTTTTATATCGTCGAGTATGTTTATATAAAATTCTTTTATTTTAGGCTTTTCTGATACAAACTTTGTCATTTTCCAATCAACGATCACAACACACAAGCGTTTAATCGATCAGAAGGTAAGCACAAAATGGCGCCGGCCGGTCACCATGCTGTACACTAGTAGATTTAGATTTCCTCCCCTCGGCGCGCCGACTGAATAGGTTCGGCGGCGGCGGCGTCATTAAAACCCGGCGTGGCGTAGCGGCGCCGGCGCGGCACGCATGTCTAGTTTACAATGCTGACGAAACAGGCCTTATATGGAAAAGTTTACCCTCTAAAACTTTAGCATCCAGGAGGGAAAAAGCAACTCCAGGATACAAAGCCAGCAAGGACAGAGTTACACTGATGGTCTGTGCAAATGCGGCTGGCACTCAGAGACTTCCGATGGTTCTCATTGGGAAATCGAAGAATCTGAGGTGTTTCAAGAATGCTAAAATCCCTCTGATCTACAAAAATCAATCCCGCGCACGGATGACATCAGCTGTATTCTTGGATTGGTACGAAAACACATTTATACCGGAGGTTAAAAAATTCAAAATACAAATCGGCAAGGTAGACAAGGATGTTTTACTAGTGCTGGACAATGCCAGAAGCTTTTAAGCACGATGGATTTAAAGTGATATTTTTACCTCAAAACGTAACTTCAATTCTCCAACCCATGGATCAGAGTGTGATTGAAACTTTGAAAAGAAACTACAGGAAACAACTTTTGCATCGTTTACTGCTTCATCATGAAGAAGACGGTGACAGCGCCTATAGTGCATTCAAGAACCTTAATTTTAAGGATTGTTCGTACATGGTGGTGTATGCGTGGGAGTCAGTTTCATCAGAAACCTTAAGGAGATCATGGAATAAGTTATTAAAACCATATTTCGAGTCTGAAAAGACAGAAAAAGAAAGTCATCCAGGAAAATATTGAAAATTTATGCCTGGAGAATTTGCAAATGGCGAAACTCATAGGAGAAAGTGACGAACAAGATGTAATTGAGTGGCTAAATTCTGATTTAAATGGCCCAGGATTTCAGACTCTCGCGGACGATGAAATCTTGGAGTCTTGCCTTGAAAACACGGAAGAGGAAGAGGACATTGATGAACCACCTGCCACAGTAACACCAGGTCCTTCTCATGCAGAAGCTCTTCAGACCATTGACGTGGTTTTCATGCGGCTTGAGAGACAAGAAGAGGCAGAAGCTGTGCAGCTTCTACAAGAAATGGAAGGCAAATAAGCAAACAAAAATAATCGATTTTTTTAAACCTTTCTAACTGTTTTAAATTAGTTTCTGTACTTAACTGTGAACATAGATTATTACATTTACATACATAAAAATATTATTAACTATTATATTGCTTTAAATTTTCAATAAAGAGTTCATAGTTTTTGAAACTTTTTAATATTCCATTGTCCGGATTTTCGATTATCCGGACTGACCTTGGTCCCAATTAGTCCGGATAATCGAGTTTCTACTGTACTGTCAGGTTGAAATTATTATTTGATAAATAGTGCCTCACACACACATGCACAACCTAATCTATCTAATCTTCATGATATACATATATATATATATATATATATATATATATATATATATATATATATATATATATATATATATATATATATATACACACACACACTCTTTCACACTCTAGCATGTACAAAAATGGTCCAATTTTGATCAAATGTGTAAAAAAAAAATACTTTGTCTAAATTGAAAGGTATATATACCTTCAATTTATTTATTCAATTTAGATAAAGTATTTTTTTTTACACATTTGATCAAAATTGGACCATTTTTGTACATGCTAGAGTATATACCCTTATATATACAGAGTATATACCCTTATATATACAGGGTGTCCCAAATTGAGATGTCATAACGTTAGGGGTTCATTCTACGCCTCATTTGTAGTTCAGTGGTGCAGAAATGAGCGTTATATCTCAACATAAAGCTGAGCTACTCAATCATTTTCAAAAATATTGTTGTTGTTTTTTCATGAAAAACTGTGTTTCCGGGATTTCAACCTCCAAGTTTACAAATAGCTGATTAAGAAAATATTAAATGATTTAAGAAAACACTAATATCCATAGTACACATATTTTTGGCTTTTAGTCAGGGCCGCCACATCTCAGAGCCGGGCCCAGGACCAGATTTTGAACATGGCGCCCTATCCATATTGATAAACCCTCCCCCTTCCCAAACAGAAATCATGATTCCCTCACTAGTTGCTCTTAATGGAATAAATGAATAATAAATTTATACTAATCTGCAATGTATTATTAGTACTTAATCAATAGTACTTATACTGTTTAATGGTTCCTCTTGGTACTTAGTAATAAATCAAAATACCATAATGTAGGCTTGTGCAATTCTTCTGTGCCTCTTCCACTCCTTTATGCATCATTAATTTGTTTGAATCGTACCTCAAATCCCTTGATTTTTTTTAAGAATCTAAAGAAGATTTTTCAAGCTGCTTTCAGAATGCTGTGTGATTTTTATTTTTAAAGTCTTCAGTTTTTATTCTCCACAGTTCTCAATCATTTCTGAAGTTGTGACCTGAAGGGGCCGTCCTGAGCAAGGGTCGTCAGAGGTGCTCACACGACCTATTTTAAATTCAGAAACCCACTGGAGTCTCCTAGTGTTGAATCTATCTCTTCTTTTATTTGTTTTGGTGTAAAACCTTTCAAATAAAAGTATTTGATGAGGTTTTTCCATTTTTTTTAATTTTGTCGAAAACAACAGAAGTGTCTCGCCCAATGTGCTTTCAAACGCAAACTAACGTAGCGACTGGGCTGAAACTATTCATACAAGGTCGGTAGGAATGGTACTATAGGACGCTGCTCCAAAAGTTGGCCTAGTGGCGCCATCTCTTGGTCAGGCCGGAAACTTTTCACCCCACCCACACACACACGTGCGCGCCTGCGCACGCATGGATGCACGCACACACATAAATATACACACATCGAGAAGCTTCGTATCGAGGAACGACAGAGAAAAGGCCTGACTGCGGCTTAAATATGTAGTCTAATAACGAGGATGGCCTACACTCCCCCTACGAAGCGAGAAGGAATCTCACACTGTTGTGGCATTGTTCGATTGTTTCGTCTGATGAAAGATTTTTTCCCTGTCCTATATATATACATGGGGGCGAGGTTAGCATGGGGGGGGGGAGGTTAGTAATAATAAATCATTTATATTGTGTACTCTTTGGTTTTGTAATTCATTCAAAAAATTATTTTGAAATTTTGTCCAATCGGCATTTTTAATATCGAATTTAGAATCAGTGGGAAATAGCAATGGATTGTAATCTGTTTTTATTACAATTGGGAAATGATCACTTCCACATTGATCTTCAAGTACTTCCCAGCTTAGGCGAGTATATATAGAGGATGAAATAGCAGAAATGTCAATGTTGGTATAAGTTCCAGTGCGAGGGCAGAGGTGTGTAGGTACGTTTGTGTTCAATGTTATGAAGTCATTCTGTTCAAAAAGTGTCTGGAATAGTTTTCCTTTAGAGTTAGACTTCTTCGACCCCCACTTTGTACTCTCTGCGTTTACATCTCCTACAATGAGTATTGGTGCGGGGAGTTGTAAAATTAAGTCTTGTAGTGTATGTACGTCAAGCGGTTCACTAGGTGGAAGATAGATGCAGCAGATGGTCACCCTGAAAGGAATATTTATCGAAACTGCAACAGCTTGGACTGAAGTTAGCAGTATTATTGGCTCACAATATATGGAGTCCTTCACTTAGATGCACACCACCGCAAGCTTTATCACCCAGAATGTAATCTCTAAAATAAGAAGTATACCCATGTATGGAGATTTTCTTACCGGGACATGAATGAGTTTCCTGAATACATATAACCTCAAAGGCATGTTCTCGTCTCAAACACGTCAGCTCCTCAAAATGCCTTTGTAAAACATTTATATTCCATTGGAGTATTGACATATGCATCTAAAAGAAAGATAATAAAAACCATTAAGTGAAATTGATTTTTGACTATGAAGAGTATTGTGTGTGTTCCAACATGTTAAGTTTTCTTTCTATTTCTCTGTTTAAACTCCTTTTGTGGTTTACCTTGTTTTCCTAATGTATGTGTTAGTCTGTTAGTAAGTTTTTGTCCTGTTTTATTTTTAGGCTGATTTGCGTCTTTTGGTGCACTGGAAATTCTTGATGTTGCCATTTTTTCTTTGATATCTTCTAATCTCGTCTGAATCTGTTCTAAAGAAGGCTCCATCTTCTGAAATGGGTCTGTTATATTCTTTAAAGGGACGTTCCTGGAACAGTCTTCTTCTCCTGACATGTCTGATGCTGTGGCCCTGTTCAGTAATTGGATGATGCTTTCCATTTTTCTGGAAATTTCGTCTAATCTTTCGAGCAAGTTGCAGTCATTTGTAGCAACACTCTTTGCTTTTTCTGCATAAGTGTTAGTAGCTCTTACTTCCAGTCGTCTCCTTGCTTCAGCATACGTCAATTTTTCCAGAGCCATCTTCCTGACAATGGATGATTCTTTCTGATATACTGAGCAGGATTTGTCCCATGCAAAGTGGTCTAGTCCGCAATTACAACATTTTATTACCTTACAAGGCCCTTCATACTGTTCTTCCGAACATTAACAAACTGTCCATTAACAAGACGAAGACCAACTTTAAAAGACCACCAGTTCCATGGTGGAACGATGAGTGCAAAATAGTAGTCAGAGAATGCCGAAGAGCACTCCGTTTATTCAACAGAAACCCCTGCTCTAATTTTTCAATGGATTACGAAAGGAAAAAAGCTATAGCTCAAAACGTAATAAAGAATGCTAAAAGAAATTGTTGAATAGAATTCCTGGCATCAATTAATCATTCGACACCACCAAATATCATATGGAATATGATTAATAAAATTGCTCATAAAAAATATCGGGCACCTATTCCAGCACTTAAAGAAAATAATTCCATTATCCTTAACTCAAAAGACATTAGCAACATACTTGATACATATTTTAACAAAATCTCCAGCAATGAACGGCTATCACCTGAGGCATTGCAGTGTAAATCAGCATTAGAGAAGACACCAATACATCAATGCATAATCGTATACAGCCTGCTAAATGAACCATTCTCAATGCAAGAATTAAACCAAGCTCTTTCTCAGGTGAAACTCACAGCACCAGGTGCAGACGGCATCTGCTATAAAATTCTACAAAATATTCCATTTATTGGATTATGTGCCCTTTTGGAAACCCTTAATAAAACATTTGAGTCAGGAGAGTATCCCAGTAGCTGGAATCAATCAATTATCATTCCTATACTGAAAAAGGATAAAGACAAAACTCTCCCTACTAGTTACAGACCAATAGCCCTAACCAGCTGTATCTGCAAACTATTCGAACGAATGATTAACAAACGGCTTTTATGGTTCCTCGAAGAAAATAAGCTTTTATCAGAATATCAAAATGGCTTCAGATCGAACCACTCGACAATGGACCACATTGTTCGACTGGAAAATGAAATTCTAAATTCATTTATTAACAAGGAATCAATTATAGCTGTTTCATTAGACATTGAAAAAGCATACAAGCGATACAGTATGGCGCCGGGCTATTGTGTCGAAATTGCATGAATGGAATCAACAAATCATGGCCATTAGCGCCGACCAGGGAAATGTTTTTACTTTCATAGAACATTTCCTTACAAATAGGACATTCAGAGTTAAAGTTGGGGGACAGCAATCAAACTCATTTATCCAAGAAAATGGAGTTCCTCAAGGTTGCGTCCAGAGCACAAACCTATTCAAGATCGCAATAGACACCATCCACGAGTGTATCAAGCGTAAGTACGGTATAGCCTGTATGTTGATGATTTTCTTATTTACAGCAAGGGAAATGACTTAATGCGAATCCAAGACAATATCCAAGAAGTAATATGCAATATAGAAAATTGGAGCTCACAAAATGGTCTTAAATTCTCATATGAAAAAACGCAATGTGTAATTTTCACTAAAAAAAGACTAGTTCCACAAGTGGAACTGACACTCCATTCCAAAAGGATTCACACTTCCAATACATTAAGATTCTTCGGAATTTATTTTGATTCGAGGCTTACATGGGTACCCCACTTGAAAAGAGTCCTTGAAAAATGTAAAAAGTCATTACATTTCTTGAGGATCCTTAGCAATACCCAGTGGGGAGCTGACAGAAGCTTAATCCTAACCTTCTACCGAGCGTACACCAGGTCCATACTGGATTATGGAAGTATAGTGTGCTCATCTGCCAGACCCAGTACCTTGAAGATGCTAGATCCCGTGCATAACACAGGACTCCGTCTCACCACTGGAGCTTTCAGGTCAAGCCCAGCAATCAGTTTGTATGCTGAATCGGGAGAACATCCATTGGAGTATAGGCATATGTTAAATTGTAAAAAGTTCACATTAAAATCTAAATTTTAACTTTAGCAAAGGCTCCCAGGAAGTTTCCAAGGGCAAACTTCCCTTGCACACCAAACACCACCGACGACATCATACTTGAAAAATATCACTTAAACCCTATAAAGCAAAGACCACTTTACATACGTTTCATGAACTCCACAGGCAGGACAAATATAGCGGAAACGCCTGTTCTCGCGAAACCTGCAACTTCGTATGTCCCTTGGAAATTAGAAAATCTAAAATTGGATCTGACCTTATCAAAATTTAAGAAGAATGATCCAACTTCTCGATATTTTTATAACTCATATTTTCAATCTTTTTGCTCAAAAAATAAAAAAAAAAAATGTTGTATGTAGTGACACATCAAAAACTCCATATGGGACAGGCGTAGCTGCTATTGTTGGTAATAACTGCTACTCTAAGAAATATCCAGATGAGACAAGCTCATAAACAGCTGAACTGGAAGCCATAAAACTAGGACTAAACAGCATACCAGACACAGAATAAAATAACATTATAATATGGACTGACTCACTCAGCTCTTTACAATCTCTTCAAGACTGTTACAGCACACATCCAATAACATGCGAAATTTTCGAAAAAATACATCAAACAAATAAACATTTTACACTGTACTGGTTGCCCGGACACGAAGACATAAGACAAAGTACTGCAGTAGACGAAAGAGCTAAATTAGCAACTCGACGACAAGTACCAGACGTAAACTACATGACATACCAGGATTTTCAAGCCGTATCTAAGAGATATGTAACAGATAAATGGCAAGAATCCTGGTACAACATGACTGACAACAAGCTTCGAGAAATCAAGCACACTGTACACGAATGGTCATCCAGTAACAGGCCAAACAGACGGGAACAAGTTATATTATGCCGTCTCAGGATTGGCCACACTCGGTTGACTCACTCGTACATTATGTCAAGACAGGATAGACCCACTTGTACCTACTGCAATACAGAATTATCAATAAAACTTTCTAACTGACGGTACACTCAGGACAAATCTTAAATTACCGTACGATCTGACAGAATTACTTTCTGATGGCAGCCAGTACATTGAAAAAGTGATGAAATACCTAATAGACACATTTATACAATAATATTTAAATAAAGAAAAGATAATCAAAGCCACTTTGTGATGTTGATGCGGCATCATTCACCTGACAAATAACAAAGAAAACACAAATAATTATATCAAAGACAACATGACTACATTATTACCTCTACCGACAACTAATCTAATAATGTAATATCATATTATTGCAAAAATTGGATCCCCAATATGATGTAAAACTAAAATAAATAATAATAATATTTTGCTGTCTAAATAAAAATCCATCATATAGCCTTGTACCTTGCCTGTGTGTGACAAACTATTTAGGGAGATATTGTGCTCAGTACTATGCTCTGGCTGCCCTATTTACCCCTTTGTAGCTACCGATTGAATTAATTAAATGCTGGGTGGGCCTAGGAGAGATCTGGGATCTTGAATCCAACCCTCGAATGATGTCAGTACAAGATATAATGTTCAGTGTCCGCTCGAGAAACTTAAATCCTCCAGAACAATAGTCGAGAGCTGATTTATACATATATATATATATATATATATATATATATATATATATATATATATATATATATATATATGCGTGCATGCACACAACCATTAAATTGATAACATTTGTATTCCATATTTCTTCCGATTTTTTCCCTTTTGTTATAGGTTTCTTCAGTTGTTGTAATTGATTAAGAATTCTTTCATTTGTTCTAGATGTTCCTAATCCTGTACACATGGGGATCACTCTTCCAACTTCAATAACCTGCCTTTTGCCTAGAGAAGAAAAGAGCTTACTTAAAAACCATGTAACTTTTGTTTCTGAAAACCTCCGAACCCAAGGTAAGAACTTTTGCTTGCTATTCAAATAGAGTAACAATGTACTAATTTTTATTGTGTTTAACAAAAAAAATATACTCAGGATAACAGCCACCGAAATTACATTTAAATTAATATTTTGGCTAAAGTTAATGAATTGTCAGAAAAATGACCTTATCAGGGAGATTTGAACCCCCTCTACTATCTAACCCCCTCTACTCTATTATCACACCACTGGGCCCTCTACACCTCAGCATGGCAAGCTCAATTTAAGTCAAAAGAGTGGGGGGGGGGGGCTCAGCTATTCGAAAGCCTTTAACTCAGCAATATTGGCCGATAAATATACCAGTATGCCTTCTACCTGAAGCCTTGACCTCATTAGAGGATATCTTGTACTCTTGTACCACTTCTAAAGCATCACCGATCCAGAAACCTTACACAAAAACAAGATCAGCGTCAGATCAGAGATTGAATTTTAGTAATTGTTTTTTTAAAACAATGCGCAACGACAATTTCTTTTCCATTGAAAATTTAAATAAGTAAATAAAAAAATGAAAACTTGTTTTGTTTCTTGTTTTGCGGTTTTCTCCAAAACCAAGAAAAAAACGAGTAAATCTCTTTTTGTTAAGTTTTTCGGTCCCCTTCACACTCCTGAAGTTTTGCCATTTAAATTTCGGATACCCTGTGTGTGTGTGTGTGTGTGTGTATATATATATATATATATATATATATATATATATATATATATACACCCTGTGTGCATATTTGTGTGTATATGTATGGGTTCTGAAATGTGAAATTTTCTAGTCGGCACTTTGTGGATTGCATCATGAGGTCAACCTCATCAGTGGGCTTCCTCCCAGTAGAGGTAGGGAGGAACTGCAAAAAGGTCACTTAATATTTGTGGAAACATAATGTTTTTAAAGCAACAGTGCGCAAGGTCATCAAATTAGTTCGTTGCAGTACTGTGTTTCTGAAGCATGTCAGTACAGTGTTTATAAACTTAAGGGAGATTAATATCGTTTCTTCTGCGGCAGTCAGTTAATGTTTGATTAAGTTCCCTGTTAGATATGCCACATAATGGTCTGTTACGTCTAGGCATTAAGTTAGATGATGTCATTAGTACAATAAATTGTGTTTATTTATAATTTCCAAAAGGCATTAGAGCAGTACTCATTATCAAGCATAATTTATCTAAGATGTAAACAACCTGCTTAATTCACAATCTATTTTTATAGAATTTGTTTCGTAAAATAAAAATATTTTCATTAATTGATGTCAGCAAAGTTGCCTTAATATTGGAAGAGTTTTTTAAATTTCTAAGTTCATGTACAGGAGCCAAAAACAATTCATCAAATATTTAATGATTGCTAGAGGTCAGCGTACCTTTATTATCAAATTATTATTCTTTAATTTGTTTACTTTTCTGATTAAATCATTTCTATTTTCTATGCTTTAGGCCTGGACGATTTAAAGAATCCAGCCTTTCATCGAGAAATCTGTTTCCTTGGCTCGAGATCTATGCATAACACTATGATCGATACATCAGGTTTCTTACTTGTTTAATATAAAGTTTTAATATTTCATTATTTAAAAACAAAAATTAATGAGTTTATTTAAATGTTTACAGAATCGGAAAGTCAGTATTTAGTTGAAGAGGAATTGGAACTCGAAAAAGAGCCTCTGGATGACAATAGTGGAGATGAGAGCTCAATATCTGATGTTGAAAGTAAGTTATTTTCAAAATTGCTGCCTTTTTAAATATTCTCAGTAGGTCAAGGGCTTTATAAGATTCATTTTACTAATCTAACTTTGTAAATCTATGTTAAACATTTCTAATTTATATTTAAAACATTTTTTTATCCCTAAATTATTTTTAAATTTGAAAATTCCACGTTGCTTTATTTAATTATTATTATGAAAACTATGTCTAGTAATTATTAAAAACAGCTGTTTAATCAGTTTAAGGTTTTAAAACTAATAGCGTGGTTCCTCCCTCCCTCCATAGGAAGGAAACCCGCTTATGAGGATGACTTCATGACGTGATTTAGAAGTGCCGATTAGTAAATATCACGTTTTAGAACCCATTAATTACGAAAATAACAGTGGTTTAAATTTTTGTGTATACATTTTTGTCTGTTCGCTCTGTCAATAAACAAAATAAAACATATTTACTTAACTTCATATACTTTAAACACATAGTGAAATATACTTTAAACACATAGTGAAATAACAACTTCGACATTTGTGGTGGACAGACACACATTGGAACGAAATGCCGATTTTTCGGACATGGCTTTCTAAGTGTTAGGATACTAACATAAACAGGGGTCTCCCGTGGTCTAGTGGCTAGCGCGCTAGATTCATAAGCGGGAGATGGTGGGTTCGATCCCCACCGGCGCCAGAAATTTTCTCATCTCAGGGCTCGCTGAGAAAATTCCTGGCTGCACCCTGGACGTCGGCGCTAATGGCCACGATTTGTCGATGCGCCGTAAAAAAAAAAAAAAAAAAAAAAAAAAAAAAAAAAAAAAAAAAAAAAAAAAAAACTAACATAAACAGTACATATACTTGACTCCATTAAATTTCAAGCCTGGGAAAAAGAGAAAAACATGGAATTTTAAAAATAATTACTGTTTTTTAATAAAAAAAAAAATCCAACACCATTATTTTCGTGATCTATTGGTTCTGAAACGTGAAATTTTTTAGTCAGCACTTCCAGATAGCATCATGAGGTCAACCTCCCTCATGGGGAGTCCTCCTCCCTGATGAACCGCGATAAAATACTTAGTCATTCCCTACAAAAGAGAGAGATAAATATGTTTTATTTTGAACAAATATACATTTATGCAATTTTCAATATTAATTCATTTTTTTTTTATTTTTTTTCTAATTTTCTTACATTCGTTGTCAATAATAAATGGACCCTAAACAATTTAAATAAATAATGTTTTTAGTCTTCGGTCATCGGATTGTCATCATCACAGTCTTCAGGGTCTTCCGAACATCCTCACTAAAATCACCGTTTACCGTTATTGAGAGGGTTTCAGGAAGTAAACTTCCTTTGCCTTATTTATATCCGTAGTGGGGTCTAAGTTCAGAAATATGAGGGTCTGATGAAATTAATAAGTTATGCAGAATTTCTTCATTATTTGATAACCTATTCATTTTACAAGACCTGCATTTTCTCGTTTTCGGAATAGTTTTATTGTGAGATTGTTGAGCTACCCCTGACATTTTTTCAATGGGTACCAAACCATGTGTTGTATGTTTTTAATTATGTTTTGTCCATGAATTAGCACTTTGTGTACTGTAACAGGCATCTAGTACCAACTGTAATGCCTGACAAATAGCACTCTTTATTTACAACCAGCCAAATACTGCTTTCTGTATTTGTTATTGTGACCAGGGTCGCAGGTGGTCGCAGCTAATATCTCCGAATAATTCAAGTAGAAACCCAAAAGAAAACAATTGAATGAGTCGATCTTTGCCACAACTTGACAGAAAAATTAAAAATGAGATTTTATACAAACAACCCTACTTTTTTTTCAGAAAAATATTTTCGAGGCGATGATTTTTTTTTAATGTTCAAATAGGTCCTAAAAGTGAATTGAGTAGAAAGGAACATGGCTAACACCATTCTATAACGATTTCAAGGTACTTATACTCGGCTCTGGTATCATTCCCGTTTGTATTTATTCTTAGTTAATTGATAATTTCTCAAAGTCTATAGTGAGTAAATATTCTGTAATGTTTTAAGAACGAGTTAATGCAAAAAATAATGAAAAAAAAAGAAAAAATGTTTTTTGTCAATGTCGCGTTTTTTCTTTAAGTTGTTCCACTGTGAGACGTAAAGATAAATAAAATAACTTTAACATGATTTTTATTTAATTTTTTTCAAACAAGGTATAATAAACAATTATGTAAGTCTAGGCAATTTAACTTGAGGTGTACTTACTTAAGATACATGAGACGTTAATAGGTAGGTTTCAATGGAAGCATAAATCATAAGTATAACATAGATTACCTATATACATTTCTTCTCCCTTTTAAACCCTTTTCTAATATTTGATTTAATTTGCAGGTATTGTTGAAAAACCAATGCCTATTATATTCAAAAGCCCAGCTATTATTCGGAGCGAGCTTACAAGGATGGTTGAGCAGTTGTCCAATCCAATCTTACATAAAACATGTAAACAGTCTCTTCTTCAGTAAGTTCACTTTAAATCATCTTTTCTTTATTATCTTACTTTTCCAAGCTCACTGGCAGTGAAATTATCCCCCAATAACTCTTGGTCAAATATGATTATATATATATATATATATATATATATATATATATATATATATATATATATATTCGTTTAAGTTCATTTTTTGTTTACAATCATATTCAGATTCAAAATTTTGTACGTGAATAGTCACACTGGCATGGGTGAGTTAAGACTTACACCTTTTTTAGCGTTTGAAGATAAATAACACTCCCTCCACTATCTACTAACTCGATGGTTAAACTGAATTTTTATCAAATCTAGCAGGTTCAAGAGTGAATAGAGCTTTCAAAATTTCCCGCTAGATATGGTAAAAAGCTGTCGCAGGAGTGGCTTTCAGTCCCAAAGCGAAGAAATGTAGCATATTAACTAGATTTGTGGCTTCTCTAGTAGACGATGATTCTTTTGAGTCTAATTATTCCTCAGGTTCATTATCATCTTCGAATTGAATGTTGTCCACATTGGCTGTACTTGTGCTAAAATACCCTCCTCAGAACGATGATCACATACAAGAACATCATAATCAACTTCTACAATGTCTGTGTTTGCAAATAAAGCTGTTGTGACGATGTCCCTATCACTACAAGTGATTGGAAAATCAGTCAATTGGAGTTTGAGTTAAAGAGGTGGTGGCCACTCAGAGAGGTCTAAGTACCAGAAGTCCCATTCCAGGATGGTTATATTTAGTTCGACTTATTTACTTCATTTTCCACGATTGCCTGAAATAGATTGCCTTGTTGGCATCGTGTAATGAAATATTGCTCAGAAGGAGCCAACAAAAAAATAAATAAAATTAAACAAAACACTATAACTATTTTTTATTATATATAAGATTAATAACTTAATTTTGGAAACAAAATGAAAAATTAAAATGAGCAACGGAAAGGAATAATTGTCTTTGTCTTCTGTGGTTCAAAGCACCTTAACAGAATAGCTGGAAATCACCAAACCTCATTAGCTGAAAGTTAGCTGCTAAGGAAGGTTAGGGAGATTTCAGCATTATAATGTTCATCACAAAAAATTGGAACTCACCTGACTGTCATTTTTCACTATACCAGCTGCTTGTGATAGACACGAGAAATCTTACATTAACACAATACTGATTTTCATTATTAATTATGAAGAACTTTTTAAAAGATGTTTGTAAAAGTCTCTCAACAACACTAATTGTTTTTTTTCTCACTAGTCTTTTTTTTTTTTTTTTTTTTGAACATATGTTAATTAACATATGTGTTAATTGAAACATATGTGTTGCTTCAGCCTGAATTAGACTTATCCAGGTGAAATTCACCTGTAATGATTCGAGACCACAGATTCTGTTAGACTTATTTAAGGATTTGAGTCTTCGAGAATTGACCGTATATAATTTCGTTTTTCTCACTAGTGGCTCAAATTTTTATTTAAAATTTTTAATGAGTTATTATTATAATAATATTTAATAATATGTAATATTTTTATTTTTAGGATAAAGCAGGCCCATGGGAATCTGTTCCGTGATGTTTGTGTCTTGAGTGATGTTTGCTACGTCCTTTCCACTTGCCAAGTAAGAATTGCTTCGAGAGAGTTTCTAAATGAGCTGTTTGAGAATTCATTTGATGAAGTTTGGTCTGAAGCACATGCCATTCTCAACAAAGCAAATAATAGAAGAGTCAAAGCAGAAGTTTGACAATTTCTTTTCGTTTTTAAATTAGTTTTCTACATCTCTGACAGGAGTTCAATTCTCCATGTGGATATTGCACCAAAGAGAATTTATTCTATTTATCTTAGATATCAATTTATGAAAAACAAATATGAGACATTTATAAAGGAAGGTTTAATAACAGGTTTCCATAATAGCCACTCATTTTAGTCTTTCATCGTTAATAATTTACAAATTTATTTTTTATTTTTTTATCTACTACTTTCTATTTTTACATTAATATCAAGCTTAAATTTTCTGTTTGATTTTTATTTTGTAAATTGCTTTATTATTACTTTTGTATTATGTTCCCTGCTTCAATACCAATAATTTTGAGAATTTTAATTAGGATAAAAATTATAAACTTTCTAAAATCACTAATGATAAAGGATAAATAAAGCCTAATTGATGTTTATGAAACTCCCTTAAGAAAACTTATTTTTGATGATTAGGAGTTTTAAGAATCTTTCTGAGATGAGCTGAATAACAGTTCCTTTATGTTAGTTATATTTCCATTATTTATGGAAGTATTTTGGGGCACGTTGATTGTCTAGTCTACTTCCTAAAGCAAATAGACTTTCAGCTCAATAACTCCACTCAATTTTTAAGAATTTTTTTTTCTGCCTTTTTACCTGATCTGATCTGTAATTAAATCAATTTTCAAACTATAAAGAAACAGTCTTTAAAAAGATAAATAAATTAATGACATTTTTACTGACACAGATACTTCTATCGATTTAGTTTTTTATAAAATTCCTTTTTAATGTTTTAATTAAGAGAAACATATTACAATTTTTAAAGTTCTTCTTCATCCAACGCCCATTCTTGGCTGTTGAGCCCTTCGACGCCGTGCCATGCAGTAAAGCTGTGCGTATCCTTCTGTGGTCTCATCTCCAGTATCTACCTGCAGAGCTGTGCAATATGAAAGATGATCCACCGTCCCGTCCTCCTGGTAGCACAGTTGAGAGGATGGGAAATCTGCTAAACCGATCCTATGTTTATGGCTCCTGGTATTAGGTAATCGTGGCCTGTAGCCATCCTAAAGGTAGCCACTGCTATTCATCGGGGAAGGCTGTTGGGGATAGGGTTTGATATTATCGACTCCCATCGTTTTCCCAACAGCAGCATTTCTCCAAGAATCCATAATAGCTGTCCTTACACTGGAAGAGATTACGTGGCATATATTTGTGTAAGTGACGGGAAGAAGTGGTTGGCTCATTTTGCATCCTTCTTCTGCTAGCCTGTCGGCTTCTTCATTCCCGTGTATATTGCAATAACCAGGTACCCATTGTAGTCGGATTTTGGTAGTTTCTCAAAGTCTTTCCTTGCATTTTACCCCTCTTGTGGCTAGAGCCCGCCTGATATTCCCTTTAGTAGGTATTCATTAAATGCTGAGGGAGCCTAGGAACATTCTGGGGATGCGATTCTGACTCCTGAATGGGAACACAAGAAGATAAGATCTTTAGTAGTGAGCAAAAGTTTCAAACTCATTACAAAAATAACACCTGTAGTTTTGATTTTTGTTAAAGTTTTCAGAACTTACTTTGTGTTTATTTCTCCATTGTATTTATATTTAATAGACTAAAGTAGCTTTGCCTGCCAACAAATGCACGGATTGAATGACACAACACAATGGTACAATATTATCAAATTGTGACCCTTTTTTCTTTCAATATATTTTTTTTTTAATAGGCAGAAGGTCATGCAACAATAAAACAAGTTTTATATATGCATGACCTTCCGCCTATTTAAAATGTATATATATATTATATATATATATATATTATATATATATTATATATATATATATATATATATATATATATATATATATATATATTGATACAATGTTATTACTAAACAATTTATGATCCACACCAATATTAATTAATAAGCCTAACCTAATTCCTATAATAATATGTTTATATACCTGAGAAAAACATTAGCCTTCGAGTGTTATGTTCCTTTTAGGCATCATCAACCTGTCTTCATATTATTAGCGCGGTTCCTCCCTCCCCCATAGGGAGGAACCCCGCTTATAAGGTTGATACAATGAAACAATCCGGAAGTGCCGACTAGAAAATTTTGCGTTTCAGAACCCCTAGAAACCGAAAATAACGGTGGTTCAAATTTGTATATATATATATATATATATATGTATATATTTATTTATATATATATATATATATATATATATATATATATATATATATTTGTCTGTTCGCTCTCTAAATAGAAGACGAATGGTCCGATTTTGATGAAATTTGGTACAAAAATCTGTCGTCCAATTTGAAAGGTCAAGTTCGTTAACCAGCAAAATCAGCCCACTGGAAGATGGCATTTGGGGCGAAATTCGCGCAGAAAAAATCGTAACGCTTACGTTTTTGAGTTCATAAGCTTGTAAGTACTCGTTTTATAGGCTTCTTGGGCTAGAAAAACGAATGAAACCATTTTCAAGGCGATAGCTTTAACCGTTGTCGAGAAAATTGGAAAAATAGTTTTTGAATACCGTTTTTGGTTTGGGTACTTAGAATAACGGGATTCAGTTGAAACATTATGTGCATGTTCTACTTTCATTAAAACTAATATGTTGAAAGTTATGTTACGTTTGGAGTTAAGGAAGGGTTAGAATAAAATATTTTATGAACAGATATGAAAAGTTTTGGAAACTTCGTATACTTTCATTAATATCTCGAACACGGTTGGGAAATCGTGGTAAGTGGATTGAAACTATTTGAAAGCTTACTAAATTCTCTACAAAAATGATTCTAAAACTATTTTTGATTAGGTTATGTCAATCGGAGAAATAAATGCTTAAAACTTCAAATACGTCTGTTTTGTTCTTATGAACGGGTTTTTGTCGTTCTTTTTGTAATTTTTGTCTCTTTCCCTTGGTTTTTTATTGCTTTTTATTTCTTTAATTTCTTATGTTGTATTTGTAAGGAAAATGTATGTGTGTGTAAAACAGGATAGGTAAAATGAGACCAATTTTCTGTTGTCAGAAATAATGAAAAGTTTTGGGAACTTCGTATAATTTCTTAATATCTCGAAAACGGTTGAAAATCTTGGGAAGCGAAAGGTTACCATTCGAAAGCTTACTAAATGGTCTACAAGAAAGGTTCTAAAGAAAGTTTTGAATAAGCGAAGTAATGTCAGCTTTGGATTTGTCGATTTCCTTCAAATGTCTTGAAACTGTCGAGGCTCCTACTCTGAGTTCTTTGGCATATTCCCTAGTGTTTTTAATTGCTTATAGTAGTCAAATGTATTTGTCAATAAAACAGGATACGTATAATTAGAATCAATTTTTTGTTTGTTAGAATTCGATGATGCCGTATGAATATCTAGATTACAGTACTGGTGTTGATTTCGTTCTTTAGAATTATTCTTGGTATTCCCTATTTTCATCTGTTACCCATAGTTTTTTATTGTTAGTAGGTTTTTCTTATTGATTATAGAATATAAATCTATTTGGCTATAAAACAGGATACGTAAAATTAGTGACAATATTTCGGAGATTTCTGAGCGAAATACTTTTAAGATTTTCTACATCCACGAACGGCTTTTTTCCTCTATTTTTATCCACTAGATAGGCTTTATTTTGCATATTATTCTATATAAGTTTTATTCAGCAGGGGATTCTGATGAAATGTCGTGTTTTTGCTGTGGATTTTAAATACGATGTATCTAAGATTGGATAACATTAGCGAGTCTACATAGTTAAGAACCGACGACGGAGGATTACTTCTTGCTATGATTTAGTCTACATATGTATATTAAGTCCTAAATCCAAAAAATAAACTTCACAACGGTTAGATACTATGAGCGTATATGGCGGTTCAATGCCCGTAGAACACAAGGGGGCCGCAGGAAATTTACCTGCTAAGAGTTAATCCTCAAGAGCTGTAAATATACCCCAGGTATCTGCCGACACAAATACAAAGCCTAGGCGGAGAGCACCCCAAAAACACAGATCCAAAAATAGGTTATATACTAAATATTCATAAAGACTACTTAGTTGTAAACCGATTCATCAATTAGCAATCAATAATTTTCAACAAAGGTTATATACTAAATATTGATAAAAAGTATTTAATTAGAAAAAAATCAATATTCCACAAGACTTGTTTTTGGTCCATTTGTGTCTACTCCGTAGACTTAATTAGGTATATTATTCTATTGTAGTTGGGCAACTAAACTTTGTTTTATTTTGTTAAATAAAGTTTTTTTTTTTGACTTGTTATTCGTCAAGACTTTTATTTGTCCTTGTGTATTTACTAGATACGTTTTATTCGGCATATTATTCTATATAGGCTATATATTAAATAAAGTTTTTTTTTTGACTTGTTATTCGTCAAGACTTTTATTTGTCCTTGTGTATTTACTAGATACGTTTTATTCGGCATATTATTCTATATAGGCTATATAGAATAATATTTAGGCAGGGTATTCTACTCAATCTTGTGTACTTCTTCTTGATCCTTCTGTACATGGGCGTATATAAAAACAATTTCGGGGGGGGGCTGAGACCATTTCCAGGGTATGGAATACTAAATATTTAGAGCTTGGAATAGTTTTAGGCAACTAAAACGCTATTGCACGTAAAATAAAATATGTTTTATGAACTAAGTGATCTTATTTAATTTATTTTTAAGGGTTTTACGAGAAGTTTTTATCATCAATTCAAAATTTCGGGAGGGGCTGCAGCCCCCTCAGCCCCCCCCCCCCCTCATATACGCCCATGCTTCTGTATCCTCTAGAAAGGCTTTATTAGGCATATTTTGTATTGATTTATAGAGCTTTGCTTTAGAATGAGAGCCAGATTCTGTAATTTCCGCTTCTGTGTAAAAGTTAGCTACTGTCGGTGTCCCTGACGCCTTAATATCACTTTTATTCGAGATGTTCGAGAGGATTTTGACAATTTTCACGAGATATATAAAAAAAATAAGTTTATTTCTTTTCTAAGCTTATCAAATGGCACTAGGGACATGAACGGAACCGCGCTAAGATGCTGCAGTTCCTGCGAGTCGGACTTTTTTAATAACTATTTTAAATTCCCTCAAAATCATAACTGTAGTTAGTAAGATCCAGTTATTTGAAAAATATCAAAACTATTAATTTTGTTACTAGTTATTGGTTCCTTTTCATGATTAGTTGTCACTCTTCCTTCTCTTTATTTAAAGCTTGTTAAATCTTAGAGTAAAAGGCGAAAGATTTGAAGCATCACTAATGTCAGAAGGAAAGATAGAGTCAAGTGTGTTGACATTAGGAAGAGAACTGGGTTGAAGGACTTAACCAAGTTAATTAAAAAATCAAAATGGAAATGGGCAGGACACCTCTTGAGATGCAGGGATGACAGATGGTCATATTATGTGACAGAATGGACTCCATACGATTGTACTCGAGGTAGAGGCAGACAAATCAAGAGATGGAGTGACTCTTTCAAGAAGACAGCAGGCCCGACATGGTGGAGAAAAGGACGGGACAAGAAGCTCTGGTGGGAAACATGGAAGGAACTCACAGACCCCGCTTCCCGTTAAGGCTGGTCTCCCTGGGAAGTGTAGACCATTACTCCTCAAAGGAGGAAGGCTTTTACAAGCAAAAAATTATTAATCAGTTATTTAAGTTTTTTAGAAAAATGTAAAAAATTAGTTATAAAAAAAAAAAAATTAGTTATGAGTTTGTTTTTATAGGAAAGTATCAAATATGTTTATTTTTGTTTGTATAATAAAGGCTATTTCATTTCATTTCATTTCAAATCTTAGAGTATTTATGTAAACTTAGATATGACTTCTTAAAATTTATATTAATGAAAAAAAAAAAAATAATTCCTTGTCTTCCTGAATTCATCGAATTTCAAGTTGTAAGTCCAGAACAGTTTTTAAAAGGATATTCAAAGATTCCGCTTCATCAGATTCTTTTATGGCTAAAAATAATTAAGTGCCTTACCTGATACTTTCCAAACAGCACCTCAAGTCTCTTCTTGAACTGAACTAATTAAAGGAATTAAATTGAACGATAGCAGTGCCTCCATAGTATTATTCACTATTCTAAGATATAAAAACATCTCAATTTATACATTAACAAAAGTAAACTCAAAATCTATTAGTTTAATTTTAAGATTATTATTTTAGGCGTTATAAATTAATAATAATTTTAACAACTCGTTATATTTTTACAACTGCAATTTTTATATTTTTTTCTTTTTTATTATACAACTTGTTTAATACAAAATTATTCCTTTTAAAATGCTACTTAATATTTAGCAAAGTAGTTTAACTGCTGAGTGCTTCCTATCTAGACATATGGAGTTGCTTCCTGCCGAAGATAATTCATTTCTTCCTAGTGTACAATTTTTATAATCAAATAGTCTTAGTAAAATTTCTCTTAGTCAAAAATGTATATCTAATAATTACATTGTCTTAGCTCTTATTCATTAATCTCTGTTACTAAGAAGATAAGTCTACACTAGCCAACAAGAAAAACTGTATTTCATAAAATAAAAATATTATTCTTACTTATGCCAGGCCAAGGAAGGTCAATAAAATTCAAATTAACGACATAAATGCATTTATTAAAATGAGTTCTGCATGTTTCAGATAATTTCAAGTGCTTCTTCAGGAGCGAAAAACAGCCTAATTGTGCTAATGCAAACATGTTAATGCTCATATCAAGAGATTACAATCTACAATTAGAATCAGTAGAGTTTCTAAATAAATAGCAATTGTCCAGAAAAAAAAGTGTTGTCATTAAAAAAAAAAAATTAGGTTTATTTAATATTTAAAATAGCATTAATTTTTGTTTGCCAAATTGAAAAATATTCTGTTTAAATTTATAATCTATTAATGATCGTTTTCCTACTTTTTAATTTATGAATGTTTTATTTTATGCTTTGTCTGGTTTATTTTTATTTTTTATCATTTTTACATTTGTGAAATTGACTAGATGCGTATATTTTATAGAGTGATTAGAGTAGTTCTATTATACTGATAATTTTTCACACGTTGCTTTATCCTATTTTTAAGTAGCTGAGACCTCCCTGATGTTTCAGAATCGTTCTACATATTATATTTAAAATCCATAATAAATAAAACTATTTTGCTGTCTACTACTCGTACCTCATTGACACGACACTCTAGCTCTTCTATTGGCGATTGTTTTCCTTTGTATAATTAGGAGTTACTTGTAGCTGATTGAGGTTTTTTCCTCCTGAAGTGGTGTGAAACATGCAGAGCTTGAATAAAATAATTTACATTGTTAATTTGATTTTTACTACCATTACACCTGGCATGTATATGATTAGAAAAAATGTAGTCACTATAAAGATAATAATAATATTATTATTAAACCTTCCTTTTTATAGTATTTTCTATAAAAAAATGAATCGAATAGTATAAAGAAACAATTACATAATTTTGTTGATATTTTTAATTTTTTGTTTTAATATTTGTTTGTGATAGCACTATTGTTTACTAGTTCTTTTTACCTCGGAGTTACAAGTAATCTGTTAATAAGAGTGCTAAGAAGCGTCAAACATTTTTCCTACTTACTTCATATTAGAATGAAAAGAAAATATTTTATGTTTGGTCACTACATTATTTACCAAGATACTACTGGTTCAGCCATTATTATATTAAAACTACATTTTAATGTAGAAAATGAGTTTTTATTGTCAACAATTTGGCTTGATATTAGGGCAATAACAAAATGGGCAGAATAAGTACAAATAACAGTATACAAATTATTAATAATAACATATGAATAGAAATGATAAATATTATTAAAAATCTGTGAATTTAATAGAAGTTTTGTTTTTTTTTTCGTTTTTAATGGCGCATCAACTATTTGGCGATTAGCGCCGGGCTATCTACAGGTTGCCACCCTTTTATAATGCCAACAGCACGTGGTTGGTCACCCATTCAGTTACTGACCACGCCGACGTTGCTTAACTTCGGTGATCTACTATGGCTATGGCCATTGGCTAATAGACGTAATTCTATGAAATTATAATATGAGAATTAAGTGAAGTGAATTCAGTCTTTTAATTCACTCTATTCATAAGCTGTAGAGTATATCATAGTGATTTTCAAAAATTAAATGTTGAAAGGAGCTACTTCGAGATTCTGGAAATGAATTTGTACAACAAAGCTTTAAGAGAAGGCTTGGGGTAATCACAGATCGTCAGAGAGAAGATCAATGCTTTTGAGCGTGTGACTTTTTTGAACAAGTTTAATAGAATCCTTTTTGAAAATCACTATGATATATTCCACCGCTTGTGAAAGGAGCGATGGAACAAACTATTTTGAGTTCCTGGGTATAAATATTTGTCACATTTTTGAAGAATTGTAATAAGTAAACTTTGAAAGTCATTATGATGTATCTTAATTGAACAGATTTATCAAATAGATTAAACAGGCTTATCATATAGATTAAACGGGTTTATCATATAGATTGAATGGGCATATCATATAGATTAAACAAGACTATTGATGTATCAAGAAATTTTCATTGACATGAAAATCAAAAAGAAATTATAAATGGATTGATTTAGAGTAAAGTCTTGGCACAAAATTGTACAATGAATATAATGAAAAAAAGTACTGTAATGCTTGTAATTTTCTGCATCACTGCTTCGGGTTCAAGTAAAGTTTGAGAATTGAGTACTTATTCTGTTCATGTTAGGTTAGTTTCATAGCCCTGATGAAGACTTGAAAATCAATTTCAAAATGTAGTTTTATTAACTTTTTTTTTTATGTTTAAGTTTTTAAACATAGGTCAACCACATGGGTCATGGATGTCTCAGTTCAAAGATTAACAAATTTTCTGTTAGCATTTTATGTAGTTATGGAGTAAAGGGCGCCGGCAAAGGGCAGGCCCCGTAAAATGGTCATGACTCTTTATTAACTTTTATGACCGAACCCTGAGTATCTCCGCCAGTTTATCTTCATGACGGCAATCAATTCTAAATTGTTTTATTAATTTTAAGAAAATATGTTGTATCTTTTATAGCATAATGATGAATGCTAAGTAATCATAAGGAAGCCCAGTGCTTTTTCAAGCAATATTCAAGCAGTAATTGTACTGGGAAAAACAAAAATTAACTAAGAGAGTTTAACTAAAAAGACAGTTCGATTTAGAAGGATTATGATACTTTTCTGTCAAAGTGCTAGATAAAAAGTATGATTCCATGCCCTTGGTCCACAGGATATCCTATGGTTTGCTAAATAAAACATTTTTATCTTTCAACAAACATTTCAACTATTAAGAATGAAGAAAAAAATACCATTTGAGAAAGAAAAGAAAAATTGCACATGTTTAGAAAATATTGATAGAAACTTAATGTAAAATATCTCTCTTTTCTATTCTTTGAATATTTTAAAAATGCTTCAAAAAACGCTTTCATTTATTTTTAATTACGCTCATTGATAAATAATGGTTTTAGGACACGTCATTTACGGCTTGCCACTCTTTTCTAGCTAGGTTTGGCTTTTTTTTTTTTTTTTTTTTTTTTTTTTTTTTTTTTTTTTTTTTTTTTTTTTTTTTTTTTTTTTTTTTAAATAGAATCCAGAAGCATTACAAGAATTCAAAGCCACTACGTAGGCATAGCTCTCTCCACTCACGGCCATAGGCCACCACTCTTTTTTCGAGTTCTTTTGTTAGTCAAAGCCCTTATTAAAATAGTCTATTTCCCCCCTTAAAATGGTTAAACAATCTGCTAGCTGCATTATAGTATATTAGTTTTTATTTTAATTTTATTATTTGAGATTTATAAGCAATGATTGAAGGTCTTTCCGTGGCCTAATGGCTAAAGCCTTGGAATGGTGGGTTCGAGTCCCACCGGCAGCAGGGATTTTTCTTATTTCATTACCTATTGAGAAAATAGGTGTCAGTGCTAATGGCCCGATGGTGTGCTAATAACAACCGATAACTTGTTGATTTGGTACTTGTATCACACACTGAACTTTCCCGTATGACTGCCCTTTTAATTAGCAATTCTATTATTCTGTGCTGAGAACTAACAATAAGCATAAACAAAATCTTTGTGTTATTCGTAATTTATTCTTTATTATTTTACTGATAAGTAAAGATTTCAACATATTGATTTTTATAGAATAGTTTGACCTTCTTAACAATCCTAGCTTTAATTCTTAACCATATTTGTATTATGCACAATAGATCTTTTAGGTCTAGTTGCTTTCCCCCTTAATAAGGGGCCCTGATTATATTATGCATAGTGCATTTAATCCATTATTAAAAGTTGTATTTTTTTAAAAAGCATTTGAAATTAGTATTATGTTGTGATTTATTTTTGTTTCCTTTTTCTAAATTACTATCATTGTATGATTTTAGTTAATTTAGAACTATATTTAGTAAATTTAAAATCCAACATTCTTATCTGTGATGAAAAATATATTATGGACTGTCCTTAAGTAATTTATTATTGTATATTTTTATATTTAAATAAAAATTTGTCATTTCAAATTTTGTTTATTAATTATAGTCCTTTAAACCAACATATTCTATGCGTTATTTAATAATTCAAAGCTATTATTATTAGACTGCTTCAAAAGTCAGACTAGTGTACAGACACAGTCTATAGGCATGATGAGAGGCTTTTTCGAAAATGCTATGTAGCGGGAAATACATTATTTTAATCAGCAAAGGTTAGTATTTTTCATTTTCCTACAAGATAAACATGGGTGTTGTTTAGGAGTATATCAATTAGTTGTTAGATCACATTGGATTAATTATTTTAGGTAGTTTTTAGGATTTAATGTAATTTTTTTCTTAAATTTTCATAATGGGGCAAAAATGGTTTACTGCTGAGGGAGCTGGAGAATTTATAACTACGGCCGAAAAAAAAATTTGATTGCCGTTAACTTTGCCATTGTCATATAATGGCCTGAATCAAAAAAAGAATATGAAAATTGAATAGACAAAATTGTTAAAAGGGAAGGTTGAATGGTGAAACACGAGTAAACAGTATTCACTGTGGGCCGATACAAGACCAGCTCTCGCATGTAGCAAAGCTCGTCAGATGTAGCAGCTATAAGGTTAACAATGAATGCTGTGTTACTTAACATTAGCCACCTTGGTTTTTGAGTTGTAGCACTGAAGACGAGAGAGTAGTATTGAAATTGGATTTCATTTTTATTTATTGCTTCAGAATATGGACTAACACCTTCTCAATAACCAATCAATTATTGAGAATATTTGAAAAATATAATAATAAATACAATCAGATATTATGTCCATTCTATAACAAATTTATTTGAAAGAAAGTTAGTAGAATTCCACAGAGACGCTGGCAAAGGCAGGGCAAAGGAAAAGAACTTTCAAACAATGTTTAAATATCACAATTGTTTTATTTACAAATAGAATTACAAACAAAATAAATAAGTTTGACCATAAATGCTACATTACAAAAAAAAAAAAAAAAAAAAAAAAAAAAAAAAAAATGTAATTTTTGGATCAATTCAATGTATCCTTAGATGGGACTATATATATATATATATATATATATATATATATATATATATATATATATATATATATGTATGTATGTATATTCTACATTATGACTGCCTGGACTTCAAAGAAGACATTTATCTAATGCTGAAATCTTATCAAGAAAAATTGGGAATTGATTATAAAATTAAGAGACAATAATACTAATAGAGATTGATGTACAATTTGTGTTGTAAAAAGGTTAATACATTCTGTATTGTATGTAATCCACACAAAGATGAATACTTTACAATAATTTCCTTGTAAACCATAGAGTTCAGTCTGTAAACTGAGAGGATTAGTTATCCTCGCTCTGAAGGATTTTTAAAGGGAAAATCAATATAGTCGAAGACATCTCTTTCAGAAGTTACAGGTAACGGTTCTCCGGGTATACCTGAAATTTAATAGGAACTCATTTAATAATGCGTACAGCCCTCAGAGCAAACTTCAATAGAAGTTATATATATATATATATATATATATATATATATACACGTTTTGGATGGAACAGCATTTTTCTCCAGCGGTGGTACTCCTCCTCACTTCTTCCTGGAATATTTCACTAGATTCCTCTCTAGCTTTGTCAGCCAGGTCATTGTTGTTTCTTCCTCGGTGGTTGCCGAGGAAATGACATTTTTCTCGATCTGGGCGCCCTATCTCCTCTCTAGCCCCAGTATCGCCGGACCAATGCACAGTGGGGTGAGTGACAGGGTAGGCCGGACATTCATTAATATCTCAGATTCTACTGGTCCTAGAGTATTGCTTCTGGTCTCATTTGAAAGCAAATCCAATACTCTAATCAACTACATTAACAGCAATTTCACCAGGTTCGATATAACGGGTAGCATGTCTTTTAAATGTGTACATACATATTATTGTATGTATCTCGTTATTTTTTTCACAAACTAAAACTACAAACAAAAATATATCTTGTCATCAAAATTAAAAAGAAAGATTTATTTAGTATAATAATAAGAATTTTAAGTTGGAAGAATATATAATATTTCTTAAATTTCAAATGTTATTTATTTTTATTATTTATAACGAGAATTTTCAGATTTGAATATGTTTTTATTTAAACTAAATCCGTTTTCGTCTGTCTGAAAAAATGCTCGAATGATTTTGATCTAGTAGCCGGAGTGGACGAAGATGGAAGTTCTTGAGAATATACCTCTGGAAAAATTAAGTCTCTGCCAGCCAGGGCCGCCACATCTCAGAGCCCAGCCCAGGACCAGATCAGGGGCCCCCACTTCTCAGAGCGAGGCTGAAAATTCTAGTACTTTGCTATAGGACTTTAGATATTTTAAAATTATTTTCATCTTGAGTTTTGAGCGAAATGAGAATAAAAGCCGACAATAGGTGCAGCAAAGGTCACTTTCGGTACTTGTAGTTTTATTATGACTCCTAATGAAATATAATATTCTGGGACTGCACTTGTTTTGTCTATATTTCTAAACCCCATTCTTTTTACAAGCTCATAACCTATACATTTTTTCCAATTAGCGAGGCCCGGCCCGGGCCCAGGACAACTGTACCAGGCAGTCCCCCTCATGTGGCGGCCCTGCTGCCAGCCATTCATGTTTTTTCCTCAAGAATGGTTCCAGAGAACTCATTCCGTTTAAGTCGAAAATGTAGCACTATTTCTTTAATTTCTCGAGTAAAACGTTTATCGCACTACATGTAATCGCAAACCAGGTAAGTCCATTTTTCCAAAGCTGTGTCGAAATCCTTAAAATTAATAAATTGTTCGATCTAAAAAATCAAAATAGATCTTCATAATAGAAGCTAACGATGACGAAGACGATGAAAGTAGATAAAAATTTAATTCACGAAAAACAACGAAATCTAAATTTATCCAATTTTTGTTACCTTTTAAAAAGTCAGATTCCTATTTGATTTTATCCAACGCGGACACAAATTTCCACAAAACATACGAAATGATTCACGCACACAGAACTCCTTTTTCTTAAGAATATTTTCGAGTACAAGATCGTGAATCCATTGTTCATATGCCAGGTCATAATCTTTGAAACTTATATGATTTGTTCTCAAAAAATTATAAACGTCGCGATTTTTGTTCATATCGCTATTAATGCTGTCCCGATACTGAATTTTATTTTTTTATTGACTTTCTTGTTTTTACATATTGGTCCTGTGTCCACGAAAAGCATAGGCTCGCCCGACAGAGCAATGGTGTTGAAGCGCCCTCATGTTTGTTGGGAGACTGTCCGTTATTAGCGCTGATGGTATTGCATCTCTTTTCCTCGCCGTAAGGTTTAGGCTGGGCGCAAATTGAGCCCAGCGCAGACGCAGCAGAGACGAAGCATAGGCCTCGGCGTTTCTGCAACACATTGGTTTCAATGGAGTGCCGCATATTGAAGCCAGCGCAGGCGCAGGCGTGGCAAAGGCCTCTGTCGTCCCTCGGCGTTTTTGTGTTTTCACACAGATTCCTACGTCCTCTGTCGGTACTGGCTCACCCGCCATTCCATTTAATCATGGGAAGTTTTATACGTGAAGTGAAAATTTTGATTGTGTTATGCGATACAAGTCTTCTGAATTATATGAGGACGACAAGTAAAGACCAGACATGGGATTAAATCGCCAAAGAATTAAACACGGACAACGGTAAGTACAGGTTATTTTGTCTGTTTTTAATATATTACTTGAAATGCAAAGTAGATTTACATTTAAAAGCGTTGCAACTCTTTAAAATATTATTGAGATTACAATTGAGTTAAAACAAATAAATTAAGTAAACAAAAATAGTGAGTATTATTAAAAAAATGAATTATGTATGTACAGGTTATTTTGCCTGTTTTCATTATTTTAATAGAAATACAAAGTAGATTTACATTAAAGATGTAGTAACACTCAAAAATATTATTAATATAACAATTGAACTGAAACAAATAAATCAAGTGAAGAAAAATAGTATTATTATCAAAATTAATAATATAAGTACAGGCTATTTTGCCTGTTTTCGTTATTTTAATAGAAATACAAAGTAGATTTACATTTAAAGATGTAGTAACACTCAAAAATATTATTAATATCGCTTTTGGCGCCCAAAAGCGACAGTTTACGACCAAGTCAGCTACCACAGGTGAGTCTAAATTTCAATTACACTTCGTCATTAAGGACTATTGCGCAGGCGCGTGTTTACATATAAGTTGTTTACCCAGTCTTTTATAACCTCCATAACAGTGAACTTTAGTGCTTAATAACTTCTTTCCTGGTTGAGAACAACAATTTTTTCAACGGATTCGTGTTTAGTGCATGAAAATACGTTATAGTGCAAACTTTGAAGAAAATCGGTGTTGAGGACGCTCTCCTTCAGGTTTACCAAACATTATTGAGATTACTATTGAATTAAAGCAAATTGTATTAAGTGAACAAAAATAAGTGAGAAAATTGGGTAAATGTCAAGGAGAGTGGTCTCCACGCCGATTCTTTTGAAACTTTGCACTATTACGTATTTTGATGCACTAAACACGAATCCGTTAAAAAAAAAGGTCGCTTTTCACTAGGAAAGAAGTTATGAAACATTTAAGTTCACTGTTATGAAGGTTAGGGAAGACTGCCTTGGACGACTTTTGGGCCATAGAATTCTTTTCATTTCTGCGAGTTGGATTGACTAGGGGTTTTGATGTTTTCTTGAGCGAGCGGAGCGAGCGGAAACGCACAGCGAATATGCCCAAAAGCGACAATTTACGACCAAGTCAGCTACCACAAGGTGAGTCTAAATTTCAATTACACTTCGTCATTAAGGACTATTGCGCATGCGCGTGTTTACAAATTCGCCGTTAACCCGTCTTTTATAACCTCCATAACAGTGAACTTAAGTGTTTCATAACTTCTTTCCTAGTGAAAAGCGACCTTTTTTTTTAACGGATTCGTGTTTAGTGCATCAAAATACGTAATAGTGCAAAGTTTCAAAAGAATCGGCGTGGAGACCACTCTCCTTGACATTTACCGAAAATTGTTTGTAGTTAAAGAATGAAGAACCACTCAAAGCTGGTTTTCTTATGGTTACGTGTTTTCTGTGAATAGCTAAAAAAAAAAAATTGTATAAAATTGCTACTTTCTCCATTGTAATTGTTTCCCACATTTTGACATTAGGTTCAGGGATTTAAGCGTCTCCATATTGCCCGGCATACTTTAGACATAATGTTGGGAACAGTCCTTTCTCCCAACCTATAGCTATTATTTTAAACATATCCCCAGAAGCTTTGTTTTCTAATATCTAATAAATGTTGTTGTAGGAAAGAAGGCTGAAGACCAATAGACAAAATTGATAAACTACCAACGGAATTCGATATACAATCTAACAAAAGTTATGCCCTTGGAATATCAACAGTTAAGAAGAAGAAAACTATTTGTTGCAGTTACGGAAGCTGAAGACAAAATTGATCCTCAATCTCGGAACAATGGTTGAGAATTAGCTGATAATCCATCATATTTACTAACTCCCACGATTATCAATTAACATGATGAGGAAGAAACAACACAAACCTTCATTGAGATTGAATTATTTTGTCTATTTACTCATTTTACTTATTGTATTAGTTCATTCTCCGTTTCGTTAATTATTTTTCTTGTCTCATTTTTCCTGTTATTTTAAATAAAATTGTTAAATATGATATGTACATAAAATAAAACTATGCTTGCCTAAGACATATTGCTACCTTCACTTCATTTCCAATTGGCCTCTGAGCACTACATTCCTTTTCTTTAATTTCACTTTAATAATCTCATGTATTTTATAAAATTGTTGTCGAGTTGTATATTAGAAATTCAAAGTAAATACTCATTTAAAAATATAGTAAACACATTTGGTAGGTTTTTAATATGACCTAAGTTTCATTCACTTCATTTCATTTTTTGGGGTTAATTCAATTGTTTTAATTTCAAATTTTGTTGAGAATAAATTTGAAGTCTAGTCTCCCTTCAAAATGTATGAATTCAATTGTTATGTTAATGGTATTTTTAATTAAAAACACCTCAAATTTATTATGATCACCACCTCAAACCATAAATATTTTATTTATTTATTTCCTCTCCTTACACGTAACATTTCGACCTTTAGGCCATTTTCAAATCACTAGAAGAAAAATAAAGTAAGAGTTAACATCACATTTCTAATTAAGCTTGGACCTCGGAATATTCTTCTGGAGTAAATAAGGATATGAGATAATTTTTTTGTTTATTCCTACCCCTAAAGAAAATTTACAAATCAAAATTACTGGCTTGTTCCAGTTCATGTTCTACTCCACGTGCATTTGTTAGTGTTTGAAGGTGGAGTACATTTTTTTTTATGCAAGTCTTCCCTTGGAGGGTCCATCCGGTTATAATATAATTAGAATGGAAGCAGATCAAAAAGGAGCTTTGATGAATGAGTATTTAAAAAGAAAAAAGGAGGAGTGTAAACAATTTTTAGTGGATTAAAGTTGAGTAAAGGATTTGTTTTTAGAAAGAAAAAAGTACCTTAAGGCACTGGGGGAAATTTATTATTTAAAAGGATGTAAAAATAATTTTTAAATTCCACCTCATTTTCTGTATGGTTCGAAAATTGTTGTCAGCCTAACGTTTTAAAGAAACTAAAAAATACTGATATTTTTAATAAATCTGCTGAAGAACTAATTGGTTTTGATATTAATCAAGGATACTGGCTTGTTGGGAGTACTAAGAAAGATTTAAATTCTATTATTAATAAACTAAATGTTAATGCTAAGGTAAAATGTTAAGAAGAGTTCAATGTTTTCATAGATTATGTAATAATAAGGAAATAACTTAAATCTAGGTAAATTAAGGAATAAATTACAAACATACCAGAGAATAAAAATAATAAAACTAAAATGTGATAATAGATATAAAATGGCGCTAATGATCCGAGCAATTGATGCACCATAATAATAAAAAGGTATAAAAATGGTAAACATAAAACCTTTGTAGATTGTAAGAATATAAGAGAAAATTTATTATTTAGAAATAATGATGCGGATAGTGAACTAATAAAGAAGTATAATGAGTATTTATAAGAAAGAACTGGTTGTGAATTTAACTGATATAAAAATCCCTTAGGAAGTAATTAATTAAATGAAAATGTAGATTTGTTTCTGACGAATGCCCAGATAGATATAATAAATGTAATAGTAGATGTAGAGTGTATTTTAAAATCATTAGATACTTGTGAAAACCATTTTAATAGCCTTAGAAATAATATAAGTAGGGAAATTGGAAATTTTGTAGAGAAGAAAGAAAAAATGTTTTTAACTGGGTAAATTAATTAAAATTTGGGAGAAGGATTTAAAAATTACCATTAGGTTTAAAAAAGAAAATTCTAAAGTTATATTAATATAAATGGCTTAGAGGGTTGAATGAGATGTTAACACTTCATTTTTTTTCTAGTGATTTGAAAAAAAAAAAACAAGTGTGTAAGGAGAGGAAATAAATAAATGAAATATTTATGGAATAGGTGATGATCATACTAGGGCGTTTTTAATTTAGCTTGACCTCAAAATTTTCTTTTGGAGAAGGATATTATAAGATAATATTTTTATGTTTCACTATATTTTTAAATCTACAATATTTCGAGTAATATATCCGAAATCGTTTTTAAAATATTAAACTTGCCATGAGTTTCTCTTTTTCTTAAAAAGTTCCTAGATTTCCCTCTCTTTCATTTTTTTTTAAAATACAGATGACAAAAAAAGCGTACTATTTTTTTCGTCAGATTTGGACTCATGGCTCAGCAACGCAGCGCGTGGCTTCTATCGGAACTAGGCAAGTTACTGAGCTGGGTTCAATTTTGCGTTACCGTTTCTGAACTGAGAAAAATGCCGTTCCATCCAAAAAATATGACCCCAGCGATGAAAAATCAACATCAAATATATATGTGTGCGTTTGACGAGCGATGACAATGCCATCCTTTCAAATTCTGCATTTTCTTCTAAGCAGAGGGAGACACTAATGTTATTTTTGAAAAAAAGAAAAAAAAAGTTTATTTGCCCAACTATATTGGGTTGCTTTCCACACAAAGTACTTATCAACCAGTAGGCGTAGGAACTAAAGTTAAATACCTATATAAAAAAAAGTCCGACTCGCAGGAACTGAGTCATCTTAGTGCGGTTCCGTTCATATCTCTAGTGCTATTAGTAAAAAAATAGTAGCAGTTATTGGTGGGGTTTGATCTTTCGTGAAAAATATAAAATAAAATCTCGAAGAGAAAATAGATTTAAGGCGCCACAACAGGAAACTGGCAGTATCATGGCGAATTCCCCCACCTTCTTGTTTTACTCAAATACTCATTTTACTGTTAAATGCAATTAAAATAAAACGTTAAGTAAACAGATACAAAGACCCGTTCAAAAGAGCAAAACTAACAATTGCGAATTTTCAAGTCCTTATTTCTCCGAATGACATCGCCCCATCAAAAATTACATCAGAACCTTTTTAGTAGAGAATTTAGTATGCTTTCGAATGGTTACCATCCACTTACCAGGATCTCCCAACCGTTTTCAAGATATTTTAGAAAATATATGAAAATCCCAAAACTTTTCATGCCTGTTAATGAAATATTTTATTTCTGGTACTTCCTTAACTCTTTCACCATAATTTACCTATCATAGATTAGATGAATATCAAACGTCTGGAACAAGTGGAAAATTAGTTTGAAAAAGTAGGTGTTTCAATGTTTCTCGAAAACGTTTACAGGTATCACTTAAAAATGGATTCATTTGTTTTACTACGTCAAGAAACCTATAAAATGAGCTACTGCAAGCATGAGGTCAACCTCATAAGCGGGTTTCCTCCCTATGGAGGGAGGGCGGAACCGCACTAAAAATAAGCAAATCGATCTAACAACAAACTAAACTAAAAATAAAAATATAATGATGAAAATATTTGTAAAAATCTTTAAAAAAATAAATTAACAATACAAATTAAATTAAAGGAACACACATTCTCGAATTGTTCATTTAATTTAACAAAATCGTAGTGTTCCACAGTTAGATGCTTGTAAAATTGCGATCAAAATCATATATTGTATTTGATTTTTTCCCATAAATTCTTGAATGTATAAACTTCGATCATTTGTTCTGATTTACATTACATTTTAGCGTGGTTCGTCCCTTGCTCCATAGGGAGGAAACCCGCTTATGAGGTTGACCTCAAGACGAAATCCGGAAGTGCCGAATATAAAATTTCTCGTTTCAGAACCAATTGATCTCAAAAATAATGCTGGCTCAAATTTGTATATATTGTTATAATTTTTATTAATTGATTTTTAGCCACACGTTGGTTGTGTCAAAATTTTATAATTTTACTAATTTATTAATAATTTAATTTGTTTGAAATATAAGAAAATGAAATTTAATTAATTTATTTACTAAAAATGGGTCGTGATGGGTTATACAAATTGAGAACATTGAATTGGAATTGAAAATATAAAACCTGGCTAGCTATACGAACCTTACTACAACGAAACAATAGCAAATGTACACAATGTAACAAAAATTAACTTATATCCACTGGCACAGCCACAGGTCACAGAAAAGACCCCAATATGACTCTTCAAAAACCTCCCAATGAGATTCCAATAATCTAGTCAGATACTGTTATTCACCAAGTTATAAGCAGACTAGCTTCTCTCTGAAAAACAACTGCCGATCTACCGGATGGAGATGCCTTCTTGATTTTAGATTAAGGAAATTTTTGTTATGTCAGTATTCCATATTACTACGAAGTAGTAAGATATTTCTTGATAATAGTTGGGATATCACTACAATATATTTCAATTCAAATTTGTATATATATTTCAAACATGTATAAAATAATTCAACTAAGTCTCACAATTCTAAGCACCTAAACAAAAAATGAGTTACAAAAGCTATGTTTCCATTTTTCTCAAAAACGGTTACAAGTATCGCCTTAAAAATGGTTACATTTGTTTTCCTACATTAGAGAACCTATTAAACGAATACCTGCCAGCATATTAACTCTAAAACGTCCGCGATACGAATTTTCCCACGCGAATTTCACTCCAAAACACATGTTTTGGTTGATGTATTCTAACAGTTAACGAACTTCAGCTTTTAAATTAGGCAAAAGATGTTTGTACCAAATTTCATCAAATTTGGGCTATTTTTGATGAAATTTGGTAATTTAATCTTGAAATTTAATTTAAAAGCTGAAATTCGTCAACCGTTAGAATCCGTCAGTATCCGGATATAATATGAAATGTGTCAGTGCCGTTAATATAAAAATTCCTTTTATGTTATTGTCGAGAAGAGAAATATGCAGTTAAAATGTATTTTGTTTTCATTTCAGATACATTCATACATCAATTTAGCAAATAAAATATGTTGTTCAATGTGATATTCTTTGATTAATTACTGAAATATTATATATTCATAAGAGTTTTTAAAGAATTATTATATTTTAACTTTTCTGCGATATACATGATTAAAAACTTATAAATCACATTTCTATGTTTTGTTCATTATAATTTTGCTTATTACTTTAGTTGGAAAGGGCAAAACTCAAAAGGTCGTCCTATCCATAATATACTGTACAGTACTCGCACGCAGGCGCTTCATGTACTTTGGATGTGCGAGAATAACCGACCCTGGACGGGGAGAGATTCTGAGCTTACACCTCAGAAGATCAGAGGGTTTGTCAAGGATGCAGGGCTAATATAAGTGACCCAGCAGGTTATCAGGGGTACAATAGATCTTTTAGGTCGAGTTGCTTTCCCCCTTAAAAAGGGGCCCTGACTATATCTACCTATCTATCTAGTGGCTAGGAAAATTTTCCGGAAAACCCACATCTCTAAATGCATTTATGAGGTGTGTTAGGCATCTGATGTTGAAAAAATTAAAGGCAGGAAATTATATATTCTATTAAAATGTGCGACTGTGATTGGAGGTAAACCCTATTACCTTGAGGAGTTTATTATTCTTCCAACTTGTCCCAGCGAGTTTATAATGCGCATGAGACAAGACATCACTTTAAAGCATTGCTTACCAAAAGTCTTGCATCTGCGCCAAAGTTTAAAATGGATAAACAGCACCTACCTGTCTTGGCTTGCACCAACACTCATGATGCAAATAAGCTTCTATGTATGATTACACTTGTCTGCAAAATTTAACTTTTTGTCTGAGTTTTATATTTTAATATGTCATTATCCCTAATTCGGCAAAACCACATAAGAATTTATATGGTCATCAATTTTAAGAACATGAACAGGAACAATGTTGAATGCACCAGTTACCGTAAATCACCGAAGTTAAGCAATGTCAGGCATGGTCAGTACCTGAATGGGTGACTGACCACATGCTATTGGCATTATAGAAGGATGGCAACCTATGGATTGCCTCAATAATAGCCCAATTGTTGATTCATCGTTGAACCCACACACAAAAAAATTAACATGAACTCTCTCCCTGCTTTTTAGGAGAAATAAAAAAGTTCTCGTGTTTTATTTCTTATAGAGATTGCTCCATCACAACCAGAAGAAATGCAAATAGTTTTTGATGATATGAAGGCTATTATTCTACCATGAAATGTCACAATTATATTACAACTAGCAACCATTGGACCACTAGTTTTATTGTTGTGACTGATGTTGTTCCACACATTGCCACAGCCAGTGCCCTTGAGCTACATTGAGCAAAATGCTCAACAGATGTAATGTTTATGTGGCAATTCCAAGTTGGTTTAGTTCAATGCGTCAGAAGATCATTGAGTTTATTTCTTGGATAATGGTTTGCTTTTTACATTTTGTGTAAATGCTGTAAAGAACGTATTACGAACATAATCGCACCGTTTTTTCGGTTTTCCATTGTAATGACAACTTTGCTCTTTTGATTACAGTTTCAAGCAGGTTTGGGCAAAAATTAGAGATAGCTAAAAGCTGATACCTCAGGGCTAATTTAGCTTTACCTTATAAACCCAACGCTAAAAATTAGCACATAGCGACAGCCAGGCGCTAAAAATTAGCGCATAGCGACAGCAGGGCGCTAATTGCTAATTTATTTATGAAATGTTTAAATATCATGGTAGCTAATAGCTAATTAACTAAAGCTATAGTTACAACTATAACATTTTGTCATCTCAAAGTTCACTTCCGGTCTGCTCTGAGCAACTTCCAGGGGCATTCTAGCTCACTCCTGTTCCATCATCATCAAATAGGTCAGCATCAAATAGGATCAGGACTCGCTCTGGTTCAGGGATCTGTCGGCGAGCTCTTTTCCTACCCGTGACAGAAGCATGCTGTTGAGGTACCATCGGGCATAATGCCAGGCAGCTTCTGATGAATTCCCCTTGGCTTCACCGTAACTGTTTACCAGTTTGGAATACTCTAAGTAGGTAAAACACATGGTTAGCTATCAAGAGAACACAACTTTAGATGAGTCATTAAATGATTCAAACAATTTAGCCATTTATCTTGCGGTTGAGGATAATACCTAATTCAACAAGATAAGGCCCCAGAAATCAAAAGAGAGAAAGAAAAACCTTGTTTTGGGAGACAAATAATTTTTCTTCACTTTTTTTCAATCACCAAAAGGCATTTCACCCTTACTAATCAAGCAACCATCGACTTCCTTATTATGTGATTAAAGGATATTAAATGGGAAAGTTTTCCTTTTTTTTTTTAAATGGGAAAGTGGAGGAGTTTGAAACCTTCAGGAGAAAGAATGAATAATTCTTGAAAAACAATGATTTTGACGAATAACCTGAATTTTGCTTATGGAACCGCCCTGGAACCCACTTAAAATGAATATATTGTACGGCCGCTGAGTTGTGCTACATGGGATTATCCCCACCCTGCACTCAAGGAGGGGAAGGCCTACCCCCCCCCCCTCTCTCCAACCCCGCCTCCTACACTCTCAGGGGGTTGTTACACCCTGTTTCTCCTCTGTTATTCAGTGTTTACACCCCGCTTGTTATTGTTAATTGATTTGCAAGGCTTATAATGGATACACCTGCAGGAAGTAGTAGGGACCCTCGGAGTAAGCCCTTTGTTTTAAAATCCCAGTCCCGTATTTTAGTTCTTCGTTTATACAATTATTTTTTGAAGGAACTTATTCATAAAACTATGTTCGACATAAAAAAATACGAAATTTGAATTAACTCTGTTTTGTTGGGAATTCCACCATACTTCATATGAACTTTTTTGTTGCACTTAAGGACTACTATCATCTCCTGAAAGGTTGATACTTTTATCCAGTACGCCCTGTATATATCATACTGGGATGTCTCTGAGAGACTCAATGTAGCCTCAACATTGGTGGAGCAGATTTAAGGGCTTTCTAAATATGTCAACCATTTAACATATTTACTGTGCATGTGCGCTTGGCGCTAGATGAAATGTTGAGGTTAGCAGATGATCCCTATTATTATGCACTTCATTTTGAAGGGAATTAAAAACAAAACCTTTGTTTCAAACCACACTTCGATATCATTAAAATCAAATGAGTTCCATGTGATTCAAACTTTATTGTTTTAAATTAAAAAGATGTTTTGTAGGCCCTTAAATAGGTCGGTTATGAATGTGTGATCCATGACTTTGAGGTATTTTTTCCTCAACTTTCTCAAAAAAATATGACCAATTCTCTAAAAGATATATTTTTCCTGATAACTTCAACAAAATTGAAAATAAGGCATATTTTTTAAGTATTTAGTCTGATTCTTCTTTAGGGATTAATTAAGCTAAAGCTATCTAATCTCATCATTCATGTTATCTATCTAATCCTTTGGATCTGATATTCCTTATTGGATTATGGTTCATTATTTTGCTTTTGTTCATTATTAGTGTAATATTCGCTTTCAACCATGAAGTTCACAAGTAGTGAGATTGTGGATATGATTTTTGTTTTCGGGGAGTTGCAATAGTTCCGTGTATAAATCTCCATGAGAATAGCTTGGATTCTCCATTTCATTTCAAATTTAGTTTAATCTGAAATTCTTACCAGTTGCTCCTACAGGACGAATACAGTATTCATTGAGAGTGAAGCCAGCTTGAAGAGCATGAGTACGCATCTCTTTATTAAAGACGTCACTCCCTGTGAAATAGAGAATGGCACAGTAGTACTGATCATTTGGTGTCAATCTTATATCGAGCCGTCTAGCCAATGCCTCCACTTTGCATACACCCTGCGCGGAGGAAAAAATAAAAACAAAATTAATGTACAGCTTGGGGGAGCTAACTGAAGCTTCTTGTAAACAAGCTCTGCTGCTTTAATAAACTGTTGTGGAAGGGCGGTCTTTACTTTGCTTGTAATTGAATAATTAACACAACTTGTTATAGTTCCAGCAACACAGAAAGAATCTCACTCGCAGGAACTGTGTCATCTGAAGGCTTTTCTATTCTTATTACTAGTACCATTAATCGATGGGACAATGTCAATCGGAGAAATAAGAGCTTAAAACTTTGAAAATTGTTAGTTTTGTTCTTTTAACCGGGGTTTTGTCTCTAAAATGAGTATTTTAGTATAACAAGGTAAGAAAACGAGAAACGTGTTGGTTATAGTTATAAGAGCGACCATTTAGAAAGAGGATAGAGTCAATTCCACTGGGATAGAATCAATTTCCTGTTTTGGCACCTACAAACTTACTTCTCTTTGAGATTTAATTTTATATTTTTCATGTAAGATCAAAGTCCAGGAATACTACTGCCACTAGGAATACGAAAGGAAAGGCGCTAGGAAGAGGCAGTTCCTGCTAGACAGATTTTTATTTTCTATCATGAAATAAATTCCCAATATTTACTGCTTAAGATATTGTTTATTTTGGTATATAGAATCGTTTTGTCCATCTCTCAGTAAGCATCATTATGCCTTCTCTGTTATTTTGAACAGAAAATATTGTTGGAGGTGTGGTTTTATTTCGCTGATAGATTGAAAGGTCAACACAATTTTTTTAATGACAGAAATAAGTAAAATCATATTGTGGGAAATCCTTAGAGTACACAGGATGCGGTAAAACATCCAAATCAAGCTTCAAGAGCTTTTCTCTTACTCATAATGTAATATGAAGTCTCCTGAAATGATGAAAAACAATGCCTTGTCGGGTAATTAATTCTGGCTGTTTTTTTTTTTGTTTTTTTTTGCTGTGGCAGTTTTCAATTGATCCAATTGATGATAATAATTTGTAAAATTTATTGTTTCACCTTAAGAAAATTACATGATGAGAAAGAAACTTTTGGGACATCCCAATATGTTTAACGAGAAAAACTCTCTTGTGAAAAGCAAAGCAGGCATAATTAATAAATAAATAGAAATAATTATGTACTGAATAACTGCTGGAAACTCTTACCATAAATTTGACTTCCCCTAAGGAAATTGTATCTGTGATTAAAGAAACGTTTTCTAATTTTTCTACAACAGGTTTCAGTAACGACAATGCTAACCTCTTCTCGTTCTTTGATGATGTGAATTTAGGATGAGTTAACAAAACGTCAACATCACCACTTTCTGCTTTTCCTCGCCTAAACAGAAATAAAATAATAGGTGTGTATATATATATATATATATATATATATATATATATATATAATTAAGAAAACTAAATTAACAGGCAAGCAGAAATAACTAAATAATCACACTGTTTATTCAACTCAACAAAAAACGATTCATATTTATTAGTGTCTCTAGGTTTATATAAAAAAGGAATGAATAAGTTTATACATTACCAAAATTATCCAATTTTATAGCAAGGATTTAACCATTGCTATTTCCTTCCTAAATATATACCACAATAAAGAAACCTACTATATATTTGTCAAATTACCACTCACTCACTCACTGACCTATCATCGCCCAGCCCAAACCACATATATTATGGTTTCTTCATCACTTGAATCCTCCATGATAACACTGAACAATAGAGATTTTGGTTAGTAATGAGTAGCCTCGTGTGTAGAGCCTAGTCACCAATCAGTCTGAAAAAGGTTAGTAACCCGAGTTACCAACGGGTTGAGTTACTAACTAGTAGCTCCGTGTGTATGCGACCAAATGATCTCCCTTCCTCTCTCCTGTTCTGCAACTTCCACATGTATGCCGATGATTCCCATATCTATCTCTCCTTCCTTCCCTCTGAGGTACCTGAGGCAGCAAGAAAGATACAAGAAGAGTTGGACAGCTTGGGCCAAGACCAACAAATTAATGACGAACGCTGTGAAGTCCAAAGCGATAGTGATAGGCTCAGCTCCCCTCTTGAAATCTCTCCCTCCTATCCTCCCTTCCTTCACCATTCACTCCAGTCCTATTCAATATGTCCTGGAAAAATCACTTATCCCTAATCACTCGTCGCTCCATAGCCACCCTTAAACTCTTCTACCGTTCCCATCACCTCCTCCCAACTCCTACACGTCAGCTTCTGTATCTTCTCTTGTGTTCCCCCACTTCGACTACGGTTGCTTATTGTATGGAGGGCTCACTGGGGAGCTTGAGGATCATCTTAAGCGCTTAATGAACATTTTTCTCAGATTTATCCTCGATGCCCCCACTAATCCTTTATTTGTGTATAAGTTGGAATGAAAATCTTGCGATACTCCATTACCACAATGATCATTGATAAATATGATATGTTAGGAATATACTTGCAAAGGCAGAGACAGTTTCTCACAGAGACTTTTGTTAATAAAATATGTACAACTCAACTTCCAGAAGATAAGCAATAAGGCAAATCATGTTCAAACTTTCCTTACACTATTTTGAAATGTAACAGGTATGTGCACAAGAAAGACATAGCTTTAATTATAATGGAACAAATACACTAATTTTCAGAAACATAATTGAAAATCATTGACGCATTTCTTATAACATGGTTTAAAATACGTAATATTCATGTAAAAACAAGGTAATTACCGATAGCTTCCACAAATAGTTATCATGTACAAGGGGTCGAGTGAGAAAACAGCTTCTTTTATTTTATTTTCAATCACTTCTATTTCTGCTCGGGGAATCTTCTTTTCAAAGTCATCTACATACCTAAAAGTAACCAAGGAAAATATAGGTGTAATCATATCATGGAATTGCATAAATAAGAATCTTGATAATAATACCCTTATTGGTTTAATAGGGTGGGTCAGAATGGTTTTGCATCAAATTAAATATCACTTTTTTATGTACAAACTTGATTCAATTTAAATTATGCCTGCACTCTTCTTTTTTCAATCATATCAATTCATCTATAAACTTCACAAATCCTAGCTCTTTTAGGAGCATTAAGGCCATCAAGAAAATTATGAAGCATTATATATTGATAATGGCCATTTTGTAAAGCACGGAATAAAACTAAAACTGTAGAGAAGCCTTCTTTAAGATTCCTTTCCTATTATTTGTTAAGTTGAGAAAAGGATTATGCGGAAAATAGGAAAAAACAAAGATTCTGAGCGACACAATAAAATACTGATCATAATGTAAAACTGCCAACGGCCATAGCCACGTTGAAAACACTGGTTCCCATAGATCACCGAAGTTAAGCAACGTCGGGCGGGGCCAGTACCTGAATGGGTGACCGACCACGTGCCGTTGGCATTATAAAAGGGTGGCAACCTGTAGATAGCCCGGCGTTAATAGCCAAACTGATCAGGACCAAAAAAAGTTACTTACTTCAAGCCAATTAATTGATGGTGATTAAGTTTATCTTTGTGGTTTTGAAGGTCGTTTATGCTCTTTATGCCTAGTTTGACAAGATCCTGAGCTTTAGCAGGCCCAATACCACTAACTCGTGTTAAAGATTCAATTGCTTTAGCCGTGTCATCTTCTTTAATCTATAAAAGAAAAATTACATGATCAAATTTAAAGCATTACAATATCCTTTGGTAAACAAATGATATTGTATCAATCTGTTAGCTATTTTAATTATTATTTTTAATGAATCTGCTTGTTGATTATATCATCATCATATTCCCCTTTTAGCGCTGACTGTATAGGGTTGCACTCTGTATAACCACCCCCACCCCTCCTGTAACAACTTCATACTCCTGTCCCCGTCAACTCCTTCTTTACTTCCAAGGGATGAATAGCCCTGGAGTAGATTGATGAGAATAGCCTTATCCTACCATGTCCTGAACCAATCCCTACTTCACCATGGATGTTCCAGGAGGACAGTAGAGCGTTCAGCCCTAATAGCTATAGAATTTTAACAATAATTTTTGTAGTCGTAAATGGTAATAAGGTCCTGAGTTCTTCTAGAGCTCGTTCAGATGGAAGGAAAATTGCAATTACGCATGTGCAATCTTCTGAGGGAAATATTACTCATGGTTTCACCATTTGTAAATTCCCATTTCAATGAACACTTTTAACTTTTCTCTGAACAGGCTATAGTCGTGCTCATGTTCTGATAACCTCAGATAGAATTTGATATCCCATATCAAAACAAAAATTTCCTACTAGCAAATTGTTTTAAAATAATATTGAATAAATCAATTTCTTGGGGAGTAATTCAAAGAAAAGGACATAACAGATAATAATAATCATTACATTCTCCAACTTTCTTAACTTCCCAGTTTGTATAAATTCATCTATCTTATCCTCAATTTTCTTCCCAACTCCATCTAATTTTCTTGCTTCTGCACCAGAATTAATTCTCTTTCCATATGTTGCAATGGAATTGGCAGCCTTTCTATAGGCATTATACTTGTGTATGTTTCTGTTAACATTTTTTTCATAATTGGCCAATTCTGAAAAAAAAAATTAAAATAATTAACCAATTGAATGAAGAAATTTTAAAATTACATTATTCTATGGAAAATAGAAATTTTAAATCTTCAAAGTAATTAAAACATTCAAAATTTGTGAGCTCTCTTTTAGTTTATAATAAAGCTAACAAAACCCTCCATCAAATTTGATGCTTTAATTACTTTATTATTATAATTAAATTATTATAATATTTTAATTATTGTATTATAATGAGTTCATTAGTATAATAATTTAATTACTATAGTGTAATAATGGTGGTGAGTTTAGCTCTAGGGTAGAGCACTTGACTAATATGCTATAGGAGCTGAGTTCAAAACTCGGGGAGTGGGGGATTTTTATCTTCTAGTGTCTTAGGAAAATCAGGTGACTAGAGCATAGTACTGACCACATTATCTCCCTATGGTCATGAATCAGATACCTCTATAGTATCTGTCCCTCAGGGCCCTCGTGGCCTGTTATGGGACTGATTCCCATAAACAGAGGTTTGGAAATATGTGTAATATGCCTGAAAGCCACTGGTTATTATTTTTTATTTAGCCACTTGGTTCAAATAAGTGTGTATAGATTTATTTTATTTTTTGTTTTTGCTTCGCCTTAAGGCATGTCAACCTTTGAATGTTTATAGTTTAGTGTTCTGCAAGTAAAAGTGTATTGTGTTTATGTACTAGCTGCTGTCCCTCAACAATTTCTTCACGTCATATGGAATATTTAGTTTGTGTTATAACACATTAACATTCCATAAGTAGGCGTTTTACAGTAAAGTCCTTATTGTATATATCACAAATCGGTTTGTTAATTCCTGTCATGTGGCCAATTTATTGGTCAAGAGTCGAGCAAGTACAATTTCTTCTCGTCTGTTATCACAGTAGATGGATATACGCTTCTGAGTTGTATTTTTGAATGTACGTAATTTATTGTCTGTTAGTCAAGTCCAGCTGTCTTGCCGATAATTTATAATATTTTGTTTAATTGCTTTGTGCCAGCCTTGGAGTGTGATTGATCGGTTAAGTTCATATTGTTTTGCAGAAAGTTTTGCATATAAATCTTTTTCCCAAACCTTCATGCCCTGGCAGCCAGTACATTGTGGGGTGCTTTTTATGTGAGTGGATAGTTTTGAAAATGTCTATTATTATTGGATGCGTGGAGTATCTGTCTGCTAGTGCCTGTAGTGTGCTCAATGAGTCAGTGCATAGAATCATGTCTCGTCTGTCTGTCCTGGGAATGTTGTTCAGTCCAATAAGAATGCCGCAGAGCTCAGCTGTAAATATGCTACAATTATCATTAAGATTCTTGGTAATGATTTTCTCATCAATTACAGCTGTATTGTGGATTTGGTTATTATTGTTGACATTCGGTACTATTGGCTTAGATATTGATGAACTGTAGAAAAGAAAAAAAAAAAGTTCCCCCCAATGAGTTGTGTGGTTCCAGTAAGGAAGACAAGATTCTTCAGCTCACTTGAGCAGGTACTAATAAAAACAATTTAATGATCCATATGGCTGCGTGCTGTTAGTGCTAAAATTGGGAATGCTATCTACTGAGTTTGATTATAATGAAGTAAAAATAAAAAACAGTACATGGAAATTTAAAGAATTTGGTTTAGGAGTAAACCCCTTCCCTAATGGACCGATTTTCCTTATTTTTACACATTTTTTTTTTTTTTTTTTTTTTTTTTTATTTAAAGGAAGCATTAAAAATGCAGGAGCTGCATAACTAAGTACTTTCCTCAGAATCTGGGTGCTTTACTGAATAATTTGCTTAAAATAACCTATATAAATAAAGTAAAAACATGAATAGTTCTTTACAATACATTTTTCTTAGTTTTTACATTTGTAATAACTGTTTTAATTATTAATTTTGTGATTAATTTCCTTCCAGAGTATTGAGAGTGTATCGAACATAACATAAAAAGTCTACAAAAATAATGGAGTGACGGACTGCAGCACCCCTAGTGGTAGAAGTCAGAAGTCTAGAACCCCCCTCCAAAGTATTAACAAACAGGCGCTCCTAGTGGTAGCTTTGCCCATCTAAGTTTAGCCAGCTGAATTCTATTCAAACATAGTACAAAGTAATCCCAACCTTTCAATAGATGGATTTAGTTCATTTTTACAACAATATAACAGAAATTAGGGCTAGTAAGAGCAAATTAGTAATTTGCTCATACCTATTTGAACCGATTTAATTTATTTTTGCAACATTTTTTTCTCTTTTGATGGTCACAAAGAATACTAAGTTGCATTAATATATAACTAAAATTATGACTGATATTGGCAAATTGGTAATTTAGGTTCAGGATAAAACCCCCTGCTAATGATCTGGTTTAGTTTTAGCACTCCCTTGTCCTCTATAAGTCAATTCAAAATACTAACGTTCTTCTCATATTTTAAGGAAAAAAATGCATTAAATTAACATGAACTAATATAATATAAATTTTATCGTGGGTCATTTTCGGTTCTACTGGGTAGGATCGATAAAGATTTGAAGAAAGTTTTTAAAAATTTCTTCATGAGAGCAACCTCAATAGCTACTTTCCTTCGGAAGAAAGTGCTAAAACACGGATGTAAAACATACAATGAAGGTATGACAGAGTAACTAATATCAAACAGAAACTGGCAGGTCATCTAGCTAAAGTAAAAGATGAAAGATGATTGAAAGTTTGTATGGAATGTATGACGAGAGGTCAGCCAAGAAATAGAGGAATCGTGATCTTTCCATTATGTAATAGAGAGAAGTTTTCCAGAGAATTGGTGATATCTAGTGGAGAGAAGCCAAGGCAGAGATTGGTGGAGAACATTTTTTTATCATAATGTGATTTAAGGTGGATATGTAAAATACTTTCATTTAATTTTTTTAGTTATTTTTAGAGATGGTGTAGTTAGAAAACTTCATATAGTTCCCATCTAATAGTTATGCAAACAGACCACTTTTATTTCCTTCAAAGAAGGAGGCTTCTCTCTTTAATTAAAGATGTCAATAAAGATTTAATATTCTGGGGGCCAGTTTTCTACGTTTCCTAGGATTGAAACTCAATTCAAAAGATTTATATCCAACCAAAATAATTAATTAATGTGAATATGACTTGTCCACTCAACAAATCATGAAGATTCTTACCCGGATTTAACGTTCACTCTTAAAATTCAATATTTATGGAGCCTAATATGAAAATTATAATAGTCCCCAACACAAATTAGTATAAGATGCCTGATGATGAACTTAAACAGGTTCGAAATGTCACAAATATAATTTAATGTTTTAAACAATTTTGGGAAGCAACTCCTTCCAGTTACTTCAAGAATCCATTGATCCTTCCCTACCCTCACCTTCAACTTATATAAATAATTAATACATGTACTTAAACATACATATAAATAAATAAATATAAATATATGTATATATATTGGATACTCAAGAAGTATTGGACTATTCTCTCCAGCAGTACAGTATGGTGTTATTTAGCCCCTTTTTTTGGACAGATAATACACTGACATGACTGCACTATTCTTTATTATTATAAATATAAAATAAAGTGGTCTTTAGAATATAATATAGAGGATAGGAAAGAAATTGAAAGGAATATGTCCTAGAATTAGTTGGCTAAGAAACCCCTTCCTAATCATGGAAAAATTTCCTGACTCTAGTTAACACCTCAAATAAAACACTATCTCTGACATAAAATAAAGCATATTTAGTACGATAATTCAGTTATTCACCAATTAAAAATTCACAAAAGTCATGGTTAACATTATCCTCAGAGGGCGCCTTTCTTTTACTCATCTTTGTAAACTGTTAAAAAAATTTTGCTCGATATAATGCTGATAAGAATGATAACATAATCTGTAAACAGTACAGTATCTAAAAGACAACAAACTTCTACCCAGACAACTAAGAGGTAAAAATAACCCAAGATAGTACAGAGCTATCACGTCACTGTAGAGTGAGAACAGAACAAAACAACAGCCTCCAGAATTTCTTGAATATACCAAGTCAACATTTTGTTGTATCTATGTGTATGTATATAAATACATGTATTCTTTTTTATATAAGTTGAAGGTGAGGGCTGGTAAGGATGAATGGATTTTTCAAGTAAGTAACAGGAGTTGCTTCCCAAAATTGTTTAAAAATTAAGTTATAGATATTTGTGACATTTCGAACCATAGTCCAATACTTCTTGAATATCTAATATATATACATATACATATATACACACACACACATACATATATATATATATATATATATATATATATATATATATATATATATATTTATTTATTTATTTATATGTATGTATAAGTACATGTATTAATTATTTATATAAGTTGAAGGTGAGGGTAGGAAAGGAGCAATGGATTCTTGAAATAACTATCAGGAGTTGCTCCCCAAAATTGTTTAAAACATTAAGTTATATTTGCGACATTTCGAACCTGTTTAAGTTCATCATCAGGCATCTTATAATAAGTTGTGTTGGGGACTATTATAATTTTGCAAAAGTGATCTGTTTGCATAACTATTAGATGGGAACTATTTGCAGTTTTTTAACTACACCATCTCTAAAAATAACTAAAGAAATTGTGGCGGTTCGTCATAGGCTAATAACTGCGCCTATAGATCCTACCTCTATAGTAGACTATATAGCTGGAAGGTTCCTGCCTAGGAGGTTGACCAGTTAGTCAGTTTCCGAATATAGGACGTTCACCTGTGTTTTTGTGTATACTTACGCTTGGATGTGTTATGTTATAATAACGTATCAGTATGGCCATACTTAGGTGTAATGAAGAGTTGCGATGGATATCCGCAAGTAGCATTTGTATTAATTGTATATATATGGTATGTAGGATAAGATAGATTATAGTATGTACAAAGTAGTTCCTAGGTTAGCGTATAATTTTAATATTTTATTAGTTATTTTAATGTTATTAGTTGTTTTATTTAATTATTTGATTAAATTATTAAATATTAAAATAAACACGTGTTTTATATAACCAAAACCAGAGTGACGTCACAATTACCCCCAAAGAGGTAATAAGTTGTGACCCCGACGTGATTTCTAAAATACAGTAAATGATTGGCATGTGACGCCATAGTTTCCAAATTTACGTTTTGCGTGAGATAATTATTTTTAGCCGTTTTTGGTCTAGTTTTCTTTATTTATTTGAATTAAACAATTTATTTATTTATTTAAATTTATTTAAATTAAATGATCTATTTTTTTTTCTTTTTCAAATTTTTGATTTTTAACTTGTGCACATTTTAGTTATTAACAAATATAAAAAATGGCTGACGAGAAGGAACAGGAAAGTACGCCAGAGTTTCTCGCTGCATTTTCTGCTACTAACAAGACACCGCCTTTTTGGAAGTCAGATCCCGAATTATGGTTTATACAAATGGAGGCCGTTTTTGCTCGTGCGGGGATTACAAACAGTGTACGAAATTCCATACGGTGATACCTATGCTCGACTTGGATGTTATGCGACAAGTTTCTGATATAGTTAGAAACCCTAGTGCCGTATCTCCATATGAAGATCTGAAGAATCGTTTGATTAGTTGCTACGCTGAGTCTGAGAGTAGACGCATAGAACAGTTATTGGTAGGAAAACAACTGGGAGATGAGAAGCCATCTCAGCTGTTAAGGCACATGCAACAGCTGGCAGGGGAAACAGTCAATAAGGACATTTTGAAGACTCTATGGCTGCGTTCACTGCCGACCAATACACAGGCGATTCTTACCACGGCTGGCCACACAGAAGTTGAGAAGCTAGCGGAAGTTGCAGATAAAATTCACGAGGTGATTCGACCAGAAGAAATGTATTCGGTGGGTAATGCAAGTTCTTCCTCCTGGCAGAACACAGCTTCACGCATAGAATCGAAGATAGAGCAGCTGACCGCGCAAATTGCAGCTTTGTCTTCTCGAGAGCGCCAAGGACAGCGGGAGGATTCATCTATTCAGCGCCATAGGACAAACCAGAGAAGCCGAAGTCGTTCCAAGAGTCAAGCGAACAGACCAGTTTGGTTATGCTTTTATCATTTCCGATTTAAGGAAAATGCTAACAAGTGCATTCAGCCATGTGCCTGGGAGAGATTGCACAAGAAGTCGGAAAACTAGCTGATGGCCCGGAAGTGGCGTGTGCCGGTGCCAGCAGTATTGTACAACGCCGTCTTTTTGTACAGGATAAGAGAACCGGACTTTCTCTGCTAATCGACACTGGTGCAGCAATTTCTGTTATTCCTACAAGGAAGTGCATGAAGCCTGTCCAGAAGGATTTTACTCTATATACTGCTAATGGGACCACGATTAAGACCTACGGCGATGAAACTTTGAAGTTGGACCTTGGACTTCGTCGTTCTTTTAAATGTCCTTTCGTAATTGCGGACATACCCAGAGCTATTATCGGAGCGGACTTTATGTACAACTACAACCTGATGGTTGATCTCTAGGGTCGACAACTGATTGACAAGAAAACAGGGTTGACTTCTAGAGGCAAAATCATCAACGAGATTCCAGCATCTATGTCAGCCGTTCCTGAAGGACATCCACACGCCTTCTTGCTTCGTGAATTTCCGGTCATTACCACACCAAGTTCCACGAAGGAGCCGGTAAAACATCAGACCGTTCACTTCATCGAAATGGCCGGACATCCTGTCTCTGCAAAGGCTAGAAGACTACCTCCTGATAAGTACCTGTATTTCTGCATGTTCTACTTTCATTAAGACTAATATGTTGAAATTTTGGTTACGCTTGGAGTTAAGGAAGGGTTAGAATAAAATATTTTATTAACAGACATAAAAAGTTTTGGTAACTTTGTATACTTTCCTTAATATCTCGAAAAAGGTTGAGAATCTTGGTAAACGGAAGAATACCATTAGAAAGCTTACTAAATGCTCTACAAAAAAGGTTCTAATGAAAGTTTTGATTAGGCGATGTCAATCGGAGAAATAAGTGCTTAAAACTTTAAAGTAATTGATTTCGCTTATTCGAACTGTTCTTTTTGTCTGTTTTTATTCCTTGTTATTTTTAATTGCTTATAGTTGGATAATGTATTTGACGATATATCAGGATAAGAAAAATAAGAAAAACAATTTAATCTCAGAGATATGGATTTCCAAGATATAGCTTTTCAACTGCCTAGCGGGGTCCTCCTAGGGAGGGTTGGCCGACCCATCCAGGTAAAATCGTAAATGAAGACCTTTCTAGAAATGTGGACCTAAAATAATAACAGCTTCTATTTTAATCATTCTAAATGAGTCTAGGGATAAGAACGGAACCGCGCTAAGATGATGCAGTTCCTGCGAGTCGAACTTTTTTAATGTGCTGCTACCACACAGCTTACTCATCATGGGCGTATATAGAAAAAAATTTCGGAGGGGGCTGGGAAAATTTCTGGGGGGGGGCTTAGACCATTTCCAGTGTATGGAATACTAACAATTTAGATCTTGGAGGAGTTTTAGCCAACTTAAACGCTACTACACCCAAAATAGAATATATTTGATGAAATAAATGATCTCATTAAATTTATTTTTAAGAGCTTTATGAAATTTTTACCGATCAAATCAAAATTTCGGGAGGGGGGCTGCAGCCCCCTCAGCCCCCCCTTATATACGTCCATGTTACTCATCACTCCTAGTAGGAGATTCATCGGGCTCACGAGAAAATAGGCCAAAAATTTATAATTAAAAAAATAAAAACACAGATCGGTAAATCCGAGAGCCTAATGATCTTCCTCTGACGATCTTTGGTATTTGTCCTCCATTAGGTTAACTGTATAGATGGTAATGAAGGATTCCTAACGTAATAACCTAAGTTAGTAGACTCAAGTACTGACGTATGGAATACTACTTGAATAACAAATTCAAAGCTCTCCACGCGGCCTTTTAATGAGTTTGCTTCTGGTTGCTCATCTGGTTTGGTAGAATTTAAAATTATTGAGGTCAGAGCCTTCAATATTTCTACGTAATTGTACCTTAATGGTTTTAAGGAATCAATTCTTGAAGCTGAGCCTGTAGTGCAAAGCTTATTCAGAGTCAGTGTAATTGAAATTAACAACTCCCACCGTTTTATGCTAAGGGCAAAAAAACGTAAATTTTTTCGACATCATAAATAAAATCTTGAATATTAGAAATTGCATCATTCAAAATTAAATTAAAGTTATGGGCTTTACTCCTTTAATTCTGGATTTTACTCCTTGATAAACCCCGGCCATATTCGCTGCTACATCGTACCCTGTCCTCTGCATTTTGACATAAAATTTTTCTCCTCAATACTGTTTATGATTTTTTCTTCTAAACCGGTTTGATCGTCGATCTGTCTAAAACCTAAAAATCTTTCATTTATGTTCAAACTAGTTGGCCTACCACTTTCATCGTCGGAAATTGATATATATCTAAATATCTGGCTGAGTTGATCCTTTTCGGTAATGTCTTGAGTGGTGTCCATAATGATAGAAAAAAGTCCGTCGCGCAGGAGCAGCATAACTAAGCACTTTCCTCAGAATTTGGGTAGTGTAGATTGCTTTCCAGAACAATTTGCTTAAAATATCCTACATAAATAAAATAAAAACATGAATAGTTCTCTTTTAAATTTGTAATGAGTAACTGATCAATTAATAATTTGCGTCCAGAGTTATGTTTACACATGGTACCTATTACACTTCGTAATAAATACAAAAAACCTCATATTATCGTATTTTGATCTAACGCAGGAACAGGATACAGTCACTCTAGTGGTAGAAAGCGCTCCTTGCGGCGGCTTTGTGAACCTACGTCTGACGGGCTTTTCTATTGAAATATATTACAAATTAAACCCCCGCTTTCCGATTGACCGATTCAGCTCATTTCTACAACACTTCTTTCTCATGAGTTACCCACGACGTATACCGCGTTTCGTTACAATACAGCAGAAATTACGACCGGTATGAGTATATTAAGAATTTGGGTCAGGAGTAAACCCCCCCCTTCTAATGAACCGATTTAATTTATTTTTACAACACATATTTACCTGTAGATTACCACTACGAATGCCGAGTTTCGTCGAAATATACCAAAAATCACTGCTGGTAGTGGCGAATTGGTATTGTGGGTCCGGAGTAAACCCACCCTCCTAATGAACCGATTTAGTTTATTTTACAACAGTTATTTACCTGTGGATTACCACTACGAATACCGAATTCCGTTGAAATATACCAAAAATCACGGCTGGTAGTGGCGAATTGGTATTGTGGGTCCGGAGTAAACCCCCCCTTCTAATGAACCGATTTAGTTCATTTTTATATCTCACTTTTCTCTTTATATTACCACTACGAATACCAAGTTTCGTTGAAATATAACAAATATTACGGCTGACATAGTCAAATTAGTGTTTTGGGTTCGGGGTAAACCCCCCCTTCCGGTGGACCGACTTTGGTGGTTAACGAACTCGTTCAATCGTTTGCTAATTGAATTCTATATACCAAGTTTCGTGACGAAAAAACAAAAACTCTGGCCGCTATCGTGTTAACAGACACATATATATATATATATATATATATATATATATATATATATATATATATATATATATATAGATATATATATAGATATATATAAATTTTAACGGGGGTCATTTTCGGTGTCTACTAGGTAGGATCGATAAAGATTTGAAGAAATTTTTCAAAAATTCCGTCATGAGTCCAACCTCAATAGCTACTTTCCTTCGGAGGAAAGTGCTAAAAGAGAAACAAACAAATGGGCGAGTGTGTTAAATCGGACAGTGAATGTTACTCTTACACTTGCAGGTTCACAATTACTTGTCATGTTTTATTGAAAAAAATGCAATCAAAATAACAGCAAGATATTAAAAACTAAGGCAAACCGGGGGAAAAAAAAAACAATTAAGAACAAAGGTAAACAGAGATAAAAAAAATCTCTTTCTCTTGGCAAGTTATATTTCTAACAATGAATTGTTTTTCTTATTTTACTTAATCTGTTTTATTGTCAAATACATTATCCAACTATAAGCAATTAAAAAAAAAAACAAAACAAGGAATAAAAACAGGGAAAAAGAACCGTTCGAATAAACGAAATCAATTACTTCAAAGTTTAAGCACTTATTTCTCCGATTAACATCGCTTATTCAAAACTTTCTTTAGAACCTTTTTTGTAGACCATTTAGTAAGCTTTCGAATGGTAACCTTTCGCTTCCCTAGATTCTTAACCTTTTCCGAGATATTAAGGAAAGTATAAAAGTTACCAAAACTTTTTATGTCTGTTAATAAAATATTTTATTCTAAGCCTTCCTTAACTCCAAACGTAACCAAAATGTCAACATATTAGTTTTAATGAAAGTAGAACATGCAGAAAATGTTTCAACTAAATCCCATGATTCTAAGTGCCCAAACCAAAAACGGTATTCAAAAAATATGTTTCCAATTTTCTCGAAAACGGTTAAACCTATCGCCTTGAAAATGGTTTCATTCGTTTTCCTAGCCCAAGAAGCCTATAAAACGAGTACTTACAAGCTTATGAACTCAAAAACGTAAGCGTTACGATTTTTTTTGCGCGAATTTCTCCCCAAACGCCATCTTCCAGTGGACGGATTTTGCTGGTTAACGAACTTGACCTTTCAAATTGGACGACGGATTTTTGTACCAAATTTCATCAAAATCGGAACTTTCGTCTTCTACCTAGAGAGCGAACATACAAATATATATATATATATATATATATATATATATATATATATATATATATATATATATATATATATTTATTTATTTATTCATGGAGCTTCACAACGGCAAGGTGATTTGCTCACATAAAACTATATAAAGGGTAAAGAATATAAATTCATTATATTCAATTTCAAAAAAAAGAAAAAGAAATAAAAATTAAAAAAAAAAATAAATGAGAAAAAAAAAGAAATTAGAAAAAAAAATATAAATAAATAAATAAAAAAAATAATAATAACATTAATATAAAATAAAATAAATAATTAAATCAAACCAAATAATTGATTTTATAACGTAATGTATAGAATATAACAAAATAAAGAATGACAAATTGCGACAGTAATAAATAATAATTTTGTTTATTGCAAGATGAAAATCATTATTGTGTGTGAATTGTAAGGTATTTAATATAAAGACTGTATTTTCAATTTTGAAGCCTCTACTGAACAAACCACGCTCTCTCTCTCACACACAGACACACACACACACACACACACACACACGCGCGCGCGCGCAAGATATATATATATATATATATATATATATATATATACAAATTTGAACCACCATCATTTTCGGTCTCTAGGGGTTCTGAAACGCAAAATTTTCTAGTCGGCACTTCTGGATTGCGTCATGAGATCAACCTTATAAGCGGGGTTCCTACCTATGGGGGAGGTAGGAACCGCGCTAAAACGTAAAAAAAAAAAAAAAAAAAAAAAAAAAAAAAAAAAAAAAAAAAAAAAAAAAAAACTGGCGGTAACGACTAGAACAGTATTTGTTAAGCACTAAAGTTGACTGTTATACAGGCTATAAACGAGTTGTATCATAACATTACGAGCTGTATCATAACAATGAAAAATGTGGAAAAAAAATTAGTCGTTTGCGAAATTTTTTTTCACGGTTTATTCTTAATTGGGTTGAAATTAATAAGTCATCAAATCAATTTTGATTTGATTGGTAAAAATTTCATAAAACCCTTAAAAATAAATTACAAACATATTCCATTTTGGGTGTAATAGCGTTTAAGTTGGCTAAAATTCTTCCAAGATCATGGAATAAGTGCACGAAGTTTTAGGAAAATCGGAGTAGGGTTAATTCTGGCTCTCCCAATTTGACATTCCTGCGCATGCGTATGTTTACAAATACTTCGTTTACGCCAGCTTTTAACCTGTATAACAGTCAACTTTAGTGCTTAATAAATACTGTTCTAGTCGTTACCGCCAGCTATTTTTACGTTTTTATTAATAAATAGGTTAAAATTAAATCACTCAGAATTACCGCTTTGTGTATTCAATACGTAGTGTAGTACCACGCATACATAAAACTCTGGAAGGAAATTAATTACAAAATTAATAATTGAAACAGCTGCTCATAACAAATGCAAAAGAGCAGAACTATTAAAGTTTTTATTTTAATTATCTATATAGGTTATTTTAAGCAAATTATTCAGGAATGCACTCGTCACTACCCAGTTATAAGGAAAGTGCTTAGTTATGCAGCTCCTACGTGGCGGACTTTTATGTTTTTAATAGTTCATTGGCTGTTAGGCCATTAGCACTGAACTTAGTACTCCTGTCATGGGCGTATATAGAAAATAATTTCGGGAGGGGCTGGGAAAATTTCAGGGGGGGGGGGCTGAGACCATTTCCGAGGTATGGAATACTAATAATTTAGAACTTGGAATAGTTTCAACCAACTAAAACGCTTTTAAACTAAAAATAAAATATTTTTTATGAACTAAGTGATCTTATTTAATTTATTTTTAAGGGTTTATGACACATTTTTATCGATCAACTCAAAATTTCGAGAGAAGGGGGGCAGGTACCCCCTCAGCCCCCTCCCCCTTATATACGCCCATGTCTCCTATAAGGGTTAGAAACAGATACCTGTGGAGTATATTCAGTCCCTAAACTCTCATGACTGTCACTTTTCAGATCAATAAATTAGAATGTTAAAAATAAAATCATTTGCAACGAAAGAAGAGATATGTATATAAATTCTAAATTCAACAACTGTAAGTCCTAGACGATTTTAACCTAGCCTATGACTCTTCCCAAATCAAGACTACATGTGTGCCAAGTTTGTTTAAAAGCGGTCGAACTGTGTGGATTTTTGTAAGGAACAAACAGACATCTGGTAGACGTTTTTGACCTAGCCTTTGATACTCATCGTATCAAGACCTACCTGAGTGCCACATTTGGTCAAAATCTGAAAAACGGTATGGATTTGTATAAGGAATGAACATACAGGCAGACAACTGAAAGACATTGTTGACCTAGCCTAAGGCTTCCCTTATATTATATATATATATATATATATATATATATATATATATATATATATATATATATATATATTCTAAAATATATATTATATATATCGTTTTTTTTTTTTTTTTTTATAAGGCACTTCAACCACTAGGGTCATTGGTGCCTATATATATATATATATATATATATATATATATATATATATATATATATTAAACTGAAATTAAGGTTTTTAGGTATTTTTTAAAAAATTATTTTCACACAAAAATTACACAGAAGAAACAAATTTGCATGTTAACCACAGTTATAATATACAGAGTAATTTCACAATAGAAGTTTCTTTCCAACCATACTAAAATGCGTGAAGTACAGTAGAAAAATACTATTGTCAGTAACAATAACAGCCTTTTTTTTCAATCTGCATGTTTTAGCATTTTTCACAGCACTTTTCATAGCCAAGGAATAAAATTATCAACAAACTTGTAAAATAATTTTTAAAAAAAATCCAAATGAGCGAGGCATTATCACAGCACTTTAGTCCATGTAGAAACCTGAAAATTAAAAAAAAAGTAGAGTTGATACTATTACTAAACACTTGTCTTTAGCAATAAAAATATTTTTTAACTGTTTTAGCAAATGGAAAATAATGCCGAATGAGCAAAAGACAGAGGTTATCTTGTTTTTTAAGTGTGTCCTTATCCAAATCACTTTGTTTATATCAATGGCCAAACATTATCCTGTTGAAAATCTGTAAAATATCTTGGAGTTCACGTACATGCTGAACTAACTTCTACTCATGTCAAGTTACAAAAGCTACAGGAGCCTTACAAACACTATTCCACTTGTTAATCAGAAACTATCATTTAAATCTTCTTAATAATTTTAAAACCTTGTTCATTATTTATATTATAACAATTATTTGTTACAACTGTCCATAGGTCCAAAAAATACGCTAAAAACATTAAAAAATTGCAAATATTGCAAAATAAAGGTTTAAGACATTATAAATTTCCCTAAGTGGAATCCAATTAACGAAACACAAGTTCAATATAATGTTCACAGCATCTCCACATTTATGTACCATGTAGCAGTTAAGTGTTTTTAGAGATTCTCAACTTAGTTCTCCAACTAATTCTTTAACTATTTGTTAAAGTAATCAACTATTTCATTTATATCCATATATAAACAAAATAGTTGATGAGGATGTTAAGTCATAAAATTACTCCAAGTCTTGATGATACAGCACTCTCGGGAGAAAGTACAGTCAGCACTATACTCTAGCTATTTCTCCTTTTGCATGTACCCATTAAATTAATTAAATGCTGGGTGGGCCTAGAGACGTCTGGGACTCCAAAGATAAAATCTTTAGTCCCCCCCACCCCAAGGTTTGAACTGCAGAATTAGAGCCAAGTGCTTTACGACTGATCCAATCTAGCCACCAGGATAATTGGCCCATTAGGAAAGAAACAGTGGATTACTTGAAGCACAACAAACTTATTAACCGTTTACTAACCTTTGTTTCCATTTGGGAACGTCGAATACAAAGTTTTAATCACATGTACATTTTAACAAATATTTTATTAATTTAATTTCAATTAAATAAAGTATGGATTAATAAAAAAAAAATAATAATAATTGGAAATTGTTGTATTTTTGAGTATACTATGCTTTATGCTTGTTTTTGCACTATTATATGACAAAAACAACTGGTACAACTACTCCAATAATTGTTATATACTATTAGAAATATATATTTAACAATATAATGTTGCAGTTTTTGTGATATGTTTATCTCCTGAATTGTTATCTGTCGTGAAACAACAATGTTCCCATTTTGGAACAATGACCTGTTAGGCTTATATGCCTCGAAATGAGGAGATGTACCGGAAATCTATCTACATTTTCTACCTTTTAGAGTATTCCCTACTGTCTTTTCATTTTCAGTTTCCATTCTGCCTTTGAGCTGGATGCTATTTCTTATTTTATTTCAATTTGTTTACATATATTCTTCCGTATAATTGTATAACAATTTGCAAAATGGATAAAGATTTCCAAACTGTAGAAGAAGCAGTCGTGTTGTAAATATATACTTTATTTACACCAAATGAATAAATTATGTAACAGTTCCTTTGAGGAAAAAAAAAATCAGTCCCGTAACAGGCCACAAGGGCCCAGAGGGGCAGATACTGTAGAAATATCTGATTCTTGACCATACGGCACACTAGGGAGATAGTGTGGTCAACACTATGCTCCGGCCGCCTGATTTTCCCCTTGGCTGCTTCGACTGCTAGAGTCATTAGCACCCAAGGTACCCATTATTAATTAAATTAATTAAAGGCTGGGTGAGCCTAGGGACGATCTGGGACCCCAAATCCAACCCTCGAATGGCAGCACAAGAAGAAAAAAATCTTTAGTGCGCGCTCGGCTTTTGAACCTGGTCCTCCAGTTCATTAGTCGAGTGCTCTACCACTGAGCCAACCTCGCCCCCTCCTTTGAGGAAATAGACATATTATATATGTTCAAACTACTAACCCAGTGCCTTAGGTTGTGGGTTTGATTCCCACTACAGGATAATGGCTTCTCTTTCAAAAAAAGAAAAGGCCAGAAAAGTGTGGTAATGCTTCCCAAAACACCCTGTCTTAGATATAATTAGATGTTAAAATTTAAATAAATGAAAAACATGATACCTGACTTATTATTTTACAAATGGACATTAAAATATAATAAAAATAATAATAATATTACTTTCCAACCCCTCAACAGGCCATCCAATTGGGAACATCAAATAAAACATACAATTCAGCATTTTTATTTTATTTTTTTTTTTCTAAAAAAGGTCATTTAAATACTTTAATATATAAAAAAAAAAAAAAAAAAGAAAAAAGAAAAATAATAATAATAATAATATAAGAAAACCTCAAAATTTCAACTGGAACTGGTTTCAGTCAGTAAACGGTTAATGTGCCCCTGCAGAGGTAATTTTTGTTTTCTAGGAACAAAATACAGAGCTAATGAGAGAGATGTTTTATGAATATAAACAAAATGAGTTCATTAGGAGTTGTAGCTTACTTGAGAACCAAATTATTAATTTGTCTCCAAGCAGCAAAACTCGATATATAACAAGCTCATTTAATGAGAAAAATTTGTCACAAAAAAGCGGAGGATTATAATGTTCCTCTCTTGGGGGATTCATTTTTGTCCTGATTCAACAAAATAAGCTACACTGAACAGAAAACTAGAAAGAAAATGTGGCAATAACTAGAAACCTGGTGTTGCTAATAATCAAGACAGTCGATGCAGAGAAAAAAAAAAAAACTATTGTCAGGCCGCCGAGTTGTGGTACGCGGGTGGTGGGGGAACTACATCATCCAGGCTTCCCCCACTCTGCGTCCCTGATGGAGGGGAAGTGTTCCCGCTCTCTTTTAATACACTCTTCGCTCTCTTAGTTCTGTTTAATATTTATTTCATTTACTTCTCTATTGATTAAATAAATATTTCAAATTAAGGTAAAAAATGTATTAGTTACAAAAACAAATATTTAAAACAATTACTTTTATTTAGTTAGTTATTCTAACCTGTTTTTTTTTTTTTTTTTTAAATTCTGGTCATCGCCTGGGAGGGGAAAGCAACCCTTATCTCCTGAATTATCAGGAGACTCAGCGGTACTTCTACCATAATCCAAATTGTCCCATTCATCTTCTGAAGAATTATCTGAATCAGATGAACTAGATTTTCTTGAGGAGGAACTTTGAATCATTTGTTCAATATTCTCTTCTTGCTGAGCTTCTTCAATTGCTTTCTTTGTATGCCTTACTGGTTCATTCCAATTTTCTAGAGAAGCAGCGTCACATGCCTCTGTTGTCAGTCGCTCTACATCGGTGATGTTAATGGTCGTATTTTCCTTGGCAACATTCCCTTTTATTTGCACCGAAATTAGTTCAATTGGATTTAACTGGCAATGATATGGAGGGAGTCTGATGACTTGGTGTGCTTTTCTGCTAGCCAGTTCATCCAATTCGTATACTATTTTTCTGGGCCTTTTATAATGCAGCAAGAGACTAAGAGAAATCATAGTTGCTAGGGAGCTGCCTAAGGGAACAGTATCTTGCAATCAGCTGTTCAAAATAAACTATTCACACAGTGCCATAATAACCTCCTAGGAGTATGTTTTCTCTTCTGCTCTTGCGAGTGCGTAAATAAAATAGACAGAGTGTAAGCCGAATACTCTGGACTGTTTGCGGTAGCCTACAAAGCGAACGCGGCAACCTCCAGCAAGAAAGACCTGCCTTCTACCTTTGATCCAGGGAACAAGCTCAGAAAATCGCAAGTACCCGTCTCAATTTATGGACAATTGAACATTCACGTCCAATCACCCTTTTGTACATACGTTATTTGTTTTATTCGTTATTTGTTTTGTTTTACATTCAATTACATCATGTTTATTTTCCACAAGTTTATTTTCAGTTTCCGTTTATTTATAATTGTTGAACAAGCTAATTCTTGTTGGGACCTTCTGTTCTAAATCACTCACACATTTACCCAACAATCTCGTACAATGCTCAATAATTCGGGCTTCAACAGATTGGGGAACCAATTAATATTATTCAGAGTTAGCCGTTCCTGAATATCAAGTTTTCTCCACCCCGTATTTTTTTTACCTGAATAATAACATACTGTTAGCGCTACCTGCATGGGCCATGATAAAGCGTCAACCCTTCCCAGTAGTTTTCAGGAAGTGAGTCATCTGTCCAGGATTTGCTAATTGTGTTTCCAGCATTTATCTATGTCTCATGCAGAAATACCATTTCTTCTAAATTGCATTCTCTGATTTGGCATAAAAACAAACATCTGGCAGTGACGATATCCCTTTAAAAATTTCCTGTTTTTTTTTTTTTTATATATATGTATAAGGTGCTTCTACTACTTGGGTCATTAGCACCATTTCCTGTTTTTTATTTTCTTCTATTTAAATTTAATTGGTGAAGAATAAATGACAAGGGTGTTTTTCCTCCTGTAAATAATCCCGCTTATTTCCGAGAAAACAGAATAAGAGTGTAGGAGGCTGGGTTGGAGAGAGGGGGTAGGCCTTCCCCTCCTTGAGTCTAGGGTGGGGGTAATCCTGTGTAGCAGAACTCAACGGCTCTACTATAACTATGTTTTTTTTTGTTTATGTAGTTGGAGACTTTTTTTTTAAATTTGTGTATATTTTTAAATTATTCATTCATTGTAAGTGCATTTTATTAACATTTCTATTGTATGTGTATATATGTATTTTTATTCAGTGTAAGAAATAATTGAACCATTCAGTTGAAAAATCCAATATATTCAAATTAAAGTATTTTCTTATTTTTATAAAGAGGGAAAGAGTCAAAGGAGTTGATGAAATGAATTCATTCAAAGATACGTATTCCTTCATTTACACGTTCAATAAAACAAGTAGAGGTCTCCCATGGTCTAGTGGCTAGCGCCTTAGATTCATAAGCGGGAGATGGTGGGTTGAATCCCGCCGGAGGCAGGAATTTTCTCATCCCATGACACGTTGGGAAAGTTCCTCGCTGCACCCTGAATGTCGGTGCTAATGGCCCAGATTTGTCGAAGCGCCGTAAAAAAAAATAATAATAATAAAATAAAAAGAAAAAAATAATAAAATAAAACAAGTACCATATGGTGCTCATGAAGCCCTTACGGCTGGACTGAGAACACCATACGGGGTGCATGCTCTTCCCATTACTTCCCAGAGACGGTGAGCATCATATGGAGCTCGGGCCCATTCACTTTCTTGTTTCCCTCTTGGCTAGTATCACCTGCTTGGAGTTCTCTCAATCAACCGCATCCGTAGCCCAAAGGCCAAGATGGTGGCAGCGTTGAATGTGTTAATGTAAACTGTGTAAACAAATAAAGAAATTATATGGAGTACTTACATGATATGAGTCTAAACCGAGCAAGTAGATTCCAAAAGTTTCTCTTCTTCTGTATCAATCATCGAATCAATACTATTTGTGTTCATAATTCTATTTCTAGATAAAAAAAAAGTAATAGTTAATACTAATAACTTATTAAATAAAAAAATATATAATAATTTCATTTTTTTTTGGTCATACAACTATAGTAGTTGAGAAATTGTGGCAACTATCAGAAAAATATTTTATTATACAAAGCCCTTTTGCCTTTTAACATTAGTCGGAGAGCTGGCAACACACTTTTCATGAAGTGTTTTATACACCCTGAAATTTTACTATAGTGTACCTCTTGGGTAGATAAGAAGGTAAGTATGTGTTTGGAACACCAGGTACTGCGCATAGGGAAAAGGTGCAAATCAATATTGCCCAAAAATAGTGTTTTATTCAGAATCCAACTATTATTAATGAAAAAAATTACAAATTAAGGCAATTTTAATATTTATAATAAATAAGGCAGGCACTTTTAAGGGGGTTAAAATGTAAATTTAAAAATAAAAACAAAGTACCTAGTTTTTATTTTTAATATTAAATGAAGAGCTTTATTCATGCTGCGATTTAAACAGCGTCTTCAATAAACATATTTGAAAATAATTGCAAAAGGACAGACACTTTTATGGGGTTTAATTATCAGGAAACATAAAAATAAATGTTGCCTATGATAGACTGGAATACACTGCGCGTAACAGTAAGAGTGCTTGAGACGACCGCGCAGTGTTGGTTGTTTTCTGTGCTCTCATTGGTTCTTGCTCACATGATCTTGTACAGCTGTTCCGGTTTTAATGGCAGAGCGAATAAAACTCTCATTTAATATTAGAATAAAACAATTATTTTTATTTTTTTTTACCCCTTAAAAGTGTCTGCCGTATTTATTATTCATTGTAAAATTGTCTTAATTTTACATTAAAGATAGTTGGATTCTGAATAAAACTCTATTTTTGGGAAATATTTTTTTGTACCTTTCCCCTATGCGCAGTACCTGGTGTTCCAAGGTATGCCCAGGAAACACATATTTACCTTCTTATATATCCAAGATGTACATTACAGCAAAATTTCAAGATGCATAAAACACTTCATGAAAAGTGCGTTGCTGGCTCTCGGATTACATGCTTGGGCATTCTGAATTGAATTCTATAAAAACACATGTTTTAGATATAAAACTGTTTAAATTAGAATGCTGTAACCAGGCAGCTCTGTTTTTAAAAAGGAGTTGGCCAGCAATCTCTTTCCTGATATGCGAACTCTCCTCAATGTCGCCAGTTTTTACATTTTTGGGAGGCTTGTTTTTTCAATTATAATTTCCTAAGACAGATAGTCCAAGTGACTGAAATTATTTAAAGTTCTGTGTTACTTTACGTATTTCACACAGTGGATCTTTAAAGTTCAACCCAGCCCTACGGGATCTTTTGGTACAACAATTAACCTATACATCAGCTATCAGTTCACAAAAACCATACCCATTTTGTTTTGTTTTTTTTGTGTCCTCTAAATCCTTATGATTATTATATAATTTTCTATTATTATTATATAAGAGAAGTTAGTCGAAAAAGTGGAGACTCTTTCTTAAACTGATAGGAGCAGTACAAAGTAATGAAAAATTATCATGCTAATAATTACCAGAGAACAAATGTCTTTTAAAGGGAATGAGATATCTCAAAGATTCAAAACATTTCACTCAAAAAATAAATTAACATTATTAATAAAATGCAATATTAAATAAAAAGTTTAAAGATGGGAAGCTTTCAACATTTCACTCGGAAGACATGCTTAAGTTATTGGTATCACAATTTATAAAAGAAAATGAACCTTACTTAAGATATAGTATGGGGCCTATGATATATAGAATTTTAATTCCATTGGTAAAACTTATTATATTTAAAAATTGGCTGAAAAATATTGGCCTGAAGAAGGACAATATCGGCCGAAACGCAGCTGTAAGAATTAAATATAAAAATTGAAAATTCTAACCATCCGTTCTAACTAGACCTATCTTAAATAAATAAGTTTATTCTTAGTTAATAATTAAGGGCGTTAACATTTAAATAATAATAAATAAGTTCCTTTCTTTATTATTTTTTAACTTATTTTAATTTATTTATATTTTTATTTAACTCAAGTTATTGATGCCTAGAATAGAGAGATTGGTTTGCTCGAGGGACTGGGCACCCGAAGAGGGCCGTATGAGTGTCCATGTTTAAAAAAAAAAAAAAAAAAAAAAAAAAAAAAAAAAAAAAAAAAAAAAAAAAAATGCACTCACCAGGCAATAACTGCGAGAGAGCAAGCCCATTTTGCATCACCATTAATTTGGAAAATTTGTAATTAAAATGATTCAAAAAGCCTATTGGATTTTATCTCGTTCTTTTTATAAGTCTGCCATACAGTTAGAATGTACTTAACTGAAGTTCAAGGCACCCACTCATACAAATTTTACTAATGTCATAACATATTTATTTATCAGGACAAACTAAATTTGTTTTATGTTACCTTTTACTTAAGCAGAATACAGAAACCAAGAAGATAGCAACAACGCATAACACAAATCCACTTATTATAAACCCTGAAACAAATAAAGACAGATATTAAAGAAAAGGAAAGATTATTATATTCAAATATGTGTATATATATATATATATATATATATATATATGTGTATATATATATATATGTGTATATATATATATATATATATATATATATTTGTCAGTCCACTCTCTCACAGGCTCAAATAGATCGATTTTGATGAAATTTGGTCCAAAAAAACTTAATCTAATTTAAAAGATCAAGTTTGTTAACGAGGAGAATCCGCCTTCTGAATCATGGTTTCAGGGGAAAAATTCACAAGGAAAAAATTGTTGCGGCTTTTCGTTTGTAGGCTTCCAGCTACACCTTTTTTCGGTTCTCTAACGTAGGAAGTGATTGAAACATTTTTTAAGGTGATATCTGTAACCATTTTTGAAAAACTACTTTTTGGTTTGGAACTTAGAATCGTGGGATTCAGTTGAAATATTTTCTACATGTTTGAAATTCATCCAAACTAGGACAGTTAAATTTTGGTTATGTTTCAAGTCAAAAAAGTATTGAAACAAATATTTTATTTACATGAAAAGTTTTGGAATCTTTGTATATTTGCATGAACATCTCAGTTAAAAAATCATGCTAGGTGGAACATGACCATTCAAACCTTAATAAAATCTCCATAAAAAAGATTCTAAAGCAATTTCCTTCAACTTTAAATGATCTTCAACTTATGACAGAAAATAAAAAAATTGATGAGGTATGCCTGGGGTAGTTTCCTTGTTAAGGCATATTCTTCTGTTGATGCTCTATAAATAGAGGACATAAAAAAATATGCTTAGTATTTAATTTAATATAAAAACATGAACGCAGGTATTGATACTCTGAGAGTTGAAAATCAATCAACTATTAAAAATTAATTAAAGTACTAAAATAACAAGTAATAAATAATGTATGAAGGGATACATCATTATATATTTTAATGTAATTCATGTACAGATATCTATTGCAGAAATTTATCAAAATTCAAAAGAGAAAAATTCTAAACATTTTTCACCTCTGCTCCCCCACTGGTGCGTCCTGACAAAAATGCCAGTAGAGGAATCAGATGTGGAAAAAATAAAACTCTCTTACTCCAGGGTTGCTTCGGGGCTATGTATATGTGTGTGACTGTGTATATATAGCATTTCCCAGTCAAATTCAACGCCCTCTAGCTTTAGCACATACATACTGTGTAACTCTTTTATGTTTTTTGAATCATTTTGTATATTTATAAACTAGTATTAACTCCGTCCTACTTGTTTTACAGCCCTGATGAAGGGTTGAATTTTAAGCAGAAACATTGGCAAACAATAAAACCGATTTTCACATATAAAATGCAGTTTTTATTAAGAAACAACGACCGATTCCTGACAATTTCTACCTTTGCATCCCCTGAATAATTATTTATACAAAAATATACTATAAGACCCAGTTCATACTAAAGAAACTGGTTTCATTGAAGCATGCACACACATATAAGTGTTTTCCATCAGATTCATGATGGATTCTGACGACGATGTGCTTGTGTTGTGGTGCTGGCTAAAAAGTAAGAAAAAACAAAAACAAAACGCAAGTACTAGATGATTAGGGGTCGGCAACACAGCTGTTTTGTTGTAGCTCGCGAACTAAAACAGAGATCCTGATAAATTTAAGGATTTTTTAGGACGTTGAAGCCAGTTTTTGATCACTTATTAGAGCTAGTAGATCCACTGATGAAACGTGAAACTAAAGCAATAGGAAACCGATTTAACGAATTTCATGGAACCGGGTTTCAAGAAACTGTGTGTGCAACAATTTCAGTTTCACGAAACCGGTTTCTTCAGTGTGCACCGGGCCTCAAGTTTCATTAAACTCTGGGTGCACCAACCTACTAAGGTTTTCTATCAATGCGCTACAAGCAACTTGAGTTTCACAAAACCATTTTCTTCAGAGTGCTTATAAACTAAAACTATTACAAAAATTATTTCGTTTAGAGCTTTGTGCTCAAATTCAGGGACATAATAAATATGCTTTAGGTCCACCCAACAAACCTATGTAATGTACTGTATAACATATAGTCTTCTTTTCGTACATGGCTACCGCGCATGCGCAAACGCCAGCGGACACTTTTTTGGAACGCATAGGCCCACCCGACAAACCTATGTAAAGTGCTGTATAACATATAGTCTAATTTTTCGTACATGGACACTGCACATGCGGGAACACCTGCGGACACTTTTTTTGTGACACATACAGTCTTTTTTTTCCGTACATGGCCACTGAGCATGCGCAAAAACCAGAGGACACTTTTTTGTAATGTTTTTTTTTTTAGTTTAGTCACCGCTAAAGCATTTTTATGCTAAAAATTATGTGCAAAAAGAGTTTTAGGTTTTTAAGAAATATTGTAAATATATTCTTCGATGCTGAATGATTTTAAACCTTTTTGTCCACTGTAACTAATAATTTTCTCAAAAAAAAAAAATGGTTGAAGAGATGAATTCTGCCAACATTTCAACATTAAACTAAACTGTCCAGAATCTCCAAGCTCTTACTTGTTTTTGTTTTTATAATTTTTCCAAAGTTGGATATTTTGATTATTAGTATTAGTGGGTATTTTGCTTATTTGGATATATTGATTGATTAGTATTTGATGCCTACTAAATTAGTTCAGACCATTATTATGGATTCCTGCTAGCAAATTTGTATGTAATTTTCAAAATACAAACACAATTTAGCATAAAACTGTAAAATAGTTTTTAAGATACTTTTGTTTTAATGGGGTCTCCCGTGGTCTAGTGGCTAGGATTCATAAGCGGGAGATGGTGGGTTCGATCCCCACCGGCGCCAGAAATTTTCTCATCTCAGGGCCCGCTGAGAAAATTCCTGGTTGCACCCTGGATCTCTGCGCTAACGGCCAAGAATTATGTCGATGCGCCGTAAAAAAAAAAAAAAAAAAAAAAAAAAAAAAATCGTTTTAATTTGTTTAAACAAATAAATGCATTCTAAAAAAAATATTGTAAGTCCTAATTATAGTTTGTATTCATGGAGCTCTTTTGAGATTCTTGTTTATAAACATCTAATTTTCTCAATACTAAGACATTTAATTTTTTAAAGTATATTTCAAGCCAAATTTTCCAGTTCTACTGTTTACAAGTATGTATTGATAAATACATAAAAATTACAGTGAGTGTCAAAAGAATTGATATACTAAGTTTGTTTTGAAAAGAAAGAACTTTTTAAGGAGCACCATATCGGTAAAAATAATGCAAAAAGTACAGCTGAGATATCTAGTCATTAATACTTTATTCTATTTTTCAATAATATCAAAAAAACTAAATTGTTAGATATTAACAATCAACATTATAAATACTTATATAGAAAATGAATGAGTGAAAAGTATTGATACATGATATCAACTGAACAGGTGAAGTACAAGCCAGAATTATCGATATACTGTAATGATATTTTACATTACAAATTTAAAACATTCAAAACACAGAAAATTCTGATAATCAAAAAGCTCATTGATATGTTAAATTCATTGGGATAAGCAAATATTATTTGATATATTTGTCTAGTAGTCGATAAAGGTAGCATTGGATACCGGTAGGACGCTCCCGCCAAGAAAGTGAGTTCAGTTGAAAAGAAGATACAGTCACATACAGTTGAGTCAGTTGAAACGAAGCTCCAGTCTCATACATGCAGTTCAGTTGAATGGAAGATCTAATCTCATACGGTAGTGCAGTTCAAAAGAAGCTACAGTCTAAATCGTGATCCAGTTAGATGCAGTCCTAATGCAGCTCTAGTTCAGTGCATAGCTAGTCTCATATGGTCATCAGTTTTCATGAAGCCTAGGCTCAGTCTGTTAATGGAGATACTGTTGTAAAGAAGATCCTGTCCTATGCAGTTAATACTAAGCTGGCTTTATATCAGGTAATGCTTGTTTATCCATATGCCTGGATGTAGCTTATCCATGAGGTTTTATTTTTTTTTTTTTATTATTTAAAATTATCTCTGTTCTCCTTTACTGGACTTGAACCCGACCCCTGAGATAAAAAAAAAAAAATCATCCCGTAACAGGCCACGAGGGCCCTGAGGTGCAGATACTATAGAGGTATCTGATTCATGACCATACGGCACACTAGGGAGATAGTGTGGTCAGTACTATGCTCCGGCCGCCTGATTTTCCCCTTGGCTGCTTCGACTGCTAGAGTCATTAGCACCCAAGGTACCCATTATTAAATTAATTAAAGGCTGGGTCGGCCTAGGGACGGTCAGGGAGGCCGAATTCAACCCATGAATGAAGACACTAGAAGAAAAAATCTTTAGTGCCTGCTTGGGATTTGAACTCAGGCCTCCAGCTTATTAGTCCAGTGCTCTACCACTGAGCTAACCTCGCCCCTACCTGAGATAAAGAGTTTTTAAAATTAATTATTATCAAATTTTTATTTAAATTATAACATTTTGGTTCCCAACGTAGAGGCGTAACGTAAATAAATTATTAAAAATAAAAAAAAATTTATTTTAAATTATAACAATACCTAATCCTTATTCTCTTCACAGCTTTACCCCCTCGGTAATTTTTTATTCTCAATAGGCTTCTAGACAGACCAAATGGTTATTGTAGTACAAAATGTAACCATTGTCGGAAGGAAGCAAAAGACAATGTTGTCAGAAATAAATATTAGAGAATGAGTGCTATTATTCAAGAGAAATCGGTTGAGTAGTTAATAGGAGCTACACTAATCTTCAAAAAATAATTAATAGTTATGGAGAAACTGAACTTATCTCTCCAAACCCAGAAGTGGGAATCCTAAGATATTAACTGTTGGAATGTGGCTTATTAATATTATCTAATGATTTATATTTTGATATGGTTAATACATAAAATAACTTATTGATGATTTTTAGCACTTTTGTATAATATAAATTATTTTTACCGATATGGTTGTCCTTAAAAATTACTTTCTTTTCATGAAGTAAATTTAGTGTATCAATACTTTTGACGCATCATTTCTGTATATATGTATTTATAATGTTAATTGTTAATAATCAAAGCTTTATTTTCAAAATCTATAATTACTTTTTCCACTCTGGGTCCACTATCACACCGAGTACATTGTGCTCAAATATTTCCACTTCTTTTTAGTGTACTTTTAAGAGCCCAGGTCTCACATCGTTCATCACTACTGATACCTTCTTTGATCTCAGAATATGGTATAGTAAGAAGAATGCTTTGTTTAGACTGAGCAATCTTTAGTCGCCTTCCCTGGACAAGTTACTAATGGATGTTATAGTGCTTCCTAAAGCAGGCTACATACGGTCAGGTGTGTGTGGGCCAGAAAGTGGAAATGAGGGGGGAACGTACATAACGTATTAAGTCCTCACTGACCCCTCTCCCCTTTACACACAATCCATCTAACAACAGCTAACGTTTATATATTCCAGCAGCCTGAACAGTCTTAACTGACAGACCGCCCGGAATATATACACGTTCAGGTGACCGGCTTTCAGACGGACTGTCCTGCCTGACTAAGGTCTAGTCTGCTTTAGTGTTTTATACAATCTACTTTCAGGAAGGTGTGATTTGTGTCATGCAACTTTCTTCCTGTAGTATTCTTTAGCTTAGAAGCATATACTTGGTTTTGTTTTGGTTTACTATATCTTCATAAATGTATAACAGAAAAAGTAACTCTTATTGTTTAACTAAAAAGATCCACTAGAGGTGATGGCTTTTCTTTAGAAAAAAGAAAAGGCATCAGCCCTCTCCTGGCTAGAAAAGGGTACTAACCTACAGATAACTCGTTCTAACATTCTTAGTTAATAATAAAGGGACGTTCAAATTTAAATTAAATTAAATTGACTTTTATTGTTTAAAAATGATTAATGTTTATTTTAAATGTGAACATTCTTGTGAATTTCCTGAAAAAAAAAGGCCGTCACGCAGGAGCTGCATAACTAAGCACTTTCCTCAGAATTGGGTAGTATCAAGTGCATTCCTGAATAATTTGCTTAAAATAACCTATATAAATAAATAAAATAAAAACATAAATAGTTCTACTCTTTTGCATTTTTTAAGAGCAGCTGTTTCAATTATTAATTTCCTTCCAGAGTTTTGTGTTTGCGGGGTACTACACTACGTACTAAATACACAAAGCTTCAAATTTTGATATATATATATATATATATATATATATATATATATATATATATATATATATATTTTGTAGTGATTTTATTTTTTTTATTATTTTTTTTTAACGGTGCATCAACTATTTGGCTATTAGCGCCGGGCTATCTACAGGTTGCCACCTTTTTATAATGCCAACAGCACGTGGTCGGTCACCCATCAGGTACTGACCACGCCCGACGTTGCTTAACTTCGGTGATCTACGGGAACCGGTGCATATTGTAGTGATATCCCAACTATCATCAAAAATATCTTACTACTTCGTAGTAATATGAAATGGTAACATAACAAAAATTTCCTTCCTCCTAAAATCAAGAAGGCATATCCATGCCGGGAAACCGTCAGTTTTATTTCAGAGAGAAGAGTTTGCTCATGTGTTGTTGGCTAAGAGTCTCTGACTAGATTATTGGAATTTCATGAAGAAGTTTTTTGAAGAATAATATTGGAATCTTTTCTGTGACCTGTGGACGTAAGTGAATTTTTGTTAAATTGTATACATTTGATATTATTTCGTTTGTAGTAAGGTGCGTATAGCTACCCATGTTTGATATTTGGAGATAACTCTAATTTGTATATAAAGAACCCAACAAATTAGAGAAATATATATATTTTTTAAATAAATTAAATATTTAAATAATAAATTAAATATTTATATATTAAATATATATATTTCTCTAAACAAATTAGAGAAATATATATATTTTTTAAATAAATTAAATATAAGGGTTATTTTTAATTTAAATTGGGGAAGTATGAACAGAGAAAAATCGCCAGTATTTCGAGGGTTTCAAGATTCCAATGAAACAGAGGGCGAAATAAATGACGCCAACTTTTCCCAGGAAAACGAGAATTTAGCGAGAAGCGTAATTCTACCGGTTACCGTTAGCAACGAGGCGCTATCTCGGGAAAAGGAAAATGGCGGACGATCCGAAGTTATGGAAGGAATCCTTAATATAGAATATAAAATAAATAAAGACAATAAAATTGAAGAAGAAATACCAAGTAAATTAATTTATGAAAATGAGGAAGTAAATAATAATATTGATTATATAAATAAAGATAATAAAATTGAAGAAGAAATATTAAGTAAATTAATTTATGACAATGAGAAAGTTAATAAAATAATAAATAATAATATTGATTATATAAATAAAGATAATAAAATTAAAGAAGAAATATCAAGTAAAATAATTTATGACAATGAGGAAATAAATAATAATATTGATTCTATAAATTATGATAATAAAATTGAAGAAGAAATATTGAGTAAATTAATTGATGGAGACAATGTAATAAATAAAATAACTAATGATAATTTTAAAAATACAATAAATACAGAAGTTACAGAAAAGGGTTTGAAACATAATAACAGTAAAGAAATGACTGAAGACTATAAGAAAAGTAAAGAATTAGTTGGCTGTAGGTAGAATAGTAAGGATGAAGTGGTGAATGTGGATGAAAATTTAAATGATAACAGTAATAATGGGAAAATGATGTATGTGAACTGTGGAAATGGAGTAGAGAAAATTTCAAAACCGGAGAGACCCCCAAGAAAAAGAATAAAGCATAAATCAAGTGAAAAATCGACAGATACCTAAAGAATATAAACGACCAAGACTAAATCCATGGCAAGAATTAACATTTATTTTAAATTTAGCGTAAAAACAATTTATTAAAAATAAGTTGATAAGAAAAATAAATATAATATAAATGATTTAAATAAATGCATTTTAGAACACGTTAGGCAATCTTTATAAATTTTTATAAATATAATTTGACATTAGACAATCTTTATAAATTTTATAAATATAATTTAAATGATTAAGTGAATACGTTTTAGAGTATGTAAACCAACCTTTCTAAATTGTATAAATATTTCATTTTCAACACCGGATAAAAATCATTTTATTTTTTTTTATATAATTTTTTTTTTTTAAATATGAGTGCAATATGTAGTGATATCCCAACTATCATAAAAAAATATCTTACTACTTCGTAGTAATATGAAACGGTAACATAACAAAAATTTCCTTCCTCCTAAAATCAAGAAGGCATCTCCAAGCCGGGAGACCATCAGTTGTTTTTCAGGAGAAGAGTTTTGCTCTGGATTTGGCGGTAAACAGTGACTAGATTGTTGGAATTTCATTGGGATCTATTGTGACCTGTGGATGTAAGTGAATTTTTGTTATATTGTATACATTTAATATTAATTCGTTGTAGTAAGGTGCGTATAGCTGTTTGATAATTGGAGATAACTCTAATTTGTATATAAAGAACCCAACACGACCTGTACAAATTAATATAAATCATTAGCAAATTAAAATATCATAACAAATAGACGCAACCAACGAGTGGCTAAAATTAACAATTTAAATTTTTGTAACAATATATATATATATATATATATATATATATATATATATATATATATATATATATATATAGACATGTATATATTTGAAGGGGTCATGTTCGTTGTCTACTAGGTAGGATCGATAAAGATTCGAACAAATTTTTCAAAAATTCCGTCATGAGTGCAACCTCAATAGCTCGGAGGAAAGTGCTAAAAGATAGGTAAAACATATTTTATCATTTATTGAATTATAAGCATTGTTAATAATTTCTTTGTTTATGATACAGACATTTCTCCTATTCAATATTAGCCAATAGGTGAACAATTAAGTAATTTCTTGGAATAAACAAATAATTATGTCTTTTAGGGGGGAAAAAGGATAACACAGTTCTTAATATTTTATTATTACAATAGATTTTATTATAGTACCCTCTGCATGCACAGCCTTTCTAATAAGCAGTAATTAATGCACAGGAAAGTAAATCAAAATGACAGAAAATCATTCCTAAAGGGATTTTGGCCAATTCCTCCTGATTTTGTTTCTTCTTAATTTTGATATTGACCAAATCAAGCAACACATCTACATTACACAACATTCAGAAACAACATATTCACTGCCAGGACATGAACTACTGGTTGGCACCATTGATTTTTTTTACATGTTTAACAGTGAATCAACTATTGAGCTATTAACGCTGGGTACCATTGTTGTTAGCTGTAGTCATGGCATGGACCTGATAATGGAAGTCTGAGAGAAATTTGTTGACATATTGCACAATAGACAGAAGCAGCAACAAATTATGCTCCTAACAGTCGACGTTTTTGTTATATTGCAACAAAACTTGCTGTACTTTGTGATCAACTAAAGGGAAAGATGCGTTAATTAATCAGCGAATCGATTGATAAGGAAGAAGGTGTTCTCTGAGCCAAATAGTTGGCTAGTGCATTACCAGCCATATTTTTTTAGTTCCATGTAAAGAAACTCAGTAAAGATAAAGCCCAGATAATGAGGGACAAGTGCATGAAAAAATAAAGCAAAATCCGCCCAATAGAAGTTTGGATTTACTCTGGAAGAAAATTAAATACAAAAAGTCCGTCATGCAGGAACTGCATAACTACGCTCTTTTCTCAGCAAAGTGGTTCCTCCCATTGTTCATTTAGGTAATGCTGCAAGTTTCATGGTGAATGAACTTCGTGGTCATATTAACGGACTACACTTTAATATTAATGGTTCCTTGTTCTTGACACCTTCAAGAAAACAACCTCTACTATTTTCTTTTACTTACTCTCAACTAAGCTATTTGGTATAATTCTTCTTAATAAAAATAAAATATCTTAACCAAATTTGTTCCTGATTTATTTTGAGGATTGGAATTTATGATTCATAAGTCATACGTTTTCTCCATCCATTGTTCATGGTTGGATGCCACCACTTTTCCCAAAGTTGAATGTAGGGTCAATTATTGTTGACTTACACTTTTTTTTTTTTTTTTTTTTTTAAGCTTCAACAAAGAAATATTTTAACACGTGTAATACTTTCAAAGTAAATTATATTTATCTTTTAATCAAAATTTAAAATGACTGTTGAAATTTACGATCAGAATCATTCTAGCGTTTGTATGTTACAGAAGGTAATCAGTTATGCCTACAAGGGGCATACATGCCCCTTACATTATTGACAAGTAAACTGAACATGGCTTACATATTTCTGTGGATAATTGTGCCTAGTCCTCTAAGTAAAGGTAATGGGAGCTTAGTCAAATGGGCAGCTTGAAGATCATAAGCAATAGATGGGAACATATCGTCCCTACCATGTCAAACTATCGAATACGGAAATCGGTACTTTTCAAGAGAGCAAGATAAAGCTTTAATAGTGATTCCAAAATCAGTGCCTTTACAAAAGGAGAATTTTACATATTTATTCTATGTGTAATATACATAGAATCATTTTCCCAAAGTTTGGCCGTTTATTTTGGGGACATCCTGTATAAATATCTTTTGGTCAGATTTTGTAAATTTGATGAAATTGAATTATTTAGACTAAACACACCGACACAGAAATATTTCATTCAGTAGTAGGCCCAGCAAAATGTCATTGTCATCATAAGAGGCCTACAAGCAAAAATACCTCCAACAGCATCTCTTTTTGCTTAGGCCCCTGACGAAAACAATGATTAGACAAAAGGTCTACAGCCCAATAACATATCTCATCAGGGGAAGACCTTACTTTCTTTCTCTCCTTCCTGAGGAATCCTCCCTCAATATTGTAGAAAAGATATTTAAATTTACATTACATTTTTCTCTACTGATTTTTTGTTGTAAATTATCTCACCAGAAATTATAAATATAGCTAAATCATTAACTTTTGTTTTGTTGTTTTTTTTTTTAAATATCTTATACTTTTTATAAAAGATGAAATGAATAATTTCTCTTTCATGAGTTATGTAGCATGGCAAGGGGTTAAACCTTTCCTTAATGTAGACCGCTGTAGGAGTCGAGGTGCACTGAGCCCCTGGAATGAAGGACTTGACTAGCAGTCGAGAGATGCCAGGCCCTCAGTACGAAGCAATCCGACCCTCCTCTCTCGAAGGTTACCGGCTCCCTATGGCTGACTTTCTCAGGAGTTCGACCTTCTGGCTATTAAGCAAAGACTGAGGGAATTGTTTAGTTGTTGGGGAATTAACTCTTTGTGATGAGGGAGCTAGGATTAGGGATACCTGGGTCGGGCTCAAAAAAATTAACTCCATCTGTGTTCGATCCAAAGCCGAAGTCGAAAAGGTGGATTTTTTTTTTTTTTTTTTTTATTGTTTTATTAAATAAGAGGTTATTTATTCATTTAGCTTCATTGATTAGTACCTATATCATATAAAAAAAATTATTTTTCGTATGACAAAATATAGTCTATAAAAAAATTTATTGGAGCATATTACATTATTCAACCTAAATATTTAGAGTAGAAAGAAAAAGTAAATAAATAATAAAATAATGTTTTCCTACAATTTGAAATATTAATGGAGGAAATTATATGAAAGTGTTCACGCACATAGAGAGGAGGGCGAGGATAGGGCGCACATAGTAACTAGGGCCCGGCCGGATAGAGAGATTACCGTACTACAGTGTAGGCCAGCCCGCACTACCTGCCGTAAGCTAAGGGTTATTTAATAATTGCATTTTTCAGTGAGGTCGATATAAATTTCACTAGGTGAGATTTCCTCCAAAAATGTACTGATCAAACTGTTATATTAGTGAAAGAGTGGTTACAATCCAGTCCCTGTGATGTGGTTAGCCCAGTACTGGGATTACAGTCAAAATCTGTAACTTTAGAAAAATTAACTTGCCATTAAACCTGGGATTTAAATCCAATTCTCTTTACAAGTTTCTTAACCAGATAAGCTACTGGGCTTCATATCGAAATGTGACAAGCTAAATCATTAAACTGAACAATGGTTTCAGATAGAATAATAATGATATAGTTCTCTGAAGCGTGATTTAAAAATAAAGATTTAAATATATTGACATCATGTTTATAAACAGGACAGCATACACAGGCGCTTAATTTTAAAATCTTTAAATTTAGAAAAGCATAGCGAGTTAACTTAATTAAAGTTAAAGATTTGAAAAATCAAGTCACTGGTGGCGTTTGGCTATTCTATACAATTAGTAGTAGTTGAAAAAAGTGTGACACAGAAAATGTCTTCTTAGTGCGTTACTGATCTTTTTTCTGGTGTCATTTGGGATTTAGCTTAGAAAAGAAGCAGTTAATGTTTTTTCTTGACCTTAATCTTGTAAAACGAAACCTCAAAGTGAAGCAAGATCTTAATACGTCAGGAAACAGACTGGACCTTGAGTGGAATTACTCCATTTAACCACCGATTTCTCCCAATGAGATTGTCCTATCATAAGTCGCATAAGAAATGTATTTTTAAGAAATCAAATAATCTTCCAAATAGATGCTTTACATCAACTACAACTGCTAGTAATGCAGAAATGTAAGAGCATTAATATTTTTTCACACGAATTTTGCCCAAAAAACCATGTTCTGGTTGACGGTTGTGCTGATAAACAAACTTGTACTTTCAAATTGCACAAAGTATTTTTGTACCAAATTTCATTAAAATGGTCTATTTTTGAGCCAGCTAGAGAGAGAAAAGACAAATATATATGTATATATATATAAACAAATTTGAACCACGGTTATTTTATGAGTTCTGAAACATGAAATTTTCAAGTCGGTACATCTGGATTGTGTCATGAGTGATTTTTATCCCTATGGAGTGAGGGAGAGATAACCCCCCTCCTCTATATGGAGTGGGTCATTCCATGTTAAATCAACACCAAAAATACAATTCAACACCCATGATCTCAGATTTTAATGAAACTTGGCAAGTTTGTCCCTTTCATGAATATAAGTAAGAATATAAAATAGTTGTAATAGAAAGTGTCATCATCATTAGTTGATAAATAAAGAAGGTACGATTTATTTTCTATGCAACAACAAACATTCAAGCACTTCCTTTGTCCAATCGTTGAAAACTGAAAAATTTCAAAAACTTCAGCAGGGCGTAAAAATTAAACTATTTGAGGTAGAGCAAAACAATTTTATATCCTTACTTATATCCATGGAAGGGAACAAACGTGCCAAGTTTCATTAAAATCTGAGATCATGGGTGTCATGGTTGGGATGAACTGGCATCAAATGACCCAAAGTTATTAGTTATTAGTTGAAGAAAGAGAAATAACACACTTTCTGCCTGTAGTGAACACTTTTGTTGGACATAATTACATTTTTTAAGAGTGGATTTTGTGTTTTTGATGTATGGAACATAAAGATAACATGAAATGGTTTCATTTTATGCATTGTACTGGAAAAACCTTTTTTTTTAAATTTATATAAGTCAATATTGAGAATTATGCAGCCATCTTGATCATGTGTACTCTAATTAGTAAGAGGCCCAGTGTAGTCACTTCTTTTACATAAGGTGTTAGGTCTCGGGTACGATACGAGCAAAGAGCGATGAGCGATTAGCGAAAATCTTCAAGCAACATCGCTCACATTAATGTAAAGCTGGAGTGTGGAATGAGGGAGGACTGCCTACAACAGGCATCAGTGACCAGGCGACGTGGCTTGCAGGTTCCAGTCTGTCACTCATTGTTCAGCCCAGACATTACAATTTTTCTCATCGCTCGCCCAAGACATTATATTTTGCACGCTACAAAAAAAGGCTAAAGCCTCTAAATCTTAACCGATTTCAAGCATTTGTTTTTAAATGAAAGCTAATAAAACTTAGAACAACTTTGTCAATTCACATTATTGGGTTTTGTTTCCCTTGTTTATTAAATTACGTGGAATGATGTTTATAACCATCTAATGTTTATAACTTTCTAGTTACCATTCTTACAAATAATTTTAAAATATGAATAATAATAAAAGAGTAAATTGGATGATAGTGAATGTGAGCTTTTAATTTCGGAAGTACAAAGTATGGAATGACAGACAGTGATTTTAAAAATACAATCTTAGCCAAGAAACTATGAGAAGATGTTAGAATTGCATTAAACATGCAAGGTAATATATTTTTATTAACTAAACATTTAAAATATATTTTTTTTAATTAATATTTAATTAAAACGGAGACTAAAGGAAATTACCGCCCAGCCGCTCTGTATTGTAGCCAGTGCCCCTCTTCTCCTAAACGCTCTGTCGCTCATCGCTCGTATCGCACCCAAACCCTTATTCCTACAACTTGCAGACAATAATTACCCATAATCATGAAATAAAATGTAACCAAGGAGTATTGAAGAGAGATAAATTTATCTATTCTCTGTAACACTTGACATTCCTTTTTATGTAAATAAGGATATTTTATTAAAAGTACCAATTAATTTTTGGAGGGAGGGAATCTCTTCTTGTGAATTTTATTTCAACCTCACCGTGAATTCACCAGTTCTATGAATCCCTCAACATATTATACTCATAGTTTTCATTTTTATTCTTAATTAGCCTCACATGTTTATTGAATTTTCTTGCACATCTTCAGGACATACCTGTAATTAAATAAAAAAAAAATCTATTAAAAGAAATAGAAGGGCTAAGAACCAATTTATTTCTTTTGTTACATATGCACACACTATATCTTCTCTCGAGAATAATAATTTACTCGTAATGTTTTACTTTAGGTTTGTACGTTTTCATGAGATCAGTGAATATCGGCCACACTTGAGTAAATTTAATACTCATGAGTGAATTTTTAATCATCCTTCATTAATTACACTCTCTCTTGACTTGTTACTCTTCGCTCTTAAAGCTTGTTTGAAGAGTGACTGTCAATCAGTATTTAGCCATAACTCATGAGTAATTTCAGTTACACATATGGTATACCCCCATAATCCATATACAGGGGACTGGCAGTGATCAGCTTTTTTTAGATGAATATATTGTTTATGATAACAAAACTAAGAGGTTTTTGTAAGATATATTTGTAACACTTTTTTTTAGTCTCCTACCCTCTTTAAAAAAGCGCATTCCTCGGCATAACACTGCTCAGTGCACTGTTCTGTTATACAAACCTCTATTATTCCCAATACTGACTTACGCATTCTTGTGGTACGATACCAGTAAAACCAACAGACAAAGACTTCAGACATTTCACAATAAAACTTGTGAAATAATTTTGAACTTCCCCTCTCTTATAAGAAATACCCAAATCCCCAGAGAGCTGGGGGGTGTCCACTCCGCAGAGCTCACCCAAAGGCACTATTGAAAACTCTCAACTATAGAAGCAGCAAGCTACTTTCAACTTGAAGAAATGATAGCAACACGCTTAAAACGCTTAAGATATCATCAGGACTTTCTCTCCCAATAATGTCTCCCATTATTTTTAATTCTATAATGCTCTTTTTTATTTCATTTTATTATGTTGAAACATTTTTACACACACACACACACACACATATATATATATATATATATATATATATATATATATATATATATATATATATATATATATATTGTCCACCTTAATTACTTGCATGAAATACATTTATTTATTGCTGAAAATAAATATTAAATATAACAGGAGGGCTTGTCATTTGGTTATGATAAACAGAGCAAAAGGTATTCCATTTTGCTATTGTTAAAAGTTTTAGTGAATAATGAATATTTTCTAGATAAAAATTTAAAAGACAAGCTTTTTATTTATTTGTTACTTACTGAAAGCCTTATATTCGTTTTAATTTCATTGTTTTTTCCAGCTGAATTTGTAAATATTGTCCAATGGAAAATCAGCAACAAAGTTTTAGCACTTTCCTCCGAAGGAAAGTAGCTATTGAGGTTGTACTCATGACGGAATTTTTGAAAAATGTCTTCGAATCTTTATCGATCCTACCTAGTAGACACTGAAAATGACCCCAGTTAAAATTTATATATATATATATGTGTGTGTGTGTATATATATATATATATATATATATATATATATATATATATATATATAGTCATATATGTGTCTGTCAACACAATACCGGCCAGAGTTTTTGCTTCTTCCCCACGAAACTTGGTATTTAGTATTCCCCAATGAAACGATTGAACGAGTTCGTTAACCACCAACTCGGTCTATCCGGAGGGGGGGTTTACCCTGGAGCCAAAGTAGTTATTTGCCAATACCAGTCATATGGCAGGACTGCGCTTTCCCATAACTTTTTTTTTCATTTCAATTATTTTGATCTTAAAAACTGCTTGTTTCTAAGAAGATATTTCCAAGAGTAGAGCCCCTCTTGTCTCTCTCCATGGTTCGATCATGTCCAAGGTCTACAATCTACTCATGTTCTCTATTTTTGTCTCATTAGTTTCTAGGGCTAAATTAAGTGTTAAACCTATGGATATCCATTCGTGTATTCTCGGACCTCCTCAGTATTCTATCCGTTTAAAACCTCGTAGTCCACAAACTCTAACCGGTTAAGCCATTCTCCGTTTATATTTTCTGCCTTTCCATCCCATTCAAATCTGGGAGTATGATGGCATTCTACTCTTTATTTCCTGTAGCACTCCTATGAATATGTTTGGGGATAAAATGATTTGACACTCTAGGATATTTTTATTTCAGCCACACATGTTTGAACAGTTGTAGCAAATGTTTGAAAAGTTGTTAAATAAAAAGTAAATTTCAATCACTGGTTTTAATATAATTGTTTACTTCACTTTTTATGAAAATTAATTACAGTACAAAATAGAATTTCTAAACTCAATTCGCAATTGAGGAAACTTATTAATTTTCTCAAGAGGTAATCTAAGTTTATTGATGCAGCAGAATATTTTCTCAAATAAATTTCTGCTTAGTTAGAAAAATAGCCCAATATTGGTTTTATGATGTTTATAAAAGAAATAAAATATAATTTTTGAGATAAATTTTTATTTTATTTTTAAATATTGTTTTACTGTGGATTAAGGTAAGCTATAGCCTGTATCAAAGAAGATTATAGAAAAAAAAAAGTTTTCCATTTTTTATTTCATTTCACTTCTTTATTTTGGAGCTATGCACTAAGGCAATTCATTCATCTATACAATAAATGTACAAAGAAAAATAAATGATCATGACTACAAATAAATAAAACAAATACACTAATAATATATATATATATATATATATATATATATATATATATATATATATATATATAAAATTATACAACAATGGTGGTTTTGGTACCAAGGATTTTTAAGGTGATTTCATAAGAATTTTATGTCGTCAAAATATAGCATCAGTTATAGCCTATCAGGTCGAGTTTTTAATACATAACATATTTAATGAACTATAAATTACACTATTTTAAATTAAATCCATGGATTACACAAACAAACTACACACGGGCGTTTTATTCTATAACACAAATAATCTATATATATAAAAATCACCTGTAAGTTTGTCTGTCTGTTTGTTCTTTATACAAATCCACACCGTTTGACCAATTTGGACCAAACTTGGCACACATGTACTTCTTGATACGGGAAATCTCCTAGGCTAGGTCAAAATAGTCAAATTTCGAAATTTGGTCAAAAGGTCAAAAGTTTTGTTCAAGAAAAATTGGCTACACTGAACCGTTCATATTCTGACAGCCATTTTGAATAATGTCTCAAATTTATTTGTTGATGTTCTTGATAATTAGAATAACTCGAACTCATTGATGACTTTACATCATTATATAATCATATATATATATATATATATATATATATATATATATATATATATATATAAAATCTTTTAGGCTTCACAGTTCGGAAGTAACGAGTTCCAAACTGTCAATTAAAGAAGAGTGAATTGTTCAGAAATAGTAATTTTCTTTCCAGTGTTGCCTAGGTGGAGATTAGCAAGCTAAAAAAACTTTCTTCTTTTTTTGCGAAAAGTTTTTCTTTTGCTAACAAAACTTTTCAGTTTTAACCTTTGTATGTTTATTTAAATTATAGCCGTATATTCTCAAGATTAAGACAAGTAATATCATATAAGATCAATTTTATTAATTTCTGATGAAAATGTAGAGCAACACTGAGCTCCTAGAAGCCATTAACCATTATCCTTTTTTTTAAGTTTGGTTTGTTTATCTAATTTCCAAAACTTTTTAGTTTTAGTAAAATATTTGTGTTTACCTAAATTATAGCCTTATATTCTTAGAATTTTGACTAATATATATTAATAAGTAATTCAATATACTAAGTTTTTGATCTGTTGAAAAATGTTGTGATTATCTAAATTATAACCTTATATTCTCAGATTTTGGATTAATATCATATATTAGTAAGCAATTTGAAATATTAAGTATTTGATCTGTTGATTTGGAGATTCCCGTTTGTTTTCCATAGTTAATTTTTTTGTATTTGTGAATTGCATTTTATCTCATCCATTTGCTTAACATAAACTATGTCTTCAACATTAACCCATTAACCTGCACAGAACTTTAATAATTTAAGTACTTTTAGTTCTTTAACGTACCACCTAAAATCATCTATGTATGACATGATATTTAAACATTTGGGTCATTCCATGTCAAATCAACCCAAAAAAATAGGATTTGACACCCATGATCTCAGATTTTAATGAAACTTGGCATGTTCGTTCCTTTCATGGATATAAGTAAGAATATAAAATAGTTTTTGTCAATCTCAAATAGTTTAATTTTATACCCTTCTAAAGTATTTCAAATTTTGCAGTTATCATCGATTGGACAAAGGAAGTGCACTTAGTTATAGAATATAAATCATACCTATCGACCAATGTTGATGACATTTTCTATGACAATACTTTATAAATATGGAAGCCAGAAAAAAAAAAATAATATAAGCATAAAGTAATTACAAATGTTCTGAAAAAATCCTGAAGTGTTAAAATGCATTTTGTAAAAATTAAATATGGCGTTCCACACTAAGTGAAATATCATCAAAAGATAAAAAGAAAATCACTAACCTATGTCACAACGTTCGCTCTTGGAAACACTATAACACAGTTTCACATTGTCATACCATGTTTTAGTAAAACACCCATTTTATTGTTAAATGCAATGAAAAAAAAATTGACGACTAATTAAAATGTTAGGTAAACAGATACAAAATCTTGTTCAAAAGAGCAATGTTTCAAGCACTTATTTTTCGAACTGACATCGTCCCATCGAGAATTACATCAGATTTTTTTTGTAGAGACAGTAATAAGCTGTTGAATGGTTACCTTCCACTTAAAATGATTTTCCATTCATTTCTAGATATTTTAGGGAATTTTGATGAATGTTTTAATAATGTGGATTTTAATGAATATTTGAATAAATATTTTAGGGAATTTAATGAAATTGTTTTTTTTTTTTCTGGTACAACCTTAAATACTAACGGAACCAAAATTTAACTATCTTAGATTAGATGAATGACAAACGTCTGGAACAAGTTTCAACCTAATCAATCATTTCTGAATACTCAAATTGAAAATTAGTTTGGAAAAGCATTTGTATCAATTGTTCTCGTAAACGGTTATAGGTATTGCTTAAGAAATAGTTTCATTCGTTTTCCTATGTTAACCCATTCGGGACTGTAGACTGATAAATCAGTTCAAGCACACCGACCCCCGGGGCTGTAGACTAATACAACAGTACGGAGCACACCAATTCCCATGGCCTGCAGACTGATATGTCAGCTCGGAGCGTACCGATCCCCGTGGCCTGTAGACTGATATATCAGTTCGCTCTTTTAAGTGTTAGAGGACTGTGGCCTTGTTATTAGTTCTGACCCTACCTCCAATACAGCTAAAAAGCATTTAGGCCACTGGGCACGTGAGCTGCAATACACTCGTATTAGATAGTTCCTAAAAGGTTAAGGAACCTATAAATGAGAACCTATAAGCACATGTGGTGTACGTACTAAAGGAAGACTACACAATTACTGATCAAAGATGGAATTAAAATATATTTTACACATAACCATAATGCTACTACTCATATATAATCATATACTAATTACAAAACTTATGTTAATTACAAAATACTTAATAATTACTAAACATATGTTAATGCCATATGATTCAATTAATATACTTGAGATACCACATCTTCTCCCCCTCCTGTTTCTGGACTGATACTCTGTTGGTTTTGTTTATTAGCTGATCTGCGTGATTCCTCCGAACTTCTCCTCCTGCCATCATAACAAGGAATTAGTACTCTCCATTCTTCTTCACTATACATCCAACTACATATTACTATTTTTGAGGGTGTCTTCTTCTATAAACGACCGTGGGTTCCCTATCATGCTGCACCTTCTGCCCCACTAGGGAATCCTGCACTGTTCCTCCAACATAAGGTTTGATGTGGTCAAATCGACTCGGCAACCGCCTACCTAACATGAGTTCAGCAGGTGCTCGCCCTGTAGTTCTTTGGGGTGTAGTTCTATGCGAGAATCGTATAGCATTACAAATCTCTTTACCATTAATTTTTACCTTCAAGAATGCTTTGGAACCCACCTTCACATTTCTTATGTTGCTAACATTTTGGTGATCTGTCTCACTGTCCGAAGTACAGCTGTCGCTACTGATCAACCTATTCATATTTCTAGACTCTTTTTCAACTACTACAGAGCCCGTTTTCAAACAGCAGTGAGCCCAATGATTCAAAGATTTGCAGTAATTACAAACTGAGCCAACAGCCGGGCAATCTTGAATTTTATTATGTACTTTGTGACCACACTTTAAACAATCTTTTCCTTTGACTAGTATAATTTTCGGTTTGTCTCCCAATGGACGACCTCACTTGATGGTCGCTACAGCATTGACTAAATTCGATTTTCTATGTTCCCATTGTTGCATAGTGTGTTTTTGGATTTGGGCGTTTTCAAGAATCATCAGGAACTGTTCAATTTCATCGAAACTACTTTCAACAGATGGATACTTCCTCAAAATTTCTTGTTGCCAATCGCCAGAATCTATGCCGAAAACTAACTGATCTCTCATGTGATCTTTTAAAGAATCCTTAAACGAACATTTGGCTGCCTGTTGTTATATATATATATATATATATATATATATATATATATATATATATATATATATAATATATATTGTGTAGATCCTCAGTTGAAGACTAAGATGAAACATATAGAAGGCCAAAAGGGATTAAAAATAATGTTAAATGAGCCTAATAAAAAAATATGACTTAAAAACTAGCAACTTAAAATATTATGCAAACAACTCAAAACATGTTCAATCTTATCAGCCACATTTTCTGCAGAGGCTCTTATTTAAGAAGCATAAGCTGACATGCAAAAAGCCCTCCTAAAGTTAAATACAGACCAGGAAGCACCATATTTGGAGCTGCAGAGGATTTCAAGATTTTTTCAACTTTCCAAAAAGATCCATTTGGCTTTACTAGAGGTTCTTCAAGTTTCAGAATATGAGAGAACAATGAAAACATATCTATACTCCTCAATTCACCGGCATCAAAGTTCTTTTTAAATTGAGGACCATGCGCAATGAAATAAGGATGCATTTTTATATGAGCAGGATCATATCCATGGACTCCAAATGTTCCATTTGCGGAAGCTAAAAAAAAAAAGAAGGAAAATAAATTAAATTTAGAGTAGTCATTGAATAAAAAAATATATTTCAAGGAATGAAAGGAGTTGTCCTTTCAATTGTGAAATAGAGGCCAAGTTCCTCCCCCCACAAAGAAACACTCCCTTCCTCAAAAATATCCCCTCCTAAAACCCCCCAAAAACGCCTTACCATTCTACACTCCAAAAAAGTAGTATGAGTTGGTGTATTAATTCAACCAAAAATATTTGCCAATACAAGAGATGATACAAGAAAGTAATGTCCAAGTTCATTACTTGGAAGACCTCATAGTTACTTACTAAGAACAGTAAAGACACTTCAACTGACCTTTAAAAACAACAATAAAAATACTTATATCCAGTTACTAAAATATCACTTTCCTCAACCAGGTATAATCTTAAACTTGGCAATGTTTAGTTTTTCTCTAAAGATAATTTCGGCACAAAAAAAACATTGCCAAGTTTAAGAATATACCTGGTTGAGGAAAGTGATATTTTAGTAACTGGATATAAGTATTTTTATTGTTGTTTTTAAAGGTCAGTTGAAGTGTCTTTACTGTTCTTAGTAAGTAACTATGAGGTCTTCCAAGTAATGAACTTGGACATTACTTTCTTGTATCATCTCTTGTATTGGCAAATATTTTTGGTTGAATTAATACACCAACTCATACTACTTTTTTGGAGTGTAGAATGGTAAGGCGTTTTTGGGGGGTTTTAGGAGGGGATATTTTTGAGGAAGGGAGTGTTTCTTTGTGGGGGGAGGAACTTGGCCTCTATTTCACAATTATGTTTTTTTTTAGGATCTCATTACTTTTTTCTAAGTATTAATTAAAATTTAGTTGCCGCATACCTACTGGCTTTTGTACTTCATATAAAACCAGGGTCTTTGGATTCTGCATAAAGTTCTCCTTACTGCTTGATATTTGATACCAATAAGTAGCATACCTATCTACATCTAATCACTAGACTAGAAAAGTTAAAATCTCTTCCTGATGACAGTACTCTAGAGGACAAATTGATTGCTCTCTTAACTAAACTATTACACTGTAAAATACAGGAACCTTATCCCGAGGATAAAGATCACAATAGGGAAAGTGTAGAAAGCCTTCAAGAAAAAGATAAGAACAAAGACGATACATTTTGGGTTTGTGATCCTAAACTTTGTAATTTAGATGGCTCGACTATGAAAAACTTAGTATCTGCTTTCAAGTATATTATGCAGTTAACCCCTACGACTTTATTTACAACATTTAAGAAAGAAGTCACAACTGTTGTTGTTAAGATGCGTCGAAATGTTTCTTAAAACATCAAATATAGGTTCTCCTTGCCAGGACGATTCATTTGATACCCCACATGATGGGTTTCAGAAGGAATGATGGCTTTCCGATGGAACAAAAAGTACAAAACATCATACGTAATATGACACTCCCGTATCAAGACCTACCTGCGTGCCAAGTTTGGTGAAAATAGGCCAAACGGTGTGAATTTGTATAAGGAACAAGCATACAGACAGACAGCTGAAAGACCTTTTTTACCTAGCCTAGTGCATTCCCCAGACCAAGGCCTACCTGAGTGCCAAGTTTGGTCAAAATCGGTCAAATGGAGTGAATTTGTGTAAGGAACAAACATGCAGACAGACAGCTGATAGACGATTTTGACTGGCCTATGAAACTACCCGGAGAAGACCGACATGTGTGTCAAATTTTGTCAAAATCGGTCAAATGGTGTGTATTTGTATAATGAACAAACAGACAGACAGACAGACAGCTGATAGACAATTTAACCTAGCTTATTATTCTCCCCGTATCAAGACCCATTTGTGTCCCAAGTTTGGTCAAAATCGGTCAAACGGTACGGATTTGTAAGAGGAACAAACATACAGACAGACAGCTGGTATAAGATTTTTACCGAGCCTATATGCGTCTAATTGTTTCTTAAAACATCAAATATAGGTTCCTCATACCGAGACAATTCATTTGATACCCCACATCATGGGTTTCGGACGGAATGATGGGTTTCCGAAGGAAGTACAAAACTGACACGCCCCCGCCCCGGAAGCGGAGTCAAACACAACTTTTCGCGATTTTTCGATTTTTTCCTTTAATAACGTCTTCATATCTATCTTCATGCAAAATTTCAAGTCCCTAGCATCATGGGAAGTGCCTAATAATTTTGATGAGTCAGTGAGTGAGTGAGTGAGTGAGTCCTATAAATCCCGATTTTCGATCGCTTATATCTCAGAAACTATTCGATGTAGAATTATGAAATTTTCCAGTTTTACTCACATCTAGTAGTATAATACCTGTGTAAAATTGCATAACTTTATCTTTACCTGGTTGAAAGTTATGAGAGGGTAAAAATCGGCTCTAAGACCTCCTGTAATATACACACAGTATGCTTAGGCCGGAACTTGGCCTGGCGCACTACCGTGCGCCTAGATTTTAACCCTTTAATGGACAAAATTCTCTGTTGGTTTTAAAATTTGTATATTTCCTGATTTGTTACAATAGGTGGCCTATTGAAATAAATAAGACAGTTTGAACCATCAAATCAAAATTGTACATTCAGTTTTCATAGTATATCGTTATAGCGGTAAATAAAATAAAGATGGCCATTGTAAAACAGCTGTTTGACAATGGCCATCTTCATTTAATTTTTATTCTATTGAATTATATTAGACGTGGCCCTGCCTGTGGAAAGTCTTTCTAAGTCGAGGCCTAAATGAAATGCAAAAGTGTTAAGTTGCTAAGTGTCTAGTGTATTGTGAAACTTGTTCAGAATCAAATAAAAGACAGTGAAGTATACGAGTTAAATAGAATGATAAAAAGTTGAAGTATTTTTAAATATATTAACTTATGCCATTAAAAATACATAATTGAGAACAAAAGGTGAGAATGTTATATCAACGTTCCTCAATTCTACTTCAGATTTGCGTCATCTGGTAAGCATCATAAGCAGGTTTCCTCCTTATAGATACAAAAAACCATTGAAGTTGAAATTAAAATTAAGCAAATAACATTCCTACAAATGTGAAACTTCTCCTTGCTTGAAATGAGAAGGGTTAATTTACTTATGAATTTTAAACGTGATATTAAACTTACCATTCTTATTTTTCACAAACCAGTCAATCGATTCATAGAGATCCTGGAAAGCATAAGGTGGTTCAGCAACAGCCAAAATTGGCGGGCTCCTTTCACAATCCTTGATTTGGAAGTGCTCAGGAATATTTGCTCTTAAGTATACTTTAAAATGTTTATTTTCTTCAGCTGTTTTATTTAGAATATTGTAGACATGAGTTACATTTTCACCTAGAATAATAAAATTGTTCAATATAAACAGTAAAGAGAAATGTAACACCCTTTATTTAAATATGTAAATTGTTTCTCTTGTTTAAATTTAAAAGTAAACAATAACTCTGCTGCTTATGTCATGCTCAATGTCAATGTATAACATTCGACTCCATACAATGAAAGTTAATATTTCATTACAATGAAAAATTATTTATTTAAAAATCTGTTGCTTTGCTACAACTTTCATTTTCAATCCTTTATTTGCTAAAACTTTTTCAAACCCCCAATTTTTGCCTAATAGAATAAAACATTACAAAGTTTTGAATTTTGATAGTATGGTAGTCGTACAATAAAATTGAAGCAGGAAACCATCCTCCCAAGTGTTCTTTCTTGTATAATTTTTTTTTATAATGAGATAGAGATAGTTAGCCGTTGTGGTGATACAGAGTCAATGGACGGATGGGAATCGGCTAGGAGAAAGGAACGTCGGATCTTCAGGCAGAAATCCATATTGGACGTTTCGGCTGCACTTTGGCATCCTTCTTCAGCACTGCCAAGAATATCTTCTTGGTCTTCCTCCCTCCCCCCTAGGCATTTTTTAGTGCTGAAGAAGGCTGCCAAAGTGTAGCTGAAACTAAATATATATTTCTGCCTTAAGATCTGGCGTTTTTTTCTCCTAGCCAAATCCCAACTATCCCTCGACTTCATATTTTTTTATTATCATTCAATGTATACAAACTTATTTCCATTTGATCTCATCCTTTATTATATTTGTTGACTGGAACAACAGTGTTGATCTGTATTTATATATTTAGACAAATTTACTTCAGGCTATGAGCAATCACAGCCATCCAATTTCAATGTTGATAAAACCTTCATTTTGTAAAGAGTTACACCATGAGCAGTATGAACCATTTATTAAAACTTATTTTTTTGAAATTCCTAGATACAGAAGTAGAGTTAGATAACTAAGAATACAGTAGCAGACATTGATATACAATCACTAGGAAATCCTTAAGTATTTTGGAGGATTAGACTAAAACAATTGGGGTTTTGTTTGGGCTCCTTTATATATTTCGAGTAGACCACAAACAAATATATGAAAAAAAGTATGACTCACAGGAACTGCATCATCTTAGCACGGTTCCTGTTCATATCCCTATTGTCATTTGAAAAGCTTAGAATAGAAACATATAATATTTTCCTCGGCCTTTGTTCAAAGGGTTTTATGGCTTTACCTGGTCGGGTCCGCCAGACCCTAGAATCCTCTTCTACCGATACTTCATTTCATGTGCTTATGACCTCAGCAGTAGATGCACCAAAAGAAAAGGAAAAAAAAAAGGACTTCATTTCATACGTTTCAATGAATTGGAAAATATCAACATTTTTCACATATTCCTGTGTTCTTTTACTATAGTAATAATTCTACAAATAAAATCCTCAGTCTTAGTATGGGTGGCGAGCTATCCACACATGGGGTATGTGCAATATAACATTATTTTTATTACACTTTAACAATAGGTTTAGGGTTAAGATTTAGTATAGAAAATGTAATTTGATTCGTTTATAATATATTAATGACATAAATTTAATGGATTTAAGAAAATGAAAAATATGTTATTAAAAATTTGTTAAAAATTTTAGGATGTAATGGCCTCTGAGGAGGTGGCATAAAGGCCACGAAACGTGTAGGGCGTACAAACAATAAATAGTACAAAGAAAATTGGAGTACTATTCTTTTGACCTTGGCCATGTATAAAGTATAAATAATTAGACGTAAATAAAGGTCAGAAATAATATATATATATATATAAATAAATAATATATATATATATATATATATATATATATATATATATATATATATTCACAAATTTGAACCACCGTTATTTTCGGTCTCGAGGGGTTCTGAAACGTGAAATTTTCTAGTCGGCACTTCCGAATTGTTTCATGAGATCAACCTTATAAGCGGGGTTCCTCCCTATGAAGGGAGGGAGGAACCGCACTAAAAAAGGGAAATAACTGAGCATTTTGGATTTCACCTTAAATTAAAGAAAACAATTTGGAAGTGAAGAAGCATTTTTGCAGACCGAGTTTGAATCAGTTGTAATTTTTGTCTGTTTTGGAATTTCTTGGAACATTACACACCAGTTGGTGTGTAACACTAACACTCGGAATATATTTTTCAATTCTGTAATAAGTATCCAATAAGCTACTGGGATTTGTTGACTTCCCATCTCATTTTGACACAGTACTGCTTAGTGAATTTTCTCTCTTCTAGCAATCTGTTTTTCAATTCAACACAAATTAACTGCTAGATATTGAAGTAAGTTTCAAAGGAGCCTTCCTTTCCACAATATTATTGAAATGTTTTTGAATAAATAATTAAAAAGAAATAGCTGACCATGTAGCTTAATCAAGGTGGGGATTCTCAGGGCTCGGTCAGAAAAGCTCATCAAACTACATTTTTAGGTAAAATATGAGTTTTGTTGCTGTTGTTTAGGCTAGATTTTTAAGCCTTCGTCATGGCTAAGGGAGGGGGAAGAACTGATCACAGAGTCGTGTAGCAAAGTTCAAGTGGATCAGTTCTCAAAGCCATGAAGAAAGCTTCAAAACAAGCTGAAATGTTGGTTATAAAACTCATTTTTATTCTAAAATTTATGACCAAATTTTGACAATCTTCACCTTAGTTGAACAATTACTGATTCTGGCTTTAAATACATATTTAAACACATAGATTTTCTTGATTTATTAACAATTTAACAACTTTACCTAACTTTGGGTATATCTGGAGGACAGGAGATGTTCCATACATATCCGCTTTACCTCCTACGACTGCGTTGAGGTCTATAATACGATCCTTGGTAACTCCTTCCATTCCATGGTCACTCAGAAAGATTATGTTTACATCAGTCAAATTATTGTTTTTCAAACTGCTGAGAATATATTTTGTAGTATTGTCAACGCGTTGAATTTGTTTGAGGTTTTGTGTTGAGTCTGGTCCAAAAGCATGGCTGTCAGCATCAGGTTCTTCGAAATACATCATAACAAAATTAGCTGGAGTCTTCGGGTCTTTAAACCAACTCATCACTGTTGACACACGCTCGTCATAAGGTACTTTTGAACTAAAATTGTAGACAAAAGTCGAATAAATGTCACCATATGGTAAGTTTGATCCTGGCCACATCATTACCCCACTGTGTCTGCCTTGTCCTGCTTTTTCATTAAGCCCCTAAAAATGTAATTAATAAATTATATTAAATTTTGTTTGAGTATAAATGAAAAATTAAAAAAAATATGTATAGATATTACCACATTCAAAGGGCAAATATTTTGAGTATAGACTTGATCCTTTTGCATTAGTTCATTTCATGATTTTTCACAATAATTCTACAGGTTATTTTCACAATTCATGATAAGCTGCTTGTAAGAATACATTATTTATTTTCTTATCATCTTCAGTTGTCAATTGTTTTGAGCCATAGCTTTAGCTAAGTGTTAAAAAAAGTCCGACTCGCAGGAACTGTGTCATCTTAGCGCGGTTCCCGATTGCCATTAGTAAAGGAATAATACCTAATTTCATTAAATTCTGCCTATTTTTTAGCCAGCTAGAGAGAGAACAGAAATACTAAATGAGATGAAGATAGTAAGCCGTTGAGGTGAGGCGAAGTCAAAGGATGGTTGGGACTCGGCTAGGAGAAAAAAAAAAGTCAGATCCTCAAGCAAAACTGAACATTTAGGCTGCACTTTGGAAGAGCAGGTAAAGAAGGGCGGGGATGTCATAAATCAAACTACACCGGCCTTTCCAGCAAATGGAAATCTGCTATATCTTACTCCTATCCAAGAACATATCGCCATAGATGTAAAACCCTTAAAATAGAATAAATAATCTGCTATTTTATTCTAATCCTTCCTTAACTCCAAACGCAACCAAAATTTAAACACCTTTGTATGTATGAATATCAAACATCCAGAAAATATTTTAACCGAATCCCATGATTCTACGTAACCAAACCAAAAACATGATTTAACAACTACTTTTCCGATTTTCTCGGAAACAGTGAAAGCTATCGCCTTAAAACTGGTTCCATTCGTTTTACTAGCCCAAGAAGCCTATAAAACGAGTACTTACAAGCATATGATGTAAGCGTAAATATTTTTTTCGAGCGAATTTCGCTCCAAAAACCATGTTCCGGTGGATGGATTCTGCTGGTTAATGAACTTGACCTTTCAAATTAGACGAAAGATTTTTGTACTAAATTTCATCAAAATCGGACCATTATTGAGGCCAGGAAAGAGCGAACAGACAAATAAATAAATAAATAAATATATATATATATATATATATATATATATATATACACAAATTTGAACCACCGTTATTTTCGGTCTCTAGGGGTTCTGAAACGTAAAATTTTCTAATCGGCACTTCCGGATTGTTTCATGAGGTCAACCCAAAGCAGGGTTCCTCCCTATGAAAAACATTAAACACTATCTCCCTTGCCATTTTGAGTCCATATTTTTTTAAAACCACAAATAAATGCAAAGTTCTAAAATCAAGACAAAAGCTAAAGGAAAACTGCCAGTATATGAAGCAAACTCTTTTTGAAAGTCTGACGTTTTTCTCCTAGCCGAATCCCAACTATACCTGTCTTCGTAAATTAATTTAATTTATTTAAATTTTAATGTCCATTTATTATTAACTACGAATTTTAGGACGGGTTATCTATAGGTTACCACCCTTTTCTAGCCAGGATAGGGGTGACGCCTTTTCTTTTTTTCGAAAGAAAAGCCACCACCCCTAGTGGGAATCGAACCCACGACCTTTGGCACGGAGTGTTAAGTGCAAATTAATTTAATAAATTTCCTGAAAGAAAAGCATGAGAAATATCAAATTAGAACCACTTCTTACCATCTGTCCTTTTATGTGTTGAGACCATATTAATACCAGGAGAAAGGTTCATAGTAAATAAAATAGAGTTGGAAACAAATGACTTATATTGAAATAAAAAATATAATTTATGATTTGGCATGGCTGTGATATAAAATTAAATATAAAAAAGAAAAGGTGCTTGACTCACATATTTTTATCAATGTTGGGTTATTAAAGAAAAATTAGCACATAATTGAAATATGAAACTTATATGGTAAAATATAAATATTGGCCATTATTGAAATTTTAGCTAGCCTTTGAATTTAATTGAGTATTGGCAGTTAACGAGTTATACTCAGCTTATGATACGAATGATGTTCTGGAAGTGAAGAGGCAGACTGGTTGTAGTTATGTCGGCATGTTGATGAGAATGATGGTCGGCTGCTAGATCATAGAGTGGAGTCTGGCCGTCAAGTGAAGATAGAGAGAGAGCTTGGTGTCGGCTGACCAGCTGGTTCTGCAGAGAGATCGTGTGGCCTTCGTCTCTGGTGCTCGAATGAGATCAAGTGGTGGGGGAAGGCCCTTTTTATAGGCGTTACTCCCACCATACCAAGGGTGTCTGTCTTCAGCGATCGCCACCTGGATGTTCAAAGGGAATTTTTTGGAAGCACCTCTATTCTTATCTTCCTGGGAAACTTGTATCTCTCGATGCCTTATCGCTCCTAGCCGAGACATTTGGACTCTTCTTTTGTTTCACACTGCCTTTAAAAATAAATAAATACTGCCAAGCTAAGCACTGCCTATTGCTATCCCTTTTATTACTCTTTTGTTTATTTAATTGGTTGACAAAAGATAATATTTGTGATGGACTTATGGAATATAACTTAGCCTTTATTTTGAATAGGAATGCTACTCTTTGCTATGCCAGAAACTGACTCTTTCTAGAGCACCCCCTTTTAGATCATTACATTTATTTTTCTGTGCTATTGGGGATTTGTGTCCACCGAACATCGCGTCTCAAGAAGAAGAAGAAAGCTAAGAAGGATGTCTAGGAAGATAAGAAGAATGTCTAGGTCGACTTTTAGGCATACATGCTATGCTTTTCCTCTCGCTACGCTCGCTCAAGAAGATAACAAAACCCAGGGGTGAGATGCCCTTAAAATTGACAATATTTTTGAATAAATGGTTTAAGAACATTTCAAATGAGAGTTCTCTGTTTCCCAATGTTACATATCTGCGTATGCGTGTGTTTACAAATACGCTGTTTACGGCTACTTTTATAACCTTCCTAACAGTGAACGTTAGTGCTTAATAACTTCGTTCCTAGTTGAAAGCGAACTTTTTTTTTAACGGATTCGTGTTTAGTGTATCAAGATACATTATTGTACAAAATTTGAAAGAAATCGGTTTTGAGGACGCTTAACTTCAGTTTTACCTGAAGTTATGAGTGCATGCACCGAAGTTAACGTGATATTCCTCCCTGAGTCGTTTATGGAAGCATCCCTGGGCTTTCGGGGCTCTTATGATAGACCGGAAGTGAACAAGCGGTGACCCGGAATCCATTTTGAGCGACCTGAAGTGTAATCGGAATTGGTGAAAATAGAAATTGACATTGACGTGATCGGAAATCATCTAGATTAAAGCGGAAGTGGAACAGGAGTGAGGTAGAATTTGCTCAGAGCAGACCGGAAGTGAACTTGACATGACAAAATGTTGTAACTATAGCTAAAGCTATTAGCTATCACGATATTTAAACATTTCATGAATAAATTAGCGATTAGCACACTGCCGTCGCTATGCGCTAATCGTTAGCGCAGGCTCTTATCAGTACCGCTAAATTAGCGAGGAGGTATTAGATATTAGCGACCGCTAACGTTTGCCCAACTATGCTGTATATATGTATATATATATATATATATATATATATATATATATATATATATATATATATATATATATGAAAATGTGTGTTTATATGTATATATATGGATATATACATATATGTAGATTGTATTACTAAATCTGTCCTACTTGTCTACAGCCCTGATGAAGGCTTGAATCTCAAGCCGAAACGTCGGCATCAATAAAACCATTTTCATTTGTAAAATGTAGTTTTATTGAAGTCCGTCACGCAGGAGCTTCCGGTGGACCGACTTTGGTGGTTAACCAACTCGTTCAATCGTTTGCTAATTGAATGCTATATACCAGAGTTGTTAAAAAAGTAATCCCCATTCCCATTACAAATTCCCATTCCTTTTGAAAAAAAGTAATTGTCATTCCCATTCCCATTACTGTAATGGGAATGGGAATTGCCATTACATTTTGCAATTACAAGTAATGGGTACTGTTTTTTTAGATTCCCATTACTTGTAATGGAAAAAAGTAATTGCAATTTCCATTACAATTACAGGAATTGGAATGGAGTAATGGGAATGGCCATTACATGTCTGTAATTGGATTACATTTCATTAGATAGTCCGGGTTAGAAAAATTGTATTTTTCAAGGGAAAGGGAGCTTTTATGCAGTTTTAAATACTTTTTTTAAACCTGGTTTGTTACTTATACAAAGTCACACCGTTTGACCGATTTTGACCAAACTTGGCACACAGATAGGTCTTGACCCGAGCAGTCTCGTAGGCTAGGTCAAAAACATTTACGAGATGCCGGTCTGTATGTTTGTTCCTTAAACAAATTCACACCGTTCGACCGATTTTGACCAAACTTGGCACACAGATAGGTCTTGACCCTGCGAGTCTCGTAGACTAGGTCAAAAACACCTACCAGCTGTCTGTCTGTATGTTTGTTTGTTCCTTAAACAAATTCACACCGTTTGACTGATTTTGACGAAACTTGGATTACACATAGGTCTTGACCCGGGGAGCCTCGTAGGCTAGGTCAAAATCAGCTAAGAGCTCTCTGTCTGTATGGTTGTTCCTTAAACAAATTCACACCGTTTGACCGATTTTGCCCAAACTTGGCACACAGACAGGTCTTGACTCGGGGAGTTTCGTAGGCTAGGTCAAAAACATTTACCAGCTGTCTGTCTGTATGTTTGTTCCTTATACAAATTCACACCGTTTGACCGATTTTGACCAAACTTGACACACAGTTACATCTTGATCCAGAGAGTGTCGTAGGCTTGATCAAAAACGTCTACTAGCTGTCTGTCTGTATGTTTATTCTTTATACAATTCCAAACCGTTAGACCAATTTTTAACAAAAGTGGCAGATGGGTAGGTCTTGATCGGGGGAGTGCACGCGTTTGAAACTGTGAACCCGAACAGCAACATATTTGCCTTATTAGATTTTTTGAACTTTTTTGCTCATAAAATTCCAGAACACATACCACGATTGAACTAAAATCTGCAACTTTCGAGCTTTATCGACCGTTCAAATTGGTTTATATTATTATTGGATAAATATTCGGGTCTTTTTGCGAAGACCACATCCAGTTACTTTTGAAGTAGCAGTAGTGATTTATAACAGTTACTCGTACTCGCTGATAAGCTTACTGATTAGGTTATAGGTTCTTTGCTGATTATCTACTACTTCTTGACTCGTTATCTACGGTTATAATTCATATTAGATAATGGCAATCAATATTTATTAATAAAAAGGTTAATATGTTCAAAATCAATTCCCTCAACTATGAAATAAGTTATTAAGCATTAAAGTTGGCTGTTTTGCAGGTTATGAAGGATAACATAAACAATGATATTTGTAAAAACACATATTTTATTCCTTTTCTCTCTCTCTCTTTTGGATATTTTACATTTATTAGGCATTCCATGCTATGCGTTTCCGCTCGCTCAAGAAAATATCAAAACCCTAGTCAATCCAACTCGCAATTAATAGAATTATATTAATTTTAGCGACTCTAGTCTAACCAACTCGCTAAAATTAATAGGATTCCGTTAATTTTTCCGAGTAAGAAACCAACCCCTTTTTCTTTGTCAGGAACATTGCGAACTAATTGTAAAAGACTCATTTTTCTCACTAACATAAGCAGAGCTTTTTCATAAACAAAAGCTTATTCGCTGTTGAAGGTTACTTTACTCCCAGCAAGAACCAATGCTATTGGTCATCGGAATACTCCAATAGGAAGGCAAAGGAGTTATGCGCATGCGCTGAATCACTGATACAATCACTACTGCTACTTCAAAAGTAACTGGATGTGGTCTTCGCAAAAAGATCCAAATATTCTTTGAAATATAGTGAATACGAGACGTTTCCCATGCAATGTATTTTGACAATGCAAATAGCTCCTAATCATAAACAAGCAGTACTTTTTTCTTATTATTGGACCTCCATCCTAAAGGTGATATTGCCGAGTTGATATAGAGGGTAGTATTATTATGGAGGGTATTGTAGGTAATATTAGGAAAGATATTGAAGGTGGTATACCCTTCCTAATTCCACCTTATAAATCCTTTCTAATACCACCTTCAATATCCTTCCTAACACCAACTTCAATATCCTTCCTAATAATAGCTTCTATTTTCTTCTTAATATCACCCTTTATAACCATCCTAATACCTCTTTTCATGCCCTTCCTATTACTACCCTCTATACCCTTCCTAATACTTCTATATCTTCCTAATAAAACCACTTTCTATATCCTTCGTAATATCATCTTATCGTTAACGGGCAAAAATTTACAATATATGAATGTATTAATAAATACATTGGTATTCACAAGTTATAATGTGAAACATTTGTATGTCTATATTGTAATTATTTTTTTTTTAGTAATTACAGTTTTTGTGAACAATTAAACTTTTCCCTGTCACTTTATTTGTATTTACAGAAAAATTTGTGAATGAAAATTCATTTGTATTTATATATTCAATAAACTTATATAAATAAATTCTATTCACACCTATGTAATACGACTTTCTTTATATTCGTATTAAGAAATATGTAAATTTAGAATAACTTCGTATTTTTATTTCTAAATAAAATTGTGCTCATCAGTGGCGATAGAGCTATCTGAATTGTATAAATATAATCTCGAAAATTCCAGTTTGTTTAAAGTTTCAAATGATTTTCCGCAAGAAGAAATTGAATTGATTGGAATCTGTGTTTTTATTTTTATTTATTTTTTTACGGCGCATCTACATTTAGGTCATTAGCGCCTGGAATCTATGTTCTCGTCATGCTCTCACAAAAAGTGAGTCCCGTAAAATTAATTTATACTTAACTTAACCGTGAAAAGTCAGTATAATACTAGTAAAACAATTTTTGATTTCAAAACTGATTTCAGATTTGTTTTTAGCACATTCAAAACTCCTGTATTCAAATTTTTGGAAGATAACAATAATAATAAAAAAGTGTATTCAAGTTTCACTACGCCTATAATCTCCCTTTCCCTTAAGAACAGACAGGTCTGTGAGCCAAGTTTGGTCAAAATCGGTCAAACGGTGTGAATTTGTTTAAGGAACAACCATACAGACAGAGAGCTCTTAGCTTTTATTGACCTAGCCTACGAGACTCCCCGGGTCAAGACCTATGTGTGTTCCAAGTTTCGTAAAAATCAGTCAAACGGTGTGAATTTGTTTAAGAAACAAACAAACAGACAGAAAGCTGGTAGGTGTTTTGACCTAGTCTACGAGACTCCCCGGGTCAAGACCTATGTGTGTTCCAAGTTTCGTAAAAATCAGTCAAACGGTGTGAATTTGTTTAAGGAACAAACAAACAGACAGACAGCTGGTAGGTGTTTTGACCTAGTCTACGAGACTCCCCGGGTCAAGACCTATCTGTGTGTCAAGTTTGGTCAAAATCGGTCAAACGGTGTGGATTTGTATAAGGAACAAACATACAGACAGACAGCTGGTAGATGTTTTTGACCTAGCCTACGAGACTCCTCGGGTCAAGACCTATCTGTGTGCCAAGTTTGGTCAAAATCGGTCAAACGGTGGGAATTTGTTTAAGGAACAAACATACAGACCGGCAGCTGGTAGATGATTTTGACCTAGCCTACGAGACTCCCCGGGTCAAGACCTATCTGTGTGCAAAGTTTGGTCAAAATCGCTCAAACTGTGTGAATTTGTATAAGGAACAAACATACAGACCGGCATGTCGTAGATGTTTTTGACCTAGCCTACGAGACTCCCCGGGTCAAGACCTTTCTGTGTGTCAAGTTTGGTCAAAATCGGTCAAACGGTATGGATTTGTATAAGGAACAAACATACAGACAGACAGCTGGTAGATGTTTTTGACCTAGTCTACGAGACTCCCCGGGTCAAGACCTATCTGTGTGTCAAGTTTGGTCAAACGGTGTGGATTTGTATAAGGAACAAACATACAGACAGACAGCTGGTAGATGTTTTTGCCTACGAAACTCCCCGAGTCAAGACCTGTCTGTGTGCCAAGTTTGGGCAAAATCGGTCAAACGGTGTGAATTTTTTTAAGGAACAACCATACAGACAGAGAGCTCTTAGCTGATTTTGACCTAGCCTACGAGGCTCCCCGGGTCAAGACCTATGTGTAATCCAAGTTTCGTCAAAATCAGTCAAACGGTGTGAATTTGTTTAAGGAACAAACAAACATACAGACAGACAGCTGGTAGGTGTTTTTGACCTAGTCTACGAGACTCGCAGGGTCAAGACCTATCTGTGTGCCAAGTTTGGTCAAAATCGGTCGAACGGTGTGAATTTGTTTAAGGAACAAACATACAGACCGGCATCTCGTAAATGTTTTTGACCTAGCCTACGAGACTGCTCGGGTCAAGACCTATCTGTGTGTCAAAAAAAAAAAAAAAGTATTTAAAACTGCATAAAAGCTCCCTTTCCCTTGAAAAATACAATTTTTCTAACCCGGACTATCTAATGAAATGTAATCCAATTACAGACATGTAATGGCCATTCCCATTACTCCATTCCAATTCCTGTAATTGTAATGGAAATTGCAATTACTTTTTTCCATTACAAGTAATGGGAATCTAAAAAAACAGTACCCATTACTTGTAATTGCAAGTTCCATTCCCATTACAGTAATGGGAATGGGAATGGCAATTACTTTTTTTCCATTAAAAGTAATGGGAATCTAAAAAATCAGTACCCATTACTTTTAATTGGTATATGTAATTGCAATTCCCATTCCCATTACAGTAATGGGAATGGGAATGGCAATTACTTTTTATGTAATTTTTAGTAAAAACGCCTGGATTCCGATTTTTGACAATGTCTAGTGTGTGCCCAAGGCGAATTCCCATTAAAACAGGAAAGTAATTTGAAAAGTAATCATTACTCAAAGTAATCATTACATTACAACTCTGCTATATACCAAGTTTCGTGATGAAAAAACAAAAACTCTGGCCGCTATCGTGTTAACAGACATATATATATATATATATATATATATATATATATATATATATATATATATATATATATATATATATACATTTTAACGGGGGTCATTTTCGGTGTCTACTAGGTAGGATCGATAAAGATTTGAAGAAATTTTTCAAAAATTCCGTCATGAGTCCAACCTCAATAGCTACTTTCCTTCGGAGGAAAGTGCTAAAAAGCAGTGACCGAACCCCGACAATCCCTACCTTAAAAACTAGGTACTTAGTTTTTTGTTATTATTATCATTTTAACCCCCTTAAAAGTGCCTGCCTTATTTATTATTAATTTGAAAATTGCCTTAATTTGCCATTTTGTTCATTAATAATAGTTGGCTTCTGAATAAAATTCTACTTTTGGGCAATATTGTTTTGCACCTTTCCCCTATGCGCAGTGCCTGGTGTTCCAAGGTATGTCCAGGAAACACATATTTACCTTCTTATCTACCTAAGAGGTACATTATAGCAGAATTTCAGGGTGCTAAATTAAAATCTCATCTATTTTTAATTGTGCAACTGAACGAGTTATCCGATCCATCATGTCCTCTTTATTTTGGGGCTTTTGATGGTACACCAGGGCTTTTAATCTACCCCACAGATAGTAGTCCATGACCGTCAAATCAGGTGATCTAGGCGGCCATTCTACCCCCATTCCACGACCTATACACCGATCTGTGGGAGAAGGGAGGAAAGTACCGAAATTAGTAATAAAATTGAATTAGATCATAAATAAATTTAAATAATAATAATAAATGTAAATAATACTTCATAATTTTATAAAAGTAGCATGTAATACCTGGAAATAACTGACGAAGTTTTTCCCGTACTAACAAAGAAAAATGTGTGGGACAAACGTGAAGTTGTATGTACATGTTACAGCGCTGTTGCAGTGGAATATCTTCCAATAATGTGGGTAGAGTATTTGTCAAAAAATTACGAAAAACTTCTCCCGTTCTTGAAAGAAATGAGGGCGAATTACGTATTGTCCGAAAATCCCGCACCATACATTTACCGAGAACCTATGCTGGTGATGAACCTCCGTCCACCAGTGAGGATTTTCTTCCGCCCAGTAATGACAATTGTGTTTATTAATGCTTCCATCGCTGCAGAATGTGGATTCGTCAGTCCATAGAATATGTCTGTAGAAATTCCTATTTTCTGCTAAGGCTTGTTGCATCCAATGGCAGAAGCGTAATCTCTTATTGCAATCCTCAGGTAATAGTTTTTGGTGCGGGTTCATATGGAATGGACTCATACTGCCATTGCTGTAAGGACATTTATTGTGTTCTCTTCGGTCATCGCAGGTCTTGGCATTTTCCTTCCCTTCCTTGCGCAAATTAATGAACCTGCTGTTCTTAATTTTTGCTCAAGTCTCGGGAAGAGCTTTTTTGAAGGATGTGGTCTATTGGGAAATCGCTGAGCGTAAAGACGTGCTGCGGCGCTGGAATTCCTCCGATATTTCCCAAAAATTAGGAGCATGTCTACATAAAAATCGAAAGCCGGCATATTTAAGAAGAAGAAGGTATGTTCTATCACTGAATGGTCAACTGATACTGGCAACTAATTTTTAACTATATCTGAACATAAACAATACAGACACAAACTAAACTGTTTGCTATGAACAAATTGCAGCATTAAATACATATTAATTGGTGAATTACTCTGTAGCGAAAAACAATAACAATAATAACAAGCAATGTAGTAATAATGTGTAATATAAGTATATAGATAATGAAATAATATAAGTATATACGAAGACAGGTATAGTTGGGATTCGGCTAGCCGAATCCCAACTATACCTGTCTTCGTATCTCTACAGCGGCTAACTATCTCCATCCACTATAAGTATATAGATAATGATAAGTATAATGTATCGATAATGATAAGTATAATGTATAGATAATGATAAGTATAATGTATGTATAATATAATGATAAGCAATATAAGTATATAGATAATGATAAGGAATAATGTAATAATAATAATGTGTAATAAAAGTATATATATATAATAATAAGGAATAATGTAATAATAATAATGTGTAATATAAATATATATATAATAATAAGGAATAATGTATTAATAAGAATATTAATGAATAAAATAATTATATAGATATATTAATGAACGCTATAAGCCTATAGATATTAATAATGTATAATGTATGTATAATGTAAATATAAACAATTAACATAGATATAGTGCAATAATATAAGCATATGTATATATGAGTGTGTATGTGTATGAATGTAATCATTGTTATCATCATTTATTTAATCATCATTTATTGTGTAACTAATTTTGTAAACATGTAATCATCATTTATTGTCGTAGAGTATATCGCTAAAAACTGCGAAACTTTTAATAAATAAATAAATAAATTAAGTCCAATTTTTTATCAATGCCACATTATACCAAATAATCTTAATACCATTAACAGCAAACAGCCTCTTTCAACTAAGTACATTAACAATGAGGATTAGGAGCAGAAGTAAATCCTCACATATGTTTTCATCATTTTCTTTCTTATCATTATAACTCAAGAATTAATACATAACAATCTTATCAGTCATCCCAGTGAATAAGTGTTTATCTCGAATTTCCTTAATTTGCAGTGGTCTTCTTTGAAAATTAATGAAAAATCTGGTTTTCATAGTCTACCGAAGAAATATGGAAAAAAGAATAAGTAAAAAATCTGGTACGTGTAACACACAACTTTCACTTACCACCTTAGTCAGAGTAGGTTAAATTAATTTTAAACAATTAATATCCATATGTTTTTCCACACATCTCATCAATCGACCCAACATATGTTTTCATTCATAACTAGCTGTAGCACAGTGTGCCATGCTACACCTACTTTCTGTCTATGACTCTCCCCGTATCAAGATCTACTTGATACCTAGTTGTCTATACCCAGTTACGAAAATCGGTCAAACGATGTGAATTTGTTTTAGTTCATGATGATACCGGCAGAGGCCAGCACAACAGCACTTTATCTAACAGCCGACAGAGGCCAGCGCTTCTTAGTTAGACAGTGACTGTTGAAATAAGATTGAAATAAACTGCATTACATGATTATAATGATGTAAAGTCATCAATGAGTTCGAGTTATTCTAATTTTCAGGAACATCAACAAATAAATTTGAGACATTATTCAAAATGGCTGTCGATTCAAAATGGCCGTCACAATCTGAATGGTTCAATGTAGCCAATTTTTCTTGAACAAAACTTTTGACCTTTTGACCAAATTTTGAAATTTGACTATTTTGACCTAGCTTAGGAGATTTCTCGTATCAAGACCTACCTGTGTGCCAAGTTTGGTCAAAATCGGTCAAACGGTGTAGATTTGTATAAGGAACAAACAAACAGAAAAACAGACCGACACGTGATTTTTATATATATAGATAGATATCCCGTTAAATATTCAATCTACAACTTTGATCTTGGTATCATCTGAAAGGAAAATTAATAGGCTATAACGTTTGCATCGAGGTGTTTTTACGTACAAGGCTTGGTTTCAGTGATAAATAGGAATTTGTCTACAAAAGGGCGATATTTTTCAGTTTTACGCGCAAACGGTGCGTCGGATCAAAAGATGTCGTGGAATAAATTAGTCTTAAAATTAAATTTTCTATCAGAATTCGTCATAAAAAAGTCCGTCACGCAGGAGCTGCATAACTAAGCACTTTCCTCAGAATTTGGGTAGTGTAGACTGCTTTCCAGAACAATTTGCTTAAAATATCCTACATAAATAAAATAAAAACATAAATAGTTCTCTTTTAATTTTGTAATGAGTAACTGATCAATTATTAATTTGCTTCCAGAGTTATGTTTACCCATGGTACCTACTACACTACGTAATAAATACAAAAAACCTCATATTATCGTATTTTGATCTAACGCAGGAACCTGATACAGTCCCTCTAGCCCTCCTTGCGGCGCCTTTGTGAACCTACGTTAGGCTGGCTTTTCTATTGAAATATATTACAAAGTAAACCCCCCTTTTCGATTGACCGATTTAGCTCATTTTTACAACACTTCTTTCTCATGAGTTACCCACGACGTATACCGCGTTTTGTTACGCGAATTACGCGTTAATATGAGTATATTAGTAATTTGGGTCCGGAGTAATCCCCCCCCCCCCTCCTAATGAACCGATTTAGTTTATTTTTACAACACATATTTACCTGTAGATTACCACTACGAATACCGAGTTTCGTCGAAATATACCAAAAATCACGGTTGGTAGTGGCGAACTGGTATTGTGGGTCTGGAGTAAACCCCCCCTCCTAATGAACCGATTTAGTTTATTTTTACAACACATATTTACCTGTAGATTACCACTATGAATACCGAGTTTCGTCGAAATATACCAAAAATCACGGCTGGTAGTGGCGAATTGGTATTGTCGGTCCGGAGTAAACCCCCCCTCCTTATGAACCGATTTAGTTCATTTTTATATCTCACTTTTCTCTCTGTATTACCAGTACGAATACCAAGTTTCGTTGAAATATAACAAATATTACGGCTGAAATGGTCAAATTAGTGTTTTGGGTTCGGGGTAAACCCCCCCTTCCGGTAGACCGATTTTGGTGGTTAACGAACTCGTTCAATCGTTTGCTAATTGAATGCTATATACCAAGTTTCGTGACGAAAAAACAAAAACTCTGGCCGCTATCGTGTTAACAGACACATATATATATATGCATATATATATATATATATATAGATATATATAAATTTTAACGGGGGTCATTTTCGCTGTCTAATAGGTAGGATCGATAAAGATTTGAAGAAATTTTTCAAAAATTCCGTCATGAGTCCAACCTCAATAGCTACTTTCCTTCGGAGGAAAGTGCTAAAAATACCTGCCACCATTGGAAACTCAAGAGTTAGATGCGCTGGAGAAAAACTGGAGAATGTTACAAAGTCAACTAAACCTTCAAAAGAAACCTCATGCAACATAACTATGACCTACCATGTTTCATTTCGAAATTCCAACAACTCTAGGAGGAAAAGGGGTTGGACACATATGCTGGGACACCCTGTATATATATATACACACACACACACACACACACACACACACACACATATATATATATATATATATATATATATATATATATATATATATATATATATATATAGATAGATAGATAGATAGATAGATCTATAATATAGAATTTTATATTATTCTTACTATTTCAAATCACTGCCCCTACCCCTCCAAATAGACTGTTTCATTTTAGGTGTGATATAAATCTAATATACAGAATGAATAAATAAGATTGCTAAGTATTTAAAATATGTTTAAAGATAACTTTCATTTTCCTAAAAATGTATAGTCTAATCAATTCTAAATAAGTCATATTAATGATTTAAAAGTAAAAGATAAGAAGATAAGATAGAACTAACAGCTTCACACCTTTTGTTTAAAATAATTAGGAGCAAATCAATTATGAAGGATTATTAGCCTTTCTTTTCTTAATATCTCTGATTAGTTGTAATCTCAACTACATATATCAAACCAAGAGTAACTCGAATCTTTCCCAAATAATATAGATTTTACAAATTACGATTAGTACTCATAATATAATGGTAATTCAATACACAAATATAAGACCATGGATTATCCCAGACATCACATTAGCTCGATGTGATTAACTCTTTTTCTCAAAACCAGTCACTTATACCCTAATCATTTTATGATCTTCACAGATGAATCAAAGATGTATAACGGGTTTAGTCTATTCACAAACAATGAAGGACAGAACTCGGTTCCCTTGCATCCAAATAGAGCACATTTCATGCAGAACTGATTGCAAACAAAATGACTTTAGAATTTTACGGAAACCTTGACTTGAAAATATTAATTATCTCAGATTCACAAAGTTCCCTAGTTGTGCTGACAAATAAATTTACTCACGACCCTCTGTTATTGGAAATCATCGGTCTAGTCACGAATGCACAATCTAAAGGTACACTGGTATTCTCAAGGAGGTCTGGATAAGAAAGTATGTTGGTATTGATGGCAATAAGAGAGGGGAGGAGCTGCTTCAGCCATCGCGCCTCCCCTATACACATCAGTGATCTAAAACAATTTCTAAAAAAATCTTGTGAAAACAAAATGGCTAGAGCATTATAAAAGTTCGACTCGCAGGAACTGCGTCATCTTAGCGCAGTTCAGTTCTTATCCCTAGTGTCATTTGGGAAGATTGAAATAGAAACCTGAATAGAATGGTAAACTTCCGCTTCCCAAGATTCTCAACCGTTTTAGAGATATTAAGGAAAATATACAAAGTTACCAAAACTTTTCATGTCTGTTAAAAAAATATTTTATTCTAACCCTTCCTTATCTCCAAATGTAACCAAAATTTCAACATATTAGTTTTGATTAAAGTTGAACATACAGAAAATGTTTCAGCTGAATCCCATGATTCTAAGTACCCAAACCAAAAACGGTATTAAACAACTATTTCTCCAATTTTCTCGAAAACGGTTAAAGCTATCGCTTTGAAAATGGTTTCATTCGTTTTCCTAGGCCAAGAAGCCTATAAAACGAGTACTTGCAAGCATATGAAGTAAGCGGAACGATTTTTTTCGCGCGACTTTCGCTTCGAAAACGATGTTCCGGTGGGCGGATTCTGGTTAATGAACTTGACCTTTCAAATTAGACAAAAGATTTTTGTACCAAATTTCATCAAAATTGGACCATTTGTCTGGGAGCTAGAAAGCGAACAGACAAATATATATATATATATATATATATACACACACACAAATTTGAAATTTTCTAGTCGGCACTTCTGGATTGTTTCATAAGATCAACCTTATAAGCGGGGTTCATCCCTATGAAGGGAAGGAGGAACCGCGCTAAAAATAAAGCTGTATTTCTTAAAAACGTTGAGAACTTAGAAACAACCTTGAGATCGATGAGTATTCCCAAGAGGCGTAAGTTAACCGGATTGAGAAGTCATACTCATCTCAAGCATGGTACCATCTGTTTGGACGACGAAGGCCTCAATGCTCGCATTGTGGGGACCCTTGATGTAAAACACATCTTGCTGGACTGCACATCGCCAGTGGAAGCAACACCAGAGAGCCAATAACCATAGTCATCTCTTATGTAGAAGTTTCTTAGTTAATAATAATTGACATTAAAATTTAAATAAATTATGTAGAAGTGAAGAGACAGCTAGGGTATTTGAATGATATCTAAACTTATGACCTGACATAGTTATTTATTGTGTGAGATTATCTAGACAGTAGAAATATTTATTGTGAGCGTGAATATATTGTCTGAGCAAGTATTTATTCTCTGAATGATTTTAGAAAATATAAGTAATTATGGAATGTATTAGTATTGTTTATGGATAAATTTCTTGAGTATTAGTATCCTGTAAATATCAGACTTATTTATGTTTAGTTGTAGTTTTAGGTTCTTCTAGCTAAAAAAGGAGAACCAATTTAAATAGTATTTATACTAGTAGCTTTATAAGGACAGGAAAACTGGTAAATTTATTATATCACGAGTTTAATTGCCTAATTATAATCTAATGATCCTTATTTTATTATTGAACAACAATTTTATTAACAGCAACCAATTTATCCAGAGATCCATAAGATTAGTATGAAATTTAGATTACGAACTAACAGAACTTAATCAGCTGGAATTCCCTAATTTTGAGTCTTTGGCTCTTCACGCTCCAAAAATTGATCCTTTGCTGAGCAGATATATGAAGAAAGGCACCAGCCATACAATCTTTCAATTTCTGGTATTTACAGATGGCTCAAAAACTAATGATGGCATAGGATGTGCGATAGTTTCTAATACCAGAACACAAATATTATCCCTCCTGAATAACACAGCAGAATTACTTGCAATAAGCATAGCATCGGTGTATATAAGGGGGGGGCTGCAGCCCCTCCCGAAATTTTGATTTGATCGGTAAAAATTTCATAAAACCCTTAAAAATAAATTAAATAAGATTATTTAGTTCATAAAACATATTCTACTTTGGGTGTAATAGTGTTTAAGTTGGCTAAAACTCTTCCAAGATCTAAATTGTTAGTATTCCATACCCCGGAAATGGTCTCCGAAATTATTTTCTATATACGCCCATGAAGCATAGCAGTTAACAGTTTAAGTGAAAATAATTATTAATAATTAAATAAATAATTATTTTTATTAAGAGAAGAGATAAAGAATCAGTGTATACCATCAAATTAATTTAATTTATTAATTATAATTAACTTTTATTCTCAAAATGCAATAATTTCAGACCTCAGTAGGGGATTAAAAATAAATCCTTTGCTGTAAAATGGTATGTTTTCCTTCTATTACAAAATACTGATATTGTTTATTCTCTAACAGGTACAAACCTACCCTGGATATTGTATTTAATAACAGAAATGTCAAGCTCAAATAATAGCTAGAAAAAAACAAAAACTGGCTATGGAGAAGATATTCCACACAGTTCAATCGTTTAAGCAATATCAATGTAGATAGAATTTGGTATCATAAAAACTTGATACATACTTTACATAAGAGTAATCATATCAATTATATTTCTAGTTGCTTGCTTACATTTAGCATAAATAATAATAACAAATGATTAATTTCCCCGACTTTGTTATTAATCTTGGTAGCATAATTGGTAATGTAATACTGGAAAAATCACATTCAAATACCAGCCTGGCAAGATAATTTTTCTTCAATATTAAAATTTGGTTTTAATTTAAAAAACACATAAAAATGTCTTACCCAAATTGGAAGGACGTCTTTGTCATAATGAAACAATGAATCATAACTGAGCAAGTTCATAGACTTCTTGTCGTAGACATGACTACCAAGTACACCATGAACTCCGGTGTACACACCGGTAGCAAGGGTGAAGTGGTTGGGAAATGTTTGCGTGGGAAAAACATTCAACATACACTTGGCATATGAAGACGATGATTTCAATGAATTTAAAGTAGGTGTAATATTTTTGTGTGTTTCTAGATAGTCATATCGGAAACCATCATAGGAAACAACTAATAACTTATTAAAAGAGGATTTTAAACAAATTACTTCCAGAAAAAAGGTCAAGGCAAAAACTATTAGAGTCCTCATTTCACTATCCAATTAAAATAACTAATAATCATAAAATCAAAGATAATAAAAATAACTTTATTACAGATGGGATAAAAACTAATTATAGAAATTATTAATATCATAAGCTATTAAATAAAAAGTACAATACTATAATCAAGTGTATGTTAAATTATTAATTTTTCCTAAGGGAACACAATTCGAAAAGTAGCCTCGGGAAGAATACAAGGCAGAGCAGTGGCAAACTGAGAATGCCACATTCTGACAGAATTAGCAGTTAAATACTGCGCTAGCGGCATTTCCTTATCAGCGCTCATTCTCTTATCGGCAGCTTTTAATCGATTCTTGTATACTTAGAAGTAGGGAACCATTGAGTTGGTAGATAGATCTATCTACTAACTCAATGTAGGCAACAGATGTTCATCTATTATATAAAAAAGTCCGTCTCGCAGGACTGCATCATCTTAGCGAGGTTCCGTTCATATTCCTAGTCTAATTTGGAAAGATTAAAATAGAAGCAGTTATTATTTTGGTTCCACCAGTCTTTTTTTTTAAATTAATTATTATGATGGCGTGTCAACCCTTAAGGTCACTAACGCCATTCCTGTGAGTAGTAAAGTCTTGAAAGGTCATGATTTACAATCTTACCTGGAAGGGTCCGCTACACTAGAAACAGACCCGCTAGTGACAAGGTCTTGGAATCTTGGAAATCTATATTTCTAACAATAAATTGTTTTTGTTATTTTACTTAACCAGTTTTATTGTCAAATACATTATCCAACTATAAGCAATTAAAAAATAACAAGAAATAAAACAGACAAAAAGAACCATTGGAATAAACGAAATCAATTAATTTAAACCTTTAAGCACTTTTTTCTCCGATTGACATCGCCTAATTAAAACTTTCTTCAGAACCTTTTTTTGTAGAGCATTTAGTAAGCTTCCGAATGGTAATCTTCCGCTTTACAAGATTGTCAACGGTTTTCGAGATACTAACGAAATTATACAAAGTTACCAAAACTTTTTTTGTCTGTTAATAAAATATTTTATTCTAACCCTTCCTTTACTCTAAACGTAACAAAAATTTCAACATATTAGTGTTGATGAAACTCCAACATGCAGAAAATGTTTCAACTGTATCCCATAATTCTAAGTACCAAAATCAAAGACAAAGAACCCTCCCTAGGAAGGACGCTAGGCAGTTGAAAAGCTATATATCTTGGAAATCCATATCTCTAACATTAAATTGTTTTTCTTATTTTTCTTAACCTGTTTTATTTTCAAATACATTATCCAACAATAAGCAATTAAAAAATAACAAGGAATAAAAAACAGACAAAAAGAACAGTTCGAATAAGCGAAATCAATTACTTTAAAGTTTTAAGCTCTTATTTCTCCGATTGACATTGCCTAATCAAAACTTTCATTAGAACCTTTTTTTTTTAGAGCATTTAATAAGCTTTCTAATGGTATTCTTCCGTTTACCAAGACCCTCAACCTTTTTCGAGATATTAATGAAAGTAAACAAAGTTACTAAAACTTTTTATGTCTGTTAATAAAATATTTTATTCTAACCCTTCCTTAACTCCAAACGTAACCAAAATTTCAACATATTAGTTTTGATGAAAGTAGAACATGCAGAAAATGTTTCAACTGAATCCCATGATTCTAAGTACCCAAACCAAAAACGGTATTCAAAAAATATTTTTCCAATTTTCTCGAAAACGGTTAAAGCTATCGCCTTGAAAATGGTTTCATTCGTTTTCCTAGCACAGGAATCATATAAAACGAGTACTTAGAAGCTTATGAACTCAAAAACGTAAGCGTTACGATTTTTTTGCGCGAATTTCGCCCCAAACGCCATCTTTCAGTAGGCGGATTTTGCTGGTTAACAAACTTGACCTTTCAAATTGGACGAAGGATTTTTGTAGCAAATTTCATCAAAATCGGACCATTCGTCTTCTATCTAGAGAGCGAACAGACAAATATATATATATATATATATATATATATATATATATATATATATATATATATATATATATATAAATAAATATATACATATATATATATATATATATATATATATATATATACAAATTTGAACCACCGTTATTTTCGGTCTCTAGGGGTTCTGAAACGCGAAATTTTCTAGTCGGCACCTCCGGATTGTTTCATTGTATCAACCCTATAAGCGGGGTTCCTCCCTATGGGGGAGGGAGGAACCGCGCTAAAATGAATCGCTAAATGTGTTGGTAAGCGCAAATCTCGATAACAACTGAACCGATTTCGCTAATTCTTTTTTTTAAATATTCTTTGAAGTACGAGGATGGTTCTTAGGGAGAGAAAAATTAAAAAAAATTGCCCGAAAAAGTCTAAAAACAACACTTTTCGGGTCATTTTCACTTCCTTAACGCAAATTCATTTTTAAATAAAAACGTATGTTATCAATTATAATATTTTTAACAGTTAACGTATTTGGTTATTTGTGTATAAGCAAAAAAAAAATTAAATAAGTAAGAACATGTAATCACTAGGTGACATTAGAGTCACATGTTAATAATGCAATTTAAATTAATTTATATTTGCATTAACGAAGTAAAAAAGACTCCACTTTTCTATATTCCCATACAAAAGATTCGTAATAATACTTAAAGGTCAATTAGAACTTTAATACCATACCATAAAGTGTTAGTGGAGGGGTTTTGGGAAGGCAAAACAATTGAGTGACATTAGTATTGTATAAATATTAATGTCAATATTTATACGATGGTAACATTGCTCAAAATCAAATTGACTATGGTAAAATGTCACTTGAATTGTAAACATCTCTTTGCTCTGCATCTATAATATTACTAAATCTAAAAGCTGCAAATTTCTATAAAATTACTAAAGTGTTATGTGTTTGTGACTTATTAATATGCCTCCTATAAGGCGGTGGACAAATTTAGGCAAAAGAACCCGAAATGCAACGCATCAAATTAATTATCAATCTAATCGTACTGCCCAGGAACGTGAAGATCGCAATGAACGTGAAAGAATTCGGTTAAGCCAGACCCGTGAAGCGCGACATTCGACTAATAATGGTGCAAGTTTGAATCGAGCTGCTGTGAATTCATTACAGTGCCTGCAGCTGTGTTGCTATTAGACCTACGAACTCAGTTTTACTATAAACAAATCCCAGGGCAGTCATTAAGTGTTTGTGGTATTAATCTAGAAAACCCATGTTTCTCACATGGTCAATTGTATGTTGCGTGTTCCCGTGTTGGAAAACCATCTGCTCTGTTTATTTACGCGTCAGGTAATGAAACAAAAAATATCGTGTCCCATTAAGTACTACAATAAAAGTGAAACTCAATTTAGAATAAGTAAAAATAAAATGAAATATAATGAGTAGGTATCATTAATAAGAACTCTGATATTGTAATTTTGATTGTGATTTTTAGTGACTATTAAAAGAATTTTAAGTGTTTTATACTTTTTATTTGTTGACAAAATGTAATTGTTGACTTATTAAGTTTCTTTTTTTCTTTTTTTTTTATCTTACTAGCTGGCCCGGAGTCCCAAATAGCAGAATAAGTATTAAAATAAAAAAAAATATTAAAGAATTGACTGTTAGGCGGTACGAAGTTCGCCGGGTCAGCTAGTGTAAAATAAAATTAAAAATATCTACTCTATTTATAATGAAATATGCAATAAAAAATTGAAAATATTTAGTAAAAAAATACCTAAAACAATATAAAACATAGAAAAGGAAAGCATAAATAATAAGTAGGAACTCGGTTACTATAAATGGAAAGAACAAAAGTTTAAAATATATGGAACAAAATGACAAAAACTCTATAACATATTGAAAGATAAAACTAATAAAAATTAGGAAATCGTTATAAAGAGAAAAAAAATAAGTTGAACATTTCTATAGATGAACATTATTTTGGATTGGATTTGGATTTGGATTGCATTTCAGGGCAAACAAATTTGTGGTTCTCATTGCCCGATTTTTTCCATGTAATTTTTTTGGAAAATTGTTTGTAACAATTTGCATTTTTAATTTGTCAAATATAAAATGACTCCGGTCTGATCTGAGTATATTTTTGAAGGGACTGAATGATCCTTCAATATCTACTGAAGTCAATCAATACATATTTTTTTTTTTTTTTTTTTTTTTTGGGGTGAAATCAACCACATGGAAAGAAAAAAAAACTTTATGGTTGGATTTTATTTTAATAGTATGAATTGAGTTTATTGAAATATGCGTTTATTATGGATTAAGAGAATTTAGAAAAAATAATAATTAGTATTTTATATTGACTAAGATTACCACTCTCAGCTGAGGCGAGGCAGCCCCAGCTTCACAAGGCTACTCGTATACTTTGTTACAATTCAAATATATTACAATTCAATAAATATTTATTTGAACCAATACATATTGTATTTTTTACAATTGGTTGAGGAACAATTAACAAAATAAATTATAAAGTAAAAAGGAAAAAACTATAATAAAATAAATAAATATAATAAAACAGAACATTTTGAGTTAGTAAACGATAAGATAAATTATTGCAAATGAAAGAAGTCTTGAAAACATCTTGGCTTCAGTCGTGTTGCAATCCTCTCTCCAAGTTGGCTCCTTCTATTCTTGGGAGTTTCTCATAGTGCTGTTGAGGCGGCAACGACGTCACACTCCTAACGATGCTAGTCTCTATTGGGCTTGCCTCTTTGGGAGTGTGGCAAAACAGTTATTGTGCCTTCCTCTCTGGGCAAGGCGGTTAGACCACTTTAGCCTTAGGCCGGGCGCAAATTGAGCCCAGCGCAGACGCAGCACAGGTGCTTCAGAAATAGCGAAAAAACAGACAGAGGAGGTCCGTAGGACCCAGTTCAGAAACGGTACAGCAAATTGAACCCAGCTCGGTAACTTGCCTAGTTCCGATAGAAGCCACGCGCTGCGCTGCTGAGCCTTGAGTCCAAATCTGACTATACGAAAACAGTACGCTTTTTTTGACGTCTGTTTTTTTAAAAAAAATGAAAGAGAGGGAAATCTAGGAACTTTTTGAGAAAAAGAGAAACTCATGGCGAGTTTTTATTTTAAAAACGATTTCGGATATATTACTCGAAATATTAAGTCGATTTAAAAATATAGTGAAACATAAAAATATTATCTTAAAATATCCTTCTCCAAAAGAAAATTCTGAGGTCAAGCTAAATTAAAAACGCCCTAGTAGGAGCATCACCTATTCCATAAATATTTCATTTATTTATTTCCTCTCCTTACACACACGTTTTGGCCTTAAGGCCATTTTCAAATCACTAGAAAAAAAAAAAAAAAAAAAAAAAATGAAGTGTTAACATCTCATTCAACCCTCTAAAGCCATTTATAATAATATAACTTTAGAATTTTCTTTTTTAAACCTAATTGTAATTTTTAAATCCTCCCAAGTTTTAATTAATTTACCCAGTTAAAAACATTTTTTTCATTCTTCTCTACAAAATTTCCAATTTTCCTACTTATATCATTTCTAAGGCTATTAAAATGGTTTTCACAAGTATCTAATGATTTTAAAATACACTCTACATCTACTATTACATTTATTATATCGATCTGGGCATTCGTCAGAAACAAATCTACATTTTCATTTAATTAATTACTTCCTAAGGGATTTTTATATCAGTTAAATTCACAACCAGTTCTTTCTTATAAATACTCATTATACTTCTTTATTAGTTCACTATCCGCATCATTATTTCTAAGTAATAAATTTCCTCTTATATTCTTACAATCTACAAAGGTTTTATGTTTACCATTTTTATTATTATGGTGCATCGATTGCTCGGATCATTAGCGCCATTTTATATCTATTATCACATTTTAGTTTTATTGTTTTTATTCTTTGGTATGTTTGTAATTTATTCCTTAATTTACCTAGATTTAAGTTATTTCCTTATCATTACATAATCTATGAAAACATTGAACTATTCTTAACATTTTACCCTAGCATTAACATTTAGTTTATTAATAATAGAATTTAAATCTTTCTTAGTACTCCCAACAAGCCAGTATCCTTGATTAATATCAAAATCAATTAGTTCTTCAGTAGATTTATTAAAAATATCAGTATTTTTTAGTTTCTTTAAAACGTTAGGCTGACAACAATTTTCGAACCATACAGAAAATGTGGAGGAATTTCAGAATTATTTTTACATTCTTTTAAATAATAAATTTCCCCCAGTGCCTTAAGGTGCTTTTTTCTTCCTAAAAACAAATCCTTTACACAACTTTAATCCACTAAAAATTGTTTACACTCCTCCTTTTTTCTTCTTAAATACTCATTCATCGAAGCTCCTTTTTGATCTGCTTCCATTCTAATTATATTATAACCGATGGACCCTCCAAGGGAAGACTTGCATAAAAAAAAATGTACTCCACCTTCAAACACTAACAAATGCACGTGGAGTAGAACATGAACTGGAACAAGCCAGTAATTTTGATTTGTAAATTTTCTTTAGGGGTAGGAATAAACAAAAAAATTATCTCATATCCTTATTTACTCCAGAAGAATATTCCGAGGTCCAAGCTTAATTAGAAATGTGATGTTAACTCTTACTTTATTTTTCTTCTAGTGATTTGAAAATGGCCTAAAGGTCGAAATGTTACGTGTAAGGAGAGGAAATAAATAAATAAAATATTTATGGTTTGAGGTGGTGATCATAATAAATTTGAGGTGTTTTTAATTAAAAATACCATTAACATAACAATTGAATTCATACATTTTGAAGGGAGACTAGACTTCAAATTTATTCTCAACAAAATTTGAAATTAAAACAATTGAATTAACCCTAAAAAATGAAATGAAGTGAATGAAACTTAGGCCATATTAAAAACCTACCAAATGTATGCCTATTTAATGTGTTTACTATATTTTTAAATGAGTATTTACTTTGAATTTCTAATATACAACTCGACAACAATTTTATAAAATACATGAGATTATTAAAGTGAAATTAAAGGAAAGGAATGCAGTGCTCAGAGGCCAATTGGAAATGAAGTGAAGGTAGCAATATGTCTTAGGAAGCATAGTTTTATTTTATGTACATATCATATTTAACAATTTTATTTAAAATAACAGGAAAAATGAGACAAGAAAAATAATTAACGAACTGGAGAATGAACTATTACAATAAGTAAAATGAGTAAATAGACAAAATAATTCAATCTCAATGAAGGTTTTTGTTGTTTCTTCCTCATCATGTTAATTGATAATCGTGGGAGTTAGTAAATATGATGGATTATCAGCTAATTCTCAACCATCATTCCGAGATTGAGGATAAATTTTGTCTTCAGCTTCCGTAACTGCAACAAATAGTTTTCTTCTTCTTCTTAACTGTTGAGATTGCAAGGGCATAACTTTTGTTAGATTGTATATCGAATTCCCTTGGTAGTTTATCAATTTTGTCCATTGGTCTTCAGCCTTCTTTCCTATAACAACATTTATTAGATATTAGAACACAAATAACATAATGCAATAGTATTTCCTTTCAAATACTTGGCTACTGGGGATATGTTTAAAATAATAGCTATAGGTTGGGAGAAAGGACTGTTCCCAACATTATGTCTAAAGTATGCCGGGCAATATGGACACACTTGCAACCCATTTAAATGCCTGAGCCTAATGTCAAAATGTGGGAAACAATTACAATAGAGTATGAGAGAAAGTAGCAATTTTATACAATTTTTTTTTTGAGCTATTCACGGTAAACATGTAACCATAAGAAAACCAGCTTTGAGTGGTTCTTCATTCTTTAACTACAAACAATTTTCTCACTTATTTTTGTTCACTTAATACAATTTGCTTTAATTCAATTGTAATCTCAATATAGAGTTACTTTATTTTCAAATCTACTAAATTAAATAAATTGATTAAAAATAGGTAAAATAACCTGAACTTACATAATTCATTCTTATAATACTCACTATTTTTGTTCACTTAATTTATTTTTTTCAATTCAATTGATATGTTAATAATATTTTTGAGTGTTACTACATCTTTAAATGTAAATCTACTTTGTATTTCTATTAAAATAATGAAAACAGGTAAAATAACCTGTACTTACATAATTCATTTTTATAATAATACTCACTATTTTTGTTCACTTGATTTATTTGTTTTAACTCAATTGTAATCTCAATAATATTTTAAAGAGTTGCAACGCTTTTAAATGTAAATCTACTTTGCATTTCAATTAATATATTAAAAACAGACAAAATAACCTGTACTTACCGTTGTCCGTGTTTAATTCTTTGGCGATTTAATCCAATGTCTGGTCTTTACTTGTCGTCCTCATATAATTCAGAAGACTTGTATCGCACAACACAGTAAAAATTTTCACTTCACATATTAAACTTTCCATGATTAAATGGAATGGCGAGCGAGCCAGTACCGACAGAGGACGTAGGAATCTGTGTGAAAACACAAAAACGCCGAGGGACGACAGAGGCCCTTGCCGCGCCTGCGCCTGCGCTAGCTTCAATATGCGGCACTCCATTGAAACTAATGTGTTGCAGAAACGCCGAGGCCTGTGCTTCGTCTCTGCTGCGTCTGCGCTGGGCTCAATTTGCGCCCGGCCTAAATCTATGGTCGGCACGTGTCTCCCTTCTGCCGGAAGCCTTCTAGTCTTATTCGTGTGTTTTACTAGTGTGAATGTTGCTACGCAGCGAAATTAATTAGCGAGTAGAACATGTTTGTTTCATATGTATTTCACACTGGCCAGTGTATATTGAGTATAGTGAGTAATTAGTCGTAAGTTAGCATTCTTGTAATAACCAACTTTAATTTAGAAACTCATTCAATTTATTATTTTTATGTATTTAACAATTTATTTAATTTGGCATCACATGTATAATAATTTATTCTTTTATTTATTTAACGATGCATCAGTCATAATTTTAATAATTCATTTAGTTTAAAAAATCGTTAATTTTAATAAATCATTTTATTTAAGAATTTATTTCATTTAGTATATAACTTAAATTAATAATTATTCATTTTTATAAATCATTTGGAGTTTATTTAAAAGGAACCCGCAAATCTTTACATTGGTGACCCCAAAATTTTATTTTCAATTGATAAAGGTTTGCAAGCATATATTTTTAGTTTTCTTTAGCATTATATTTCCTTTCTTTAATTCTTACCTTTCATATTGTTTATTTTTAATTCTTCATTTACATAGTTTTTTTTTTTTTAATTCTTAAGATTGTTTATTTTTAATTTAACTTACCATTGTTATTATAGGAATTTTTTTTTCACAATAGTTAATAATAATAACAATAATTATGACAGACCCAGAAGATATTTTTTCGGAAGAGAATAACACTCCTTCTCAACTAGTATCAGCTCTTTCCTCCGAAAATAAAATACCACCGTTTTGGAAACCAGACCCCGAATTGTGGTTTTGTGCAATCGAGCAGGTATTTCGTAGGGCGAACATTAAGAATTCTGAAACTAAATTTCAATTAGTAGTTCCAAAGCTCGATTTTGATGTGTTACGGCAGGCGTCAGACATTGTAAGAAACCCCCCCGAAGACTGTTATGAGGCCTTGAAGAAAAGACTAATTGACGCGTTCTCTGAATCGAAAAACCGACGAATTCTCCAACTTTTAGAAGGTAAACAACTCGGAGATGAGAAACCTTCCCAATTACTGCGTCACATGCGGACATTGGCTGGCTCTTCGACGTCGGAAGAAATGCTAAAATCGATTTGGCTTCGTTCCCTCCCGTCAGATATGCAAGCAATTGTTTCGGCTACTGAAACCTCTGACCTTAATAAGCTAGCCGCCATAGCAGATAAGGTGCATGAAGTTCAAAGACCTGTTGAAGTGAGCGGTGTTTCATCTCGAGCCTCTGTTTCAACCGACCCTCATGTACAGGCAATTCAAGAGGGGTTTAGAAACTTGTCTCTTCAGCTAGCTCAGATCACAAAACAGCAACATCCTCCCAATAAGCGGCGATCTACTAGCAGGCAGCGCAGTAAGCCCAGAGATCGCCAACATAATAACCCAAATTGGCTCTGTTTTTACCATCATCGTTTCAAAGAACGGGCAAGAAAATGTGAGACTCCTTGTAATTGGAAGGGAAGCAAACCGGCGGAAAACTAAATGCAGCGCTGGAAGTGGCGGGAACCAGTGCTGTACCTAACCACCAACGCCGCCTGTTCATTATGGACAAAACATCAGGACTGAAATTCCTCATTGACACTGGAGCTGCGGTGTCTGTTCTGCCGCGTCCCAGGGGCAAATGAACTCAAGATTTCAATCTTTATGCTGCCAATGGTACGAAGATTTCCACCTACGGCGAGAAGGAAATGAACATTGACCTTGGGCTGAGGAGGAAGTACACCTGGAGGTTTATTCAAGCAGATGTTGCCAAACCGATCATCGGAGCAGATTTTTTATGCCACTTTGAACTACTGGTTGATCTCAAATGGCGACGACTAATTGATCAGCAAACTGGCTTAACATCAAGAGGACAATTGGCGCGAGTTATGTCACCATCCATCCTGTCAATACCCAATGACGCGCCTTTTGCCAGCATTTTTCGCGAATTTCCGCGTGTTACACACCCCGCCCCTCGCCTTGCTGCGGTGCGGCATCCGGTTTTTCATCATATAGAGACCACCGGACCACCAGTCGTTTCCAAGGCCCGAAGACTGAAACTCGTTTCCAAAGCACCTGAGCGATTGAAACTGGTCAAAGAAGAGCTCCAGCGGATGGCAAACGAAGGTATTATTCGCCCTTCAAAGAGTCGCTGGTCCTCGCCATTGCATGTTGTTCCTAAAAGGACGGTTCCATCAGGCCATGCGCAGACTATCGCCGTCTCAACGCGCAAACACTTCCTGATCGCTATGGTGTTCCAAACTTGTGTGACTTCAATGCCAGTCTTCATGGTAAGGTAGTATTCTCTCGACTTGACCTTACGAGAGCATATTTTCAAGTTCCCGTGGCCGAAGAGGATATTCAATTTTTTTTGTTTATTGGACTCTTCCTTGTATATTTTGCTTCCTGCTTTATCTAGTGTTTCAAGATTTGTTGTTTATTTTCATTTTGTTTTTTCTTTCTTTGTTGGACTCATCCTTATATATTTGGCTTCTCATCTGTTTGCTGGCCTCTCTTTCCCTCTCTCTTCCCCCTTGCTTGGATTGGTTTGCAATTCATAATTATGCCTGAGACTACACCTGAACTCTCGTCACGCATCGTTGCTTTGTTACGAAAGCTTCGTGCATTAAAGCGCAACATCGTAGGCGTGGACCACGCCGGACAAGCTGCACTTACCGGCAATGCCGATGCATCACTATTCGAGGTGGAGCTTCAGACTGCTCTCGATGAATGGAAGCAATTCCAGCTTACTTGGGATGAACTGGAGTCTCTCCATCATTCGGCTGGCTCTGATCCTTCGGAGTCAAGTCAGGAGTTGTATGACTCATGCCGGCAGGAAATAATTAAAGGAAAGTCACTCCTTATTCAACTCAGTCGTCGTCAGGCAGCCACTCAACTTCCAACGTCTACATCATCCCGTGACGAAAATCAATCGTTGAATGTCTAGTCCTGGAACGTCTAGAACACACTTGCCTCCTATTCCAATACCACAATTTACTGGAAACATGCTGAAATGGAAGACATTTAGAGACACGTTTCAGTCAATCGTCCACAAAGACACTGCGCTTTCCAACGTTGAGAAGTTCCACTACCTTCTCGGGGCACTCAGTGGTGAACCTTTATCTCTCTTGTCAGGTTTCACAATAGACGAAAACTCCTATGCCCTAGCCTGGAAGAAGCTTCTGGATACCTACGATAACCCTCGTATTCTTGCAGCGCTGTTCATTCAACAAATTTTGGACAATGATCCTAAGGGAGTCAAAACGGAAATCCAACGATAAGAGCACTTTTTGACAAAAGTAGCTGACAGCATAGAGGGCAGGATCCTTGTCCTTTGAGGATCCTGCGGAAATTCTATTGGCAAATCTTGCACTTAGAGCCTTAGATCCACAGACGCGTAGAAATTTCGAACTCTCCCGCAACTGTAGCACATTTCCTTCAGCTGATGAGGTGATTAACTTTGTGAGACAACGGAAATTGGCTATCAGCATGTCGAAGGATTTTGGTTCTTCTTCTACCTGGTCAAGTACTGAATCATCGACTTTTTACAAGCCACGATTCCCTAACAGAACATATCCAAAATACAATCACATCTCTGTTCACAGTTCGACATTGCCGATTGCGTAAAAATCATGGGCTTGATTTGGAATCCGATCAAAGACGCCTTTTCATATTCCATCATTCAGCCACCCGTGGGTGGCGCCACTAAGCGCATCATATTGTCGTCCGTCGCTCGCATTTTTGACCCACTCGGTCTTTTGGCACCGATCATCCTCTCGATGAAAATTCTTCTCCAAGAAATATGGCAGCTGAAGCTCGATTGGGATCAGGCCCTTCCCTTAGAAATTGACAGAGCATGGCGAGCTGTAACTGAAGAATGGCATTTAATTTCCACTTTCTCCATACCCAGGTACATTATCACCTCTGAAGCCTCTATCCGCCTCATTGGATTTTGCGACACATCTTTGAAGGGCTACGCTGCTTCCATATACCTTCGCTCTGAGTCTGACACGGGAGTAATGAAGGTTTCTCTCATCAAGACCAAGACGAAGGTAGCGCCGATCAAGTTTATGTCCGTTGCCCGGCTGGAGTTGTGTGGTGCTCTGCTTCTAGCTCGCCTGTTAGCTTCGATCCAAGTTCCCAAGCTGAAAGGTCCAGACCCCATTTGCTTGACCAACTCCAATGTTCGTTTTGTGTTGGTTCCGCATGTCCACACACCAACTCAGAATCTTTGAAGCCAACCGAGTGTCTCAAATTTTAGCCAACAATTCAGTTCAGTGGCTCCATGTCAGGTCAGCAGACAACGCTTGCGACATTGCATCACATGGTTGTTCTCTAAGCCATCTCAAAAATGATCAGCTGTTATTTATTTTCGGGAATATGTAATTATTTATCATTAACTCACTTTTACACCTACACATTATAGGTACAAAAGACCTTTTTTTGTAATTTTGTAAGTTTTTCATTGTTTATTGTATGAGATACCTGTTTATTGTTTTGTGCTATTTATATAAATTAGCTGAGCTTAATTTAGGTGGGCGGCTTGTTCATGGATCACACATCAACCTGAACAATATTTCTGATCTAAATCATACGGAGGAACTGGCGCCTCCTGGTGGCCTTATGCCGAATCACTCGGCTCGTTGGCTTCCCCTGACGTGAAAAACAACTGAGAAGAAAGTGCAGGCATCAAGAAAAATACAATTTATTCCTTCCTACGCTCGTTCAGTGTCTTCATCATGAGTGAGTAGAGAAGAAAACTATCCTGGCGAGGGAGGAAGGAGAGAGGACCGGGCATCAACAAAATGTACAAGTTTCAAACCCAATTATGTGATTCCGCCACCATTTTAAGCTCAATTCATGTAAATTTGTGTTTTCAATATATTTCAATTAATTTCACTAAAAATACTATTTCACTAAAAAATAAAAAGTATAATTCAATTAATTTTATAGATTGAATCACCTAGCCTGTACAACCTTTAAATGCAGAACATACGCGATACTTCGCACTGTGCTTCTCTCCACAATTCGCACAGTTTAGTAGATTATCATCGGCCGTACAAATGTTTGTCAAGTTCGGTACTGCACAACGGCTGCATCGTGGATCTAGCTTGCAATAATTTTTTGTGTGACCTACCCTCAAGCATCTTCCACATTGAACTGCGCGATTTGATAGCCTTCGGTGCTCAACTGAAACGATACTGTAGTAGAGTGCTTTGAGGTTGAATATTGTTTGGCCCTTTTCATCGTTTTTTAATTCGACTGCACATAACGGAGTGGGGGCCCTCTGTCGATTATGAAGTCTAGTTACACTCAGGACCGGATATTTCTTATTTGAGAGAAATCCTCGGATTACGACTGAAAGGAATATCTACTGAAGTGACTGGTGTGTATTTGAAGCCTGCAATCTCCATGGGATTCAACTCAACTGTTAAACATCTACTTGCTGTTTTGCCACGGTGGATGTCTCCAATAATCTGGATATCTTTCTTTCCAGGTTTTTTTCCGAGACTCTAAAAAAACTTTTTTATTTAAAGTTATTCCCAGAATTTCCTTCTAAAATCTCGATTTTCTCTATTACTCCCTGTAGATTCCAATGCTATCCACTAACACCATGTATTTTGTCTCTAGTCTTGATATGGTATCTTAAATACGTATTTGTCTGTTCGCTCTCCCACCAGCTCCTAAATATGGTCCGATTTTGATGAAATTTGCTACAAAAATCGTTCGTTTAATTTGAAAGGTCAAGTTCAGTTACCAGCAGAATCCGTCCACCGGATCATGGTTTTTGGAGCGACCTTCGCGCGAAATAAATCGGACCCTTTACGTTTTCGAGTTCATATGCTTGCAGGTACTCGTTTTATAGGATCCCTAATGTAGAAAACGAATGAAAACATTTTTAGATCGATATCTGTGACCGTTTTCGAGAAATGCCTACTTTTCCAAACTAATTTTCAGTTTGGGTATTGAGACACGATTGATTAAGTTGAAACTTGTTCCAGATGTGCTACATTCGTCTAATCTAATATATTTAAATTTGGGTTGCGTATGGAGGTTAGGAAGTATTAGAAAAAATATATTTTAATAATGGACATCAGCCCTATCCTGGTTAGAAAAGGGTGGTAACCTATAGATAACCCGTCCCAAAATTCGTAGTTAATTATAATGGACGTTAAAATTTAAATAAATAAATAATGGGCATGAAAAGTTTTCGGATCCTAGAGTATTTTGTAAAATATCTCGAAAACGGTTGGGTAATTGTGGTAAGCGGAAGGTAACCATTCGAAAGCTTACTAAATTCCCTACAAAAATGGCACTGCTTTGGAAAAATGGACTGACTTACTTGGTTTTGCGATTACAAATAGTGTGAAAACCGGTTTCTGGAGAAATTAAGACGATTGTGCTACATTTTCAACTTAAATTGAATGCTGAGAGTAGATATTTGGAAATATTCTTGAGAAAAAATCACGAATGGCTTAATAAGGACTTCATTTTTCCAGAGGTATATTCTCAGAACTTACATCTTCATCGACTCCAGGTATTCCTACTAGATCAAAATCATTCGAGAATTTCACGGAAAGACAAACTGATATCGTTAAAAAAAAAAAAAAAAAAAAATGAAATTTTAGAAGTGTTATATATTCTTCCAGCTTAAAATTCTCATTGTTATTCTAAAAAAACGGTTTATTTTAATTTTTACTACAAGATATATTTTTCTTTATAGTTTTACGTTTGTGATCTTGTGAAAAAATAAAGAGATACATAATATCGTCGATACAAATGCAAAGTATCGAATATGAAAAAACACATTTTTCATTTTCAAACTTTACTGATTGATGTTGGACTGATGTAAGGCAAACTCTCGAATATAAGTTCACTCAGTGGAAGGGGAAAGTAACCACTATCAAATGGTCCAATCTGCAGACTATTTGACAGTCCAAAAGCGAAGAAATAAAGAGAAGTTTTTGCACTCTGAAAAGTGGCGATTTTCATATTCGATACTTCGCATTTGTACCGACGATATGTATGTACATATGTAAAAATCATCCTACCCGTTATAGCGCTGGTATAACTGGTGAAATTGCTGATCATGTATCTAGTTGATTAGAGTATTGGATTTGCTTTAAAATGAGACCAGAAGCAATACTCTAGGACCAGTAGAAACTGGAGATATTAATGAATGAGTGGACGACCCTCCAATGTCGATGTGGTTTGCTGTGATTATGAGATTATTCTTTCAACATTAGTAGCGTCCTAGCACGTCAGGGTAATAAATCGCTCAACCACGCGTCCAATGTGAGGCCTCAATTGAAGTAATTCTTCAATTATGCAAAACATCAGTTTAGTTTTAAGAGCTGATTATTGGGATTAGAGAAATTGTATCGCATTAACGAGTTATCGCAAGAATACAACCGCAAATGCGTCAGTCGATTAAAACATGTTTATGTAAAATGGATGTGAGATCACCATTCAACAGTTTTTTTTTTGGGTCTTCAACTCAAAAAAACATGGCCAAGGCGGTATTTTGCAAATTACCAAATATTTAGACCAAACAGTTTGAAGTGGACAAGAGTGACCCTATGCGGGCTGGAAGAGGACCAGAGCTAACCGGAAGTGGATTCCAATTCTTAGAAAAACGGGAATACAAAAAAACAGCGTTTTTCATTGAATTTGGGTTAAAAACGAAGTCCCTATTTACTTAATTCAAAAATAGAACATGAAAATTATAGGGTATTAAATTGTCTTTAAAGCTACTCCACACTCATTAAAATCCAAACAATTTGAAGTGGACAAGAGTGAACCTATGCGGGCTGGAATAGGTCCAGAACTAAACGGAAGTGGACTAAAACCGTACCGAAGGAGGATCGATAGTGAATTGGAAGTGGACCGAAAGTGAACTTTGAGTTGACAATATGTAGTTGTAATTATAGCTAATTACCGTCATTTGAGGTGAGTTCGGACACATTTTCGAGGTTTTCTCGTAATTACAAAACACAGTTTTTTTTGTAAAAATCTGGAAAAATTAATTTATGAACCCTTAACATTCCTCTATCGAACAGTGTATTTTGTTTTCTGAATATCTCAAAAATTTTCAATTTTTCTTATAGCTAAAATGTGTCCGAACTCACTCCACACGTAGGGGTGAGTTCGGACAGCCTTTAATTTCTGTAAAAATCTTAACTTAACCTATAGTTGGAGTGAGCTCGGTCATAATTGACGATATTCTAAAGAGGAATATTTTCTATAATATTTTTTAGATTAACAAAATATTCTTTCATTTTTTCCTTATCAACTTCTGCTCTACACCTTTTGATGCTTTGTGTAAGGCGTTCCATTAATGGCTGATTCTTTTTCATAAAGCCGTCAAACCATTCCAGTACGGGCTTGCCTTAAAGCCCTGCGATTTTTTTTCCTGACCATCCAAATATGTTTTTAAGATTTAGCGAATATCTTAATCGAGTTAATGGAAAGTCCCATTCAGCTGCAGCTTAAATTCCCCCTTTCATATTTTTTTTCTTCTTGACTCAATTTTGTTTGGCCACCACTTTTTTTTTTGGGTGCATTCCTCTAACTTTATCATTTAAAGTCGATTTAGGTATTTTGTTGTACAACAAAATACCTACCTAAATCGATCCGCTGCCTCTCTCAGAGTCTTCTTCTTTGTTTTGACATCGTCAATCATATTTTTCAAAGCCTTTTTGGAATAAATACTGTTTTCCTTTAAGCCAAGAGGACGCGGGTATAATTGATGCATGTCCGAACTCACCCCACGGTATGCGAGTTTTTTACTTAAAGAAGAAAAAAAAGCTTTTGAACCAAAAAAATAAATATATTTATTTATGTATCATTAGCCAACATATAAATCTAATATAAAATATGAAAAATTTGGGTTTAATTACTTCCAGAGCCTCTACACAGACGTTTGTTTCTAGCATTTCGAAAATCATGGAAATTACTACTCACATTAAAATATTCGTTACTCACTTCAAAGTGTTCTTACAGCGATTTCGGCTTAACTACATGGGAAAAATGGAATATCGATCGTATTAGTCAAGCCAATTATGACCCTAATGTAAACATTTGCTCAAGGTCACGTGATTTCCTGGGCCATGCACTATTGTCCGAACTCGTACTACCTGTCCGAACTCACCCCAAAAGACAGTACTATAACTAACTTACTTCCGTTTAGTTCAGGCCCAACTGGGCTGACGGTGTTATTACCATGCCCTAAAAATGTTGTTCCTGTCATGTACATAATGGATAAAATAAACATTATTATTATATTATTATTATTTTCAGGCCCAACTAGAACTTGGGTGGTGTAGACTGCATTACTGAATAATTTGCTTAAAAAGACCTATATAAATAAAATAAAAACATGAATAGTTCTCTTTTACTTTTGTAATGAGCAAGTGTTCAATTATTAATTTTGTAGTTAATTTCCTTCCAGAGTTATGTTTATACATGGTACTACAATACTTAATAAATACAAAAAAACTTCATATTTTTGTCTTTTGATCTGATTTTTGTAGTTGTTTAGCTTACTTTTTAATTTTGGTAAAAATGCAGTTTCCATCCCTCCAAACCGATTCCTTTCAAACTTTGCACAATAACGTATTGTGATGCACTAAACACGAATACGATTAAAAAAAACGTCAGATTTAACTAGGAAAGAAGTTATTAAGCACTTAAGTTCACTGTTATGCAGGTTATGAGAGCTAATGTAAACAACTAAATTTGTCAACATACGCATGCGCGGGTATGGAAAAGTTCGTAATAAGGAAGTTTAATTGAAATTTACCATAAATTATCGAAATTCATCAGCAGTTATTTATTTACAATCATTTTTATAAAAAATGAAACACTCTTCACATTTCTTGTTTCGTTCATGAAATGTATTATATATCAGAAATCCCTTAATAATTAGCTAATGCCTTTATAATTATCGTTCTAATTCGCGCCTACCGAACTTCAATTGTCAACAAGTCAATTGTCTAAGCTAAGAGAGATGTCTTGGAGGATTAGAAGAATGTCTAGGACGACTTTAAGGGCATACATGCTATGCGTTTCAGCTCGCTCCGCTCGCTCAAAAAGATAACAAAACCCCAGTCAATCCAACACGATAAAATTAATAGAATTCTATTAATTTTAGCGAGTTGGATTGACTGGGGTTTTGTTATTTTCTTGAGCGAGCGGAAACGCATAGCACGTATGCCCTTAAGCGACAGGTGACGACGGGTGAGGATGCCCTTAAAATTAACAATATCTTTGAATAAATGGTTTCTGAACATTTCAAATGACAGTTCTCTGTTTCCCAATGTTACATATCTGCGCATGCGCGTGTTTACAAATACGCTGATGACGCCTAGTTTTATAACCTTCCTAACTTTAGTGCTTAATATTATAGTTTATTAATTTTAGCGAGTTGGATTGACTGGGGTTTTGTTATTTTTTTGAGCGAGCGTAGCGAGCGGAAACGCATAGCATGTATGCCTTAAAGTCGTCATTTATGCCTTAAAGTCATGTATGCCTTAAAGTCGTCATTTATGCCTTAAAGTCATGTATGCCTTAAAGTCGTCATTTATGCCTTAAAGTCATGTATGCCTTAAAGTCGTCACAAATTTAGTTGTTTACATTAGCTCTCATAACCTGCACAACAGTGAACTTAAGTGCTTAATAACTTCTTTCCTAGTTAAATCCGACGTTTTTTTTTATCGTATTCGTGTTTAGTGCATCAAAATACGTTATTGTGCAAAGTTTGAAAGAAATCGGTTTGGAGGGCTGGAAACTGCATTTTTACCTTATTTTTTTATTTTTTTTATTTTAATTTTATTAATTGCATTTATTTGTAGAATTAGTTTTATAGTAAAAGAAGACAAGAAAATGAGAAACGTTTTGATATTTTTCAATGCATTGAACTGTGAAAAAATTATTTCCAGTTTGTATTATCGTGAGTTATAGCAGCATCTCGACCCTTGTCATATTGCTGAGACAGGCGGGAAAGGATTAGCTACATATATAATGCCACATCCCCAGCCTGTCACGGCTCATTCAGTCATCACCGTCATTGTGTCAACATGTCCATTTAACTTTGATTAATATATTTTGTACATTTGTTTTGTATCATACTAATAAAGATTTGTTTAAGTCTTCTACCACACACAGATTATCTAATTGAGGATGGTGGGGGTTGGCCTACCATGCTGTAGGGTGTATTTCCAGCTAAGGGTACGCTGGCCCTTTGTCACCTATCTGGGGCCATAAAAGCATTTCACGAAAGGTCGAACCGAAATAATTCTGTTTCTATTTCAATCTTTTCAAATGACACCAGGGATAAGAATGGAACCGCGCTAAGATGACGCAGTTCCTGCATGTCGGACTTTTTTATAGGAAGGGGAAAAACTCAAGTCAGACTTAACTAATTACGTATAATTTGTAATGAACTAAACGTTGTCCCTAAAATGAAAATGGCCTGTTTCCAAATTCAGTGTAATTGAATTTACTCCTCAATGTAAAGGGTATCGACTTAACTCTTTGGCTTGTTTGACTAATACGTTTATAGCCTTCTAACCTGTTATATTGGCTCTAAATTGAGCCGTTACATATTATTTTGAAATGCTTGTTATTACATTCTTTCCGATTATTTTAGAGTGCCTATTTAGTTGCTATACTATTTAATTTTAGATAAAAAAATACCTTCGTACCAAATATATTGTAGTTTTGTTATTTTTTTAATTTTCTAATTCAATACTATGCTCTAATTCTTAAGCTAAGTGTGAATATTGCTTGAGGTTTCATCAATGTTTACCTTTTTTATTATCTTTTATAAGTGCATGGCTATGAAATGGGTACTTGCTTTGGACATTTCAAAAAGAGGCATAAAACGAAGAGGTAATTGTACAATTACCTAACTAAATATCTGCTTTTGTTATTACCCCTTTCTCCATCTGAAATTATTCTGTTGCAGACATGTCAGACTTCATCGATGTTTTTACTTTCATAATACAGACAGAGTTGAGGTGATTACATTGTTCTTTATAAAATAACTCTTGTTATTCTTCTTTATTTTATTAGATTGTGTGATTGTTGCTGGTAGATTGGTAGAGAGTTTTGCAGGTTTCTTAAACTTTGCTAATTTACAATTCCTGAGATGGAGTGGGTGTAAGGTGCTCTGAAGTTATCTTTACAGGTTTTATAACTACTCCCAGCATTTATTTGTTCTCTGATTATTCAGCTAAACTAATCTGAGCTCTAATTAATAGATTCTCATAGGATCATTTTTAAATGCACATTCAAATATTTCATAAGACTCAAAGAAATATATCTTCTCTTCTTTTAACCTCCCCCTCACTCAATTTCCTTAAATTCTGCAAATTTTAGATAAATGATGTAGATTACAACCTTTGATAAACCTTTGGGATAACAATTTGAATGATTCGATTATTTGTTGCTATATAACTGTGAGTTTGTATAATTCCTCTATTTCTATTGACAGCGTTTGAAAGTCATAGCCTTACCTGGAGTATGTTACACATCGAATTAAACAAATATTGTGCCACTAATACTAAGAAACTTAGCTCAGTAAGCAATGCAATTTTAAAAAAGAAACATTCATATACGAACTCTCATTTTTTTATTTTTATTTAAATTTTAACGTCCATTATTTATTAACTAAGAATTTTGGTACAAGTCATCTATAGGTTACCACCCTTTTCTAGCCAGGATAGGGCTGATGCTAATAATAATTTATCTTAATTATTATAGGGTGTGGGAATGTAAACTTCTTGGAAATTGTTCATTGGTGAAATTTACAATTATTCTTTAGGTTAAAAATAGATTTAGGACCCCCCCCCTTGTTTAATAATATTGTATAAAAGCCATCTCTTAAGCTACATTGAATTTTCTTTCTTTCAGTTTGAACTCCTAGTCGATGGAGAAAGAACATCCTCCGTAAGTATTCTGCAATTACTGCTAATTAACAATGTTTTCCAGTTATTAATTAAGTACATGCTTAACATATTTTTCAGGCTGAATTTCTTGCAGATGCCTCAGATGTCTGGTGCACATCTAAAAGGTAATTACAAATATATAAATACCAAATCTTTAATTTTCTTTAGACTTTTGACCTTATATCACATGAAATTACATTCCCAGACATCAATGTATATCAAGGAACTATTGATGAATTTGTAAAGATATCGAGGATGTCTTGAAGTTCAACAGAGGAGGAGCATTAAAAAAAAAAATAAATAAATAAATAAAGAAATAAATATTTGGTTCTCAGGGGGGGGGGGGTTCTTTCATCTTGAATGGCAAGCCACATTGCCATAAAAAAAACAATCAAAAATCACTGGATGAACTAAAAGCGATTTGATTAAGTCAATTTTAATACTGTTTTGGACAATGGATGAAATCACTTAGAGAAGTATATTGCAGTCAGTAGTAATTACATTAAAGTTGATCAACAATTAGAGCAAACAAATTCTCAAATAAAGGAGATGTATATATGTAGACATTCATTCACATTTAGAACTGGTTTGTAATTAGTTGGCTTTATAATAAAAGAAATAGAAGAAATGTCTTCAAATCTGGAAATGCAATACTTAATTTACTTATGTTATTTAATCATAAAATATAAATTCCAATCTTAAGAAGAGTTGTATTTGTTTCCTTGCTGCACGGATAGATCGTCTTCTATTAGGGAATCAAAGCAACAGCAGGTACGGACATTAGTGAGTACGTTATAAATAATAATAATACACATTCTACTCTATAATATTTGTGATAATTACTACCTTCACTGCAACTCCCACTCTCACACTATCCTCTCCTGCATCAAACTATCCTCTCCTACATCAAACTATCCTTTCCTACATCAAACTATCCTCTCCTGCATCAAACTATCCTTTCCTATATCAAACTATTCACTCCTGCATAAAACTATCCTTTCCTGCATTAAACTATCCTTTCCTGCATCAAACTATCCTTTCCTGAATCAAACTATCCTCTCGTGCATCGAACTATCCTCTCCTCCATCGAAATATCCTCTCCTGAATCGAACTATCCTCTCCTGCTTCGAACTATCCTCTCCTGCATTGAACTATCCTCTCCTGCATCAAACTATCCTCTCCTCCATCAAAATATTCTCTCTTGCATCAAACTATCCTCTCCACCATCAAACTATCCTCTCCATCATCAAACTATCCTCTTCTACATCAAACTATCCTCTCCTGCATCAAACTATCCTCTCTCGCGTCAAACTATCCTTTCCTGCATCAAACTATCCTCTTCTGCATCAAACTATCCTCTCTCGCATCAAACTATCCTCTCTCGCATCAAACTATCCTCTTCTACATCAAACTATCCTCTTGTTATCTTGACAGAATGTGAGAAAAATTTGTTCCAATTCAATTTTTACGAGCATATAGTTCCTACTCCCTCTCACTGAGCTGGACTTTTGCCAAGTACTTTTTTACACATTGTTGGACAAGTGCTTTTAAAACGGTCCATTCATACTTTTCATTCTCATTAAGCTGGTTTGGCTAACTTGTCACTAAACACTTGTCGAGTTGTTTATACAATGTGACAAGGGACAACTGCTAAATATAAAGTTTAAAAGTGTTCGAGCCCACCGGGATGTTGTTGGAAATGATAAAGCAGACGAAGAGGCAAAATCAGCTGCTAATTTGAGAGCCTTCCTGTTGTGTACAAAAAAAAACAAACTAAGGATACTGTAAAAAGCATACTATGACAGGAAACAAATAGACAATGGAACCAACGTTGGATACTGAGAATCAAAGGACGACACCTAAACGATTACATACACAGAAAATACTCCTAAGCTCCACTCAATCGGCATTCCGCGAAGGCCGCTCTACGGTGGATAACTTGGTTATGCTGGAAGCAGAGCTGCAAAACGCATTTATTAACAAGCAACATGTTGTAGTGATATTTTTCGATATCAAGAATGCTTTCGATACAGCCTGGCGGCACAAAATTCTATCTAGGTTGTATCACTGGGGCGTCAGAGGTAACCTACCTACGTTCATTCAAGAGTTCCTGGGGAGCAGATCTTTTCAAGTCCTCTTAGGGAACACTTTATCCGATGAATTCCGAATGTTGACAGGCATTATACAGGGCAGTAACCTCAGCACAACCTTATTTGACATAAACATAGACGATATCACTGAAATTTCAAACACCCATGTTAAAGGACTCCTCTATGCAGATGACTGTGCTTTTCTGTGTAGATCTAGGAGTCTGGCATATATTAAAAAACACTTGCAATCAGTCATTAACAGGATACACGAGTGGAGCAAAGAGTCTGGATTTACCTTCTCCCTTGACAAAACTTGCTGCATGCACTTTACTCGCTCACGAAACAGCGATGCACCTCCTGTGTTCACTTTAGGGCAAGTTCCACTAAAATATGTTGAGCGCACAAGATTTCAAGGTGTAACGTTGGATCCTAAATTGACCTGGAGCTATCACCTCAAAGACCTGAGAGAAAAATTCATGAAAAAACTGAACATACTCAGAATTTTAGCCAATACTAAGTGGGGAGCTGAACGAGCGACACTCCTGAAAATATATAAAGTCTTAATACGTTCAAAAATGGATTATGCATGCTTAGTGTATAGTTCAGCAAAACCTGCGCTTCTGAGTGCACTTGCCACAGTGCATCACACTGGCCTTCGCCTTGCCACTGGAGCATTCCGTTCAACCCCTGTGATCAGTCTTTCAGTAGAAACAGGTACGACTCCCCTATTATTCAGGTGTCACACACTAGCTGCTAAATATATCTGCAAGATATATAAAATGCCTCAACACCCTTGTTACAAGCACATTTTCAGTCCTCAATTTGTCAATGCTTACAATAGAAACATATCAGCTTCTAAACCATTATCTTTACGCATGACTCTTGTAGTTCAAGCTATGCTGAAGACAAATTTGCCCTTACCACCGCTGGACACCCCACCCTGGACTCTTGAAAAACCTAACTGCTTATTTAGCTTTAAAAAGGAAGCCTACATTAACACCACTCAGGTGAACGCAACACTCCTCGAAATGCTGGACAAGATTCAGGACAAGCTTGTTTTATACACAGATGGCTCTAGAATTACAGCAGCCTTACAGTTCTCCATGTCCCAGGTGAAGAAAAACATAATTGTGTGCTCCGACTCAGAAAGCGTGCTCCGCTCCATACTACAGATGTACCCAAAAAATCCAGTAAGCCTAAAAATCCAAACATATATCCGAATGCTGAACGTTATAGGAAAAACAGTTCATTTCTATTGGGTTCCTAGCCATAAGGGAAATCACAACCACAACCCTAACACCCAAGGAATTATGTGCGCCTTCTGTAGAGAGAATAAAGGTGGGGTGGCACTCCATGTGGGCGGAGGTTTCCGAAAATAAATTGAAAATGGTCAAAACAAGTCTAGGGCCATGGCTATCATCCCAATGCAGCAGTAGAAGAGACGAGGTAGTTTTAGCTCGCCTTCGCCTAGGTCATACCAGACTTACTCATGTTTTCCTTATGGAGGAAAAGGAAAAGCCTATATGTGTGTAATGTAATGAACCGATTTCTGTGCGGCATATCTTCGAGTCTTGCAGGTTATACGAAGACGCCCTAGAAAAGAATGAAATTCCAAGAGATATATCTGAAGCACTTGCAGACAACCCCTCCATGGTGGACAAAGTATTAAATTTTCTTAAAAAATCAAAATTATATACAGAAATATAGCAACAAAAAAATAAAATAATAAATAAACAAAAAATAAATAAAAATAAATAAATAAATAAAAAAATAAATAATAAAAAATAAAATAAATATATTAATAAAAATAAATGATTTCTGTATATATTCTATACCTTGAACTCAGATGCATTGATTACATATAGTTTTAAATAATATGCCGTAACAGACCAAGCTCATATCACCATAATTATTATTTTAGCAGTATCCATGTAAAACAATTATATTAGCCATAGCAGTTTAGAACCAATTTTAAAAACCCTTTTTGAACATTATATAACATTACAACTTAAGAGCATTCTCGACAATATATGTAGTGCAATTGACTCCTGTGATACCTTTATAGTACAAAATAATTTTCATTGAAAAACACTTTACAGGACGATGGTAACCTTTGACGTTCTTCGTCCTTAAACCCCATTCATACATACATACAAATACTCATCTTCCGTGGACCAACAAGAAGTTACTTACACAGATTTAAAATCATTGAAGACAATAACTGCAAATGTGACTCTCGTACTGAACAGACTTACGACCATCTAATTTTTGACTGCAGACTACTTGACAAGGAAAGAATCAAGTCCTTCCTAAGTCTATAATATTAAAAGGAGGAAACTGGCCGGTTTCTAAGAGGGAGATTCTTATCAAACACTTTCATTAATTCCATACATTTATTGCTACAATAGATTATGTCCAACTTTAAGAAATAAGCTGGAATATTTCATTATTTCATAGATTTAATTTTATGTATATATTTAACTTTATATTTTATATTTGGATTTATTTTATATTCATATACATTAACTATCATTTATATTTTCAAAATTTCTATTGCATTTATTAGTTTTTAGTATTGTTGATATTATAGTTATAGTTATGATATTATAGTTATAGTTATGTTGATATTATAGTTATAGTTATGTTGATATTATAGTTATAGTTATGTTATTATTTATGTTAATTTTATTTTCTTACCTTCAACCTCTTTGATTGTAAATGTTTAAGTTGTGTTAATATCTAATCTTCTCATGTTACATATATATATAAAACGAACACATAGTATTTTTAAAATGACACGTGGAAAATAAATTCCCACATCGCAGGGTTACTGTAATGTGGAAAAAAAGGGGGGGGGGAGAAGGAACTACTGCGTAGTAGAATATTGTTGCGGGAGCTTACTTGCCACACAGGAACTGCATCATCATAGCGCGGTTCCGTTCTTATCCTTAGTCTCATTTGGAAAGATTAAAATAGAAACATTTATTATTTTGGTTCCACTTTTCTCGAAAGGTCTTGATTTATGATCTTACCTGGCTGGATCGGCCAACCCCAGAAAGGCCCCACAGATGAAAATTGTCACCATTTCTTTGATTCTCCATCTTTGAAAGCTATATTTCTAACAGTAAATTGTTATTCTTATTTTACTTAACCAATTTTATTGTCAAATACATTATCCAACTATAAGCAATTAAAAAATAACAAGGAATAAAAACAGATAGAAAGAACCGTTGGATTCAACTAAATCAATTACTTTAAAGTTTTAAGCACTTATTTCTCCGATTGGGGGACGAGGTTAGCTCAGTGGTAGAGCACTCGACTAATGATCTGGAGGACCAGGTTCAAACCGTTTACGAGATATTAAGGAAAGTATACAAAGTTACCAAAACTTTTCATGTCTGTTAATAAAATATTTTATTCTAATCCTTCCTTAGCTCCAAACGTAACCAAAATTTTAACATATTAGTGTTGATGAAATTCAAACATGCAGAAAATGTTTCAACTGAATCCCATAATTTTAAGTATCAAAATCAAAGACCAAAAGAACAGTTCAAATAAGTGAAATCAATTACTTTAAAGTTTTAAGCACTTATTTCTCCGATTGACATCGCCTAATCAAAACTTTCATTAGAACCTTTTTTGTAGAGCATTTAGTAAGCTTTCTAATGGTATTCTTCCGTTTCCCAAATTCTCAACCTTTTTCGAGATATTAAGGATAGTATACAAAGTTACCAAAACTTTTTTATGTCTGTTAATAAAATATTTTATTCTAACCCTTCCTTAACTCCAAACACAACCAAAATTTCAACATATTAGTTTTAATGAAAGTAGAACATGCAGTAAATGTTTCAACTGAATCCCATGACTCTAAGTACCCAAACCAAAAACGGCATTCAAAAATTATTTGTTCAGTTTACTCGAAAACGGTTAAAGCTATCGCCTTGAAAATGGTTCCATTCGTCCCCCCCCCCCAAGAAGCCTATAAAAAGAGTACTTACAAGCTTATGAACTCAAAAACGTAAGCGTTACGATTTTTTTTGCACGAATTTCGCCCCAAACGCCATCTTCCAGTGGGCGGATTTTGCTGGTTAACGAACTTGACTTTTCAAATTGGACGACAGATTTTTGTACCAAATTTCATCAAAATCGGACCATCAGGGAAGCCAGAAATGAGCGAACAGACAAATATATATATATATATATATATATATATATATATATATATATATATATATAAATAAATATATACATATATATATATATATATATATATATATATATAAATAAATATATATATATATATATATATATATATATATATATATATACAAATTTGAACCACCGTTATTTTCGGTCTCTAGGGGTTCTGAAACGCGAAATTTTCTTGTCGGCACTTCCGGATTGTTTCTTTGTATCAACCTTATAAGCGGGGTTCCTCCCTATGGGGGAGGGAGGAACCGCGCTAAAAACTAAATTCAAGCTCTGCAACAAAGCCTAAAAATCCAAATTCAAGCCCTGCATGACTTCAGAATGCCTCTTATTACGTCATAAACTCCTGTAATCATCAGCCCACCCCCTCTAGTCTTCTTTGCCCTTTAACTACCCAGCCTCTAACCATAACTCCTTTTCATCTTAAACATTTTACAGCTCCTCACTCCCTGAATCACATAGATACTCCTCGTTCTCATACATTAGTAATTTTTATTTATAATTATTTTCTATTCATGAACACTTCAACACAAAGATCAGATCATAACAATACACAACACTCAGTTATATTTGTATTTTCATCTTACCAAGGACAAACTGTTTTGTGCAACTGGACTAAAAACTGGCTTCAGCCTTATAGTAATATCTATTTTATTTTTGAGGCACAAATAAAACTATCTAATTATTTCTACTTTTATATATGTTTCACAAACAAAAATGTTTTTTTGTTCCTAGTCATTTTCTCTATATATTTAAGATTTTTTCTTGTCTCCTTAGTCTTCGCCTTAAATATAAGGATGATCAATTATACAGATCGCAATCACAAAAACCATCCAGGTTTCATTGATCTCCCCTTTACACTAGGAGAATACTGTCTTCACCTTTCACGATATGGACAATCCACAAAATCAAATGTATAAGAGCTCAATATTGCAGTGGAACTGCAACGGCGCCAATCTCCACCTGGATGACCTACAAACTTTGACAGACCAGATCAGTCCTTTCTGCATCTGCCTTCAAGAAACCCACTTCAGACCATCAGACGATTTTATTCTTGAACACTACACCTCATACAGGTTCGATGACACCACAAAAGAGTGGGCCAGCGGAGGAGTGGCAGTCTTCGTTCATGACTCAATCGCCTCTAATCAGTTAAACCTCCAGACAAATCTCTTTGCTGTCGCTGTGGAGGTTTGGATTCCCAAGCACTTCTACATCTGCAATATCTACCTCCGACCGAGTGAAAAACTCGACAAACTAGAATTTAAGAACCTTCTCCAACAACTCGCCACGCCCTGTATATTATTAGGAGACGTTAACGCACACTCTAGCCTTTGGGGCTCAAGTAAACAAGACAAACGAGGAGCCATCATCGCGGGCGCTCTCCGAGATAATGATCTACTGATTTTTAATACCGGAGAACGAACCCATCTCAGCTCAGCGCATTAAACGTTCTCGTCTATTGACTTAACATGTTGCTCTCCTTCCATCTTCCCCTTGATGTCCTGGCATACAATCGATGATTTACATAACAGTGACCACTATCCAATCATTTCATCCATTAACACTAGCGATAATGGCTTTGCGATGCTAAAGAAGAGATGGCTACGCCAGAAGGCGGACTGGCTTAAGTTTCAATCCTCAATAACAACAACTGACTATAGCAACACAAATTCTGAAGAACATTGCCGTCTATTAACTAATGCAATATTAAATGCAGCTAACATCTCTATTCCCACATGCCAGAATAAACCCAAACAGAAATGTGCCCCTTGGTTTAACTCCGAATGTCGCGCAGCCATACAGCTCTGGAGAAAGTCACTGAAGAAATTCCAGAGGACAATGTCTACCACAAACTTCATAGAATTTAAGAAAGCTAGAGCTCATGCTAGAAGAATAGTCAAGTGCAGCAAGGCCGAATACTGGAATAAGTACATTGAAGGTATTGACTCAACCACGCCCACATCTGATATATGGAGGAGAGTGAGAACAATGCAAGGCTCCAGTAAGGAACGTCCCCTCGTTCTTTCTGTTGACGGTTTACTCACTGCAGATCCCGAAATTATTATCGAAAAGCTTGCGGAGGTCTTCGATATAGATGACAACTTCTTCAGTACTGAATTCATTGAACATAAAGAACAAACTGAAAGAACACCAATTTACTTTGAACCTCAGCACGATATAGAAAACTACAATTTACCTTTCTCCTTATGGGAACTGAAATGCGCCGTTCACGGTCTTAAGGGCAAATCTTCTGGGCCTGATCTCATTCACAACGAAATGATCAAGCACTTCAGCTCGAGCACACTGAACGACCTACTAAATTTGTTCAATAAAGTGTGGCTAACTGGAGTCATTCCGAGCAGTTGGAAGCAGTCCTTTATCATCCCCATACCAAAATCAAAGAAAGACAGAACACTACCTACAAGCTATCACCCTATATCACTGACCAGCTGTCTCGGCAAGATCATGGAGAGAATGGTGAACAGGAGACTGCAGTGGGTATTAGAAGCAGACAATCTTTTAGGCTCTGAACAATCTGCTTACAGAAGTGGAAGGTCAGCGATTGATAATCTAGTTATTTTTGAAGCAGAAATACAGAATGCATTTATTAATAAACAGTTTATGATCGCTGTCACGCTCGATATTAAAAATGCCTTCGATTCCATCTGGAGGCGGAGTATTTTGAAGAAACTCAAAGAGTGGGGCTTCAGCGGAAATCTACCAGCTTACATAACAAGCTTTCTAAATGATCGCCGATACCAAATTTACACCAATGGTACTCTCTCCAGTATAAGATCCTCAAAGTACGGAGTCCCACAAGGCAGTGCCTTAAGCACAACTCTTTTCAGCATAGCCATCAGCGAAGTCCGCAAATGCTTTACTTGCAATGTCAGAGGTCTACTGTACGCCGACGACTTACTTTTTTTCTGCAAATCATCCAACCTCACCTTCATAAAGTCAAACATTCAGGCAACGATCTCAAGAATTTTTAAATGGTTTGAGGAAAGTGGCCTGCGGATATCAGTGGAAAAGTCGTGCTGTATTCTTTTTAAGAGAACTAAGGGCGAGATTGACCTTCCCACCTTTACCTTCGGGCAGACTCCCCTCCATTACAGCAACGAAATCCGCCTTCTCGGACTAACATTTGATCGCCGCCTTACATGGACTCCTCACGTTGTGGATCTGAAGCGGAAAAGCCTAGTGCGGATGAAGCTGCTACATTTCCTCTCCAAAACCCCTTGGGGATCAAATCGGAAATCCCTCCTAAGAGTATATTTGGCCAAGGTCTGTTCTAAGATTGACTATGCCAGTTTTATTTATGGTTCAGCCAAGAAGCCCGTCCTCTGTCTTCTTGACGCAGTTCACTTTTCTGGAATACGTCTTGCCACGGGAGCCTTCCGGTCAACACCAACTTTATGCCTCTGTGCTGAGTCTGGTATTCCACCTCTGAACTATCGCAGGCAGAAACTGGGAGCAAAATACATTGCCAAAATTTGCAATTCTCCTAGACACCCGTGCTACCCATACATCTTTAATCCCAAGTTTGTCAACAAATATGACTGTGCCTCATCTGAAAGTTTTCCTTTGGCACTCCGTATGACTGGTGAAGTACAGCTGATCTCCTCCACACAAGTACAACAGAAAGAAGCCTCAACAAATGCCTCCCCTTGGACCTTCACACAGCCCGAACGCCACTTCTTGGCCGTAAACAAGAATTCTATGACAGGCATCGAGCTGAGTTCCTATCTGTGCGAGTTCTTGGGTAGTATCGCAGAGAGGAGGGTATACTACACCGATGGTTCCAAGATAGAATCTTCAACTTCCTGCGCGGTGATCGATTCTGACATAGTTTTTATGTTTAAACTCTCTCCCCAATGTAATATCTTCACTGCTGAACTATTTGCAATCGCCACGGCCTTGCAACTAGCTCAGGAAGCCCCAGAGAAGAACATCATAGTATGCACCGACTCAAGAAGTGCTCTTGAAAAGGTTGAAGATATTTTTACTGAAAACTCCCTTGTTTTAAAAATCCTTCAGTATAGCAGAACTCTCAGAGACAGTGGAAAAGCTGTCCATCTAATGTGGATTCCCGGACATCGTGGGATTCCTGGCAACGAGAAAGCCGATCAAGCTGCACGGGCTGCGCAAAGTTTGAGCGACATTACCAGGGTTCCTTTATCTGGCAGGGAGCTAGTAGCGCCAGCAATGTGCAAGATCGAAGAAGGATGGAGAAAGACGTGGTTGGATTGCGGAGAACAAAAACTTAAGCAAGTCAAGCATGACTTGAGTGCCTGGTCCTCCTCAAACTGAATATCAAGAAGAGAGGAGGTTGTTCTAGCTCGGCTCAGACTCGGCCACTCCAGACTGACTCATGGGTACTTGGTGTCTAGAGGAATCCCACCTGTCTGCGGAAGATGCAATCAGCTGATCTCTATGAAACATATTTTCGAGGACTGCTCTCGTTATAGGCTGATGCTCCAACAGCTGGGAGTACCAAGGAACTTGACAGAAGCTCTGCGGGACGATGGCAAAGCAGTTGGCCTAGTTGTGGAATTCTTAAAAAAGGCGCAACTATATCTCATGATATAAAATAATAATTTAATAATAAATAAATATACGTATGTATGCGTGCACATGTATATACACATGTGCGTGTATGTATGTATGTATGTGGGTGTGTATATGTGTATGAACGTGGGTGTATGTGAATATACGTGTGCTAGATTAGTTTAGAATTGGTATTACTATAAATTTTGTTATTTAGTATAGTTTTAGTTTTAACATTGCATCCAGTAAAGTATTAGTTTTAGTACAAATAGTTGGAATAGTTATATTAAGTTTGTATTAGTTACTTAGTTTGTATTCGTTAGTGTGTGTGTAAAAAAAAAAAAAAAAAAAAAAAAAAAAAAAAAAAAAAAAAATTTATATACATATAAAAAAGATATATATATGCATAAAAAAAGGATATATACAACATTACTTAGAAAAAATAGATATATACATATAAAAAAGATATGTATATGTATATATATATATATATATATATATATATATATATATTATATATGCATAAAAAAAAAAAAAATTATAGACAAGTCTCTTAACTGTATTAATAGTGCTATACTGTATATTAGTACTAGTTTTAGTGCAAATAGTTCTATTAGTATCTAAGTAACATGTTAGTCGTAAGCAATGACATAGGTTAAAAAAAAAAAAAAAAAGAGTACAGGTCATAAAAATTACAGTTGATTGTCATGCACTGTCATAAACAGAAAATTACAATCCCTCTCACACGACTCTCTAACACTACACTTCAGGGCGGTGAGGACCTAGATGTTTTCTGCCCTTAAACACCCAATCCATCCATCCTAGGCCCAGAAGCCTATAAAACGAGTACTTGCAAGCACATGAAGTAAGCGGAACGATTTTTTTCACGCGACATTCACTCCAAAAACCATGTTACGGTGAGCGGTTTCTGCTGGTTAACGAACTTGACCTTTCAAATTAGACGAAAGGTTTTTGTACCGAATTTCATCAAAATCGGACCATTAGTCTGGGACCTAGAGAGCGAACAGACAAATACATATATATATATATATATATATATATATATATATATATATTGTAATGATATTTTACATTACAAATTTAAAAGATTCAAAATTAACAGAAAATTCCGAAGATATCAAGAAAACTCATTGATATGTTAAATTCTTTGGGATAAACAAATATTATTTGATAAGATAGTGACCCTATTTTTCAATATATTCGTCTGTGGCAGAAGGTCAATTTTATAAAAACACACTTTCTTTTTTCTGTACTCTTTTATTTGGCTCTACATGTTTCACGTCGCTGTGACGCCTCTTCAGGAGCACTTAATCTAAATAAACTAAAACATGGTTACAGCCTATCCATTAGAGAACCTTCCGCAGGTAGGGCCACGTCTGGACTGATAAGATCAATCATGTCTACTAGGTATCAGCTGTTTAAAATCGATAGTTTTAGGGTAAATGTCGATTTTCCAAAAGAAGTTTTTTGTCATTTTATAAAATGTTTTTAAGTCGTCTTGTTTATTAAATTAAAAAATATTTTATCCAGGTATTTAATATCTGTTTTTTTGTTGACGGCCTTTTTCCTATTTTTAATTATGTGTATATTTTCCTTAATTTTTCTTTTTATGGGGTTTTTCTCTTTATCTAATATCTTTACCGTGTCAAAATTAAACAGCCACACATTTAATTTTGACAAGGTAAAGATATTAGATAAAGAGAAAAACCCCATAAAAAGAAAAATTAAGGAAAATATACACATAATTAAAAATAGGAAAAAGGCCGTCAACAAAAAAACAGATATTAAATACCTGGATAAAATATTTTTTAATTTAATAAACAAGACGACTTAAAAACATTTTATAAAATGACAAAAAACTTCTTTTGGAAAATCGACATTTACCCTAAAACTATCGATTTTAAACAGCTGATACCTAGTAGACATGATTGATCTTATCAGTCCAGACGTGGCCCTACCTGCGGAAGGTTCTCTAATGGATAGGCTGTAACCATGTTTTAGTTTATTTAGATTAAGTGCTCCTGAAGAGGCGTCACAGCGACGTGAAACATGTAGAGCCAAATAAAAGAGTACAGAAAAAAGAAAGTGTGTTTTTATAAAATTGACCTTCTGCCACAGACGAATAAATATTATTTGTTATATTTGTCTAGCAGTCTATGCAGGTAGCATTGGATACCGGTAGGACGCTCCCGCCATGAAAGTTAGTTCAGTCTGTTCAGTTAAAATGAAAGAGCTAGTCTCATACGTGCAGTTCAGTTGAAAAGAAGATACAGTCTCATACGTGCAGTTAAGTTGAATGGAAGATCTAATCTCATACGATAGTGCAGTTGAAAAGAAGATACAGTTGAGCTCAGTTGAAAAGAAGTCTCAGTCTCATACGGTAGTGCAGTTAAAAAGAAGCTACAGTCAGTCCTAATGCAGCTCTAGTTCAGTGCACAGCTAGTCTCATATGGTCATCAGTTTTCATGAAGCCTAGGCTCAGTCCGTTAATGGAGATACAGTTTTAAAGAAGATCCTGTCATATGCAGTTAATACGAAGCTGGCTTTATATCAGGTAATGCTTGTTTATCCATATGCCTGGATGTGACATATCCATGAGTCTTTTGTTTTTTATTATTTAAAATTATCTCTGTTTTACTTTACTGGACTCGAAACCGACCCCTGAGATAAGAGTTTTTAAAATTATATATATAAAATTTTTATAATATTATTATAACATTTTGGCACATCAACGTGTGGCTATTTCAAAATTTTTATTTAAGATATAACATATTGGCAATCCAACGTGGCCCATTCTTTAATTTAGAAATGTTTTAAATCATAATTTTTATTTAAATTATAACATTTTGGCTCCCAACGTAGAGGCGTAACGTAAATAAATTATTAAAAATAAAATTTTTATTTTGATTATAACAATATATATATATATATATTGGGGCGAGGTTAGCTCAGTGGTAGAGCACTGGACTAATAAGTTGGAGGTCCTGAGTTCAAGTCCCGAGCAAGCACTAAAGATTTTTTCTTCTAGTGTCTTCGTTCATGGGTTGAATTCAGCCTCCCTGACCGTCTCTAGGCCAACCCAGCCTTTAATTAATTTAATAATGGGTACCTTGGGTGCTAATGACTCTAACAGTCGAAGCAGTCAAGGGGAAAATCAGGCGGCCGGAGCATAATACACTATCTCCCTAGTGTGCCATATAGTCATGAATCAGGTACCTCTATAGTGTCTGCCCCTCAGGGCCCTCGTGGCCTGTTACGGGACTGATTTTATATATAATATATATATATATATATATATATATATATATATATATATACATACATACAAATTTGAACCACCTTCATTGGTCTCTAGGGGTTCTGAAAAGCAAAATTTTCTAGTCGGCATTTCCGGATTGTTTCATGAGATCAACCTTATAAGCGGGGTTCCTCCCTATGAAGGGAGGGAGGAACCGTGCTAAAAGCACATCCTATTTACTTGTATTCGGTGTGTACGCTATTACTTGGCACTTGAAACTAAAAATAATCTGTTTCCAGATAGGTACAAGTGCCAAGATGACAAGTACTTCGCCCATGTAACCTAGACTATGTTAATACTATAGAGTTCACTATGTTGATTCCATATTAATTTGTCACTGGATTACAAAAATGATTAATAAGCTCTGTATTGTTCTTATTAGAATAGAAATATTGCATACAGCACAAATTTTATGTCTCTGCATGTAACTTTGTTTACAAAATCCACAGAGTGTATTATTTGATTATTTTTTCTCAGAAACCAGCCCTGAAGAAGTGGCTTGAAGAAGCAGGAAACAATGGTCTAGAGGGAGAGTAAGTGTTGTTTTTATATGTATCATTTAATGAATTGTTAGAATTAATTAATTTATTTATTATGGAATAGTTGCCTTCTAGCCTGTTCAAATAGACAGAAAATTTCAATTGCACATGTAGAATTGCATTGTAAAATTGTCTTAATTTTACATTAAAGATAGTTGGCTTCTGAATAAAATACTATTTTTGGGCAATATTCTTTTGCACCTTTCCTCTATGCGCAGTAGCTGGTGTTCCACAGTAAGTCAAGCCAACACATATTTACCTTCTTATCTACCCGAGAGATACACTATAGCAAAATTTCAAGGTGCATAAAACACCATGAAACGTGCATTACCTGCTCGCCGATTATTAAATTTGTTGAAGCTACCCAGTATAATCAAACTCTAGACAGATGTTTTATCTAGTACCCTATATTTAATTAATTCATTCCTACAATTGCTAGCTCCAATAAAAGTGCTTTTCACAAATTGGCTTAATCAATAGATTATGGGCCCAGATTTTTCGTGAATTGTGAATTCTTCTTCGTGTTAAAGTGACTAAATTGTGTTGTTGAGTTTCAGTTTCTAGTGTGCTACAAGTTATAACCTTTTTTGACAATGAGTTCGTCAGGATCATTTGATTTCAAGGCTTCTGTGGTGAAACTGGTGGTTCAAAGTAACTGCTCACGTTGGAAGAGACTAATTACTCTTGTGTTGAAGCATTGTAAAGTATGTGATGTTCACATGACAGTATGTGTGGTTGTGAATGACATGCTTCTCTACAGGGAGCCAACCAGCAATCTACTTAAATGTATTTATAAGTATATTCATATATAAATACAAATTTGACCCACCATTATTTTCGTGATCTAGGAGTTCTGATACTTGAAATTTTCTAGTCGGCAATTCGGAATTGTGTCATGAGTTTAACCTCATAAGCGGTGTTCTCCCTGTGGTGGGAGGAAGAAACTCCACTGAAACTTCCAAAGCCTCATGTGCATTGGCAAAGAAGTCATCGATGAGATTTACAAAACACAGAAAAAAGAGAGAAATAAATAAAGGAAATGGCCGAAACTCTGGTGCTGTTTGCAAAGGAACTTGTGGGATCATAAAAAACTTATTATTATAAGAAAAAAAAAAAAACTATTCAAAACTTTTGTAATAAGCAAGAAAAGATTATCTGGCGTTAATGACCCCAACGGTTGACACGCCTTAAACTCAACCAAAAAACAAAAAAAAAAGATTATCTGAAGCTTGCTGATAATGCCATTGGAAGTGGATGGACCATTAAAAAACTAGTTAATTTTTTCATGGCCCTGGTACTAATGACTATGCAAGCATCATAAAAAAATAAATAAATAAGAGAAGCTATCCTTAATAGTCTAAATAAATTAGTAAAACTCATGAGTAGCCTTGGAAAACAAAACAGGCTTTGTGAATATGATTTACCCCACCAAAGGCCCTTTACTTTTTAGCACATTTCTCCCCCCCCCCTACTTAGGCAGGAATCTCGCTTATGACACCAACCCACCCGATATGTAATCTGGAATTCTCGACTAGAAAATTTAGTGTTTCCTGCTTTGCGCAAATAACAGTGAAAGCATATATGCATATATATTGTTAAGATTAATTTTTTATAAAATGAATGCGCTACGTTGGGTCGCCATTAAATGTTAAGATTAATTTTTTATAAAAAATAAAACGATTTTAATTACTTCAATAAGTTTTATTATATTAAATTGATTTAATCTCAGGGATAAAAGTTCCGAGTGAATGAATAATATAATATTTATTTTTTGACAATTCCGAAATACAAAACAATATTAAAGTATAATCAAACAAAAACAATAAAAAAATTAAATATTACAAAAAAATGATTTTACCTTTGAATTAAATTACTTCAAGTAAAATGTGAATCTACTGCACTTCAGGAATTTCTTCTTCAGTGTAGTCCGCTTTCTTGCAAGGTGCATATGATGGATATGGATATCTTGATATTCTGGACTCAGTTGTTTTCTCTACCCGTCTTCTATTATAGATAGCCATTATTATTTTTATTATTATTAACAACGGGTGCCCACGTAGAGGGAGCTGCACCGAGGCCAACAAGGCCTATTGTGCCACCCGACAAGCCAGCCTGTTACACCAACAGCGCCGTATCCGAGATGAACCTTAGCAGAGTTCGAAGGTTCAGTTCAGGTAGCCTTCTAGGGTCATCTATGAAGTCTGCACCAAAATACAGGTATCTCTTTGCTACAAGAGCTGGACATCTGCATATGATGTGATACGGCGTCTCGTCGTCTTCAAAGCATAGTCTGCACCATGAGGTCCTGGTCAGCCCCATGGAGTAGAGGTGCCGGTGCATTCTACAGTGACCTGTAAGAAGAGCTGTAACTAGTCTTACCTTGGACCTGCACAGATTAAGGAGAGTCTCCGTCCTCTTCTTGTCCACAAAGGAAAGGAACAGCTTCGCCTGTCTCTGGGTGGAGCTGCTGCACCACTTCCTCCTGTGCTCAGCTTCCGCCCACCTTCTAATACTTAATTTGACCACAGCTGGTGCGATCCCACATTGAGGTTCTGGTGATAGGGGGATTGTCGCTGCACCAATATTGGCCAACTCGTCAGCTCTTTCATTACCCCTCAGATAGCCATAGACTGAACACTGTACTCTCCAGAGGATGGATTTTAGCTCTGCACTCGACGACTGCTAGGAATAGACTGACACTGTACTCTCCAGAGGAAAGACTTTAGCTCTGCACTCGACGACTGCTAGGAATAGACTGACACTGTACTCTCCAGAGGAAAGACTTTAGCTCTGCACTCGACGACTGCTAGGAATAGACTGACACTGTACTCTCCAGAGGAAAGACTTTAGCTCTGCACTCGACGACTGCTAGGAATAGACTGACTCCTTGTTAGCGGGAAAGTTGGCGTCCTTTATTTCCAACTTCCGTATTTTTGCCGGTTTATCTATAAAAATAATAATTATATTCTTGCAATACTAAATAATTAATTTATTGTTTTCTGAATGTACATTTAATATGTATATATTGTACATCAGTATTGTCTAAAATATTCATTTAATGTGTATATAATACGATGTTATTTGTATTTTATGGTTTGTGCTTTGCTCGGGCTTTTCAAACTATCGATGGTTATTTGAATTTAAAAATATTTTCGTGAATGTAATATATCATTACAATATATATATATATATATATATATATATATATATATATATATATATATATGCAATGATCCGAATGAATCATAGCCAGAGGAGAGTTTTGTTTTTCCACATCTGATTCCACTACTGGGATTTTTATCAGCCCGCAACTACAACCGTTTTTGAGAAAAGTAGGTGAAACTAGTTTTCTTAACTAATTTTTGGTTGGAGTCATCAGAAACAAAGGATTCAATTTAAAAATTGTCTACTTGTGTGGCATTCGACCAAACTAAAATATTTAAACACGATCTCTATTTATATATGAGCTGGTAAAACAGAAATAAGGCCCTTCAGAGAGACCCGAACTATGCAAAGGGACGTAGTAGCAGACGGAAACCCACATTTAGTACTCTCAGAATTTATTTTAATAACTCCAGTGGATACAAGAGTGACTAGGGCTTACAAAATTTACCGCTAGGTATCGCAAAAAGCTGTCACAGCGGTGGCTTTCAGTCCCGAAGCGAAGAAATGACCTTGTCACAAAAGTGGCTATCAGGCCATGCGGCATGATGAAAGTAGCTATCAGTCACGAATGGGTTAAATATCTCAAAAACGGTGGGAAATCATGGCAAGTGAAAAGAAACTACATATTCAAAATCTTATTTCCCTATATGGAAGAGAAGAAGCCTGGTGGCAGGCTCAGAAAATTTGTTTTGTGTACAGAGTAGGTGCAACTTCTAATAACACAGTTAGGTTGTTCCGTAAATTGAAGCTGTGTAATACCACCATAAAACATTATGAATGACATGGACTGCCTTCTTCCATTGAAACCGATATTTTTAAAGACACCACAGCTTTAAATCCAAGCTGTTCATTAAGAGAGCTAGCAGGAAAGGTGAACAAACCAAAAAGTGACTTTTTGCCCCTGACCGTATGAGGAAGCTTAAGTACATAAGCCGATATGATGTTTCGGTGCCACCCAGTTAGAACAAGGGTAAACTGATCACCCACATATCAGTTTGTGATTCTTCGTTGAGGTGAATTGAGGAAGTACATGTTTTGAAATGACTTTCAGTAAATGAATAATTGATCCACTTGAGTATCGAGGCGTGCAAGGGATAACGGAATATACCTGGTGAAGCACCTGCAACAATATCTAAACATAGAATTAACAGAAAGAAAGTAATGCTCTCAACTTGGTGAATTATGAGAAATAGTGCACAAATGGTCAATTTGAAGACTGTCCTTGAAGAAAAGAGGCCAAATTTGGTTAAATTGAAAAGGGATAATAATAAATAATAATAATAATAAATTTTTCTTCTTTCCTAATAATGCTTCAGGAAAAAACATAAAACTTTCCGTATGACCCAATATAAACTGTTATTTTCAAAACGTTATTGTACTTTTTTATTGCAATCCAAGTAAAATAAATGAAATAATGAGATGAGTTGATAATGATTTGTCAAACCATGTTTTGAAACAACAGTACTTGAGATGGAGTAGAGCTGAGATGGGAAAATGTGTGAATTTGCAAGAGAATTCAGACTCCACAAATATACTTATGAATTATCTTTATAATGATAAAATATTTATCTAAAAAAAAAAAAAATGTTTAATTAAAAAAAAAGGTGTGGATTAATAATTTTGTTGCTGGTTTTAGGAGTACTCAGCTTGTTCCTCTCGATGCCCACTCTCTCCTTGCTTCTAGAGCACTTCACTGCAGGAAGATCAGTTTGTCTTCCAGCACGCCTCCTAGCTCTATTGATTTGGAGTGGGAAAATGAAGGTAAATTTTAACTTAATTCAGTGAATAGATCTTGTAGATATCTTAAGGAGATGGAGATAGTTAGTTGTTGTGGTGATACAAAGTCAAGGGATTGTAAAATGTGAGCATTTAACCATGGTCATCTAAATGTCTTCTCCCCCCCCCCCCCTAGGCATTGTTTAGTCCTGAAGAAGGCTGCCAAAGTCCAGCCGAATTCTCCAATATAGATTTTTGCGTGAAGATATGATGTTTTTTCTCCAAGCCAAATCCCAACCCTCCCTTGACTTGATTTGAAATTTTAAAGTATGAAAGTAAATAAAATAAATAACTCTGCTGATGGTGGTCCAAAGATCTGAATTAAAAAAAAAGGATGGAACATTGATATTTAAGTAATTATGATTTTCTTCCATGCAAAAAGTATGCTTGTTCTATTTGATTTTTAAATTTAAAAAGTCCGACTCGCAGGAACTGCATCATCTAAGCGCAGTTCCGTTCATATCCCTATTGTCATTTGAAAAGCTTAGAATAGAAAGAGATAATATTTTGTTCAGCCTTTCTTCAAAGGGGTTTACGACTTTACCTGGTCGGGTCCGCCAGACCCCAGAATCCTCTTCTAGAGATACTTATTTCATACGTTTCAATGCATTGAAAAATATCAAAATTTTTCACATTTTCTTGTGTTCTTCTACTATAGTAATAATTCTACAAATAAAAATAATTCTAAAAATCAATTAAAAAATAAAATAAAAAACCAACAGCATAAAGTCAATTGAAAATATTCAAAAGACGTCATCAAATCTCTTTCTCTTGGCAAGCTATATTTCTAACAATGAATTGTTTTTCTTATTTTACTTAATCTGTTTTATTGTCAAATACATTATCCAACTATAAGCAATTAAAAAATAACTAGGAATAAAAAAAGACAAAAAGAACCGTTTGAATAAACGAAATCAATTACTTCAAAGTTTAAGCATTTATTTCTCCGATTGACATCGCTTATTCAAAACTTTCTTCAGAACCTTTTTTGTAGACCATTTAGTAAGCTTTCGAATGGTAACCTTTTGCTTCCCAAGATTTTCAAACGTTTTCGAGAGATTAATGAAAGTATACGAAGTTCCCAAACCTTTTCATGTCTGTTAAAAAAATATTTTATTCTAACCATTCCTTATCTCAAAATGTAACCAAAATTTCAACATATTAGTTTTGATGAAATTAGAACAAGCAGAAAATATTTCAACGGAATCCCACGATTTTAGTACCCAAACCAAAATGTATTCAACAACTATTTTTCCAATTTTCTCGAAAACGGTTAAGGCTATCGCCTTAAAAATGGTTTCATTCGTTTTCCTAGACCAAGAAGCCTATGAAACGAGTACTTGCAAGCATATGAAGTAAACGGAACGATTTTTTTCGCGCGACATTCGCTCCAAAAACCATGTTCCGGTGGGCGGATTCTGCTGGTTAACGAACTTGACCTTTCAAATTAGACGAAAGATTTTTGTACGAAATTTCATCAAAATCAGACCATTTTTGAGCTGTCAGGGCCGCGAACAGACAAATATATATATATATACATATACATATATATATATATATATATATATATATACACACATATATATACATATATAGGGTAGGTGGGGGCAAAAACCCGCATGGGGCAAAACACCGCACGCGTTTTTTTAAGTAAGCTATCTATAATTTTATAGATTGCTGCTAGATGGCAGGTCGGTCTCCAGAAGATCGAGTCGTGAAAAGTTTGGTGACGCTCGGTGTGTTATCTACCGAGATAATGTGACAAGTTGATTTTTAAATGTTTTTATGTAATATCTTAAAAACTTTAATTCAAGTTTCACTGGATCATTGTATTGTTATTTAATAAACCTGAATAGATTAGGAATAAGCATACGTTAGCGAGTGTTTCCCATAGCCTAAGTTGAAGGTTACGTTTGTGTGAAAATTTGTGCGGCAGGTTTGATTGAATCATAACATATGGGGCAAGAACCCGCAGTAAGAAAGGGGCAAAACCCTGCCTGCGGGTTCTTGCCCCTTTCTTCAAATAGTAGGCCCTTAAGATAGGCCTAAGCAGAACAGGGCACCTTTAGGCCCTCATAATAGATTAAAACCTTATTTGTAAAAGAAGACTATGTCTACTGATTTAATAGTTTTATAATTAATCCCAATTTACGTCCTCTATCATTATTTTTAACTGGTATTATATAGGGCCGTCATGTAATAAAATATTAAAAAGTGGAAACAATAAATTGGTGGTCTATTGTTTCTGAAATTACAAGAGAAAAACGGATAGAAAACACTGACGGAAGTCCGCCTTAATAAAGCTAAATCACTAAAAAAAAAATTTCCACTTGTCAAGCAGCTGAGAAATAAGGTTTGATTAGCATCCAATCTCTACCACTACTAAACTGGCGGAGAAAGACTTAGCACGTAGTTTCGTGGAAAGAAACCATTTGTCATTACGTGTTCCTCGCAAAACGCGTGTCGCAAGGTTGATAGGCTCCAGTCAGTCTCAAATTGACCAAATTTCTTTTTTAAACAAATATCTGAGATATTAAATGATGGTGTGATCTTTCAAAGCCTGTACCAGAATAATAAAAACAACCTTTTGACTGTTTTTTTTTTTGCTGTGTTCAATGTTTTTCATTTAATTTCTCAATGCGGGTTTTTACCCCACGTGATGGGGCAAATCCCTGCAAAGGAAGGGTTTCGAAAAAACAGAAGTACTTCCTCAATACACGCTCAAACCCGCCCATATTTTCACAGGTTCTAGCTAAGTCACCCCTTTATATTATCCATGCTTTAATTTACAATTTAAAACAGAATACTAGTCGCAATACCTTGAAAAGTCCAAACTGGGGGGTTTTGCCCACACCTACCCTATATATATAGGGTATATATATATATATATATATATATATATATATATATACATATATATATACATATACATACATACATACATACACACACATACACCAACCAACATCATTTTCGATCTCTAGGGGTTCTGAAACGCGAAATTTTCTAGTCGGCACTTCCAGATTGTTTCATGAGATCAACCTTATAAGCGGGGTTCCTCCCTATGAAGGGAGGGAGGAACCACACTAAAAGGAATATCTATTAAAAGAAAAAATAGCTAAAATTCTTTTTTAAATTTCATTTTCAATTTTCTAATATTCATACATTTTCATTATTAAAATTAAATTATATCCCCAAAAAAACATAAATGTGAAATAGAGGCCAAGTTCCTGCCCCCACAAAGAAACTCTCCCTTCCTCAAAAATATCCCCTCCTAAAACCCCCCAAAAACGCCTTACCATTCTACACTCCAAAAAAGTAGTATGAGTTGGTGTATTAATTCAACCAAAAATATTTGCCAATACAAGAGATGATAAATGAAAGAAATGTCCAAGTTCATTACTTGGAAGACCTCATAGTTACTTACTAAGAACAGTAAAGACACTTCAACTGACCTTTAAAAACAACAATAAAAATACTTATATCCAGTTACTAAAATGTCACTTTCCTCAACCAGGTATATTCTTAAACTTGGCAATGTTTTTTTTTGTGCCGAAATTATCTTTAGAGAAAAACTAAACATTCTCCTTACTACTTGATATTTGATACCAATAATCAACCTACATACATCTAATCACTAGACTAGAAAAGTTAGAAGCTCTTCCAGATGACATTACTCTAGAGGACAAATTGATTGCTCTCTTAACTAAACTATTACACTGTAAAACACAGGAACCTTATCCCGAGGATAAAGATCACAATAGGGAAAGTGCAGAAGGCCTGCAAGAAAAATATAAGAACAAAGACGATACATTTTGGGTTTGTGATCCTAAACTTTGTAATTTAGATGGCCGACTTTGAAAAACTTAGTATCTGCTTTGAAGTATATTCACAGTGAACCCCTACGACTTTATTTACTACATTTAAGAAAGAAGTCACAACTGTTTTTGTTAAGATGCGTCGAAATGTTTTTTAAAACATCAAATATAGGTTCTCCTTACCAAGACGATTCATTTGATACCCTACATGATGGGTTTCAGAAGGAATGATGGCATTTCGATGGAACAAAAAGTAGAAAACGTCATAGGTAATATGACACTCCCGTATCAAGACCTACCTGCGTGCCAAGTTTGGTCAAAATAGGCCAAACGGTGTGAATTTGTTTAAGGAACAAACATACAGACAGACAGCTGAAAGACCTTTTAGCACTTTCCTCCGAAGGAAAGTAGCTATTGAGGTTGGACTCATGACGGAATTTTTGAAAAATTTCTTCAAATCTTTATCGATCCTACCTAGTAGACACCGAAAATGACCCCCGTTAAAATGTATATATATCTATATATATATATATATATATATATATATATATCTATATATATGCATATATATATATATATATATATATATATATATATATATATATATATATATATATATATATATGTGTCTGTTAACACGATAGCGGCCAGAGTTTTTGTTTTTTCGTCACGAAACTTGGTATATAGCATTCAATTAGCAAACGATTGAACGAGTTCGTTAACCACCAAAGTCGGTCCACCGGAAGGGGGGGGGGGTTTACCCCGAACCCAAAACACTTATTTGACTATGTCAGCCGTAATATTTGTTATATTTCAACGAAACTTAGTATTCGTAGTGTTAATATAGAGAGAAAAGTGAGATATAAAAATGAACTAAATCGGTTCATTAGAAGGGGGGGTTTACTCCGGACCCACAATACCAATTCGCCACTACCAGCCGTGATTTTTGGTATATTTCGACAAAACTCGGTATTCGTAGTGCTAATCCACAGGTAAATATGTGTTGTAAAAATAAACGAAATCGGTTCATTAGGAGGGGGGGTTTACTCCGGACCCATAATACCAATTCGCCACTGCCAGCCGTGATTTTTGGTATATTTCGACGAAACTCGGTATTCGTAGTGGTAATCTACAGGTAAATATGTGTTGTAAAAATAAACTAAATCGGTTCATTAGAAGGGGGGGGTTTACTCCGGACCCAAACTCCTAATATACTCATACCGGTCGTAATTTCTGCTGTATTGTAACGAAACGCGGTATACGTCGTGGGTAACTCATGAGAAAGAAGTGTTGTAAAAATGAGCTGAATCGGTCAATCGGAAAGCGGGGGTTTAATTTGTAATATATTTGAATAGAAAAGCCGGCAGACGTAGGTTCACAAAGCCGCCGCAAGGAGCGCTTTCTACCACTAGAGTGACTGTATCCTGTTTCTGCGTTAGATCAAAATACGATAATATGAGGATTTTTGTATTTATTACGTAGTGTAGTAGGTACCATGTGTAAACATAACTCTGGATGCAAATTAATAATTGATCAGTTACTCATTACAAAATGAGAACTATTCACGTTTTTATTTTATTTATGTAGGATATTTTAAGCAAATTGTTCTGGAAAGCAGTCTACACTACCCAAATTCTGAGGAAAGTGCTTAGTTATGCAGCTCCTGCGTGACGGACTTTTTTACCTAGTCTAGTGCATTCCCCAGACCAAGGCCTACCTGTGTGCCAAGTTTGGTCAAAATCGGTCAAATGGTGTGAATTTGTGTAAGGAACAAACATGCAGACAGACAGCTGATAGGCGATTTTGACTAGCCTATGACACTACCCGGATAAAGACCGACATGTGTGTCAAATTTTGTCAAAATCGGTCAAACGGTGTGTATTTGTATAAGGAACAGACAGACAGCTGATAGACAATTTAACCTAGCCTATGATTCTCCCCGTATCAAGACCCATCTGTGTCCCAAGTTTGGTCAAAATCGGTCAAACGGTACGGATTTGTAAGAGGAACAAACATACAGACAGACAGCTGGTATATGATTTTTACCGAGCCTATATGCGTCTAATTGTATCTTAAAACATCAAATATAGGTTCTTAATACCGAGACAATTCATTTGATACCCCACATCATGGGTTTCGGACGGAATGATGGGTTTCCGAAGGAAGTACAAAACTGGCACGCCCCCGCCCGGAAGCGGAGTCAAACACAACTTTTCGCGATTTTTCCCTTTAATAACGTCTTCATATCTATCTTCATGCAAAATTTCAAGTCTCTAGCATCATGGGAAGTGCCTAATAATTTTGATGAGTGAGTGAGTCCTATAAATCCCGATTTTCGATCGCTTATATCTCAGAAACTATTCGATGTACAATTATGAAAATTTCCAGTTTTACGCACATCTAGTAGTATAATACCTGTGTAAAATTTCATAACTTTATCTTTACCTGGTTGAAAGTTATGAGAGGGTAAAAATCGGCTCTAAGACCGCCTGTAATATACACACAGTATGCTTAGGCTGGAACTTGGCCTGGCGCACTACCGTGCGCCTAGATTATTTTACAAAAACTGCTATAATGAATTTTAAAAAATTAATGGATCAAAGGCAGAAAAAACAAAACAAATTAAAAACATATATTTTAGAAAATACATGAGGTACTAGTAGTGAAAGGAGTAGGGTTTCACCCCTGGCGAGAGAAGGTGAATTCGGCCAGGCTAAGAGAGTGTCAGTAGCCGGCTAAGTCTTTCAGGCCTAGGCAAAGCTACCGTTCAGTATCTAAAGGGTTAAAACCCTACGCTGTTATGAATAGACCAGTAAATAGCAGGTGTTCAATAGAATGTACAAATAAACTTATTTAAAAAACAAAAAAATAAACAATAACCAATATACTAAATGGTAGGAAGGAAATTCATTTTAAATAAAAGAATTTGCAATGAAAGCAATATTTTTAGTTTATAATTAGTATAAAGCAAAAGATTTAAAAAATATTATATTTACATACAATCTTAATCAATCCTAATCAAGACGTACCATGCCTAAACGGTTCGAGGGGCTGCCGGGCCTACCGATCGCTCCAGTACCCGCTATCCAGATTCCAAGGGACTACTCACCTTTAGCGGAGGCTGTCCGAACATGCAGGGGTGTGTTTGGACTCATTTTAGCAACAAAAAAAAAAAAAAATTAATATTTTTTGAGTCGGCGCTAATAGCCAAATAGTTGATGCGCCGTAAAAATAAAAAAATAAAATATTTTTTGAGATATTCAAAAACAAAATACACTATTCGATAGAGGAAGGTTAAGGGTTCATACATTAATTTTTCCAGATTTTTATAAAAATTCTATATTTTGTTATTATGAGAACACCTCGAAAATGTGTCCGAACTCACCCCACATGACGGTACCTATAAAACTTGTTTTTTTATGAGAAGAATTGCCAGGATTACAAGGCCTAAACTTAAAAGTTTTAAAAAAGAGGCTGCTAGAAATAAGATATTGAAAATGGCCTGAAGGCCGAAACGTTGTACAATGATGATGTAAATAAAGGACTTATTAAGGTCTGAGGAATGGATCAAACCAATTGTGCTTTTAAATTAGACTGACCTCAGAATTTCCTTCCTTTTTTGGGGAAAAAAAGGATATTTTTTAAAAAAAATATATTTTTACATTACCCATTCTTTAAGTTTTAAATCTGTACCCATCTGCATTTAATTCAATCTAGAGCTATACAACACAAGTTACCATCCATGTATAATATTTTACTTGTATTCTTTTTATATATTCTAATAATATTGGTATTAACTTCATCCTTGTTTACAGCCCTGATGAAGGATTCAATCTCATGCCGAAACAGCAGCGAAAATAGAACACATTCTTATCTTAAAGTTAAGAATTTGTTTACATTTTTGTAAAGTTCTTTAAGTTTTCTTGACATTTTTTGGAAAAATTAATAACATTTCTTGCAAAACTACAGTAAATAATGAAATACAATTTGAAATATTATGTTGATATGTTGAAAAAATATTGATTAAAAAGATATTCCAACTTGATATGTCTTTTTAGCGCGGTTCCTCCCTCCCCCATAGGGAGGAACCCCGCTTATAAGGTTGATGCAATGAAACAATCCGAAAGTGCCGACTAGAAAATTTCGCGTTTCAGAACCCCTAGAGACCGAAAATAACGGTGGTTCAAATTTGTATATATATATATATATATATATATATATATATATATATATATATATATATATATATATATGTATATATTTATTTATGTACATTTATTTATTTTCATAAATATGGCAAAGGTCCAAATAGTTGATGCAATGAAACAATCCGAAAGTGCCGACTAGAAAATTTCGCGTTTCAGAACCCCTAGAGACCGAAAATAACGGTGGTTCAAATTTGTATATATATATATATATATATATATATATATATATATATATATATATATATATATATGTATATATTTATTTATGTACATTTATTTATTTTCATAAATATGGCAAAGGTCCAAATAATAGTACTCCAGATTCTTGCACTACTTTATTTTTGATACGCCCTACATGTTTCGTGGCCTTATGCCACCTCCTCAGGGGCCACTAAATCCTAAAAACATTTTTTACACATTTTTAATACCTTATTTTAGTAAATTTAATAATAATTATACACCGAGTAACATTAAAATTCCTATACTAACCCCTAAACTTTATATGTAAAATATAATAATAAAAATAATATTGTTATATTGTACATACCCTATGTGTGGTCAGGTCGCCACCCATACTATGACTGAGGCTAGCTAAATACCTGTGTCGAGAGGCTTAGTAATCAGCTTATTAAGATAAGTTGTATAAAGGTTTGTACTATTGCTTTTTCCCTTGGATTGTTCGCTATTTTCTAATGTTATTGTAAAATATTTTATCTAAAAATTTAATTTCTGTTTGTTTATTTACCGAGTTCCTGTTTTTTATTATGTGGATATTTTCTTTTATTTTTCGTTTAATGTTGTTTCTGTCCTTGTCAACTATTGCTATGTCGTCCAAGTCAAATGTATGTCCGTTCTTAAATGCGTGGTCCGTTAGAGCTGTTTTATTTGATTTCTCGTCTATATTTTTGGCATGTTGCTTAATTCTATTCTTTAGTATTTGTGATGATTCCCCTATGTAGCACTTGTTACAATCTTTACATTTAACTTTATATACGTTATATTTTGAATTTATTTTATTTATTTGGTCCTTAATTTTGCAGAAATTCTTTTCTATTTTGTTATTATATTTCCAGCTAATTTTGCAAATCCCGTGTTACAGATCAGTTTCATCCTGTTTGCTATTGCTGGGTGAAAATCAAATGAATAAAAATTATTTTCTATTTGCTCGCGTTCTCTCTTGGATTCCTGAATGTTTTCACTCCTATTTTGACTAATTATATGATTATTTATGATGCTTCCCTTATGTATATATATATATATATATATATATATATATATATATATATATATATATATATATATATTTGTCTGTTCGCTCATTTCTGGCTTCCCTAATGGTCCAATTGTGATGAAATTTGGTACAAAAATCCGTCGTCCAATTTGAAAGGTCAAGTTCGTTAACCAGCAAAATCCGCCTACTGGAAGATGGTGTTTGGGGCGAAATTCGCGCAAAAAAAATCGTAACGCTTACGTTTTTGAGTTCATAAGGTTCTAAGTACTCGTTTTATATGATTCCTGGGCTAGGAAAACGAATGAAACCATTTTCAAGGCGATAGCTTTAACCGTTTTCGAGAAAATTGGAAAAATATTTTTTGAATACCGTTTTTGGTTTGGGTACTTAGAATCATGGGATTCAGTTGAAACATTTCTGCATGTTCTACTTTCATCAAAACTAATATGTTGAAATTTTGGTTACGTTTGGAGTTAAGGAAGGGTTAGAATAAAATATTTTATTAACAGACATAAAAATTTTTAGTAACTTTGTTTACTTTCCTTAATATCTCGAAAAAGGTTGAGAATCTTGGTAAACGGAAGAGTACCATTAGAAAGCTTATTAAATGCTCTAAAAAAAAGGTTCTAATAAAAGTTTTGATTAGGCGATGTCAATCGGAGAAATAAGAGCTTAAAACTTTAAAGTAATTGATTTCCCTTATTCGAACTGTTCTTTTTGTCTGTTTTTTATTCCTTGTTATTTTTTAATTGCTTATTGTTGGATAATGTATTTGAAAATAAAACAGGTTAAGAAAAATAAGAAAAACAATTTAATGTTAGAGATATGGATTTCCAAGATATATAGCTTTTCAACTGCCTAGCGTCCTTCCTAGGGAGGGTTCTTTGTCTTTGATTTTGGTACTTAGAATTATGGGATACAGTTGAATCATTTTCTGCATGTTCGAGTTTCATCAGCACTAATATGTTGAAATTTTTATTACGTTTAGAGTAAAGGAAGGGTTAGAATAAAATATTTTATTAACAGACAAAAAAAGTTTTGGTAACTTTGTATAATTTCGTTCTCACAGCACAGGATGCATCTTTTAACCATTACGAGATGGCAACCCCCCCCCTCCCCCTCCCTACCCCCACAATCATAGATCATAGGAGCCTGTATTACACTCCTGGTTCCATAGGAACTCTTCTCATTTCTTCTAATATACTTTCATTATTTCTTTCTTTAAAATATTTTCCTTACAATTTTCTTATTCTGGGCTTTTTACCAGTCAAAGGCAGGCTTTTTTTTTTTTTTTTTTTTTTCCCCCGCAATATAAATTATACCAATTTTGAGTTTTTATTTTGATTTTTTTTTCCCTAGGTTTTTTTAGTGGAGTTCCGAAACTGAAGAGCCAACGTAGCTCGAGTTCGATTGTTGAGGAATCATCTTCTGGGGGCGTTGCTGGAGCAAGTCCTGAATCGCTCGAATGGGACCCAGGGACTGATGGTGAAACGGAACACTTGATATCGGAAATCGAGGAATTGACTGCTCGAGCCCTCCGAGAGACTGGTGTTTGGTCTACTCCTGCTGCACCATTTTGATTCATCGTCTAATTTTTTAGCCTCATTTATTTTTCTTACAAATATTCCTATTCATATTTATTTTTAATAATTTTTCCTCTACTAAACCTAGGCCTATTAATTTACACAGAGCATTTTTTTGTTGAGTATTTTTTTCCTACAAAAGTTCATTTAGCCTTATTAAATCCAATCATTAAATATCACAAGGGACTTTTGTTTTCAATTAGTTAAGAATATTTAATTAAATTCGGGTCCAGTTGTAGGTAATAATGTTGAATATGAAAAGAGGTTAGAAACATGAATAAAAACAGGAAGTTTACCGGACATTATAGCTCTGCTTCCTTACATTCCATGTTAATTGTTTTTTTTTGTTTGGCAATTCTAATTCAAAATTATTAAATATAACATTTTTTGGTTTAAAAGACTAAAGGATATCTTTCTACCTACAGTGATTCCTAAAAAGAAAAGATTCTACTTTGTTATTTTCATTTTTCAGTCATTTGTTTATATCATCTTTTCATCCACAACTGCATATATATATATATATATATATATATATATATATATATATATATATATATATACATATACAAGGGGTGATCAAAAAGTTCCAGGACTGATTTTTTATTAATTTATTTTACGTCGTCCCCTTCAAAGTACTCTCCTTGGGAAGCTATACATTTTTCCCAACGATGTTTCCACTGCGTGAAGGACTTTGAGAAATCATCTTGTGAAATGGTGTTTAGCTGCTCCAGCGATTTTTCTTGAATGTCATCTACGGACTCAAATCTCTTTCCCTTCATGGGTCTCTTGAGTTTTGGAAACAAGAAAAAGTCTGCAGGGGCAAGGTCAGGTGAATATGGAGGCTGGGGAATGATCGTCATTCCATTTTTGGTGCAGTAGTCGCGAATGAGCAGTGCGGAATGAACAGGCGCATTGTCATGATGCAGGAACCACTCACCGCTCCGCCACAACTCTGCAAATTTTCTGTTAAAATTTGTTGACATGAACCAAATGAAATGTTCAATCCTTCAGCCATCTCACGAATGGTTAGTCGACGATTAGAACGCACGAGACTGTTCAATCTTGCAACATGATCGTCATCAGTCGAAGTTGATGGGCGCCCTGAACGAGAATCATCTTCACACGATGTCCGGCCTTCCTTGAACCTTTTGTACCACTCATGACACCTTGACCGACTCAGACATTCATCACCGAAAGCCACTTGCAACATTTGAAAAGTTTCAGTAAACGTTTTACCCAACTTCACACAAAACTTTACGCAAACGCGTTGCTCTTCCTTTTCATTCATTTCAAGAAATCGCCGAACACAAAAAACTTTTTTTACGAACACAGCAGTAACTTTACAATGAAGAAGGTTATCAACAATCTGAATAAACAGCTGAGTTCAGGAAGAGTCACGATAAACAATGCTGCCAACCGCACTGCTCTATGACACTCCATTGCCGCGCAATCTAAACAGTCCTGCAACTTTTTGATCACCCCACGTATATGTATATATATTTATATTTATATTAGACTGGGGGAAAATACTGGTAATATATTAAGGAGTAATACTTCCACAGATATTACCCAAAATAAAGATTATGAAATATCCTTCTGAACCTAATGGCTAAAATTGAAAAGCGTGAAACACATTTTTAATGTGTATTTTGATTAAAGTAACAGGTGGGAGTAATTGGCAATACAAATTTGTGATAATTACATGTTTTATTTAATCAACTCATTTAACTTGTTCAATACAATACGTTTGAAGTAATGGACAATATAGTACATTTTGCTATCTTCTCTTAAATAATTTTGTTGTTTTCTTTTAGATTAAAAATTACAGCCAGCGGGTTGTAACCATTTGAAGATTTGTTCGAATTGCATCTGCTGGCCTGTATACTAAAAGTAGCAGAGATTTTCAAAGTTGTCGAGAAAAGAGACTTCCGTGACATTCTAATCATTTTGACTGGTAATCCGGATCTGAAGAAACTAGGAAATCAGTGATTTGTTTATTTCACAGGTGAAAACTTTGTACTACAGCTGAAGATGAATCCAGTTCTATCGACTAGTTGTGGCGCATCTTGCATCTATTTCATATTCGCCCGCCATGGCAAAAGATTGATTCAAAGAAGCTGTAAGCTACCGCAGCTGTATTAGTCTTCAGTACAGTGTCCTTTTTTCAAGTTGATTACAAAATTGGTAAAAATGGTTGTTACGTTCAGCACCAAATTGCTAATGAAAATGTATAAGAAAGTATTTACATGGAAATGGTGGCGAACATAAGGGTGCCTTTTATTGAGGCTAAATAATTGAAGATATAGATTGAGAAAAAAAATTGACTTATTTATCTTAGAAAAAGAAGAAAAATATCTCCTTGTGGAGCAGATATGGCTAGTGTTGTTAGTTGAAATTAAATGAAATATACGCCTTTTTGAAAATAAGAAAAAATAAAAAAAAAATAACAGTTATAGGTCGAAATAGTGGCAGCTGAGGGTTTTTTAAAAATGGTTGTAATCTGGCTTATCTGGTGGTGATTCTGCGTCTCCGCTGTAGCCGCTGACGCCAAGTTGAAGATGGAGCTTGACGGGGCGAAGAAAAAGGGCACCTCCAAAGAACGAATGCAGCAAGCGTATCAGCAAGATGCTCCTAAGGGCCTCAAGGCTGTACTGTCTTAGGGCGGGCAGCTCGCAAATCGGTGTTAATCTCGTAAACTGCCCGTAAGGTGCTGCCCTCACTCGAAGATTGCACCGGGAGGTGGCGAACTCTGTAGGCTTGAAGGTAAATCGCAAAGATAGTGGTGAGCCAGAGAGGAATAAAGATCGACTGATAACCGCCTCAGGATCTGTATCTCAGCTGCCAGACTATTCCCCTATACCTAGACACTACGATACTTCATTAGGAAATAAATAATAGATAATAAATAATTGATAATTTATTCTACGTGCTCTCTAACAGTAGTCTTAGTGACTTCATTTTGACAAGTCTACCACACTGTAAACATTGCCAAGTCTGAGTTGGGCGCTTTACTAAACACGTAGGACCTGAACCTGTCGTTCTAACACGGGTTCCTTTTTTTATTACAAAACTCAAATTCTTTATTTTATTCAGAAGATTATATATAGAATCAAATGAAAATGATTATGGCCGACATAAATGAGGGCGCGATCATTGTGTCCGACGGCCTCAATATGTCTCTCTAGCGCGGTATGTTTTTTTTATTACAACACACGTAATTTTTAGTTTCATTTACTAAAAATGGCCTAACAATGATAGTCCATAACTTGTCCGACAAATTTTCGGTCTCGTTTCTCCAGTCCGACATCTCTTGGACTTGAGCCTTGAAGCCCATTAAAATTCACTTTAGAACGTTTTTGTTGAGACGTTGCCAAGCTTTGCAATGGTCAACTTCCACTTACCACGGTTTTCTCCAAAAAACATATTCCGGTGGACGGATTCTGCTGGTTAACGAATTTGAAATGAGACAAACGATTTTTGTCGAAAATATCGTAAAAACGGACCATTTTTCAGCCCGTGAAGAGCAAACAGAAATATGTTTTTATATATATATATATATATATATATATATATATATATATATAAAAATATTTCTGTTCGCTCTTCACGGGCTGAAAAATGGTCCGTTTTTACGATATTTTCGACAAAAATCGTTTGTCTCATTTTATGATATTTTAATTAATTGAAAAATGATAAAATGAAATGAAATTTAATTTGTTTATTTAAAATGGGTCGTGTTGGGTTCTTTATATACAAATTAGAGTTATCTCCAAATATCAAACATGGATAGCTATACGCACCGTACTACAAACGAAATAATATCAAATGTATACAATTTAATAAAAATTCACTTACGTCCACAGGTCACAGAAAAGATTCCAATATTGTTCTTCAAAAAACTTCTTCATGAAATTCCAATAATCTAGTCAAAGACTCTTAGCCAACAACACATGAGCAAACTCTTCTTTCTGAAAAACAACTGACTATCTCCCGGCATGGAGATGCCTTCTTGATTTTAGGAGGAAGGAAATTGTTGTTATGTTATCATTTCATATTACTACAAAGTAGTAAGATATTTTTTTATGATAGTTCGGATATCACTACAATATATATATATATATACAGTGAAACCTCCCTTAACGGACACCTCCCTACAGCGGACACCTCTATTAACGGACATTTTCTCACAGTCCCGAATTTTTCTATAGGTAAAATAAACCTGTATATTGCGGACACCTCTGTACAAAGGACACGGACAGAAAAACCTGATTTTTTACCTCCTTACTACGGACAATTACAGCTAATGTTATTTATAGAAGCGTTCCCATCGGTGTAGGTTTCCAGAAAAATGCATTAACAATAACAAACTCTTTGAAAGAATAAGATATATATACACAGAATAGTGACTAGTAATATATTCCTAGTCATTTCACAACAGGAACCCTTTCCTTTTCAGCAGGAGCATATGATTTTCCCGCTGGCAGTTTACTACTGTTTTGCCTACGCGGTATCACGGTTCCGGGAATATTCCAAAACTCTGTTCGGTTCACATTCCTTCCGCAGAACTTCACTCTCTTCACTTACCAGTTTTTCGTTTTAGCTCTTGTTGAGTAAATATCGTGCTTTCTCTTCAATATATCTACTTGGAAATCTCTGACACTTAAAGAAAAAATTGACGTGATAACATTTTCCAATCGCCAAAAATGTGGTGTGCGTAAAGTTGAGGAGTTTTTTAAGATAGGGAAAACACAAGCAGCAGAAATATTGAAAAGGAAAGATGAAATTTTGAAGAAATGGACGGAAAATTGTGACAAAAATTTTGTCCGAGAACTAAGAACTTCTTTATGCATTAAACTTTTTAGAATAAAAACTTTTTTTAAGTTTATACCAGGTCATTCAAAAAGTCCTGTCGTTTTTTTGGGGGAAATTATAAATAAATAAATATTTTCAAATAATCACCTTTATTCATCAAAATATCCACCGTTACAGTCGGTAACCTTCTCCCAACGAGATGGTAAAGCCCAAATTCCTTCCTTAAAAAACTGTTGATTTTTACTGCAAAAATGAGTGGTCAGTTCGTGAATTAGGTTGTCACGGTCTTGAAAACATTTCTGTCTCAGATTGTTGTCGAGATCTCTGAATAGGTGATAATCAGTGGGTGACAGGTCAGGGGAATATGGTGGGTGAGGCAAAACTTCCCAGCCTATTTCTGTCAATTTTTGACAGAAATTTGAAAAATTGACAGAAATAGGCTGGGAAGTTTTGCCTCACCCACCATATTCCCCTGACCTGTCACCCACTGATTATCACCTATTCAGAGATCTCGACAACAATCTGAGACAGAAATGTTTTCAAGACCGTGACAACCTAATTCACGAACTGACCACTTATTTTTGCAGTAAAAATCAACAGTTTTTTAAGGAAGGAATTTGGGCTTTACCATCTCGTTGGGAGAAGGTTACCGACTGTAACGGTGGATATTTTGATGAATAAAGGTGATTATTTGAAAATATTTATTTATTTATAATTTCCCCCAAAAAAACGACAGGACTTTTTGAATGACCTGGTACTTATTGAACTTGTTTCTATATACTTTAAAAAAACTTGTTGTGGATAATTATTAAATGGTTAATTAAAACATGAATTAAATATACAAATTCGGTACGTATCCATTTCGACCAACCCCTCTGTATATAGCGGACACCTCTCTATAGTGGACAAGTTTGGTTCTCCCAGAGGTGTCCGCTATAGAGAGGTTTCACTGTATATATATATATATATATATATATATATATATATATATATATATATATATATATATGTATATATATGTGTGTGTGTATGTTTGTGACATATGTAATTTTCTAGTTGGCACCTGCAGATTGCGTCAGAGGTTAACCTCATAAGGGGCTTTCCTACCTGTGGAGGGAGGGAGAAAACGTGCTAAAAGGAACTTGCCCATTAACAGGATTTTGCGGCACATTAGTATCACTTTAAAAATTTAAGAAATTGGAATTTTTTTTTATTATTATTTTTAATAATAATTAAGTATTATATATATATATATATATATATATATATATATATATATATTTTTTTTTTTTTTTCACGGTGCATCTTCATCTAGGTCATTAGCGCCGACATCCAGGGTGCAGCGAGGAATTTTTACCAGCGAGCCGTGGGATGATAAAATTCCTGCCGGAGGTTGGGAATCAAACCAACCATCTCCCGCTTATGAATCCAAGGCGCTAGCCATTAGACCACGGGAGACCCCATTAAGTATTATAATAATAAATAATAGTATTTATAAGTTTGCGTCTTTCATTTTGTCGGACACCTATTTTTTTAAGAGACATATTTTATTTGAAATAGAAAGAAATTGACTTTTATAATCGAAAAACGTAACCTCCCGTGAGTGACATATTCAGGTTGTCACGGACTGGAGTAACGAGACTGAAAATTTGTCGGACAAGTTATGGACTATCATTGTTAGGCCATTTTTAGTAAATGAAACTAAAAATTACGTGTGTTGTAATAAAAAAAACATAATGCGCTAGAGAGACATATTGAGGCCGTCAGACATAAAGATCGCGCCCTCATTTATATTGGCCATAATCATTTTCATTTGATTCTTCTGAATAAAATAAAGAATTTGAGTTTTGTAATAAAAAAAGGGAACCGTGTTAGAACGACAGGTTTAGGCCCTACATGTTTAGTAAAGGGCCCAACTCAGACTTGGCAATGTTTACAGTGTGGTAGACTCGTCAAAATGAAGTCACTGAGACCATTTTTACCACTTTTGTAATCAACTTGAAAAAAGGACGCTGTACTGAAGACTAATACAGCTGCGGTTGCTTACAGCTTCTTTGAATCAATCTTTTGCCATGGCGGGCGAATATGAACTAAATGCAAGATGCGCCACAACTAGTCGATAGAACTGGATTCATCTTCAGCTGTAGTACAAAGTTTTCACCTGTGAAATAAACAAATCACTGATTTCCTAGTTTCTTCAGATCCGGATTACCAGTCAAAATGATTAGAATGTTATGGAAGTCTCTTTTCTCGACAACTTTGAAAATCTCTGCTACTTTTAGTATACAGGCCAGCAGATGCAATTCGAACAAATCTTCCAAATGGGTGCAACCCGCTGGATGTAATTTTTAATCTAGAAGAAAACAAAATTATTTAAGAGAAGATAGCAAAATGTAAGTTCAGTTATTTAGGAAATATGAAAATTGTGAAAAAGAATTCGTTTCGGATGAAAACAATTAACTGGCATGAATTTGTTATATTTTAACCATTTAAAAAAGATTCCAAGTACTTGTTTAAAAAATGCCATAAAAAAGCTACAGTTCAAATTTTGGAGTTGATTTAATGATTTTCCATTTGTCAAACATTGCTCTGCCAGATTGTTTTCAATAAATTCAAACTTTTTTTATTTATATTTTAGAAGCCCTTGTAAAACATATGAGATTAAGAATTAAAAATTATTGATTTTTTTTTTGATTTTTTAAATTGGAAAAAATGGCCTTTATTTTGGGCCCAGAAGGTAGTATTACCCCTTAACAGAACTCTGAAATTAAATCATCGTTTTGTTAGAATCCCTGCTAGAGAATGTTTGCTTAAAAGTTTATGTTTCTACGTTCTAGAACATTTCAAGTTTTTGAAATATTCTACCCAATACTAACCAAGGCTACAGCTGTTTGATTTTTACTAAATGGTATAAGTATAAAACACAATGTACAATCTTGATATTGTCTTAGGATCTTGAGAAGGAAGGGAAGCTTTTGGAGCAAACCATAAAAATAACCTTAAGGTTAATCTTTTACAACAACTATTTTTTAAAAAGTTAATATTTGTAGTCAAATATCGTTTAGTGTTGGTATTATTTTTACAATTATCTCTCTCCTCTGCTTAAGTGTCTGTGATATTCCTTTTAATCTGGTTGTGATATTAATACAATAAATCAAAAACAATTAATGTTATGTAAGAACTGTCTTTACGAGTTGTTTTGAATTCAAATTCAAATTTATTTTATTTTGGAAATTGTACTAATCTAGTTACATTTGACTACACAATGGTTAGAATTAGATTCTAGACGTTACTTTAAATATTAGCGTATCTATATGTGTGTTATGCCTTACTAATCACCATTTCATTATTTTAGTATATTCTGAGTTTTGTATTAAGATTTGTTTCTTTGTGTTGTTTATTTGTTTGTAAATTCAATGATGTTTTCATATTGATGTTACTCAAAATGATCTAGTAACTGTAGCTCTAATTATTAATCATAGAAGTTTTTAATTCTAAGGTATAAATATGTTACTAATAATCTCTTTATTTGTTTTTATCAAATCGATTCTTCAGACGTTTCTCTGTTGTTTCAACCTAAATGTAACAGGTATTTGATGATGATAAGTGCTTATCATCAAATTATGATTGGTTTTTAGCATTTTTCGGAAGAATGTAGCAATCTTAAAAGGATTTTTGAAAAATGACTTCAAGTCTTTACCGATCCAACTTAATAGATACCGAAAATAACCCCATTAAAATTTATATACATATATATATATATATATATATATATATATATATATATATATATATATATATATATGGTGTTATTGAAGCTGAGGGTTGGGAATGGATTCATGAAGTTACTGGAAGGAGTTGCTCCCCAAAATTGTTTAAAACATTAACTTATATTTACAATGTTTCAAACTTGTTCAGTTTCATCATCAGGCATCTACATAAAATAAAAGTAAAATGAATAATAAGGATGAAACTTCTCCTATGTCACTAGTACCAATACAACTCCAATAAATGAGGTATATAATAATACAATATGTTAATATATAATAATACAATGTGTTAATATATACAAGGTATATAATAATAAGATGTGTTAAGGTCTATTATAATCTTTAAATTTCATATTAAGATCCATTAATTTTGAATTTTGAAAGTGAACGTTAGATCCAGATAATAATCCTCTGAAAGTGTTTAAGAATTGTAGTGGTGACAAATAAATATGGTGGTGACATTAAAAACTATTTAATAAGAGAGAGAGAAAAAAAATTTACCATAATTTATTGATTGGACTAGTCATATTGAGACTGAGGGTAAACCTGCGAGTGAGCCAACATAATCTCTATATTAATTTTATATTATAACTCAACTTTATTACTTGTTGTTCTTGGCAAGTAGTCCAGGCAACGAACAGTTATAGATGGAAATCTTTGGAACAAACTTTTTGACTTCGTAACTTTGTTTGGGCTGGATAGGAGGTGAACATATCAAAAGTCCTCGCCCGTAGCCTTTGTGCCAGGGGGAGGGGGGTTTAGAAGGTCCCATTTTTCAGGTTTTCACTTATTATCTCGGAAACCCTGCATACTAGCGACATGACTATTCTTTTTTTTTTTTTTTTTTTTTTTTTTAGCGGCGCATCGACAAACCTCGTGCATTAGCGCCGACATCCAGGGTGCAGCCAGGAATTTTCTCAGCGAGCCTTGAGGTCAGAAAATTCCTTTCGCCGGTGGGAGTCGAACCCACCATCTCCCGCTTATGAATCTAAGGCGCTAGCCACTAGACTGCGGGAGACCCCGACATGATTATTCTATAACAAATGAAAGCTGATTAAATTTCCTATAAATTCTATTCATTAAAGTTTTTCAAGATATCTTTAGTTTTCGAAATATCCGCTCTGGAAAGTCCGTCATTTTGGGGAAAAACACTTTTGCCGCATATTTTTTCCCCATTTTGACCGGATAACTCTTCAACAATGAACCCAAAAAATAAATAACGGTTATAGGGTTGCAGAGTATTGTATTCCCTTCAATAATATATATTACTTTGCTATTTTATGTATTTTCCTTCAAAAGTAAAAATAATTTCAGTGTTTATCGTGAAATCAGAAATTTAGCGACTAATAGCCCAGGAAACTAAGAGTTATAGGTGGAAATGTTTGGAACACAATTTTTAACTTCATAACTTTGTTTCGGCTAGTTAGGAGGGCAACAAATCAAAAGTCCTCACCCGTAGCCTTTGTGCCGGGGGAGGGGGGGGTTCAGAAGGTCCCATTTTTCAGGTTTTCATTTATATCTCGGAAACACTGCCTCCTAGCGACATGACCATTCTATAACAAATGAAAGCTTATTAAATTTCCTACAAGTTCTATTCAATGAAGTTTATCGAGATATCTTTAGTTTTCAAAATATCTGCAACTTGAAAGTCTGTCATTTTGGGAAAAAACACAATTTTTTCTATTCTCGACCGGATATCTCTTCAACGATGAGCCCAAAAAACAAATGTCGGTTATAGGGTTGTATAGCATTACATTACCTTCGAGAATATATATTACTTTACTATTTTATGTATTTTCTTTCAAACGTTATATACGCACTCACATAGTCTTAGCAAATCCACTGCCAATATAATGGACAAGATCTTATCTAATTGAGTGTGAAGAACTGGTCAGTGGGCCCAAAATTATTCATTTTGTGCTATTTATACGTCCAGTACTCACTATATTTACATTATGGAGTATATTTTGGACAATACATTGACTGGAAATGGTGGAAAATTGAAAGGTTCATTGGTCGACAGTTGTCGCCAGATATCACGATGAACACTAAAACTGTTTTCACCTCTGAAGGAAAATGTATAAAATAGTAAAGTTATATATATTCTTGAAGGGAATGTAATGCTCTACAACCCTATAAACGTCATTTATTTTTTGGGTTTATCGTTATCCGGGGGGGTTATTTTTTGGGTCAAGAGTTATCCGGTCAAAAAGAGCAAAAAGTGTGTTTTTTCCCAAACATGGGGGGAGGGGGGGTTTAGAAGGTCCCATTTTTCAGGTTTTCACTTATATCTCAGAAACCCTGCGTCCTAGCGACATGACCATTCTATAAAAAATGAAAGCTGATTGAAGAAAAATTGATAGAAATACTTTTCAAAACTAATTTTCTGTTTGGGTATTCAGAAACGAAGTATATGGAAAAAAATTGTATGGATGGTGATACAAAGTTTTCGGATCTCAGTATATTTTCTAAAATGTCTCGAAAATGGTTGGGAACTCGTAGTAAGTGGAAGGCGGCTATTCGAAAGGTTACTAAATTCTCTACAATAAGATTCTGTTGTATGTTCGGTGAGGCGATGTCAATCGAAGAGATAAGTGCTAAAAACTTCAAATTTGTTAGTTTTATGCTTTTCAACGTGTGTTTGTCTCTGTTTACCTAACTTTTTAAGCGGTTGTTGTATATATATATATATATATATATTTTTTTTTTTTTACTCTCCAACGGAAACAAGCACAGTTATCTCCACCACAGTCCGTGCAATAATAAGCTGTACAAAATTACGTAGTAGCGTTAATTTTGATCATATCTTATTTAACTCAATATAAAAAATACTTATCGGCCATGGTGAAGCATGGGTATTCAGCTAGTTACTAATATGCTCATACCGGTTGTGATTTCTGTTAAATTTTAATGAAAAGCGGTATATGTTGTGGGTACGTTACATGCTTGTTATAAAAATAAACTAAGTCGGCTCATTAAAAATTGGGCTTTACTTTGAATTATAATTAAATTGAATTCAAACCTTGGAAATTAGTTTTTACTGCTACCACTAGGGGCAATGTATCCGATTTCTGCGTTGATATGGGGCGGCGGGGTGCTCTCTTTTTAAATATGGGTGTTTTTATTATTCATCAAGATCAATAAACAAAAAAAATTTTCTATATTTATTAAGTAGTGCAGTAGCATACACAACAGTCTGGAAGAAAAGTAATTACAAAATAATTAATTAAGTCAGCAGGTCATTACGAGTAGAAAGGCTCTCTCAAACTGGCACGGGAGTGGAATATGTGCAGGACCTATTTACACAGCGGGCTATGGGGGTATTCAAACAGGCACACAGGGTCGGCCAGCCCCAACACCCTCGTACGATAAGGGTTAACTCTCTTGTTTTTAGGCCTGGTGGCGGTGACTGTTAACTGTGAGCTCTCCGTGGAAAGGATTTCGAGTTTGATTTCCTCTGGGGTGCAGGCTTTTCTTTAAAAAAAAAAGAAACCAACTCTATCCTGACATGAAAAGGGTGGTAGCCTATAAATATCCTGTGTTATTTATAAAAGTAAATTCATTATGAACACTGTGCTCCCAAGCATAACAAAAGTAACTAATCCACAGAATGAAATAATAAAATTCATCTTTGGTACCAAGAAAAAAAATTAATTACTTTTTACAATTAAAAAAAATACCACAATCTGAAGGCACCACCAGAAATCCATGTTATGGAATAACATGCAGCAAGAGGCTTTTCAAATTCTCTGAAGCAATCAATTTTTAGAAGCTTCTTTGTTATTATATTAATTAAAATTGTGCAGCCTCGTTATGAAAATGTATTCTGCGAATTGGAAATTCATCTAAACTAAGATGTTGGTTACATTTGGAGTTAAGGATTATTCGAAATAAATATTTTAATAGTGGACATGAAAAAATTTGGGATCTTCTTATTTTTTTCGTAAATACCTTGAAATCGGTTGGAACGTCTCGGTAAGGTGGGGAGGTGGCTATTCTAAGGCTTACTAATGTCTCTACAAAAATGGTTCTAAAGCAATTTTTGATTGTATGATGTCTATCGGAGAAATAAGGGCTTAAAACGTCTAAGGCGTTTGTTTTGTTCTTTCGAACGGGGTTTTGTGTTTGTTTAACTCACTTTTTAAATGATTTTTTTAAAATTGTAATTGTCAGTAATATTAGCCTTTTAGTAAAAAACTTTTTTTTACTTGATCAGAAGGTAAACCCAAAGTGGCGCCGGCCGGTCACCACGCAGTACAATCGCAGCTTTCCTGCCCTCACCCAACTGCTACACCCTTTTGACCAGTATTGCCAGCGAAATCGGCCCGTCGACTGAATAGCTCGGCGGTGGCGGCGCAGCTCAAACCCCAGCGGGGCGTAGCGGCGCCAGCGCAGCGCGCATGTCTAATAGGGAGTCAGTAAACGAGAAAGGAGGGTCGGACTGCTATACTAGTCCATCGTACTGTGGGCCCGGCGCCTCTCGACTGCTAGTCAATTCCCCGTTCCAGGCGCACAGCATGCCTCGACTCCTACAGCAGTCTACAGTAAAGAAAGGGTTAAGTGTGACAACTTTGCTATGTATAGATGTTTTAGTCCTATCTTAAATTCTCTATAATTTTCAGCTAAATTCTAAAATTTCTTGCGGTAAGCAAAAAATATGCATCTCTCTATTGATCCATTGGAATATAATCTCCAAGTTCTCTCATTAATAATATGATAAGAAATTGATAAACAAAGTCTGTTCTATTGTCCGAGGGTTTTATGTTTATTTATCTTGCTTAAAATTGATTAACTTCATTATTTAATTGGCTAAGCAAATTATTGTTAGAGATGAACCTGATTTAGGTGTTTTCACGTCTGGTTTATATTACTGTTTAATTTTATTTTTGCTCAGTGCAGTTTCCTGAACTGAGGGGAGAGTATACTTACAGAAACTACAGTATGTCATCAAAATGTTTAATATTTACTTTGATTTTCTAATTTGAAATTAATTACTATTTTTAAAATAAATTAAAAATATAATTTCTTTTATAAAAACAGAATGAAGAAGTTAATTGTATAGATTGGCTGTTGTTGAAAAAATATTTAAACAACTTAAGACTCAATCATTGAAGTCGATGACTCATCTACTAGAGACTCCTCATGAGGAGCAGTTTTGAAGAGGATTAGTGTTTTAGAAACTGATTTATCATAGGCTCGAGTTTAAACTAACTACAAAGACTTCAAAACTACTTATATTTCGATGGTCACGAAATATGTAAATAAACCAAAGAAGGAAAGAGTGATTTGGCCAAAGAGATGTAAATATTTTTTTTGTGACTGTTGTTACTGGCATTGCTGAGAATTCTGTAGCTTCAATAAGAAGCAATGTTAGTGACGACTATCTCCTACACAATGTAACGAACCTTTGAGATTATTTAAATATTTTTTTAACTTTCAGCCTAATCTGATGTGTAGATTGAGTGGTACAATAAAAATAAATTTTCAAAGGTCTATTTTGTACTAAAACTATAGATAAAAAAAATAGATTTTTTGTTAAATTAAGGGAATTATTGAGATGTTTATCATTGTAATAAAACATAAAATGTTATTTATGAAATAACAAAACATATATGTACATTATATCACAAATGTTGTTGATTAAAATTGAATACACCTGTACAGGAATTATATTATGTGCCTTTTGTTAAACAAATAAATTTTGGAAAACAATTGTACTTCATATCGATGTTCTGTCTATCATTAAATTAGATTTTATGCTCTCTTGTTATTGTCTAGTATAAAAAAAAAAGGATTATAATAAATAATATATTTGATATGATGCAATAATTTTATTATTATTATTAGTCATAAAGCCCCCAGAGTGAAAGACGCTTAGTAGAGATGGCTCATTTTTCATTCTCCTTCCTTTAGCACAGTTCCTCATGGTTTGACCGGGACACTGTCCCGGGGTCCCACTTGTGTTTTAAAAATGTACTAGAAACCACTGTAAGATGTAAAAAGTAAAGAATTTATGTTTATAAGAATCTTTGATGACGGATACTTTTCTACAATCAACATTATAACGCGGTTCCTCCCTCCCTCCATGGGGAGGAAACCCGCTTATGAGATTGACCTTATGACGCAATCCGGAAGTACTGACTAGAAAACATTACGTTTCAAAACCCATAGATCACGAAAATTACAGTGGGTCAAATTTATATATATATATATTTATTAATTAAAACTTCGAGATTGTTAGTTTTGTTCTTTTTAACGGGGTTTTGTCGCTGTTTACCAAACTTTTTAATTAGTTGTTGTTTTTATTTATTTGCATTTAACAGTAAAATGAGTATTTTAGTAAAACAATGTAAATAAAGTGTTTTAGTGTTTCCAAGAATGAACGTTAAGACAGGGGGTGGAGTAATTTCCGCTTAGGATACTGTCCTTTTGTGGCACCTTAAATCTTCCTTCTCTTTGAGCTTTTATTTCTTATTTTAAGGAAAGATCGAAACCTACCAGGAACTGCTTCTATTATTTTTCTAATGACACTAGGAATATGAACGGAACGGCGCTAAGATGACACAGTTCCTGCAAGTCGGACTCTTGACTACCTCGCACAGTGTCAATGAAATGAGAAGTATTGTAACTGTAATCTGTGAGCAAACGCTGGAACTACTTGCACAGCGCTGCCAAGCATAAATTAGGTAGCAAAAAATTTCCTTTTTTATTTTTAAAAAGTGTGTAGACAAACAATTCTGAGTTCCAGATTCTCCACTCCCGTTACTTGCTAGGCTTAAGAAAAGGCTGAAAACACACCATTTTGCTTCTAATTTGTACCATTTTTGTGTGCAGTTTTGTGAAAGCAATTCGTGTAAGTCTAAAGGTAAGTCTATGTATTCTGTTTAATTTAGCTTAAAGCTTATTAAAGAGATCAAATTACTACAATTAATGAAATTTTGATTTATCCATACAACAAAATTAATTCATGAAAAGAAAGGGCTGTTTTATATAAATTAACTTTATTTTAAATTTTCAGTGTTCTTAGCTAATAATTCAATTCAATATTCTTTTAAGATAAGATAATTCCAATACTGAAAATTTTTAAAAAAGTCTTTTTTTTTGCAAAATGATGTCTACATTTTTTAAGAAAAAAAAAAAAGCACAAATTAAAATGTTAGTTGCTCATCAGTCTTTTCGTGAAGGGCATTGTAACTTCATTGTCATCAAATTTGTTGTCAATTAATGTAAAAGCAGAAATAACTATGTCTGTGCTTTATCACATATAAAATGTTAAGCCTTTTGTTTCATCTCACAGGTAAATTCTATTCACATTTCAATTTTGTTAGTCCCAAATAATACAATAAATAAATGCATCCAATTCTTCTTTAACAACGAATATGGAGTTTCATTGCAATACAACAAACATTATGGCAGAAATGTGCAAATAACCACTTTGGGTGGACCCTCCTCTCCAATTTTTGGGGTTAACGAACTTGTTAATTTTTTGCTAAGAGAACGATATATACAAAGTTCCGTGGTGAAAAAAAAACTCTAGCTGGTTTATTGTTAACAGACAAACACATTTATCAAATGTGCTGCTCACATCATCAAAAGAGCACGCCCACCTAAAGCGAACATTACATTCGCACAGAGAAGAGACTTCTTATTCGACTTAAAGAGGTGATGTAATCATCACTAGACCAGACAAGGGTAACGCTACTGTCATCCTGAGCCGAAAGGAATACGAAGAGAAAATGCAAAACCTCTTGGACCCGAAGACTTACGAGTGTGGGATAAAAGACCCTACTAGAATTACTGAAAACAATATCATCAAAATCTTAAAGAGTGGTGGTGTGGACAAGAAATTGGTGAACGAGATGTCTCCTGATGATTCAAGGATCCCCCGTATCTATGGACTCCCCAAGATCCACAAAGACGGTGTCCCATTGAGGCCTATCGTCTCCATGATTGAAGCTCCCACCTATCGAACAAGTAAGGTTTTAGCAAGACTATTGAAACCCTCTGCTGGGCACACGTTTTCAGCTGTCGAGAACTCAAGCCACCTAGTAGAGATCCTCAGCAGAGTCAAAATAGAGGAAAATGATGTCTTGGTGAGCTTTGATGTTGAGGCTTTATTCACGAATGTACCAGTCACGGACTCACTTGCCATTATCCGTGAAAAGAACCTGCTCCAAGGCAAGATGATGAAGCTAGCAGAGGTATGCCTTACGTCTTGTTTCTTCCAATATGAAGATGTTATATACAAAGAAAAGGATGGAGTGGCGATGGGGAACCCTCAATCACCAGTAATAGCAGACATCTTTATGGAAGATATACGGCGACTCTCAAGCCGAAATTGTGGCTTCGATACCTAGACGACGTACTAGTGGTCTGGCAGCACGGTCCCGAAGAGCTAAAAATGTTCCTAACCTTTTTCAATGCTTCCCACACATCGATCAATTTTAAAAATGTACTAGAAACCACTGTAAGATGTAAAAAGTAAAGAATTTATGTTTATAAGAATCTTTGATGACGGATACTTTTCTACAATCAACATTATAACGCGGTTCCTCCCTCCCTCCATGGGGAGGAAACCCGCTTATGAGATTGACCTTATGACGCAATCCGGAAGTACTGACTAGAAAACTTTACGTTTCAAAACCCATAGATCACGAAAATTACAGTGGGTCAAATTTATATATATATATATTTATTAATTAAAACTTCGAGATTGTTAGTTTTGTTCTTTTTAACGGGGTTTTGTCGCTGTTTACCAAACTTTTTAATTAGTTGTTGTTTTTATTTATTTGCATTTAACAGTAAAATGAGTATTTTAGTAAAACAATGTAAATAAAGTGTTTTAGTGTTTCCAAGAATGAACGTTAAGACAGGTAAGGTTTTAGCAAGACTATTGAAACCCTCTGCTGGGCACACGTTTTCAGCTGTCGAGAACTCAAGCCACCTAGTAGAGATCCTCAGCAGAGTCAAAATAGAGGAAAATGATGTCTTGGTGAGCTTTGATGTTGAGGCTTTATTCACGAATGTACCAGTCACGGACTCACTTGCCATTATCCGTGAAAAGAACCTGCTCCAAGGCAAGATGATGAAGCTAGCAGAGGTATGCCTTACGTCTTGTTTCTTCCAATATGCAGATGTTATATACAAAGAAAAGGATGGAGTGGCGATGGGGAACCCTCAATCACCAGTAATAGCAGACATCTTTATGGAAGAAATACGGCGACTCTCAAGCCGAAATTGTGGCTTCGATACCTAGACGACGTACTAGTGGTCTGGCAGCACGGTCCCGAAGAGCTAAAAATGTTCCTAACCTTTTTCAATGCTTCCCACACATCGATCAATTTTACAATGGAAGAAGAGAAGGATGGAAAGCTTCCCTTTTTGGATCTTCTGATCATCAAGGAACCAGACGGCGGGTTGGGGCAAACAGTCTACAGAAAACCAACAGCTACCGGACGATATCTGCATGCCGAATCCCACCACCATCCAGCGCAGAAGAGAGGAGTTGTCAAAACGCTCACTCACAGGGCTTTGAAATTATGTAGCAACGAAGCCTACCTCGATAAGGAACTCGCCTTTCTGAAAAATTACCTCAAGTCAAACGGATTCGCAACTAGGGAGGTGGAAAAAGCAGTGACCCATATTAAAAAGAAAAAGCAGGAAGAAGTGGTTGAAAAACAAAAAGAAGAAATGGGACACAGAATAACACTACCATACGTACGAGGCATTAGTGAAAAATAGGCAGACTCTTCACAAATCGCGGAGTAAATTGTGTTTTCCGACCTCTAGGCAAAGTAGGCGATTGGCTCGGATCGGCGAAAGATAAACAGTGGTTGGAAGACAAAGGTGTTTACATCCTTCCATGTGACTGTGGAACAGTCTACGTAGGAAAAACAGGTAAAAAGATAGCCACGAGAAAAGGACAACACTCCGCTGACTACCGTCTGAGACGTACAAAAACTTCTGCTGTAGCACACGGAGAAGAATATCCCGGGCAGATGCTTTTTGATCAAGCCAGAGTCCTAGCTAAAGAAGAAAATCTTCAAAGAAGGCTAGTCAGAGAGGCTGTTGAGATATTTAAGGAACCCGAGACTCTGAACCGGGATGAAGGTGTGATCCTACACCCTACCTGGAAGCCCGTACTCAGGACGGTTAAAGCAAGATCGGCCGAGGAAAGACAACCAAGCACACCGCAGGAAGAGGAAGAAAAGCGTCAAACAGTTACATCGGCTCCACGCAGTGTCAAGAGGCGTCGGTACAAGAATGTACATATGTAAAGCGCCATAAGCCAAAATAAGTTTTATATTGAAAAGATCAGGGCCGCCACATCTCAGAGCCGGGCCCGGGACCAGATCACGGGCCCCCACTTCTCAGAGCCAGAATGAAAATTCTAGTACTTTGCTATAGGACTTTGGGCATTTTAAAATTATTTTTCATCTTCAGTTTTGAGCAAAATGAGAATAAAAGAGCCGACAATCGGTCCTGTAAAGGTCACTTTCCCCCGGGTGCCCGGGCCCGGGACAACTGTACCCGGTTGTCCCCCCCCATGTGGCGGCCCTGGAAAAGGTTATTATAAAATAACAAACAAAAAAGTTAAAAAAAAAAAAACATGGACAACGGTCTGATGAAGCAGAATGGTATTTCTGCGAAATATCAACCACAAAAACCGACCGGTGGAGAATGCCGTATTACCATCAATAATTCTCCCCAGCGAAGAATCCTAAAAAATAATAAAAAAATTTTTATATATATATATAATAAATTAATATATAATAAAAATAAATTTATATAAATATATATATATATACATATATATATATATATATATATATATATATATATATATATATATATATATATATATATATATATATTTAACTGGGGTCATTTTCGGTGTCTGCTAGATAGGATCGATAAAGATTTGAAGACATTTTTCAAAAATTCCGTCATGAGTGCAACCTCAATAGCTAATTTCCTTCGGAGAAAAAAAAAAAAATAATAAAATAAAATGAATATATACATTTTCTATGAAGACAAGGTATAGTTGGGATTCGGCTAGGAGAAAAACGTCAGACTTTCAGGAAGAAATCTGTATTTGGCCGTTTCGGCTGCACATTGGCAGCCTTCTTCAGCTAAAAAATACAACTTATAAGTAAAAAAAAATAAATATACAACTTGTAAGTAAAAAACAGGCAGAAATGAGTGAATGAGAAAAACAAACAACAACCCCCCCCCCAAAAAAAAAACCAAAAACAAAAAAACTCTCCATTCTAACATTAAAGCACACAAAATTCAGCTATACTCTTAGGGCGGAGATGACCAAGCAACCCAACCCTTCGGAGGAAGGTATTAAAAAGTCCGTCACGCAAGAGCTGCATAACTAAGCACTTTCCTCAGAATTTGGGTAGTATAGACTGCTTTCCAGAACAATTTGCTTAAAATATCCTACATAAATAAAATAAAAACATGAATAGTTCTCTTTTAAATTTGTAATGAGTAACTGATGAATTATTAATTTGCTTCCAGAGTTATGTTTACACATGGTACCTACTACACTACGTAATAAATACAAAAAACCTCATATTATCGTATTTTGATCTAACGCAGGAACAGGATACAGTCACTCTAGTGGTAGAAAGCGCTCCTTGCGGCGGCTTTGTGAACCTACGTCTGGCGGGCTTTTCTATTGAAATATATTACAAATTAAACCTCCGCTTTCCGTTTGACCGATTCAGCTCATTTTTACAACACTTCTTTCTCATGAGTTACCCACGACGTATACCGCGTTTCGTTACAATACAGGAGAAATTACGACTGGTATGAGTATATTAGGAATTTGGGTCCGGAGTAAACCCCCCCTTCTAATGAACCGATTTAGTTTATTTTTACAACACATATTTACCTGTGGATTACCACTACGAATACCGAGTTTCGTCGAAATATACCAAAAATCACGGCTGGTAGTGGCGAATTGGTATTGTGGGTCCGGAGTAAACCCCCCCCCCCCCCCTTCTAATGAACCGATGTAGTTCATTTTTATATCTCACTTTTCTCTCTATATTACCAAGTTTCGTTGAAATATAACAAATATTACGGCTGACATAGTCAAATTAGTGTTTTGGGTTCGGGGCAAACCCCCCCTTCCGGTGGACCGACTTTGGTGGTTAACGAACTCGTTCAATCGTTTGCTAATTGAATGCTATATACCAAGTTTCGTGACGGAAAAACAAAAACTCTGGCCGCTATCGTGTTAACAGACATATATATATATATATATATATATATATATATATATATATATATATATGCATATATATATATATATATATGCATATATATATATATATATATATGCATATATATATATATATATATATGCATATATATATATATATATATATGCATATATATATATATGCATATATATATATATATATATATATATATATATATATATATATATATATATATATAATTTTAACGGGGGTCATTTGCGGTGTCTACTAGGTAGGATCGATAAAGATTTGAAGAAATTTTTCAAAAATTCCGTCATGAGTCCAACCTCAATAGCTACTTTCCTTCGGAGGAAAGTGCTAAAAGTTCACAATTTCTTCTTAAACATCCTTAGCGCGGGGTAAATCAACCATTTATGATGAAATTGACAAGATAAATTCTACATCCTTATCCTGCACTAAGTATTTCTAAAGAATCATAATCTATTTATGAATGAAAAAGGTTGGAAACATTTAAAGGATTTCGGATCCATACCGTTAGTGGATGGAATTTTACTGAAATATTTGTAGAGAAAGGCCTGAAGACAAAGCTAGCCTAGACTGAGGACTTTCTTCCAGTGGATTTAGAGAATGTAACATCGAACGGACCTTTCCAAGCTAGTAATAGCCACCGTGCTAGCTACGGAAATAGCCCCAGTCCCGTTCACCCTTAATCAAGGAGGTGAACCGGATTTTTGTACGGTTTAAAAGTAGATTTTGCTTTCATACATATGATTTACAATTGAAGGAAAGACTCTGTGAATCCATGGTAAACAGTGTTTTGATGTATGGTGCAAGTATATGGTCCCTCAGGAATCTGGAGATGGTGGAGAGCTTGCCTTTTACAAGAAGATTCTCAACCTGCATCCATCCACACCTCACTATATTCTACGCCTGGAAACAGGGACTACGCATATAGTATACAACATCCTGGAGCAGGGTCTGAACTGGGTTAGAAAAATACTGGACATGCCTGGCCACAGATACCCAAGAATATGTTTCAATGCCCTCAGAAATAATGCAACAAGGTATCCTAATAATACTAAATATAATTGGATTTTACAGCTTCAGGAGATACTTAAATCCTTTCAATTAGAGGAACTAATAGCAGTTTTAGAAAACACATCGGAGAGGAGAAAAAATATAAATATCAGTCTTACCGCTATAAAAGAAAAACTCCACAATAAAGGTTTAGATAGGATGACAAACTCCATGTTTTGCCCAAATTACAAAAGGAATTATAACCCAGAACATACACTTCAATAACATCTACAGATGAAGCTCACTCATTCACAGCAGAATCTTCTAACTCGAATTCGAACAGCCAGCATAAATTTTATCAGACTTTCATACCATAGAACTTCTCACCACTTAACACCACAAGATTCATGCAATATTTGTAACCTCCAGACCAATGAAACCCTTCAACATTTCTATTGCTGTTGCCCAATCTACTCACCCTACAGGAGATATTATCTTCCCAACTTCATGAATAAAACAACAGAAGAGTTTTATCAGATTCTCAATACCACCGATATGTCAACCATCAGGGCTCTACTCCAGTACACTGTCAGAAGTCTTAACCTCAGAACATTTATGCTAGAAGAGTAGTATTTGAACAAACAAATGTTAATATGTATTTATATATAAGTCATAAATTTATTTATATAGACATATATTTATTTATTTATTTATTCTTTAGCGCGGTTTTAAATTAAATTATATATTTATATTTATGTATAAAAATCTACCCAACATAGCCCTTGTCACTCTCCTAAACGCCTATCCTCACTTCTGGAATGAATCTATCGTTATTCCTATCTTAAAAAAAGGGAAAGATAGCAATTTACCATCAAGTTTCAGGCCCATTAGCATGACTAATTGCTGTGGGAAAATCATGGAGAAAATGGTAAATAAAAGGATCATATGGTTCTTAGCAAACAGTAACCTTCTCTCGCCATACCAATGTGGTTTTAGACCAACATTTTAGATGCCTTCCTAAATAGAAGCTCTACATTAGCGGTGTCATGGACCTCGAGAAAGCCTATGACAGAGTATGGAGGAGACTAACACTGGCTCAGCTACTAGAATGGGGTGTACAAGGCCAAGTCATGCGTTACTTGAAGAGCTATCTTTTCCGAAGATCATTCAGAGTGAGAATAGGTACTGCTCTTTCACATGAGTTTTTACAGGAAAATGGAGTGCCTCAAGGAGGTGTACTGAGTACTACTCTCTTCAATATCGCTATAAATTCCGCCACTAGATGTATAACTCAAGGAGTGTCGTATTGCCTGTATGCTGATGACCTCCTTATCTGCACCACATACAAACAAATCAATACAGGTGAACAACAGATACAAAACACATTACAAGAGTTAGATAACTCTTGTAACAGGCTTCAAATTTTCTAGAGAAAAGACAAGGTACATAATTTTCTCTAGGAAAAGAGCCACTCAAACAGCCCACCTAACAATACACCAAACAATTGTTGACAAAACTGACTTACTGACTTTCTTAGGTATGACATTTGACAAAAAATTAACGTGGTTACCCCACCTAAAAGGGCTTCTTAACAAATGCAAAAAATCGTTGAATTTGTTAAGAATCCTTAGTAATACAAAATGGGGCGCTGACACGTGTACCATTCATCTGCCAGTCCAACCACTTTAAGACTTCTCGACACAATACGCAACACAGGACTAAGGCTGGTCACAGGAGCTTTCAGGACCAGTCTTGCAGAAAGCCTTTGCGCCTTGACCGGAGGACCCCCCGCTGCAGTACAGGCGTGCTATTTTAAGCTGTAATTTTTACGTAATGTCAAAAGGACTTGGGACTCCCTGTGTGAAAACTTTTCTTGAAAATACTAATTTTAATAAACATTTAAATTTCAAATTCTAAAAGAAAACCTTTTGTCGTACGAACACTAGAAGATAGAAGGAATTCAAGTCTAAAAGAATCTTCAATACTTCAACACAATTTCACTAACACACCACCTTGGAGATTGAGGAACTTAAGGATCGACTTGACACTAACTAAATACAAAAAGACTGAACCAACATCCAAATTATTTTATAAAAATACAATTAATTCAATAATGAGACAAAACCCGAGAACATTATATACTTTTACCGACGGATCCAAGACGAACTCTGGCACAATTTTGAATGAAACTGCTTACCTAATCAAATTACCAGAAACAACGACCATATTTACAGCGGAACTTTACGGAATACTTCTAGCACTAACTAACGTTCATGATGCACAGACTGACGCTATCACTGTTTGTAAAGACTCCTTAAGTTCCTTAATGTCCATACAGAACATTTACAGCTCACATCAAGTTATCGAGAACATATTTACACACATTAACATTCTACAAAGTAAAAACAAACACATTACGTTGCTATGGGTACGAGGACACGAAGATATCGACATGAGTAGAGTCGACAATTACCTCATCCGATTTAAGCAAAACAATACGAACTAACACACTGTATGAATGGGAGAGAGATTGGTCAAAGAGTACATGCAAATTAAAAGAAATTAAGAACACGAAAAGAACTTGGAAAACAGAACAATTTTCTCGTCAGGACGACGTAATTTTATCCAGGCTTCGGATAGGCCACACTCGACTTACCCACTCATACTTACTTGACAGAAAAGAAAGACCAACGTGTTCTGGTGTGACCTAGGCGAAGGCGAGCTAAAACTACCTCGTCTCTTCTACTGCTGCATTGGGATGATCGCCATGGCCCTAGACTTCTTTTGACCATTTTCAATTTATTTTCGGAAGCCTCCGTCCACATGGAGTGGCCACCCCATCTTTATTCTCTCTACAGAAGGCGCACATAATTCCCTGGGTGTTAGGGTTGTGGGAGTGATTTCCGTTAGATCGTGGGCTGCTTTTGCCGCCATATCGGCAATTTCATTCCCCAATATTCCCTTGTGGCTAGGAACCCAAAAGAAATTAACTGTTTTTCCTGTAACGTTCAGCATTCGGATATATGTTTGGATTTTTAGGCTTACTGGATTTTTTGGGTACATCTGTAGTATGGAGCGGAGCACACTTTCTGAGTCGGAGCACACAATTATGTTTTTCTTCACCTGGGACATGGAGAATTGTAAGGCTGCTGTTATGGCATGTGCTTCTGCAGTAAATATTGTAGTGCGTGGGTCGAGTTTGAACTTGCGGGTTGTCAGAATATCGGTGACAGCACAGGCGGTTGATCCATTAATTCTAGGGCCATCTGTGTATAAAACAAGCTTGTCCTGAAACTTGTCCAGCATTTCGAGGAGTGTTGCGTTCACCTGAGTGGTGTTAATGTAGGCTTCCTTTTTAAAACTAAAAATGCAGTTAGGTTTTTCAAGAGTCCAGGGAGGGGTGTCCAGCGGTGGTAAGGGCAAATTTGTCTTCAGCATATCTTGAACTACAAGAGTCATGCGTAAAGATAATGGTTTAGAAGCTGATGTGTTTCTATTGTAAGCATTGACAAATTGAGGACTGAAAATGTGCTTGTAACAAGGGTGTTGAGGCATTTTATATATCTTGCAGATATATTTAGCAGCTAGTGTGTGACACCTGAATAATAGGGGAGTCGTACCTGTTTCTACTGAAAGACTGATCACAGGGGTTGAACGGAATGCTCCAGTGGCAAGGCGAAGGCCTGTGTGATGCACTGTGTCAAGTGCACTCTGAAGCGCAGGTTTTGCTGAACTATACACTAAGCATGCATAATCCATTTTTGAACGTATTAAGACTTTAGGATCCAACGTTACACCTAGAAATCTTGTGCGCTCAACATATTTTAGTGGAGCTTGCCCTAAAGTGAACACAGGAGGTGCATCGCTGTTTCGTGAGCGAGTAAAGTGCATGCAGCAAGTTTTGTCAAGGGAGAAGGTAAATCCAGACTCTTTGCTCCACTCGTGTATCCTGTTAATGGCTGATTGCAAGTGTTTTTTAATATATGCCAGACTCCTAGATCTACACAGAAAAGCACAGTCGTCTGCATAGAGGAGTCCTTTAACATGGGCGTTTGAAATTTCAGTGATATCGTCTATATTTATGTCAAATAAGGTTGTGCTGAGGTTACTGCCCTGTATAATGCCTGTTAACATTCGGAATTCATCGGATAAAGTGTTCCCTAAGAGGACTTGAAAAGATCTGCTCCCTAGGAACTCTTGAATGAACGCAGGTAGGTTACCTCTGACGCCCCAGTGATACAACCTAGATAGAATTTTGTGCCGCCAGGCTGTATCGAACGCATTCTTGATATCGAAAAATATCACTACAACATGTTGCTTGTTAATGAATGCGTTTTGCAGCTCTGCTTCCAGCATAACCAAGTTATCCACCGTAGAGCGGCCTTCACGGAATGCCGATTGAGTGGAGCTTAGGAGCTTTTCCTTCTCGAGCGTCCACAAGAGTCGCTTATTTACCATACGCTCCATGACTTTGCACATGCAACTGGTGAGCGATATTGGACGATAATTCGTTGCTTGGCTTCTATCTTTTCCTTGTTTCGGGATGGGAACGACGTATGATTTTTTCCAACTTTCCGGAATTCTTCCAGAAGACCAAATTTGGTTGTAGAAACTTAGGAGAGCAGTGAGAGATTGTGGTGGTAATCTTTTAATCATCTCGTACATGATTACGTCAGGACCAGGGGATCTTCCTTTTAAGCTCTTCATTGTAGTTTTCAGTTCCCACATTGTAAAAGGCCGGTTGTATTCTTGGATGGGGGATTGGTCGTTGAAGTTCAGTTCCTTAGTTTCTTCTAAAGCCTTGTGTCTTAGAAACTCTTCGTCGAATGGGAAGTCAGTTAGAGCATATATTCTGCCAAGATGGTTTGCAACTTCCATAGGATCATTAATTGTGGTATTGTTGATTAACAATGTGGTTGGTGGAGTTGTAAAGCCTCCTTTTATTGCCCGAATCTTCCTCCACACGGTGTAGACAGGAGTGGATTCATTTATTTCTTCGACGAATGCTTTCCAGGATCACTTTTTGCTATCTTGTATGATATGTCGGGCTTTTGCTTTTTCCTTTTTGTATGTAAGTAAATTTTCATCAGACATATTTTTCTGGAACCTTCTATAAGCTCTCCGCCTGGATTTAATAGCATTTTTACATTCGTCGGTAAACCATGGGACATGTTTTCTTCTTGGGCTTCTGAGATTTGTTTGAGTTATAGATTCCGAGGCAGCTTGGGTTATTATATGAGTGATTCTTTCACAGTTAGAGTTTGGGTCAAGAAGAGTGTTTTTCTCAATATTTGCACGTTCCTGGTATACATCCCAATTAGCCTTAGAGAGGACCCATTTCCTTCGAGATCCAGGGTTCACATCTTTCGTGAATTTCGTGTTTTTAATTATTATTGGAAAATGGCCACTACTGTGTTGGTCTTTCGTGACATTCCATTGAAACTGGAGGGCGATGCTTGGAGAGCAGGCAGCAACATCTATACACGTCAGTGTCCCACGTGCTGAATCGAGGTGAGTAGGTTCTTCGTTGTTAAGAACGATGAGACCTAGATCTCGGTAGACGGAGAGTATTTGAATTCCCCTGCGGCATGTGTTTGAGGACCCCCATTCATTAGCATGTGCGTTTATATCTCCTAGGATTACCTTAGGTTGCGGTATTTGTGAGCATAGGTTGAAGAAATCTTAACTACTGATGACGTCTTGAGGTGGGAGATATATGTTGCACAGGTATATAGGGGAGGGGGTGTAAATTTTAACTGCGATTGCTTGGAGTTGTGTGTTGATAGTGACGGCTTCTGCAGGTACGGAGTCCGAAACGGAGATAGACACTCCTCCACAGACCTTCTTGGGGGAGACGTGATCCAACCGAAATGTTTTAAAGCCTGGAAGAGTAAAACTGTCAGAAGGCTTAAGACGAGTCTCTTGAAGACAGATGCATTTGGGTTGATACTCGTTTATGAGTAGTTGTAGCTCACTCCTATGAGTTTTAAGACTAGTACAGTTCCATTGTAGTATCACCATAATTAATTAATAAAGGCATATTTAGAATATGATTAATTAAAACAGTATTTTTATATATAGCAACTATAAACAAGTGAAATGACTGAAGCAGGGAGATTGTGCTATTAATAATAAAAATTCTTATTGAGTAAATCAGTATTTCACAAGATGATTGAAAATTATAGAGATAATAACAGTGATAGGAATAGATTGAATAACATGAATGTATTGTAAAGACTGAAATATGTAGATTCATGTGGGGGGAAGGGTCGGCAAAAGGATGAATGGAGAGGGAGCCTGCCGGCTTGGAGCGTGTCACGTGGTCTAGGGTGGTTTCAGTAGCCAGAAATGTATGATCGTATTGTGCGATAGAAAATATCATAAAAGTGTTAAATGAATGTGTATATAAGCGTCATAATTTTTATTACTTCTCGTTTCTTTTTTTTCTCTGTGGTTTTGGAAGTGAGGCTAGTTGAGATTTTTTATTTACCTGATTTTGGATCTTTTGGTTCTTGGATACTGACTTATCTATAGTTATAGTCATTGCAGTCTCATTGGGATTCGAATACCTTTTATCAGTCTTGAGAGGCATTTTGGAGGAAGGGGGGGTGTATGTTCTAGGAGTGGTTGACGGGGTACAAGTAGGGGGAGTGGAGGGAAGCGGAGAAGAGGTTCTAGTATTGTAGGAGAGAGGGAATGTAGAGGTGGGAATAGGTGAAGTAGTGGTGGGGACATGGGAAGTAGCGGTGGGGACATGGGAAGTAGCGGTGGGGACATGGGAAGTAGCAGTGGGGACAGGGGGAGAGGTAGAGGGGGTTCTAGGCGAGGTGGGGGATGTACTAGGAGAGGTGGGGAGAAGGCTAGGTGTGGATGGGGCATGGGAAGTAGAGGTGGGGATAGGGGAAGTAGCAGTGGGGATAGGGGAAGAGGTGGGGGGAAGTACTAGGAGAGGTGGGGAGAAGGCTAGGTGTGGAGGGGGCAGAACGGAGTGAGAGGGGCTCGTGAGGAAGAGATGGAGGGGATGGAGAAAGCAGGGCTACCACTTCCTCTGTACATGTTTGAATTCCAACCGAAGCAATTTGAAATAAATGTTTGTTATCAATATTTTCAAGAATAAAGTCTGTTTGTACTCCTACTTCTACACTTGCTGTCTTTTGTTTATTTGAATTCGATAATATTTCAGAATATTTGGGTGTTTTTAGCAGTAAATTCTGTGGCATATTATTGAAAAATTTATTTTTTGCTATTCCATAGGGAACCTTTTCATTAACTTGAATTTTCTTTATTTCTTTTTCGATTTTATAAGTTGGACACGTTTTGTCAAAACTGTTGTGCGGCCCCTTACAAACAGCACACATGACTGGCTTACTACAATTGTCCTCATGTTTAGGGTTATTACATAAACTACACATATAGGGTTTCTCACAATAAAATTTTACATGACCAAATTGTAAACATCGCGTGCATCTAGTAGGATTAGGATAATAAGGTTTTACAGGGATATTCAGATACCCCACTTTAATATTTTTTGGTACATCGGGAATTTGAAAAGTAAGGAGATAACTATGAGTTTTTATTTCCTCGCGGTTTCTTTTAATTGTGAAGCGGTGCACGTATGATATGTTTTGGGATTTTAACTCATTTTTAATCTCATCTAATTCAACTAAATCTAATTCGTAGCAGCGAATGACTCCTTGACTTTGATTGACTTTTGAATGAGGAATTACTTCAACCTCCATTTGGTCGCATAATTTAGAACAATCTAGAAGTTTTTTCGCTTGTAAACCGTTATTAACTTCAACCACTTATATTCAAAGGTATAACTATATTCAAAGGTATAACTATATTCAAAGGTATAACTATATGTAATATTTTATTTTGGTTTTATTTAATAGCAACATCTTGTTTTTTCTCTTTTATTTCTTTATGTTTTATTGGACAGACTGACTAGTATTTAACGGACCTTTCTTCTGTCGTCCCAATGAGCTCATCGCCACTCTTACGGAGCTCACATGGAATAAATAAATTAAATTATAAATAATTATAAAATGCTGTATTTATATATTGTATATTTATGAGTAGTACGAACTCTATTTGTATGGAATACAGCTAGTATAGTATATTTATGAGTAGTACGAACTCTATTTGTATGGAATACAGCTAGTATTGTATATTTATGAGTAGTACGAACTCTATTTGTATGGAATACAGCTAGTATTGTATATTTATGAGTAGTACGAACTCTATTTGTATGGAATACAGCTAGTATTGTATATTTATGAGTAGTACGAACTCTATTTGTATGGAATACAGCTAGTATTGTATATTTATGAGTAGTACGAACTCTATTTGTATGGAATACAGCTAGTATTGTATATTTATGAGTAGTACGAACTCTATTTGTATGGAATACATTCCCAAAAACAAAGAAATTATTTCATTTGATTTTTGACATGTGATTTACAATTGAAGGGATCGGGGCAAAATAGTGCCAAGCAACATTTTTAACAAAACTTAGCTCTGCTGTCTTGCTATATGTTGGATATTAAGTGGGACTATCAGTTGAAATGGTTAGGGACAACAAGATTAAGTAGCATACAGAGCTTGTAGTAATATTTTAGTAGCATTTGCATCATAGACTGATAGTCCTACATAATATCCAACATATAGCAGCTAATGTTAAGTTTTGTTAAAAATGTTGCTTGGCACTGTTTTGCCCCGACCCACAGTGTCACGAGCAGTATTCAAAAATAAGAAAAATTAAGTTTGAAAAAAAAATTTTTAATGGTCAATATTAAAATTAGAACCTAAGAACATAAAGAAAACATCAACATTAGAATATAAAAAAAAGAGTAAAATCTAAGGATTAATTTGAATTGTTGATACAAATACAATTATTAAAACTGGTTCGGTTAGTAAATATTTACTTTGGCTGTTCCCAACTTATTACTTGAACATTTTCATTCTCCTTTTAACATGTTCAAGTGTCACTCCTAAGTGAATCATTGATCGACTAATCTTGCCCAACAGTCCAAAAATGGGGAAGTTCTAGTGCTTTAATTATTTAAGAAATTATCATCATTTTTTCAACTTTAGAATTGATTTAAGAAAAAACGTAAAATAACGGTTTTTTAATACTTTAACCATAAATAGTACATTGCTTCAGGATTATTTCGATACCTAGTTTACCTGCTTTCGGCTGCTTCTCACAGCGATTTTGTGGTTTTAGATTTTATAACCAAAGCACAACTGTATGAAGTCTTGCGCAGTAATGAACCACACACCACATACGATGCTTTATTTCATAGAATCCTGCATGAATATAATTTATCTGAATGTTAGGATAAAGTTAAGGAGAATATAAGAAAATTGATTAGATAGTTTTGCCTGGATAACACTGTTCTGCACGAAAATCCTCCTTCAAACCAAAACATGCTTTCTTACTGTTTTCAAATGTGCTGAACACGAATTTGAAGTCAGATTCTGTCTATCACGCACAGTTTCTTGAGAAATTCTAGTTTTTTATCCAAAAATGTGAGTTTTTTGTAAATTTGACGAATTTTTTTTGGCATCAAAACATAGTGAAAAAAATTCAAAAGCCCGATGATTTTGAGCGCAATGAAGTATATTTGAACGAAAAAAAAATTGATGGGAATATTACAAGTGGTTGAAGAAATATGGCTAAAAGTGTTTTTTCAGTTTTTGATCTTTAGGCAGGGATTTGGTCTCTACCTGGATCTTTAGGGGAATGACCTTCCTTTCTCTTTTATGGTGGTATCCTTTTCTATGTGGTATGTGCTAAGTTTTTGGGAAACGAAAAATCTAGAGACTACCGAAAAATATTCCAAGAACTGCTTACTTTATATAAAACATTGGGATGCAATATGTACTTAAAATACATTTCCTGCATAGTCACCTAGACTTTTTCGCCCCAAATTTGGGTGCAGTTTCGTACGAACATGGAGAACGATTCCACCAAGACATATCCAGAATAGAAAAAAGATATACTGGCAAATGGAATGAGAAGATGCTGGCGGATTACTGCTGGACACTGCAGCGAGAGACAGAGGAGGAAGAGTACAAAAGAAAAAAAAATACTCATTGACGATGTGTGTATATTTTTTGAGTTGTGTCATATCTAGTATTATACCTGATAGCATGCAGGATTCAATTAATTATATTTTACCGTTGAAAAAGAAAAAAAATCTGTTATAATAATTTTCAAATACAATTTTTCATTTTTTCCAAGTTTCTCCTCTTTTCTCTCAAAATCAGAGGGTGATTTTTCTGAGTTCAGATTCGGACTCAGCACACCTGAAAACATGAGAAACAGGCAAAATTGTTCAAGGGAGGGGAGAAAAGTTTTTTTTTGCAGAACAGTGTAATCAAAAAAATTAGGACCGCTGTTACTGGATTTCAGGGAAATTTGAAACAAAATACGAAGATTGGTTGAGTAAAAACGTTAAACTTCCCGACGAGGTTTTTGAAATATGTAGACGATATAATGATCAACCAGGTCCTGATGAAGACCGCAAGCTCATTTCGCGGAAGTATCATACTCTACAAAGATAAGACTTGCGGATATAGTAACGAAGAAATCTCCAAAAAGAAAATGGGATTATTAATTGATACTCCAGTGCTTTCTTTTCGTTTTATTAACAACGGTACAACCGGCCGCACATTTTTTGGCAATCGAATGTTAAGTACCAAAATTACCAGAATGGAGATATAATTAATAATCAATTTGGGCACCATTTTGAAAATGGTTTCTAGTGGTAAATCAATTAATATGCCGAAATTAACTGAATAAATTGGTGAGACATAATAATTATATCTGAAGCATTATTCATGGTATTATATGCCAATGTCTTTCATTAACTGCTTCTTGTATTCATACAAATATGGATTTAATGAAAAGACTTCTCCTCCCCACAGATCCATATTTCTCAACTTTAAGTAAAATATGTAACAATTAAAATTTAAATAAAAAAAATTAACTAAAGTTAGCTCCAAAATCGAAATAAAAAAATTGAAGCAAAAGTTTTATCATACTTAATTATAAATAAAAATGATAGTATTTGTTTATAATCAAGCAATTCTGAGAAGGAATACTCTTTTTTATTAGTAAAATTTCTGTATATAATTTTTACAAGTTCGTAAATATCATACCTACGTAAGTTTCCATATACATTTTATGAAAGTTTATTCTATAATAAATTATTTTCCTAAGTCAAAACTTCTTTTTTCTTCCATGTTCGAGGTTTTTAATAACAGAAAAAAATATTTATTTATTTTTTATTTTATTTTAATTGTCTGCCTCTACTCATGAAGAGTCATTGGCAGGTCCATGATTGTCTGCCTCTACTCATGAAGAGTCATTGGCAGGTCAATGATTGTCTGCCTCTACTCATGAAGAGTCATTGGCAGGTCCATGATTGTCTGCCTCTACTCATGAAGAGTCATTGGCAGGTCAATGATTGTCTGCCTCTACTCATGAAGAGTCATTGGCAGGTCAATGATTGTCTGCCTCTACTCATGAAGAGTCATTGGCAGGTCAATGATTGTCTGCCTCTACTCATGAAGAGTCATTGGCAGGTCAATGATTGTCTGCCTCTACTCATGAAGAGTCATTGGCAGGTCAATGATTGTCTGCCTCTACTCATGAAGAGTCATTGGCAGGTCAATGATTGTCTGCCTCTACTCATGAAGAGTCATTGGCAGGTCAATGATTGTCTGCCTCTACTCATGAAGAGTAATTGGCAGGTCAATGATTGTCTGCCTCTACTCATGAAGAGTCATTGGCAGGTCAATGATTGTCTGCCTCTACTCATGAAGAGTCATTGGCAGGTCCATGATTGTCTGCCTCTACTCATGAAGAGTCATTGGCAGGTCAATGATTGTCTGCCTCTACTCATGAAGAGTCATTGGCAGGTCAATGATTGTCTGCCTCTACTCATGAAGCGTCATTGGCAGGTCAATGATTGTCTGCCTCTACTCATGAAGAGTCATTGACAGCTCAATGAGTGTTATTTACAATTGTAATTTTATTTCTTTGATGAAGTTGATTACATTTTGAGTGTCTTGAAAATTATCCTTCAGAGCTTCTTTAAGGCTATTCGGGATTCCGTGGGCTTCTCTTTCCTTTCTACATGCAGGACAGTAGAGTATGATGTGTTCCACAGTCAGTATTTCATGGCAGGCATCGCATGTCGGTGGGTGTAAGCCTCGTAGCAAGTATGTATGCGTCAATTTCGTGTGGCCAATGCGTAGTCTGCTGAGTATCACTTGATGTGTTCTATTCTGTCGCTCTGACGTAGTCCATAGCTTTACATCCTCTTTTATCTGCCTGAGATGGTTGTTAACTTTTAGCCAATCCTCATTCCAAAAGTGGAGTATTGTCTTCTTGACAAAATGCTTCAAATCTGGAGCTGAGGCTTCCTCAATGACTGTAACCCCTTCAATCTGTTCTCTAGCTGAATTCGCCTCCTCATCTGCTTTCTGGTTCAACCCAATATTACGGTGAGAAGGGACCCAGATTAGAGCAATAGTTTTATCTTGAATTATGGGATTATTTGAGTGTCTGCGTTCAATAGCTTTTAATGAACTTATTGAGTCGGTAATTATTAAAATTTTTGAATTATCTATAATGTTGGTAAATTTCAATGCCTGCCAAATAGCAAAGGCTTCTCCGGAAAAAATGCTATTGGTTTCATGGAGATTGAATTTTGAACAGAAATGTTCTTGTACAATGGCGCATCCTACCTTGAATCACTTTTAGAGGCATCCGTAAAAATCTGTTCATAATCTTTATATTTCATAAGTTGTTCTTGATATAGTGTTTCATATATAAGGTTAGATGTTGATTCTTTAGGATACCCAGATAGACAAAAGTTGATTTCCAAATTGATATTTTTCCAGGGAGGTTTTGAGACAAAAGAATTTTGAAAAACTGTGGGAAGTCTAAGATTAAAATTGTGAATTAAGCGAAATATTCTGTAGATGAATGAATTCGGTTGCCGTCCAGGATAATCTATGTTACTTGCCGTTAATAATTCTGGGTGGTTGTTATTCGCTTTTAATGAGATGTAGTAAGCCAACGACAGATACACTCTTCTCAAGTAGAGCGGAGGTTCACCACTTTCTGCAAGAATGCTAGCTGTAGGCGATGTGGAGGTCCGGTGAGTCCAGGTGTCATGAACCCACAAACGTGATCACCACGAAATTGAATATGTCATACATAACGAAAGAAAAAAATAATAACCCTTGTCTAGATAAAAATGCGTTTTTTGTTTTCTTACCCCATATACTCGTGACACTGTGCGACCCCTTAAAAAACCCGAAACGTTTACAAACTGCTATTTTCGTAACAGGGAAAAAATATAGTTTTTAGTTTTCTTTTTCAATAGCTCTCATGATTTGATTCTTTTATATTGTGTACTCCTTCCCTCCAGTACAGGACAGTCCTGACTACTCAACACTAAAATTAAAAGAAAGTTAAGTAAATTCTTAGCTTGTCTTTCTTCCTAGAGCGAACGTTGAGACGGCGGACAATGTGTCTTGCCGTCAATCTTGCTTTTCTTTGAGATTTCATTGGAATAGCTGTTTCACGATTCATCTAAACAAAGTAAGAACTGTTTATATTCTATGTCTTTAAAATGACGGGATATGAACGGAACTGCGCTGAGATGATGCAGTTTCTCACTCGCACTTTTTCAGTGCATTAACTATTTTTGAGAAAAGGCGATTCCAAAATTTACTTTAGTTGTATTCTCCTTAAGAAGAATTATGTTGGCGTGTGTAGGTGACAGTATCCCTGTTCTACCTGCTCCTCTTGCTAAGGAACCAAACAAAACAACCGTCACTGCCATAAAGCTCGAGATATTGGGGCATCCACCATTTATAAAATTACACTGGGAAACAAAAAAATATTTTTGAAATGTTTCCTTCACTTCATGAGTCAAATCTTACTAATTTTGGGTTGAAAAAAAAAACGAAAATGACAATGAAAAAATTTTATTAGCTCTAGTTTCTGTGATACACCATGGGTCAAAATATATAACGTTAACAAATTGAGGCAAATCTGTAAATTTTAAACCATAAGTTTATCAACATTATAAATTCATTTGGATTTATTAAATAGAAGTTACATTTTTTTAAGAGTTGAAAATTAATGGCAGAATACTTGGCAGGTTGGTTATTATTACCATCATGTGGATTTCATTTTTCTTTTGGCCTGTCTCTTGTAGGTGAGTTCTAGAGCATCCCTACACACACACCAATAGTAATCTCCAAGCATTGGTTCATTCCAAAGGCCCTGATATCTTTGCCCCATCACAGAAATATCCTGATGGAATCTCTCCCCGTGTTCATCACTCACCGCCCCACAACTAGGAGGGAAGAAGTCTAGATGAGAGTGGAGAAAATGAATTTTGAGAGACATGTTGCATCCAAGTTCATGATATTTTTGTAGAAGTATCCTCACCAACTGAACATAGTTATCTTCTCTTTTGTTCCCCAAAAAACCTTTAATAACTCCCTTGAACACATTCCAAGCTTCCTTTTCTTTCCCCTCCAAAACTCTGTCAAACGCAGGATCCTTCACAAGCTCCCGAATTTGTGGCCCAACAAAAACACTTTCCTTAACTTTTGCATCACTTAAGAAAGCAAATTTTTCCCTCAAATATCTAAAGGCCTCTCCTTCTTTGTTCATGCCTTTGACAAAGTTTTACATCAAACCGAGTTTTATATGTAGTGTTGGAAGAAATATATCTTTCAGGTCGACGAGAGGCAACAACATTTTTTTGACTAGGGCCAAGATTTCTTGCAGGCCAGTCTGTTTGAATGTAATGTGATTTCCTATACCTACTGTCCCACATACATAAAAGTCCGATTCGCACGAACTGCGTCATCTTAGCGCGGTTCCGTTCTTATCTTTAGTGTTTATGAAGGCATAGAATAGAAACAGTTATTACTTTGTTTAGATCAATAGCGAAACACCTATCCAAATGAAATCTCAAACTAACCAGTCTTGAAAGGTCTTGATTTACAATCTTACCTGTATGGGTCAGCTATCCCATAAGTCGGGCAGAAAGGCCTCCGCTCAGAGGCATTTGGAAAGCCTTGGGATCTATCTCTTTGAACGCTACATTTTTAACAATAAATTGATCTTCTTATTTTATTTAATCTGTTTTATTGTCAAATACATTATCCGACTATAAGCAATTTAAAAATAACAAGGAATAAAATAGACAAAAAAAAACATTCGAATATACGAAATCAATTACTTTAAAGTTTTAAGCACTTATTTCTCCGATTGACATCACCTAATTAAAACTTTCTTTAGAACCTTTTTTGTAGAGCATTTAGTAAGCTTTCGAATGGTAACCTTCTGCTTCCCAAGATTGTCAACGGTTTTCGAGATACTAACGAAAGTATACAAAGTTACCAAAACTTTTCTTGTCTGTTAATAAAATATTTTATTCTAACCCTTTCTTTACTCCAAACATAACCAAAATTTCAACATATTAGTGTTGATAAAATTCGAACATGCAGAAAATGTTTCAACTGAATCCCATAATTCTAAGTACCAAAATCAAAGACAAAAAGAACAGTTCGAATAAGCGAAATCAATTACTTTAAAGGTTTAAGGACTTATTTCTCCGATTGACATCGCCTGATAAATAAACTTATTTTTTTTTTATATATCTCGTGAAAATTGTCAAAATCCTCTCGAACATCTCGAATAAAAGTGATATTAAGGCGTCAGGGACACCGACAGTAGCTAACTTTTACACAGAAGCGGAAATTACAGAATCTGGCTCTCATTCTAAAGCAAAGCTCTATAAATCAATACAAAATATGCCTAATAAAGCCTTTCTAGAGGATACAGAAGCATGGGCGTATATGAGGGGGAGGCTGAGGGGGCTGCAGCCCCTCCCGAAATTTTGAATTGATGATAAAAACTTCTCGTAAAACCCTTAAAAATAAATTAAATAAGATCACTTAGTTCATAAAACATATTTTATTTTACGTGTAATAGCGTTTTAGTTGCCTAAAACTATTCCAAGCTCTAAATATTTAGTATTCCATACCCTGGAAATTGTCTCAGCCCCCCCGAAATTGTTTTTATATACGCCCATGTACAGAAGGATTAAGAAGAAGTACACAAGATTGAGTAGAATACCCTGCCTAATATAGCCTATATAGAATAATATGCCGAATAAAACCTATCTAGTAAATACACAAGGACAAATAAAAGTCTTGACGAATAACAAGTCAAGAAAAAAAACTTTATTTAACAAAATAAAACAAAGTTTAGTTGCCCAACTACAATAGAATAATATACCTAATTAAGTCTATGGAGTAGAAACAAATGGACCAAAAACAAGTCTTGTGGAATATTGTTTTTTTTTCTAATTAAATACTTTTTATCAATATTTAGTATATAACCTTTGTTGAAAACTATTGATTGCTAATTGATGAATGGATTTACAACTAAGTAGTCTTTATGAATATTTAGTATATAACCTATGTTTGGATCTGTGTTTTTCGGGTGCTCTCCGCCTAGGCTTTGTATTTGTGTCGGCAGATACCTGGGGTATATTTACAGCTCTTGAGGGTTAACTCTTAGCAGGTAAATTTCCTGCGCCCCCTTGTTTCTACGGGCATTGAACCGCCATATTCGCTCATAGTATCTAACCGTTGTGAAGTTTATTTTTTGGATTTAGGACTTAATATACATATGTAGACTAAATCATAGCAAGAAGTAATCCTCCGTCGTCGGTTCTTAACTATGTAAACTCGCTAATGTTATCCAATCTTAGATACATCGTATTTAAAATCCACAGCAAAAACACGACATTTCATCAGAATCCCCTGCTGAATAAAACTTATATAGAATAATATGCAAAATAAAGCCTATCTAGTGGATAAAAATACAGGAAAAAAGCCGTTCGTGGTGGTAGAAAATCTTAAAAGTATTTCGCTCAGAAATCTCCGAAATATTGTCACTAATTTTACGTATCCTGTTTTATAGCCAAATAGATTTATATTCTATAATCAATAAGAAAAACCTACTAACAATAAAAATCTATGGGTAACAGATGAAAATAGGGAATACCAAGAATAATTCTAAAGAACGAAATCAACACCAGTACTGTAATCTAGATATTCATACGCATCTTCGAATTCTAACAATCAAAATATTGATTCTAATTAAACGTATCCTGTTTTATTGACAAATACATTTGACTACTATAAGCAATTAAAAACACAAGGGAATATGCCAAAGAACTCGGAGTAGGAGCCTCGACAGTTTCAAGACATTTGAAGGAAATCGACAAATCCAAAACTGACATTTCATACGGTACAGCCAGATATATTTTTAACAATGAATTGTTTTTCTTATTTTAATTAATCTGTTTTATTGTAAAATACATTATCCAACTTTAAGCAATTAAAAAATAACAAGGAATAAAAACAAACAAAAAGAACCGTTCGAATAAACGAAATCAATTACTTCAAAGTTTAAGCACTTATTTCTCCGATTGACATAGCCTAATCAAATATTGTTTCAGAATCTTTTTTGTAGAACATTTAGTAAGCTTTTGCATGGTAACCCTCCGTTTACAAATATTCCTAACCGTCTTCGAGATATTAGGGAATGTATACGAAGTCCCCAAAACATTTCATGTCTGTTAATAAAATATTTTATTCTAATCCTTCCTTAGCTCCAAACGTAACCAAAATTTTAATATATTAGTGTTGATAAAATTCAAACATGCAGAAAATGTTTCAACTGAATCCCATAATTTTAAGTATTAAAATCAAAGACAAACAGTTCGAATAAGCGAAATCAATCACTTTAAAGTTTTAAGCACTTATTTCTCCGATTGACATCGCCTAATCAAAATTTTCATTAGAACCTTTTTTGTAGAGCACTTAGTAAGCTTTCTAATGGAATTCTTCTGTTTCCCAAATTCTCAACCTTTTTCGAGATATTAAGGAAAGTATACAAAGTTACCAAAACTTTTTTATGCCTGTTAATAAAATATTTTATTCTAACCCTTCCTTAACTCCAAACGCAACCAAAATTTCAACATATTAGTTTTAATGAAAGTAAAACATGCAGTAAATGTTTCAACTGAATCCCATGATTCTAAGTACCCAAACCAAAAACGGCATTCAAAAATTATTTTTTCAGTTTTCTTGAAAACGGTTAAAGCTATCGCCTTGAAAATGGTTCCATTCGTTTTCCTAGCCCAAGAAGCCTATAAAAAGAGTAATTACAAGCTTATGAACTCAAAAACGTAAGCGTTACGATTTTTTTTGCACGAATTTCGCCCCAAACGCCATCTTCCAGTGGGCGGATTTTGCTGGTTAACGAACTTGACATATATATATATATATATATATATATATATATATATAAATATATACATATATATATAAATATATACATATATATATATATATATAAATATATATATATATATATATATATATATATATATATATATATATATATATACATATATACAAATTTGAACCACCGTTATTTTCGTTCTCTAGGGGTTCTGAAACACGAAATTTTCTTGTCGGCACTTCCGGATTGTTTCATTGTATCAACCTTATAAGCTGGGTTCCTCCCTATGGGGGAGGGAGGAACCGCGCTAAAAATCAGCAGTATTTAGTATACCCCAGTTGCATTCCTAAAAGTATAGCGATGACCTTTAGATCAACACAGATTTTCCACTTGTGTTCAGGATATTTGATTGAGTCATACATAAGTCTCTTTCATGTATATAACCTCAAAATAGCTGCACAACGTTTGGTTTTGTCAGTTAACAGGTGTACCAACATCCAAAAACTAAACTTCTCAACAAAGTGAAAGTAGAGCATGTAAAAAGTGACATGTTACTGTATCTTGAAAACAAGAGCTAATTGGTCATTTTCGAGGTGATTTTTGAACTCAGGGGGTGAAAATACATAATAATTGGGTATTTTTAAGCCCGAATCATATTCATTGTTGGTCGGTGTTATGGGTCTGACATTTGATAATATTAAACTTGTGTAATTTCCACTTCTGTGTAACTATAGCTACTGTCGGCTTCATGAGTCTTGACGACTCAGTATCGCTTTTATCCCAGATTTTCGAGTGGGTGCTCACAATTTTCACGAAATATCACCAAAAAGTAATGTTTATTTCTATTTGAAGCTTTCCAAATGACTCTAGGGATAAGAACGCAAACGCGCTAAGAGGACGGAATTCCTGGGAGTCGAACTTTTTTTTTGTAATAGCATGTGTCAGTAAAATTAATTTGCCAGCAAAACAGAATACACGAAATGAGAAACAATTTTTTGTTTGTAATAGAGCTTTCAAGCGGAATTCGATGATTTTTTACGGAATTTTTTTTTAAATGCATTTAAGAGTAAAATGAATGTTTTAGGAATACATGGTAAATTGTGGAGGGCAGAGGGAGTAATTTCTGCTTAGTTTAACGTTAGTTTCCTATAATGATGCCTAAAATCTTGTTTATTTTTAGCGCGGTTCCTCCCTCCCCCATAGGGAGGAACCCCGCTTATAAGGTTGATACAATGAAACAATCCGGAAGTGCCGACTAGAAAATTTTGCGTTTCAGAACCCCTAGAAACCGAAAATAACGGTGGTTCAAATTTGTATATATATATATATATGTATATATTTATATATATATATATATATATATATATATATATATATATATATATATATATATATATATATATATATATTTGTCTGTTCGCTCTCTAAATAGAAGACGAATGGTCCGATTTTGATGAAATTTGGTACAAAAATCTGTCGTCCAATTTGAAAGGTCAAGTTCGTTAACCAGCAAAATCCGCCCACAGGAAGATGGCGTTTGGGGCGAAATTCGCGCGTTTTTGAGTTCATAAGCTTGTAAGTACTCGTTTTATAGGCTTCTTGGGCTAGAAAAACGAATGAAACCATTTTCAAGGCGATAGCTTTAACCGTTGTCGAGAAAATTGGAAAAATAGTTTTTGAATACCGTTTTTGGTTTGGGTACTTAGAATAACGGGATTCAGTTGAAACATTATGTGCATGTTCTACTTTCATTAAAACTAATATGTTGAAAGTTATGTTACGTTTGGAGTTAAGGAAGGGTTAGAATAAAATATTTTATGAACAGATATGAAAAGTTTTGGAAACTTCGTATACTTTCATTAATATCTCGAACACGGTTGGGAAATCGTGGTAAGTGGATTGAAACTATTTGAAAGCTTACTAAATTCTCTACAAAAATGATTCTAAAACTATTTTTGATTAGGTTATGTCAATCGGAGAAATAAATGCTTAAAACTTCAAATACGTCTGTTTTGTTCTTATGAACGGGTTTTTGTCGTTCTTTTTGTAATTTTTGTCTCTTTCCCTTGGTTTTTTATTGCTTTTTATTTCTTTAATTTCTTATGTTGTATTTGTAAGGAAAATGTATGTGTGTGTAAAACAGGATAGGTAAAATGAGACCAATTTTCTGTTGTCAGAAATAATGAAAAGTTTTGGGAACTTCGTATAATTTCTTAATATCTCGAAAACGGTTGAAAATCTTGGGAAGCGAAAGGTTACCATTCGAAAGCTTACTAAATGGTCTACAAGAAAGGTTCTAAAGAAAGTTTTGAATAAGCGAAGTAATGTCAGCTTTGGATTTGTCGATTTCCTTCAAATGTCTTGAAACTGTCGAGGCTCCTATTCCGAGTTCTTTGGCATATTCCCTAGTGTTTTTAATTGCTTATAGTAGTCAAATGTATTTGTCAATAAAACAGGATACGTATAATTAGAATCAATATTTTGTTTGTTAGAATTCGATGATGCCGTATGAATATCTAGATTACAGTACTGGTGTTGATTTCGTTCTTTAGAATTATTCTTGGTATTCCCTATTTTCATCTGTTACCCATAGTTTTTTATTGTTAGTAGGTTTTTCTTATTGATTATAGAATATAAATCTATTTGGCTATAAAACAGGATACGTAAAATTAGTGACAATATTTCGGAGATTTCTGAGCGAAATACTTTTAAGATTTTCTACCACCACGAACGGCTTTTTTCCTCTATTTTTATCCACTAGATAGGCTTTATTTTGCATATTATTCTATATAAGTTTTATTCAGCAGGGGATTCTGATGAAATGTCGTGTTTTTGCTGTGGATTTTAAATACGATGTATCTAAGATTGGATAACATTAGCGAGTCTACATAGTTAAGAACCGACGATGGAGGATTACTTCTTGCTATGATTTAGTCTACATATGTATATTAAGTCCTAAATCCAAAAAATAAACTTCACAACGGTTAGATACTATGAGCGTATATGGCGGTTCAATGCCCGTAGAACACAATGGGGCCGCAGGAAATTTACCTGCTAAGAGTTAATCCTCAAGAGCTGTAAATATACCCCAGGTATCTGCCGACACAAATACAAAGCCTAGGCGGAGAGCACCCCAAAAACACAGATCCAAAAATAGGTTATATACTAAATATTCATAAAGACTACTTAGTTGTAAACCGATTCATCAATTAGCAATCAATAATTTTCAACAAAGGTTATATACTAAATATTGATAAAAAGTATTTAATTAGAAAAAAATCAATATTCCACAAGACTTGTTTTTGGTCCATATGTGACTACTCCGTAGACTTAATTAGGTATATTATTCTATTGTAGTTGGGCAACTAAACTTTGTTTTATTTTGTTAAATAAAGTTTTTTTTTTGACTTGTTATTCGTCAAGACTTTTATTTGTCCTTGTGTATTTACTAGATACGTTTTATTCGGCATATTATTCTATATAGGCTATATTAGGCAGGGTATTCTACTCAATCTTGTGTACTTCTTCTTGATCCTTCTGTACATGGGCGTATATAAAAACAATTTCGGGGGGGGGGGGGCTGAGACCATTTCCAGGGTATGGAATACTAAATATTTAGAGCTTGGAATAGTTTTAGGCAACTAAAACGCTATTGCACGTAAAATAAAATATGTTTTATGAACTAAGTGATCTTATTTAATTTATTTTTAAGGGTTTTACGAGAAGTTTTTATCATCAATTCAAAATTTCGGGAGGGGCTGCAGCCCCCTCAGCCCCCCCCCCTCATATACACCCATGCTTCTGTATCCTCTAGAAAGGCTTTATTAGGCATATTTTGTATTGATTTATAGAGCTTTGCTTTAGAATGAGAGCCAGATTCTGTAATTTCCGCTTCTGTGTAAAAGTTAGCTACTGTCGGTGTCCCTGACGCCTTAATATCACTTTTATTCGAGATGTTCGAGAGGATTTTGACAATTTTCACGAGATATATAAAAAAAATACGTTTATTTCTTTTCTAAGCTTATCAAATGACACTAGGGACATGAACGGAACCGCGCTAAGATGCTGCAGTTCCTGCGAGTCGGACTTTTTTAGATTTAATTCCACATATTACATTATTCTTGAAAAATCAAAACAAAACCTTAACTTTTTCTGTTGTATGAATTCTGAACCGTTCTAAAATATTTACTTGCAAGGTTATAAGCCAATTTATAAATTTCTTGGGTTAGCTCATGAAACATATGCGTGCATGTAATGGATTACATGACTGGCTGAACTTTTTAAAGTGGAATTTATTCCGGATGCATGCATGCATTTCAAGAGGGGAAAAAATAAGAAAAATACAAATGAATATTTAATTCTAATATATTCAAGTTTGAGTAAATGAATGAAAGTGTTTACTCAGTCTATTAATGAGTTTGTTCCGCTGTTGTGAGTATCCAGAACATCTTGGTGCAATCATACACCCCACATGGGACGTATGCAATGATTTAGATTGTAGAAATTAATTTTAATTGGTAAAATAGGAGGAAGGTCAATGAGACATTTTATATATATATATATATATATATATATATATATATATAAATCACTTTTTGTAAAATTATTTATTCGCTTCCCTATATCTTTAAAGCTTTGTGGTGCCTGTTCCATACAGCAACTAGGTCCACATCTAGACTGGCCATAGATTGAATGAATCAAATATGGCGGATTTGTATCAGCTGATTGATAAGGTTAAAATTAATTATAATATATATATATATATATATATATATATATATATATATATATATTACATGTTGATCAACTTAAAGTCTTGTTTACTGATAATGTTATGTTATTTAATTTTTATACTGTTTTAAAATATTACCAAATAATAACAGAGCACATCGCTTTTGTAGCTTTGCTCTAAATAAACAATATTAACTTACAAAAGAAATATTGTCATAAATAATTAAAACAGCCTTCTTTGTAATTAATTACTCAATTTCTTTTATTACTAGTCGAATAAATTAATAAAAAAAATATTCAGGTAGTTGAATTTCAGATTTATTATGCACAAACGTCTCTAATTCAGATTTGATCGTTGACAGTTTAGAGTGTAAAGGGGAAAATATTTGGTTAATACGACATTTTGATGTTAAAATGAGTTTTCATTGCCAATATAGTGGATGAAGCCTTCGTCAGGGATATAAAAAAAAATGTACCAATAAGAATATGTAAATACAAGAAACTTAATAAATGTACCAATAAGAATATGTAAATACAAGAAACTTAATAAATGTACCAATAAGAATATGTAAATACAAGAAACTTAATAAATGTACCAATAAGAATATGTAAATACAAGAAACTTAATAAATGTACCAATAAGAATATGTAAATGCAAGAAACTTTATAAATGTACCAATAAGAATATGTAAATACAAGAAACTTAATAAATGTACCAATAAGAATATGTAAATACAAGCAACTTAATAAATGTACCAATAAGAATATGTAAATACAAGAAACTTAATAAATGTACCAATAAGAATATTTAAATACAAGAAACTTAATAAATGTACCAATAAGAATATGTAAATACAAGAAACTTAATAAATGTACCAATAAGAATATTTAAATACAAGAAACTTAATAAATGTACCAATAAGAATATGTAAATACAAGAAAATTAATAAATGTACCAATAAGAATATGTAAATACAAGAAACTTAATAAATGTACCAATAAGAATATGTAAATACAAGAAACTTAATAAATGTACCAATAAGAATATGTAAATACAAGAAACTTAATAAATATACCAATAAGAATATTTAAATACAAGAAACTTAATAAATGTACCAATAAGAATATTTAAATACAAGAAACTTAATAAATGTACCAATAAGAATATGTAAATACAAGAAACTTAATAAATGTACCAATAAGAATATGAAAATACAAGAAACTTAATAAATGTACCAATAAGAATATGTAAATACAAGAAACTTAATAAGTGATAACAAACCTGATAATAAAGATGATAAATATTTAGAACGGTTGTGAGGAAATTCCTGAGATTTACATCACAAACGGAGCTCCTGAGAAAAAAAAACAAAACAAACAAAACCAAAATCAGTACAGTAGTTGAAAATAATCGTACGGCAACAACTCTGATCGTAAAGACCGGAAAAAAATTTCATCGAAGAGACAAAAAGAAGCTTTTTTTTTTTTTAAATATCTATTTTCCATTATTATTATTATCATTTTATGCAGTGTGTTTTTTTGTTTTCTAAGCATTTAATGATTTTCATTTATTAATGTTATATAATCACTGTTTTCACGCCATTAGTGTTTATAAATAACAGAACAAGACCCCCTGTAAATGTAATTGTAATTTACAAAATATATTAAATATTCATTCAAAAAGAACCGTTTAAATTAGCGAAATCATCAAATCAATTCAAAGTTTTATGCACTGATTTCTCCATATTGGCCTTCCCATCAAAAATTTGATTCTTTCTCTATATATATTTTACACAAGAAAGGTTCTGAAGCAATTTTCGATTAGGCGATGTCAATCGGGGAAATAAGTGCTTGAAACTTCAAATGTGTTTGTTTTGTTTTTTTGTAGTTGTTCAGCTCACTTTTTAGTTGGTTGTTTTTGGTCTTAAATTGCATTTATTTGTAAAATTAGTATTATAGTAGAAGAAGGCAAGAAAATGAGAAACGTTTTGATATTTTTTAGTGCATTGAACTCTGACATAAGTATTTCTTTTAGATTATGGTGGATGGTGGGGGCTGGGTGACCCTGCCAGGTGAGGGTACTCTGGCCCTTGGTATCATGGGCCATAAAAGCATTTCACGAAAGTTAGAACCAAAATAACTGATTCTATTTCAACCTTTCCAAATGACACTACGGATAAGAACGGAACCGCGCTATGATGACGCAGTTCCTGCGAGTCGGAATTTTTATGAATGTCTGTCAGGATTATAAATCCTGTATTATATGTCTGTAAGTGCGCTTACAATGTTGAATTTAAAGTAATTAAACCTCCAACAGTTAATTTATTAATGAATTAATTGTTAATTAATGGAGCTTATTAAGGTAGCATTTAGTTATAATTCAAGTCAATCATACGCAGACTAATACTGTGAATGGTGTCATATTTAGTCATCTGATGAAGTAGCAGATACATATTTAGTCAGCTGATGAAGTAGCAGATACATATTTAGTCAGCTGATGAAGTAGCAGATACATATTTAGTCAGCTGATGAAGTAGCAGATACATATTTTTTTGTGTAATGATCAAGGACCGAAATAGAAAGAAGAAGAAGAAAAATATTTTATTTTGGACCAAAACAGCTTGTTTTTTTTCACAAATTGAAAGAAAAAGAAAACAAAACAAAAAAAAAAATAATAATAATAACAGGAAACCAAAAGGACCGAAATAAAAATAAAATGTTTCCTAAAAATGAATACTTCATAATTTATATTTTTAAAATTAATGAATAACTGTTATGAAATAATTTTTATTTTTAAGTTTTTAAAATAAAAATTATTAGAAAATTGTTTTAAAAAAATAATAAAATATATCAATTACGATGGAATTTTTATTTTTAATTCCCAATAATAAAAATTAAAGATAACGTGAAACTTATTTATTAAATATATCTTATCCTCGGAATAAATAAATAAATACTAGATTTCGAACCTTTTCTTTATTATAAGTTATTTGTTTATGTGAGTGAATCAAAGTTCCTCTAAATCCAATTGATTTCTATGAGTATATATTGGATATTCTAGAATTTGTTTTTGTGTATTACTTTCTATTCATTATGGCACTAATATTGTTTTTTTTTTATTTAAAATAATGTTTAAAGTTAAAGCAATAAAAAATTGTTATTAAACATTTTTATAAAAAAAAAAAAAAAATTGAAATAACATTATTCAAATAATTCTTATTTTTAAGATTTTGAAATAAAAATTATTAGAAAATTGTTTTAAAAAAATAATAAAATATATCAATTACGATGGAATTTTTAATTTTATTTCCCAATAATAAAAATTAGAGGTTAAGTGAAACTCATTTAAAATAAAAATGAATAGTTATTTTCGGTCCCTGGTAATGATATATAATTAATACAAATATATGACGTACATATCTACTAATGTATAAAGAATGCTCTAATACAGATTAGGTGATGTAAGGTGTACAGCGCCATGAAGGAGATGATAACAAAGCAACTTGAGTCCAGTTTAGGGAGCGAGGTTAGCTGAGTGGTAGAGCACTCGACTAATGAACTGGAGGACCCAGGTTCAAATCCCACTCGTGCACTAAACATTTTTATGTTCTAGTGTCGTCGTTTCAGGGTTGGATTTGGGGTCCCAGATCGTCCCTAGGCTCACCCAGCCTTCAATTTAATTAATTATCAATTGGTACCTGCAAAGGGAAATATCAGGCGGCCGGAGCACTACGGAGTACTGACCACCTAGTGTGCCGTATGGTCAAGAATCAGATACCTCTACAGTATCTGCCCCTCTGGGTCCTTGTGTCCTGTTACGGGACTGATTTTTTTCCTCGCTCTTTCCGTTTGAAACGCCAAGAAAGATATATTAGGGACATTTATTGGGCCTCCATTTGGTTCTGTGGCTAACGCCATGGGTTGAAGTTTTTTCATTTGAGGGTCCGTTGAATTTATCAATCCATCCAGCTAAAAAAACTGCTGAAGTTTCCATAACTATAACAGTGACGTAACAGAAAGCAAAGTCCTGTCGTGGGATGAATTTCCATAAAAATACCATGCAAGATTCCTACACGACATAACTTCCTCTTAGATCTCCATCTGTACGAGGATGAGGAAATAATGGTAGAAATGTTTCATTAAAATACGCCATTAATTACTCATAATTTTGTTTACTTAAGATATCAAAGGATGTTCTATAATAAATTCCTAACAAAGAAATGTATTCTGTACTTTATTTTCAAGAGTAACTAGTATAGATCGGGTTCGAAGCTACATTAGTATGATAGACGAAATAGATTTTTTTTCTTATATGTATAATTATTGCACTTTTTCCATCCTTAGGATTATCTCCTGTTTCGAAGGAATTATCATCAAATTCCCACAAGATGGTCTGTCATTAGCTAAAAAGATGATGTGGTGGTTACTCGTTTGAGGATTGGACACACAAGACTAACCCATGGGTATCATCTTGTTGGTCGACGCGGTGCCCATTGCGAGCAATGCGGCACTATCCTGGATGTAATGCACATCCTGGTGGAGTGCCCGGGGCTTGAGGATGCAAGGCGGAGACACCATTTGCCAAATAATTTGAAAGATCTTCTATGTAGGGAAGAGCCATCTGTGAAAAGGCTACTTGATTATCTGAAAGACATTAAAGTTTTCCACCAAATATAAGAGAAATTCCAGAATAATATAACAGAATATTAACGATTTTTGTACATATATTTGTTAAGTTAAGTATTTTAAAAGCGTGAATGTAATTTATTGAATGAGTGTGTGTGTTTGTGTGTGTGTGTGTTTGTGTGTGTGTGTGTGTGTGTGTGTGTGTGTGTGTGTGTTTGTGTGTGTGTGTGTGTGTGTTTGTGTGTGTGTGTGTGTGTGTGTGTGTGTGTGTGTGTGTGTGTGTGTGTGTGTGTGTGTGTGAGTGTGAGAGTATTTATTGTGAAATTTTGAACTTGTAAATATGTAAATATTACTTGTATAGGTTTAGTTAGTTTTAAGGGTTGATCCATTATATTTTAAAAAGGATGCAACCAATTCTTTGTAAATTTGTACATAATATAGCATAAGTTAAGTTTAGTTTTTAAGGAATGGTTCTAAAATTTCGTCCTGAAGAATGACCGCATCAGTCGATGGACCGATAAAAGAAAATAAAGAAAAGATAATTAAGAAAATACTGGTGCCAATGGCCATAGCAGTCGACGCACCATAATAAAAAGAAAAAAGTCCGACTCGCAGGAACTGCGTCATCTTAGCGCGGTTCCAGTTCTTCTTTTTTTTTTTTTTTTTTTTTTTTTTTTTTTTTTTTTTTTTTTTTTTTTTTTTTTTTTTTTTTACGGCTCATCTAAATCTAGGTCATTAGCGCCGACATCTAGGGTTTAGCGAGGAATTTTACCAGCGAGCCGTGGGATGATAAAATTCCTGCCGGAGGTTGGGAATCGAACCCACCATCTCCCGCTTATGAATCCAAGGCGCTAGCCAGTAGACCACGGGAGACCCCGGTTCTTGTTCATATCCCTATTCTCATTTGAAAAGCATAGAATAGAAACCGATAATATTTTCCTCGGCCTTTGTTCAAAGGGTTTTATGGCTATACCTGGGGTTAGGGTCGGGTCCGCAAGACCCTAGAAACCTCTTCTAGCGATGCTTCATTTCATACGTTTCAATGAATTGGAAAAATGAATGAACTCAAAAACGTAAGCGTTACGATTTTTTTTGCGCGAATTGCGCCCCAAACGCCATCTTCCAGTGGGCGGATTTTGCTGGTTAACGAACTTGACCTTTCAAATTGGACGACAGATTTTTGTACCAAATTTCATCAAAATCGGACCATCAGGGAAGCCAGAAATCCGCGAACAGACAAATATATATATATATATATATATATATATATATATATATATATATAAATAAATATATACATATATATATATATATACAAATTTTAACCACCGTTATTTTCGGTCTCTAGGGGTTCTGAAACGCGAAATTTTCAAGTCGGCACTTCCGGATTGTTTCATTGTATCAACCTTATAAGCGGGGTTCCTCCCTATGGGGGAGGGAGGAACCGCGCTAAAAAATAACAAGGAATAAAAAACAGACAAAAAGAACAGTTCGAATAAGCGAAATCAATTACTTTAAAGCTTTAAGCTCTTATTTCTCCGATTGTCATAGCCTAATCAAAACTTTCATTAGAACCTTTTATGTAGAGCATTTAATAAGCTTTCTAATGGTATTCTTCCGTTTACCAAGATGTTCAACCGTTTTCGAGATATTAATGAAAGTTCCCAAAATTTACATTATTTCTAGCAACAGAAAATTGGTCTCATTTTTCATATCCTGTTTTACACACAAAATTTTCCCAACATAAGAAATTACAAAAATAAAAAGCAATAAAAAACAAAGGGAAAGAGACAAAAATTACAAAAAGAACGACAAAAACCCGTTCTTAAGAACAAAACAGACGTATTTGAAGTTTTAAGCACTTATTTTTCCGATTGACATAACCTAATCAAAAATAGTTTTAGAATATTTTTTGTAGAGAATTTAGAAAGCTTTCAAATAGTTTCTATCCACTTACCACGATTTCCCAACCGTGTTCGAGATATTAATGAAAGTATACGAAGTTCCCAAAACTTTTCTTGTCTGTTCATAAAATATTTTATTCTAACCCTTCCTTAACTCCAAACGTAACAAAACTTTCAACATATTAGTTTTAATGAAAGTAGAACATGCAGAAAATGTTTCAACTGAATCCCATGATTCTAAGTACCCAAACCCAAAACGGTATTCAAAAACTATTATTCCAATTTTCTCGAAAACGGTGAAAGCTATCGCCTTGAAAATGGTTTCATTCGTTTTCCTAGCCCAAGAAGCCTATAAAACGAGTACTTACAAGCTTATGAACTCAAAAACGTAAGCGTTACGATTTTTTTGCGCGCATTTCCCCCCAAACGCCATTTTCCAGTGGGCGGATTCTGCTGGTTAACGAACTTGACCTTTTAAATTGGACGACGGATTTTTGTACCAAGTTTCATCACAATCGGACCATTAGGGAAGCCAGAAATGAGCGAACAGACAAATATATATATATATATAAATAAATATATACATATATATATATATATATATATATATATATATATATATATATATACAAATTTGAACCACCGTTATTTTCGGTCTCTAGGGGTTCTGAAACGCGAAATTTTCTAGTCGGCACTTCCGGATTGTTTCAATGTATTAACCTTATAAGCGCGGTTCCTCCCTATGTGGGAGGGAGGAACCGCGCTAAAATGAATAAAAAACTATGAAAATAAAAACTATGAATGGATTAATTGCGTATATTTAAACAATTTTGTTATAATTTGTATATATATATATATATATATATATATATATATATATACAAATTTGAACTACCATCATTTTCGGTTTCCAGAGGTTCTGAAACGCAAAATTTTCTAGTCGGCACTTCCGGATTGTTTCATTGTATCAACCCTATAAGCGGGGTTCCTCCCTATGAGGGAGGGAGGAACCGCGCTAAAAGAAAAAAAAATAGCTAAAAAGGTTTTTTACCGCAGATTCCAGCTTGTAGAGTAGCAGTACAATTTACTCCGGAAAGAAAGGATTCCTATTATTATGCATAGGTTTTATTTCACTTTAATTTAATGTATTGTAAAATTGGTGCTAGAAATTAAAGTAACTAGAATGAATAATAATTAGAAATTAGTATAGTGATATCAGGAAAACATTGTAATTTCCCGCTTAATAAATAGTGGAAAAAAACGTATTAAAAACGGAAAGAATGTTTTCAAGGGGGAAATAGTCCGGGTTAGAATAGTTAATAAAATGAGTTTTCATTGAATTACTAAATAAAATAGCCTTCATCAGGACAGCGTAAGTACTAAGAAAATGTAATTTTGTTCAATTAACAATAATAACAATAAAAGAATAGGTATCACTCGACATACCTAAATATACTTACTGGGCAGAAAAGAAATACCAACTTGTTGAAAATGCAACATAGGTTTAACTGCCATCATATACTGACTGACTAACCGTAGACAACGCAGCAACTCCTCACTACTTACATCACTTACTGACAGAAGGTAGTTCGTACATTCAAACAATTGGCGGGCGAGGAGCAATATGGACGCTGCTCCATTTTTTAGGATTTTCAGGCCAGGGACATTATCATGGGTTTAAAAGCAATCCCTATCATCAGGTACAATAAGGAAGAAGCTCTGGTCACTTCAATAGTGGAATCACAGCAACTAAACCGATGTGTGACTTTCCATCTCCGTACAACCAACCCCTGCTCTTAAAAACTCAGAAATACAATGCCGTAATGAGCCGGGCACACAAATATGTTGGAGAAAATAAGATGCCGTTCCACAATGCATTAAACGTTGTAGCTTCGTCAGATACAGAAACAGAGCGAGAAGACAAGTTGTAGCTTCGCCAGATACAGAAACAGAGCGAGAAGACAAGTTGTAGCTTCGCCAGATACAGAAACAGAGCGAGAAGACAAGTTGTAGCTTCGCCAGATACAGAAACAGAGCGAGAAGACAAGTTGTAGCTTCGCCAGATACAGAAACAGAGCGAGAAGACAAGTTGTAGCTTCGCCAGATACAGAAACAGAGCGAGAAGACAAGTTGTAGCTTCGCCAGATACAGAAACAGAGCGAGAAGACAAGTTGTAGCTTCGCCAGATACAGAAACAGAGCGAGAAGACAAGTTGTAGCTTCGCCAGATACAGAAACAGAGCGAGAAGACAAGTTGTAGCTTCGTCAGATGCAGAAAAAGAGCGAGAAGACAAGTTGTAGCTTCGCCAGATACAGAAACAGAGCGAGAAGACAAGTTGTAGCTTCGCCAGATACAGAAACAGAGCGAGAAGACAAGTTGTAGCTTCGCCAGATACAGAAACAGAGCGAGAAGACAAGTTGTAGCTTCGTCAGATGCAGAAAAAGAGCGAGAAGACAAGTTGTAGCTTCGCCAGATACAGAAACAGAGCGAGAAGACAAGTTGTAGCTTCGCCAGATACAGAAACAGAGCGAGAAGACAAGTTGTAGCTTCGCCAGATACAGAAACAGAGCGAGAAGACAAGTTGTAGCTTCGTCAGATGCAGAAAAAGAGCGAGAAGACAAGTTGTAGCTTCGCCAGATACAGAAACAGAGCGAGAAGACAAGTTGTAGCTTCGCCAGATACAGAAACAGAGCGAGAAGACAAGTTGTAGCTTCGCCAGATACAGAAACAGAGCGAGAAGACAAGTTGTAGCTTCGCCAGATACAGAAACAGAGCGAGAAGACAAGTTGTAGCTTCGCCAGATACAGAAACAGAGCGAGAAGACAAGTTGTAGCTTCGCCAGATACAGAAACAGAGCGAGAAGACAAGTTGTAGCTTCGCCAGATACAGAAACAGAGCGAGAAGACAAGTTGTAGCTTCGCCAGATACAGAAACAGAGCGAGAAGACAAGTTGTAGCTTCGCCAGATACAGAAACAGAGCGAGAAGACAAGTTGTAGCTTCGCCAGATACAGAAACAGAGCGAGAAGACAAGTTGTAGCTTCGCCAGATACAGAAACAGAGCGAGAAGACAAGTTGTAGCTTCGCCAGATACAGAAACAGAGCGAGAAGACAAGTTGTAGCTTCGCCAGATACAGAAACAGAGCGAGAAGACAAGTTGTAGCTTCGCCAGATACAGAAACAGAGCGAGAAGACAAGTTGTAGCTTCGCCAGATACAGAAACAGAGCGAGAAGACAAGTTGTAGCTTCGTCAGATATAGAAAAAGAGCGAGAAGACAACTGCATTTGAATTTAATTGAATGGTTTTTTTTTTTTTTGTATTTTACATTCTTTTTTGTATAGTCATATTATGACTCATATTATGAGCTTCCTACATTAAAAATGTGAATAAAAGCAAATTTTGTTCATTTTAGCTGAAAAATCCATACATTTTGGGTTGTTGGCAGCCCCAAACCATTAAACCTGACACTACCACTCTAAAAAAAGTCTGTCACGCAGGAGCTACGTAACTAAGCACTTTCCCCAGAATTTGGGTAGTGTAGACTGAAGTACTGAATAATTTTTCGGATTTTTGAAAAGTTTTTGGATCTTCGTACATTTTTCGTAAATTTCTCAAAAACGGTTGGGAAATCGTGGTAAGTGGAAGGTGACCATTCGAATGCTTGCTAAATTCTCTACAAAAAAGGTTATGTAGCAACATTCGATGGGGCAATGTCAACCTGAGATATAAGTGCTTAAATCTTAAAAAGTGTTTGTTTTGTTCTTTTGAACCTTTGTTTTGTTCTTTTTGAAAAGGCAAGAAACTGTGAAAGGTATTGCTAATAAGTTTGGAGTGGCCGCGGCTAATCATGATGGCGCATACATAGATTTGTTTTGAATTCTCCTATCTATATAACCTTCCTCATGCTGTTACAACTGAAGTTATCATTATTTCTTATTTTATAGCAAAGATTTAACCCACGAGAGAATGGAATTTTATTCCGCCATGAAGCACATATTTACAGTTGATTTTATCAGAAATATGAATTTGTTTGTAAAAAAAAAGCAAGATACTTAAAATGACTACGAATTTTTAGTTGTTTGGAATAGAGCCTTCTGAGCAGTAGTCGAAGAGTGAGCACGTTTTCAGTACATAATTGTATTGACTTATTCAGCCTTCCTCAAGAATGAGGATTAAGAATTATCCGCTTCTGTGTAAGTTGGCTACTGTCAGTTTCCTGTGCTTTGTAATGCCTAATCTATTCCATTTCTTCGAGATGTACGGAACCGAGCTAAGATGACGAAGTTCCTGCGAGTCGGACTTTTTTTAATTCTACTTGTAAATATTAATGTACACAGTTAATGTTTAATACAAAATTAATATTCTTGAAAATTAATTATTTACACAGAAGACAACATTATTTGTTGAGGATGGTTTGAAAGGACATAAATACTGTTTTAAGGGAGCACTGAAAGTGTAAAGATGTTTCTAGGATGTGTTTTTCCTTTCATTTCCCACTCTAGTTAAGTATACGTTGTGCGAATGTAAACCTGTAATATGATTGGTCGAAAGTAAACCCCACCCCTTGAGAAGGGATTAGGTAATGCCCAACCTTAGCTACCAGGAGTAGAAGAAAGCGAGATTCAGTCTGGAGTCGGTAGTGTGCCAAGGAGATACAAGCCTTTCACTCTCTCTACTTCTCCATCGTGTATTCCTTCTACCTCCTTCCTCTAACACTCAATCTACCACCATCATGAAGGTAATGTTCAAAAGTTCGTTTTATACTACATTATTTCTAAGTAATTTATTTTCGTATTTTTATTTAATATTTCTCCCATTTTCAGTTAGCATAAACAAAAGTTAATATAATTTATTTATACTCGTAATTTTTCAATAATGTATTTTTCCGTTATTTAATATTTTTCGGTTATTTAGTAGTTTTTATCAAGTAGCATTTTTCTGCATTGAAATATTAGCACAAGAAAAACTTTTTTTGTTGTTATTTAGTGATTTCGGTCATTCAGTATTTTTTTGCGATAAAGAAAGTTTCTGCTGCTAAGTACAGTGGTCTGCGATCAACAAACCGTATGAATTTTTTTGGGGTTTCACATGAATTGTGGCATCTAAAAAAAAAATCTATTAAGTTTTTTCAGTATTTTTTTTCCAATAACTGAAAGAGTTGCTGATAGGTTGTCAATTTTATGAATTGCATATATTTTTTCACATTCATATTTAGTCATATTACCTCTCGTCATCTACATTACTACGTCGATAATAATTTGGAAGGAACTAATTTGGTAAGTTGAACATCTCAGGATTTGAAGGCAGATCTTTAATAGAGAAAACACGCTATTTTACGAGATCCCAAGAAACTCACATCTTCATAAGTCTGAAACTATCAATGTTAGTGACTCCTTTACACTATCTATGAATCATAGGGAATGATCATAGAGCGATAAACTATTTTATCCATTTTTCGCCTTACCAACTTATTCCCTTTGGCCATCGGTATGCATTAGCAATCATTATTAGACACTCTCCTTCCTGCTTCATGATACTAAACCTTAGAAGCTTATCTTGTATCCTTTCACCATCAAAATATTTCATTCTCCTCTCACTTATTTAAATAATGTTTATTTTTTTTTATCGTTTAATTATTGGCACAGGAGCAGCTGCAATTGTGAAGGAAACTGCTTACCTAATCAAATTACCAGAAACAACGACCATATTTACAGCGGAACTTTACGGAATACTTCTAGCACTAACTAACGTTCATGATGCTCAGACTGACGCTATCACTGTTTGTACAGACTCCTTAAGTTCCTTAATGTCCATACAGAACATTTACAGCACACATCCAGTTATCAAGAACATATTTACACACATTAACATTCTACAAAACTAAAAACAAACACATTACGTTACTATGGGTACCAGGTCACAAAGACATCGACATGAGTACAGCTGTAGACATTCAGGCAAAACTAGCAACGAACCGACCTATACCAGACATAAATACAATTACTTCATCCGATTTAAGCAAAAAAATACGAACTAACACACTGTATGAATGGGAGAGAGATTGGTCAAAGAGTACATGCACATTAAAAGAAATTAAGAACACGACAAGAACTTGGAAAACAGAACAATTTTCTCGACAGGACGACGTAATTTTATCCAGGCTTCGGATAGGCCACACTCGACTTACCCACACATACTTACTTGACAGAAAAGAAAGACCAACGTGCAGACAGTGTAACAGAACTCTAACTGTTAAACATATACTGACAGACTGTAGACAACGCAGCGACTTGACAATTCCTTACAACTTACACGACTTACTTACTGAAGGTAGCCCGTAAATCCATATACTCCTTACACACTTAAAAGCAGCACAGTTATATTCAAAGGTATAACTATATGTAATATTTTATTTTGGTTTTATTTAATAGCAACATCTTGTTCTTTCTCTTTTATTTCTTTATGTTTTATTTGGTTTTATTGGACAAACTGACTAATATTTAACGGACCTTTCTTCTGTCGTCCCAATGAGCTCGTCGCCACTCTTACGGAGCTCACATGGAATATTTAACGGACCTTTCTTCTGTCGTCCCAATGAGCTCATCGCCACTCTTACGGAGCTCACATGGAATATTTAACGGACCTTTCTTCTGTCGTCCCAATGAGCTCGTCGCCACTCTTACGGAGCTCACATGGAATATTTAACGGACCTTTCTTCTGTCGTCCCCATGAGCTCATCGCCACTCTTACGGAGCTCACATGGAATATTTAACGGACCTTTCTTCTGTCGTCCCAATGAGCTCGTCGCCACTCTTACGGAGCTCACATGGAATATTTAACGGACCTTTCTTCTGTCGTCCCAATGAGCTTGTCGCCACTCTTACGGAGCTCACATGGAATATTTAACGGACCTTTCTTCTGTCGTCCCAATGAGCTCGTCGCCACTCTTACGGAGCTCACATGGAATAAATAAATAAATAATTATTGGAGCACCGAAAATAGGCGGTAGTCCCTTTCATTTCTCTAGATATGTCATTACCCTGTTATATAAAACAAACAAAAAAAAAAAAAACAGTAGGTGGAAAAAAACTATTTAGATGTTTCTGGAAAAATGTTTTTTTCCACAACATGACGGACAAGAGCGGATATTTAGAAAACTAATGATACCTCGAAAACTTTATTTGAGTTGAACTTGTAGCATATTTAAGCAGCTTTCATTTGCTATAGAATGGTCATGTCGCTTGGACGCAGGGTTACCGAGATATAAGTGAAAACCCTAAAAACAGGACCTTCTAACCCCCCCCCCCCAGCATAAAGGCTACGACCCGGGACTTTTGATATGTTCATCTCCTAACTAGTCAAGTTTTGTCAAAAGTTTTCTTCCAAGTATTTCCATCTACAGCTGTTTTTGAGCAATAATTGCCTGGATTTATATTAGCACTTTCCTCCGAAGGAAAGTAGCTATTGAGGTTGCACTCATGACGGAATTTTTGAAACATTTCTTCATATCTTTATCGGTCCTACCTAGTAGACACAGAAAATGACCCCCGTTAAACTTAATGTCTCTCTCTCTCTCTCTCTCTCTCTCTCTCTCCCTCCCTCTCTCTCTCTCTCTCTCTATATATATATATATATATATATATATATATATATAATCCCATGTATATATATATATATATATATATATATATATATATACATGGGATAGCAGCATAAGTTCATTTAGAAGACGATTGAACGAGTTCGTTAATAACCAAAATCATTCCACCGGGGGGTTGGGTTTATCCCGGACCCAAAGTAGTTATTTGTCTATCACTAGTGACCGTAATTTTTGTTACATTTACAACGAAACTCGTTATTCGTTGTGGTCATGTACAGAAAAAAATGTGCTGTAAAAATAAAATCGGTTCATTAGGAGTGGGGTTTACCCCGGATCCAATTTGCTCATACTGGTCGTAATTTCTGCAGTATTGTAATGAAACGTGGTATATGTCGTGGGTTTCAGAATGTCGTGTAATGAGAAAAAGTGTTGAAAAAATGAACTAAATCGGTATATCGGAAGGGGAGTTCACTTTGTACTATGTTTGAATAGAATTCATCCGCTGAAACGTTGGTTGGCAAAGCTGCCACTAGGAGCGCCTCTGTTTTGTTAATATTTCATTAATTTACGTTATTTTAAGCAAATTATTCAGGAATCCACTCGACACTACCCAATTCTGAGGAAAGTGCTTAGTTATGCAGCTCCTGCGTGACGGACTTTTTTCCTCATAGGACATTCTATCTAGAATTTAGTTCTAGAGGTTTCTACATATTTCTTTGGTTATCTTTCATTCTTGAAAGCGTACACCCATGTTGCCTAGACCAATCAAGCTATAAATCGAGATATTTAAACCTTTTTCAGAGGATCGTTTATTATTTGCCGACATTTCTGGAAAATTCTTTGGAAAACAGCTGGAAAATTTATTTGGACGAGAAAGGAGTTTTGATCTGATCAGAACGGGCTACAATCACGAAGAGTATTTCTAGCTCGTTAGAAACTTCACGTGTAATCGTAAATCCATTCTGGAACTTTCTATATTTTTGCTAATTATCTATAATATATGTTAATAATATCCAAGACAGTACATCTCTCGCTTTTACTCGGACTTTTACAGGGTAAATTAAGCACAAGAAATACATCTTTCCGCCTTCATAAGCAATCAGTAGAATGGAACATTTCTCATATTTAATACTTTTGCTGCCTTAGTAATTTTCAGGATTTCAATGTTGAGTCATTTGGCATATATACGAAATATTTGGCGTACATATAGGCAAGTTAGCGTATATTTGGCACTCCACCTGGTACAAAATTTAAATAAATTTCTCCTACACAAACTTGGACGTGGAATGAAGATTGATTCAATCATGAATCAGGGCATTGGAGATTCCGCCGAGAATATATCAGTTACTGTCCGATCACCGAACTTAAGTAATATCCGGACTAGTTCATACTTGGAATCATGACTGTCTGAAAACCCACCTTATAGATAGCTCAACAGTTATAGGCAACTACCAGATACCATTTACAACAGTTAACAATAACAATGATGCAAGTGTCAAGAAAGGATCCACTTTGTTACAATTTTCAGGTAATGAGTGTGATGTGACATCTCCTGAAATTGATTCTGTCTTACAAGATAAGCCTAAATTAAAAATTGATGAAGTTAAAGGCAATAGCATTAAATCAGAATATAGGAAAGTAAATACTAGGAAAAAACACAGTAGGACTACTAAATTGAAATAATTTTCATATTAACAGTAAATATCTGTAAATCTATAATCCTTTTCTCTATCGAGGTAAATTTTAATAATCAAAAGATATTACTAAAAAAGTCCGTCTCGCAGGAGCTGCATAACCAAGCGCTTTCCTCAGAATTTGGGTAGTGTAGACTGCTTTCCAGAACAATTTGCTTAAAATATCCTAAATCAATCAGTCCCGTAACAGGCCACGAGGGCCCTGAGGGGCAGATACTATAGAGGTATCTGATTCATGACCATACGGCACACTAGGGAGATAGTGTGGTCAGTACTATGCTCCGGCCGCCTGATTTTCCCCTTGGCTGCTTCGACTGCTAGAGTCATTAGCACCCAAGGTACCCATTATTAATTTAATTAAAGGGTGGGTTGACCTAGGGACGGTCAGGGAGACCGAATTCAGCCCACGAACGAAGACACTAGAAGAAAAAATCTTTAGTGCTTGCTCGGGATTTGAACTCAGGACCTCCAACTTATTAGTCCAGTGCTCTACCACTGAGCTAACCTCGCCCCCTTTAAAATATCCTTTAAACGTCCTCCCCCTCGCCCCCTTTAAAATATCCTACATAAATAAAATAAAAACATGAATAGTTCTCTTTTAAATTTGTAATGAGTAACTGATCAATTATTAATTTGCTTCCAGAGTTATGTTTACCTATTATACTACGTAATAAATACAAAAAACCTCATATTATCGTATTTTGATCTAACGCAGGGACAGGATACAGTCACTTTAGTGGTAGAAAGCGCTCCTTGCGGCGGCTTTGTGAACCTACGTCTGGCGGGCTTTTCTATTGAAATATATTACAAAGTAAACCCCCCCCTTTCCGATTGACCGATTCAGCTCATTTTTACAACACTTCTTTCTCATGAGTTACCCACGACGTATACCGCGTTTCGTTACAATACAGCAGAAATTACGACCGGTATGAGTATATTAGGAATTTGGGTCCGGAGTAAACCCCCCTTTCTAATGAACCGATTTAGTTTATTTTTAGAACACATATTTACCTGTAGATTACCACTACGAATACCGAGTTTCGTCGAAATATACCAAAAATCACGGCTGGTAGTGGCGAATTGGTATTGTGGGTCCGGAGTAAACCCCCCTCCTAATGAACCGATTTAGTTTATTTTTACAACGCATATTTACCTGTGAATTACCACTACGAATACCGAGTTTCGTCGAAATATACCAAAAATCACGGCTGGTAGTGGCGAATTGGTATTGTGGGTCTGGAGTAAACCCCCCCCTTCTAATGAACCGATTTAGTTCATTTTTATACCTCACTTTTCTCTCTATGTTACCACTACGAATAACAAGTTTCGTTGAAATATAACAAATATTACGGCTGACATAGTCAAATTAGTGTTTTGGGTTCGGGGTAAATCCCCCCTTCCGGTGGACCGACTTTGGTGGTTAACGAACTCGTTCAATCATTTGCTATTTGAATGCTATATACCAAGTTTCGTGACGGAAAAACAAAAGCTCTGGCCGCTATCGTGTGAACAGACATATATATATATATATATATATATATATATATATATATATATATATATATATATATGTCCATAATATATGTACGTTAAAATTTAAAACCCTCATTGGCAGAACTCGGTGCTTGAAGGGAATAATTTAGACTTGGGATACTGTGTACTGTTGAGGCGCATAACGTGTTGCATCATTTCCAGATTTCATTTCACATATGTTTTTATGTGTTTACATTCTTCACGTAAGATTTAGACACTTCGTTAAACGTTTTGGTACTTACGTATCAGCTTCAACGCAGGTAACCCCTTAACGGGCAAGGGCCGCTTGAGCGGCCACTGCTTGCCGAAGTTAAAAAATGACGCGAGTGAGGCGGAATTGGTTCCAATGCTTCCTGCTAGATGCCGGGGTATGCCAAAAAAATAGAATTTGGAGGTCTTGGGCCCGAGGAGCCGATATATGACGAAGTTGACCGCTAAAGCGGTCCTTGCCCATTCCCGCACTCGTCTTCTGTCGGTGTTGGACGTGCATTATTGGCTCTCTGGATCACTCATCTTATCCAGAAATCGTTTCAAAGTATGTAATAATTCTTTTATACATTCTAGATTAGGAATTAATTGATTTTAATTGAAATGAGTATTTCGCTTACACGTTATTCATTGATTTGTCTCATAAGTACCTTACTCTCGTGAGACTGGAAGGAGAAAATACGTTTTTGGGCATTCCTAATGAAATGTTCTTCTCAATTCTGTCTGAAATGATATTGTGGGCTAGCGTTATACTATATTTTTTTTTTTAAAGCCTGCCAATCTTAGGGTAACGCCATCGAATAAACCATTTTCATTTTCGGGATCTTTGCGACTTGGAAACGGCCTTACGACGTATCGCGGGCATTGGGGATATCGGGGATTTCCGATGCCTGGAATGGGCAAGGGCCGCTCCAGCGGCTGACCCCGTATTTATGGATATAATTTTTTTTTTAACATCCTGGGTAGATATTTAGTAAATGGATGCCCCCAAGACTCCCAAATCTAAATTAAAAAAATTCCAACATAGCTAGCGAAATGCGCCCGTTAAACGGTTAAAGAACCGGCTCTCAGAGATCTGGATTATCACCGGCTAAGAGATCTGGATGATCAGCCCAGGCGTCAATTGAATGTTTACCAATATGGCGACGGGATTACAAAGATTTGGGTTGACTAGAGTTTCAATATAATCTTGAGGAAACACGTAGTAGCACTTATCTTAATGGCATAATTGCTATGCATTTCCGCTCGCTAAAGGTTATATCGAAACTCTAGTCAATTCAACTCGTTTATAATATAGATCAAGGATGGTTTTTCGGTGGAAAATGAGCCGATATGCAATTTAAATTTTTTTTTCAGATCTATGTAAAACACAAAGGCATTTTGAAGAAACGCTTAGCACTTATGTTAATGGCATAATTGCTATGCGTTTCCACTCGCAACGCTCGCTCATCGTTATATCGGTACTCTAGTCGATCCATATCATTGATGATGTAGATCAGTAGTTTTTCAGTGGAAAATGGGCCGATATGCAATTTAGCATTTTTTAGCATAAATATACTTTAGCGGTGACTAAACTGGAAAAAAACGTTAGAAAAAAGTGTCCGCTGGCGTTCGCGCATGCGCAGTAGAGTTTACGCATACGCAGTGACCATGTACGAAAAAGAGGACTGTATGTTTCACAACAAAGTGCCCGCTAGCGTTCGCACATGTGCAGTGGCGTTCGCGCATGCGCAGTGGTGTTCGCGCAAGTGCAATGGCCATGGCCGAAAAATAAGACTGTATGTGTCACAAAAAAAGTGTCCGCTGGCATTCTCGCATGCGCAGTGCCGTTCGCGCATGCGCAGTGGTGTTCGCGCAAGTGCAATGGCCATGGTCGAAAAATAAGACTGTATGTGTCACAAAAAAAGTGTCCGCTGGCATTCTCGCATGCGCAGTGCCGTTCTCGCATGCGCAGTGGCATTCGCACATGGCCAGTGGCGTTTTTCACTTGTAAGTAAATCACAAAGACGCATTTACCTAGCAGAAACGAGCACAAAGTACACAAACAGCACTAAGAACGCAAACAACAAACAATGATAAGAATCGTAAAAAAAAGAAAACAAATCTACAAGTGAAATATACAAGACGGTTACTACAAACTACGGCAATAGAATTGCACATAGGAATAGGCCAATAGAAATACTAATGAGTTATGCGCCTGCGCTGATGATCCAGATCTCTGAACGAGACCCACATCTCCAATCTGCGTTGAAGCTAATACCTAGTTGCCGCTGTTTCTGTTCTACTATCTTGGGCGTATATAGAAAATAATTTCGGGAGGGGCTGGGAAAATTTCGGGGGGGGGGGCTGAGACTATTTCCGGTGTATGGAATACTAACAATTTAGAACTTGGAACAGTTTCAAACAACTAAAACGCTATTACACCCAAAATAAAATATCTTTTATGAACATAGTGATGTTATTTAGTTTATTTTTAAGGGTTTATGACACATTTTTATCGATCAACTCAAAATTTCGGGGGGGGGGAGTGGACTGCAGCCCCCTCAGCCCCCCCCCCTTATATACGCCCATGTCTACTAGGAAATAGAACGAAAACACGCTATGATGACTCATTTACTCCTATCCTAACTATGTGGTCACACCCTTGTTACAAGGCGTAAGAGGAAATGAGCATGCGCACAAAAGATCCACGAGGAACTAATTAGAGTTTTGTCTATGAGCTGGTAGCCTGCCTGCTTGGAATAGAACGGCTACTGTCCACCTACCCTTCTAGAATAGATAAATACTTTACCTAACACTCTCTATTAGATAATAGTATATTAGTATTCTACAACTTATCGACTTCCTCTTCCGGCTTCCATGTTCGGGTCTTCCCCATTCTTACCTCGGTGTAACATACTCATGATTCCTTGGAAAACCTCAGGCTTCTATGGACGAAGGTTATAACAGATTATTTCTGGGCTTATTACCTGCAAGGTTATATGCATTTCAGCTCTAGTGAATGCATTTTTGACAAAATTTTGAAAATAAGTCTTGTTTAAATATATATATTTATATATATATATATATATATATATATATATATATATATATATATATATATTTATTTATATATATCATTTGGAGTTTCCGAATATTTTGAAAATAACTGATTAGTAATTTGGGTCCCCATGAACCCCCCTCCTAATGAACCGATTTAGTTTATTTTTACAACACATTTTTCTATTAATATGACCACTCCGAATACAGAGTTCCGTGTCAATACAACACATGTTAAGTGAAGGTTACCACAATATATTAGTGAAAACCGCATCTAAATCGGCTAAGCCGTTTCCGAGATTAGCGTACACAAGCGCATAGACAAAAATTCTTACAATCATTGTTTTGGGTACTATTGTGTTCATAAAGGCACCCAATAATATTTTTTCTCATATATCTTCCATGTAAAGACAGAGATCCGGTACATTTTTATTATTATGTATATATATATATATATATATATATATATATATATATATATGTATATATATATATATATATATATATATATATATATATATATATATGTATGTATGTATAAAGCAAACAACGTCTCGAGAAATTTTTATATGAAACTATGAAATCTCAGATGTAAATACTGTTGAACGAATCCATCAAGAACGATGAAAGTAAACGAGCCAAGGAGGAACACACACCGAGGTCACCAGTTTCACTTTCTTCCATACTACGCCACGAGATACTTCCTGAAAACAAGCTTTCACGCTTTAAGTCTTCTTACAGGTCTAGTTAGTCGTATTACAAGTTAGAAAATAAAATTCCCTCAAGATTACTGAATGAGTTTACATGAAGCGCAGTAAACGTAGTATTTTACTTTATTTTTACGACGCATTCACATCTAGGCCATTAGGGCGTTTCAGTGGGTCCCGAAATTATAAAACTGTACCACTGCAGGCGTGAGTCGAACCCGTATCCCTGCATGAGAATCTAAAGTGTCCAAAGAAAAAGTAGTTCTAACTGATTATTTTGTATTATAAATTGTATTATAAATTTTGTTTGTTGTTTTATATATATAAACATACAAAATCATTAATCATTTTAATGAGTATCCAGCCATTGACAAGAAGTTATAGATTGCATTTAAAAACGTTAATTCTTATTTTATTCTTACTAACTGAATACCCGTGCTTCGTCACGGTAGATAATAGTTATTTTGTTGCGTTTAATAATCTATATTCAATATTAACACTACTATTTAATTTTGTGCAGTTTATTATAGCACGGTTCCCGTCATACTATAACTTATTCATTAATTGATAAGTAATTAATGTATAATGTTTGTTGACACTGGGGCACTCCGGACGAGTGTCAAGAAACAGATAACCTAAAGATAACCCATTATATGTAGATTACCAGTAACAGAAGTTTAACCAGTACAGGTTAAAATTCGTGGTCAATAATAAATGGTCTTTAACATTTAATGTACGTTTTCCAAGATGTCCTTAGAAAACACCCATTACGGTTGCGAGCATTATCTAGAATAGTTCTGACTGGGGATGCTGAGGAACTGGGGATATTATTACCTCGGATAGACCATCACCAGGTATAGCATAAACTCTATGAGGGACAAAATCACAGTTTATTTCTAGTATTTCAAGGTCTGTCATCATAGTTGAAATTAACCTCAATTAAAAATAATACTTCGAAATAGATACAGTATGGTAACAGCTGTTCTGTTATCGTCCTAGCAACGCATTCTTGCAGCCTGTTGTGTTGTGAGTCAGACTTGTGTTACACAATGATGAGAATAAAGTTCTTTGATCTCTTTGTCTGATGCATTTTATGTATTTATGATGTTGTCCAGACTATACGAATTTATAGCATTGCTTGTCCAGACGACAATAGCTTCCTAGGCTCAAGCCTGCACGAGCGAGCAGTACCTAATGCCTTCTTTACACGTGCTTGTCAGTAGAGTCTGTCCTTGGCTTAGTGACTAGTGACGACTGGTGAGTACTCGGTCACAAGTAGTGGGTTAGTGTACGTGCTCACAAACCCGTTTAATAGGGTCCGTCAGTAATTCCTCACTAAATAGTTTGTTGTGCGGTTTATACGATGTGACAAGGGACAACCGTGTAACAGAATGTTGTTGAAAGAGCTTACTTGCCGCTTAGTAAGCAGAATCCATTCTTATTCACTTGTACTTGCGGTGTTTACTAATACTTGCCACAAAAAATGAACCTGCTTAGGTACAGGTGCTAAGGTACAGGTGCTTAGGTACAGGTGATTAGGTACAGGTGCTTACGTAAAAGTGCTAAGGTACAGGTAATTAAGTACTGGTGCTTAGATAAAGGTGCTTAGGTACAGGTGCTAAGGTACAGGTGCTTAGGTACAGGTGATTAGGTACAGGTGCTTACGTAAAAGTGCTAAGGTACAGGTAATTAAGTACTGGTGCTTAGATAAAGGTGATTAGGTACAGGTGCTAAGGTACAGGTGCTTAGGTACAGGTGATTAGGTACAGGTGCTTACGTAAAAGTGCTAAGGTACAGGTAATTAAGTACTGGTGCTTAGATAAAGGTGCTTAGGTACAGGTGCTTAGGTACAGGTGCTTACGTAAAAGTGCTAAGGTACAGGTAATTAAGTACTGGTGCTTAGATAAAGGTGATTAGGTACAGGTGCTAAGGTACAGGTGCTTAGGTACAGGTGATTAGGTACAGGTGCTTACGTAAAAGTGCTAAGGTACAGGTAATTAAGTACTGGTGCTTAGATAAAGGTGCTTAGGTACAGGTGCTTAGGTACAGGTGCTTACGTAAAAGTGCTAAGGTACAGGTAATTAAGTACTGGTGCTTAGATAAAGGTGATTAGGTACAGGTGCTAAGGTACAGGTGCTTAGGTACAGGTGATTAGGTACAGGTGCTTACGTAAAAGTGCTAAGGTACAGGTAATTAAGTACTGGTGCTTAGATAAAGGTGCTTAGGTACAGGTGCTTAGGTACAGGGTCTCAGATAGGTGGCAAACAGTAATGGCAAGTACTAAGTGTTTAAAAGTTTTAAACTAGGCATAAGGCTAAGAGATCTCCTCTTCTGCACACCTGGACCGATGTATTCCTCTCGGAACTTACAGTAATTATACATGTCTCTCCTTTAAATATAAGTATCTTAGTGGGTTTTAAAATCAAAGTTAAGAAACCCGTTTATTTGTAAATTGTATTTAAAATTAAATGCAATATTTATTTAAATTGTAACGTCCATTATTATTAACTGAGAATTTTGGGACGGGTTATCTATAGGTTACCACCCTTTTCTAGCCAGGATAGGGCTGATGCGTTTTATTTTTTCTAAAGAAAAACCTCCACCCCACAGTGGGAATCTAACCCACGACCTTTGGCACGGAGTCTTAAGTGCTTACGCCTTAACGCTCATGGCCACCGGGCCTCCCATTTATTATTAACTAGGAATTTTAGGACGGGTTATCAATAGGTTACCACCCTTTTCTAGCCAGGATAGGACTGAAGCCTTTTCTTTTTTCTAAAGAAAAGCCATTACCCCTAGTAGGAATCGAACCCACGCCCCTTTGGCACGGAGTGTTAAATGCTCACGCCTTAACACTCACGGCCACCTAGCCTCCGTAAATGCAATATTAATTTTTGAAAACAAACTTATTCGTGGTTTTGCTTGAAGACATTCATGGTTACAAACCAGCCTTCTCATCCGGCCCACAAATATGCAGATATAGCCACCATGATAACCTCCTAGATATTTGAAGAGGCTCTCCCTTTCACTAGAAGCACCAATCCATAACGCCGGACGATCCTTTCTCTACTCCAGAGAGAAATGCTAGGTCTTCGGACGAACAAGTATTGAAGGTGCAAGCGATTCGCCGGGCTTCTTCTTATCTATTGCTATTAATGTAGATATAGGCCTGGTGGTCGTGGGTGTTAAGGCGTGAGCACTTAACAGTCCGTATCAAGGGTCGTGGGTTCGATTCCCACTAGGGGCGATGGCTTTTCATTAGAACACTGAGGTGAACATATTCCACTATAAGGCAATGGTTAAAATAAGTGTAAAAAATAGTTTTCTCCCCGGTCAAATTCAAATTTTCTTTAGGACTAAATAATCGCTTTAGCCACGCAGGTCTTTTTTTTTAACAGTATACAATTACCTAGCAATCTGTTAGCCTATGACGTATCGTGATTTTACTCCGGACATCAAATATTTTAAAGAATTAAATGCAATTTTATGTTTTCGGTCGAAGAAACAAAATATTCTTTAATATGTAGAAATATTTTCATATCCAATCTGAAACCTTCTACTTCTTTATATAGTTTGTCACAATAAATTCGAAAGTTTTTGTCGTTGATATTTGAAAAAAAAAGCCAAGAAACATTGAAGATTTTATACTAATTATTTAGAAATTTCATTTTAAAATTAATACACTTCTATAAGGTGGAATTCAATAATTGAAAAAACAGATTTTTTTGTTTTTCATTTGAAGGTCTTGAGAGTTGTAGGGGTAGTGATGGAGCTTTATATGTGACAGGATTCTACGGAGTATTTACGGATGGCCGATAATTCACTTATTTATACTGCTAACAATTGTTAACGAGTGAAAAAAAAATCATCAGGGGGAAAAAAATTGTTGTGAAATTATTGCACGTCCGTAAGGCATTGTTCTCATTCTCATCGCCCACATTTCAAGTTCGGCAAAAAATAAAACATTTACTTATAAAAAAAAATGTAGTTTTATTATGAAACCAAGACCGAATCCTGACTAAATCTACCTTCGAAAATCGAATATATATATATATATATATATATATATATATATATATATATATATATATCTGCTTCAAAAATCTTCATTCATCCGGTGTTGGTGAAAGGTTTGCTTTATGGGTTGTTTTTGTATTTTGTGGGGGCCAGGTTAGCTCAGTGGTAGAGCACTGGACTAATAAGCTGGAGGCCTGAGTTCAAATTCCGAGCAAGCACTAAAGATTTTTTCTTCTAGTGTCTTCGTTCATGGGTTGAATTCGGCCTCCCTGACCGTCCCTAGGCCAACCCAGCGTTTAATTAATTTAATAATGGTACCTTGGGTGCTAATGACTCTAGCAGTCGAAGCAGCCAAGGGGAAAATCAGGCGGCAGGAGCATAGTATTGACCATACTATCTCTTAGTGTGCCGTTGGTCATGAATCAGATACCTCTCTAGTATCTGCCCCTCAGGGCCCTCGTGACCTGTTACGGGACTGATTTTTTTTTTTTTTTTTTTATTTTGTAATGATTTGACCACTAATTTTTTTTTTTTTTTATTTTTTTTACGGCGCATCAACAAATCGTGGCCATTAGCGCCGACATCCAGGGTGCAACCAGGAATTTTCTCAGCGAGCCCTGAGATGAGAAAATTTCTGGCGCCGGTGGGGATCGAACCCACCATCTCCCGCTCATGAATCCAGCGCGCTAGCCACTAGACTACGGGAGACCCCTAATATTTACAGATTGCTCGAGACGAGCTAGAAGGTTGTGAAACGTCGAGAGAACGAATAAACGTTTTTAGAGCTAGTTCTATTTTATCACAATAGGTCTTTATCATTGTGTAACTTTATTCAGGATATAGAAGATCGCGATATGCATGATAAATGTTTATTGTTTTTGTTTAAACGAATAGGTTATTTTTTACACGGGTTATAAGGTTTCATAAATTCAATGATATACAGACTATACAACGAAAAAATTAAATAAATAGTAATTTTTATAATTGTAAACAATATATCTCACTAGTATTTATAAAGTGATACAATTCAAAAATTGGTGTTTTTCAGTTATGACTATGAAAGATATGGTAAATATATTTTTATCAACCATCAAAACTGTATGCACCTAGTGTACACCAGGTGGCACTTGTGTCACTCTTCCTGTCTTAATGCTATTCCCTCTACATAGGCAAGAGTCACACGTTGTCAGATCAGTAATTTTTTTTTTGAGTTGTGTCACTTTAGAACTACTAGAGCGATATGTTTATCATAAAGCAAAATAAGTTTATTTTGAGGATACCTACAAACAACGTTTGATGTCACTTTAAGAAAATGAAGATTGGCATATCCTGAACAATAGGAGAATTGCTTAACTTGTATTTCACTGCTGCCAAGCCTTAGAGAGACAGGACTCAGAAAAAGTGTACAAGATGTCTTCTCCCAGAGTTATTTCATAAGTTTCTGGGTGCAGAGGATCTTGGGAAAATATAGGAGTAGGAATTCCAAGAACAATAACTCACAAGGAGACAATTACAGCTAGACATCCGTGACTTTATGGGGATGTAGTCAAGTATACATTCTATAGTGCAACAGAATTGAAATCACTTCTTGTGTATAATTTTCACTATAGTCAGACATGGGCGTATATAAGGGGGGGGGCTGAGGGGGCTGCAGCCCCCCGAAATTTTGATTTGATCGGTAAAAATTTCATAAAGCCCTTAAAAATAAATTAAATAAGACCATTTAGTTCATAAAACATATTCTATTTTGGGTGTAATAGCGTTTAAGTTGACTAAAACTCTTCCAAGATTTATATTGTTAGTAATCCATACACCGGAAATGGTCTCAGCCCCCCCCCCCCCCGAAATTTTCCCAGCCCCCTCTGAAATTATTTTTTATATACGGTCATGAAGTAGCTGATAACGCGGTTTTCATGAAGTGTTTTATGCACCTTGAAATTTTGGGTAGATAAGAATGTATATATGTGTTGGCTAGACATACCTTGGAAAAACAGGTACTGCGCCAAGGGGAAAGGTGCAAAAAATATTGCCCAAGTAATATTTTCAAGTAATATGGTCAAATTCTGAAGCCAAGTATCTTTAATGCAAAAATAAGACAATTTTCCAATCTATATATATAAAAATCACTTGTCTGTCTGTTTTTCTGTTTGTTTGTTCCTTATAGAAATCTACACCGTTTGACCGATTTTGACAAAACCTGGCATACAGGTAGGTCTAGATACGAGAAATCTCCTAGGCTAGGTCAAAATAGTCAAATTTCAAAATTTGGCCAAAAGGTCAAAAGTTTTGTTCAAGAAAAATTGGCTACACTAAACCATTTAGATTGTGACGGCCATTTTGAATCGACTACTACTGGCCTCTGTCGGCTGTTAGATGAAGTGCTGTTGTGCTGGCCTCTGCCGGTATCATTATGAACTAAAACAAATTCACATCGTTTGACCGATTTTCGTAACTGGGTATAGACAACTAGGCATCAAGTAGATCTTGATACGGGGAGAGACATAGACAGAAAGTAGGTGTAGCATGGCACACTGGGTAACAGCTAGTAGATCTTGATACGGGGAGAGTCATAGACAGAAAGTAGGTGTAGCATGGCACACTGGGTAACAGCTAGTAGATCTTGATACGGGGAGAGTCATAGACAGAAAGTAGGTGTAGCATGGCACACTAAGTAACAGCTAGTAGATCTTGATACGGGGAGAGTCATAGACAGAAAGTAGGTGTAGCATGGCACACTGGGTAACAGCTAGTAGATCTTGATACGGGGAGAGTCATAGACAGAAAGTAGGTGCAGCATAGCACACTGGGTAACAGCTAGTAGATCTTGTGATGGAGATTCGGGGGCTGAGAATGAAAGGCTGGCTTGTGAGAAGTAGCGTGTATTGATAGGACAACTGGCCTGGACGTTGGTAGAGAGTGTGAGTGAGGAGAGACTGAGACTGAGTGAGACTGAGTGAGACTGAGCGTGGGCTAGGATTTAGCCCAGCCTAAATAGGCAGGTAGGATTGGGGAATCGTGGGAATTATAGAGCAATGCAGGTCTCTAGCTGCTGATGGTCAATATTGCTGACTGGTGTCTGGGTTCCTTCCTTTCCCATGCTTTTCCTCACATATACCCCCCTTCTCTTTAAAGCGGATCTCCATCACAATCTTGATACGGGGAGAGTCATAGACAGAAAGTAGGTGTAGCATGGCACACTGGGTAATAGCTAGTGAATAATAAATTAGGCAGAACAAAACAAGCAGCTTACGACAATGTACATCAGTCCAACAGCAATCAGTATAGATTGAAAATGAAAAATGTTTTTTTTTTTTTCATTCGATACTTTGCATTTGTATCCACGACGTTTGTTATTGTATAAGAACGGATTACTCAAAAACAGTTCAACATAATTAAATTCTAATTGTCATCGTAAAATAGGCAAAATTTCCTTTAAAAAAACAGTCATTTAATTCACGAAACCCTTTGAGTTTTTTGTGATTTTTTTTTCCCCAGCCCCCTAACGGACTTCTACATTTAGGAAGCATTAATTCTCTGCAAATAAAGTGGAAGTTTATCGAGAGATAGGTTGAACAATTGGCTCCCTTTTGTCTGAAGATGTGGAATGGAATTGCGGACAGGGAGGAACCGCACTAAAAGGTTCGTCACGCAGGAACTGAATAACTAAATTGATTTCAAAGTCCTGAGGGAGGTGGTTAGTTTAACACCGCGGAAAAATATACTTAAACTAACCTGTAATATAAATATGAATATATATTTATAATAAAGAAATTACATAATATTTTATTATTATTACAATTTAAATTAACGTCCATAGATTTTTTAAACGGGTTATTGTTAAACAAATAATTTACTCGTTTTTTTGAATTAAAACTGGACTTTCAATACTCATTTTTACAACACATGTTTTTCATATATATATATATATATATATATATATATATATATATATATATATATATATATATATATATATATACATAAATACGTTTGAACATGGGGCCTTATTGAGACCAACTAGTTAAGACGAATGAGTTTCGGTAGATAGATTTCAAAAGAACTTCCAGTAATGTAACTTAATTAGCTGTATTTGTTCGGAATGTGCTAAAATGAAGTCTAAGTGACTTATATAAGGTCATTAGTGAGATATATGTGAAAGTACGCCACACCCTGTATGGACATCTTGAAACACTGCACTTTGCTGGAATAGGTGCTCGTAAAGGGGGAACGGACTCAGGGCGTATATAAGGGGGGCTGCAGCCCCCCCCCCGACATTTTGATTTGATGGTAAAAACCTGTCGTAAAACCCTTAAAATTAAATTAAATAAGATCACTTAGTTCATAAAAATATTTTATTTTACGTGTAATAGCGTTTTAGTTGTCTAAAACTATTCTAAGCTCTAAATTGTTAGTATTCCATACCCCGGAAATGGTCTCAGCCCCCCCCCTGAAATTTTCCCAGCCCCACCCGAAATTATTTTCTATATATGCCCATGAACGGACTAACCAATACATCTATATTAGCAAAAGATTTCTGAATTGTTTGCGATTGTTAAAAATAATAGTCCGTCTCGCAGGACTGCATCATCTTAGCGCGGTTCCGTTCATATCCCTAGTCTAATTTGGAAAGATTAAAATAGAAGCAGTTATTATTTTGGTTCCACCAGTCTTTTTTTTTTAATTAATTATTATAATGGCGTGTCAACCCTTAAGGTCACTAACGCCATTCCTGTGAGTAGTAAAGTCTTGAAAGGTCATGATTTACAATCTTACCTGGAAGGGTCTGGTACACTAGAAACGGACCCGCTAGTGACAAGGTCTTGGAATCTTGGAAATCTATATTTCTAACAATAAATTGTTTTTGTTATTTTACTTAACAAGTTTTATTGTCAAATACATTATCCAACTATAAGCAATTAAAAAATAACAAGAAATAAAACAGACAAAAAGAACCATTGGAATAAACGAAATCAATTAATTTAAAGCTGTAAGCATTTTTTTCTCCGATTGACATCGCCTAATTAAAACTTTCTTCAGAACCTTTTTTGTAGAGCATTTAGTAAGCTTCCGAATGGTAATCTTCCGCTTCACAAGATTGTCAACGGTTTTCGAGATACTAACGAAATTATACAAAGTTACCAAAACTTTTTTTGTCTGTTAATTAAATATTTTATTCTAACCCTTCCTTTACTCTAAACGTAACAAAAATTTCAACATATTAGTGTTGATGAAACTCGAACCTGCAGAAAATGTTTCAACTGTATCCCATAATTCTAAGTACCAAAATCAAAGACAAAGAACCCTCCCTAGGAAGGACGCTAGGCAGTTGAAAAGCTATATATCTTGGAAATCCATATCTCTAACATTAAATTGTTTTTCTTATTTTTCTTAACCTGTTTTATTTTCAAATACATTATCCAACAATAAGCAATTAAAAAATAACAAGGAATAAAAAACAGACAAAAAGAACAGTTCGAATAAGCGAAATCAATTACTTTAAAGTTTTAAGCTCTTATTTCTCCGATTGACATCGCCTAATGAAAACTTTCATTAGAACCTTTTTTTCAGAACATTTAATAAGCTTTCTAATGGTATCCTTCCGTTTACCAAGATTCTCAACCTTTTTCGAGATATTAATGAAAGTAAACAAAGTTACTAAAACTTTTTATGTCTGTTAATAAAATATTTTATTCTAACCCTTCCTTAACTCCAAACGTAACCAAAATTTCAACATATTAGTTTTGATGAAAGTAGAACATGCAGAAAATGTTTCAACTGAATCCCATGCTTCTAAGTACCTAAACCAAAAACGGTATTCAAAAAATATTTTTCCAATTTTCTCGAAAACGGTTAAAGCTATCGCCTTGAAAATGGTTTCATTCGTTTTCCTAGCCCAGGAATTATATAAAACGAGTACTTAGAAGCTTATGAACTCAAAAACGTAAGCGCTACGATTTTTTTTGCGCGAATTTCGCCCCAAACGCCATCTTCCAGTAGGCGGATTTTGCTGGTTAACGAACTTGACCTTTCAAATTGGACGAAGAATTTTTGTACCAAATTTCATCAAAATCGGACCATTCGTCTTCTATCTAGAGAGCGAACAGACAAAAAAATATATATATATATATATATATATATATATATATATATATATATATATAAATATATACATATATATATATACAAATTTGAACCACCGTTATTTTCGGTCTCTAGGGGTTCTGAAACGCGAAATTTTCTAGTCGGCACTTCCGGATTGTTTCATTGTAGCAACCCTATAAGCGGGGTTCCTCCCTATGGGGGAGGGAGGAACCCCGCTAAAAGGCTAAGAAAACATCCTCTAAATCTTAACCGGTTTCAATACATTTAAAATGAAAGCTAATCAAATTTAGAACAACTTTTTCCAGCCAGGGTTTTGTTTATCTTGTTTATTAAATGTAAAGATGCTAAATTCACGAAGTTTTACAATTGAACATAAAACAGTGTTTAATTTTTCATCTAACCTAATTTCAGCACTGATATCGTTAAAATTAAACGTAAATTTGTCTTAATTCAAGAATCAGATTAATTAAAACAATATTTAATATAGACAAGTCTAAGCATTCATATTGTATCCCCATTAACTCCCACTAAATCCAAGTCTAAGCATTCATACTGTATCCCCATTAACTCCCACTAAATCCAAGTCTAAGCATTCATACTGTATCCCCATTAACTCCCACTAAATCCAAGTCTAAGCATTCATACTGTATCCCCATTAACTCCCACTAAATCCAAGTCTAAGCATTCATACTGTATCCCCATTAACTCCCACTAAATCCAAGTCTAAGCATTCATACTGCATCCCCATTAACTCCCACTAAATCCAAGTCTAAGCATTCATACTGTATCCCCATTAACTCCCACTAAATCCAAGTCTAAGCATTCATACTGCATCCCCATTAACTCCCACTAAATCCAAGTCTAAGCATTCATACTGTATCCCCATTAACTCCCACTAAATCCAAGTCTAAGCATTCATACTGCATCCCCCTTAACTCCCACTAAATCCAAGTCTAAGCATTCATACTGTATCCCCATTAACTCCCACTAAATCCAAGTCTAAGCATTCATACTGTATCCCCATTAACTCCCACTAAATCCAAGTCTAAGCATTCATACTTCATCCCCCTTAACTCCCACTAAATCCAATTACACACCGTATAATTAGTGCACATTACATTCATGCAAATGTGAGTGGAAATATTGATTAGGTGTGTGTGTTTGAATTTTCGATTATTTATTTTTTGAAACATAAGGTTAAGCTTGAGTTGATAAGTGCTACCACTTTTTTGAGACCTTCACTAACTTATCCAGGTTTCATAAAAATGAAAAAGGCCAATCAGGTCTCCCAATTTCAAAATTTTTATATTTTAATAATTTTAAACAATATTTCGGCTAAATGCCATCATCAGGAAATCTCCGGGGGAAAAAATCTTGTCGTTGAAACATTCAAATCCTGATTAGACTTGGAAAAAATCAAAATATATTTTCAAATCATTCAAAAATCATATTATTTCAATTAATGCCACTGTTGAATTAAGATAAAGTTACGTTATTAAGATGTCAGTCTGATTTTTTCCAAGCCTAATCAGGGTTCGAATGTTTAATTTCAACGGTATCAGTGCTGATATTAAGCTAGATGAAAAATAAAATATTATTTCATGTTTAATTGAAAAAGTTCGTGAATTAGTTACACGTGATTTAATAAACAGGGGAACAAAAAACAAAACTCTGACCAAACAGAGTTGTTCTAAATTTCATTAGCTTTCATTTAGAACAAAATGCGTTGAAATCGGTTAAGATATGGAGGCTGTAGCCTTTTTGCCGGCATTTCCGGAAACTTGTTGATAAAAACTATTTTGGGGCCTTCCTGTTTATATGAGCAGGTAATGACGCCCCCGACACCATCCACGTTACAAATTCGGATTTTTTTTTTTTTTTTTTAATATATATATATATATATATATATATATATATATATATATATATATATATATATATATATATATATTCTAAATCTCTTCTATCTGAGACATCCATGACCCATGTGCTTGACCTATGTCTAAAAACGTAAATTTAAAAAAAAAAAATGTGAAACACAAGAGTGGCTTCATCTTATTGGGTTTCTATGCATTATGTGCTTCAAATACCATTGCTCTGTTTACAATCTGGAACGTGGAGTCTTGATACGGGCTGTCGTGTTCCATCCGTTGGGTTCAATCTAGGGGTTCTCGAGTAATAAGGACATTGGATTGCCTTACAGCAATTTCGTAATCCAGAATCTAACAGCCGAGACATTTTAAATGTGTTAGTCCAGATTCACTATTAGCATTGATCGGGACCAATGCTGTAGAAGAGAAGTAAACCATGTTGATGCTCCAATTCTACAACAATACGACTAGAAGGAATGCGTCATCATAGCGTTGTATCCATCCAAGGTGCTATTTGGAAAGCCTTCAATAAACCCTCGTCATATTTTGAAAAAATGCGCTATCTAACTGCTTCTTAATACTTCTACACCCCAAAGCCTAGTTCAAACGACTGTAGTACTATGCATTAATGCTTAGTGACAAGTGGCAAGAACTACCGTTATTTTCCTGTTCTATGGGTTTTGTAAGGTGAATATGTCCAGCCGGTACTTCCGGATTGCGTTATGAGGTGAACGTCATAAGCGGGTCTCTATGGTTGAAATTCGCGTTACACTACTAAGGACTACTAACTATTCCTTTAATATTTGCTAAATACCAAAACCGGATCATATGGATCCACTAACGGAGGAGAAAATTGACGAAAATAGCAGAATCTTCGAGTCAAGAATGATTACAGCGACTGGAGACTGGCCGAACTGATTCTGTAAGTTGGTGGTATTGAACTCTCTATAATTGAAGTTGTAAAGATCTATATGAGGGAAATGCACTTTATTGTGCCGCAATAAAAATCGACGTCTCTGCAAATTGAATCACTTTGAAGCCCCTAATAACTGCTTCATGTTGTAACTTGGAGTTAATCCTGATTTATCAATCCAACTCTCAATATGATTGGATTATATTAGCGCATTGGATATAACAATACTTACGAAGCAGGAGAAAGCTTCTGAAGTCTGTATTTTCCTCTAATCTTCCTACAGAATTCAGGCATTCCAGTCAAATATTCATCATAAAGCCCTTTCTGTGAAGACAAAAATCCTTTACAATAACCTTGCTAAAATCTCTTTCCAAATGTTCCACTTGTTGTCTTACCATCCTAATCCTGAAGGTCTATCCTTATCTTCCCAATCCCATCCAGGCAATCCTCCCAGGAGACTAAATGACCTAATCTTAATGTGATGTTATAACGCTTGTTGCTTTACGAGGAAACACGAATTACGCCCTCTAGGACTACAATCATATTTCGATACATTGGGGGGGGGGGGCTGTAAAGTTTGAATCGTAGGCGTGAATGTGTCAGATGATAGTCGACCGTTTAATAATGAAACCTCTATTTTAGACAATATTCACAGGATTGTTCAGGCAATTTATCCCACAACTTTTGAAATTGCCCCAACTCATCAAACTCACCAGGAAACTTCATCACTGGTTAGATGCTGAAATTAATAGAATCTAATAAATATACCCTGAAACTTGGTTGTAATTCGGAAGAAAGTTACCTATCATGGAGGATTAGGGAAGTATGGAAGTAGCAGATGATTCACTAACAATGGATAACATGTGATTATCATTAGTAACCGTTGCAGTGATTTGAGAGCTGTTACATCAGGATTAGGTAATATCTGCTACTGTCATGTCGAGAGTCGATTAACTTGCGAAATATTTCACACTGCAAATTATTATGAGTGAAATTTGCTTATGCCCGTTCTAATAATGCTTTATACTATATTGAAGTGATAAAATTTAATATGAAGCTGAAACATGTGTAGCATTTATCTACTGTACATGTATGCGGGGGCGAGGTTAGCACAGTGGTAGAGCTGCCGACTGATATGGAATTCAATACACATTTCGACATTACATTTTCGATTTCAGCTTCGAGTATCGTCTTTTGTAGGCCCACTCAGGCTTTAATTAATATGTTAAAGGGTACCCACAAAGGGGGGAAATAAGGCGGCTGTACTGACCACACTATCTCCCTAGTGTGCTGTATGGCCAAGAATCAGGTACCTCTAAAGTATCTACCTCTCTAAGCCCTCGTAGCCTGTTACAGGAATGATTTTTTTATTTATAAATGTATATGTATATATATATATATATATATATATATATATATATATATATATATATATATATACAGCATACTCTCCATGGACGTATAAGAAAACAATTTCGGAGGGGGCTGGGAAACTTTCGGGGGGGGGGGGGGCTGAGACCATTTCCGGTGTATGGAATACTAACAATTTAGATCTTGGAAGAGTTTTAGCCAACTTAAACGCTATTACACCCAAAATAGAATATGTTTTATGAACTAAATTATCTATTTAATTTATTTTTAAGGGTTTTATGAAATTTTTAGCGATTAAATCAAAATTTCGGAGGGGGGGAGGGGGGCTGCAGCCCCCTCAGCCCCCCTTATATACGCCCATGATACTCTCGCTTCTCCGTCGCTCTCTCTAATCCGGCGGTCTCCGAGAGGAATGAGTGACGGATCTCGGAACTGGCCGGAGCTAGACCTGCTGGAGGGTTCCTAGAAAACCTTCCCTTCCTAGCTAGCCAAACATTTGTTTAGGGGTATTTCATTGAATGGAAGTCAAAGAAGGCATATATTTTTCCTTTTAGAGGCGGGAACTTGTGTTTCTACTAATGCAATAAATGTTTCTACTCAGGCTCCATCGGCTGGAACGCCTGATTTTACGCAGCCATTCATCTAGTGCGAGTGGAGTGCAAGTTTTAAAAGGAATTTTAAATATACAATATTAAAAATGGTAGCTACTTATTATTATGACCTCAAATAATTAGGTTTTTCAAATACATATGTGACCGCTTCTAACTGAAGTCTGTAATCCTTTTGCGTTTTCTCTAATCCTTTTGAATCCTGGTCCTCATAACGCCGGATTAGGGAGAGTCTACTGTATATATATATATATATATATACATAGGTTTTGTTTATTAAATGTTACCTTTAAGGAAGCCTAGAAACATATGAGGAAAATATTGGGTATGCCCTAAAATAATGCAGGTTACAATGTTGTTTGCCATGAAGGAAGCATGAGTGAATGTACTGTGGAGGAATGGTTCTTAGCATTTAGTCTTAAAGATTTAGATCCGTAAGACAAGGAAGACCGCGTGGTATACCTTCTTTTGTTGATCACGACCAACTGAAGTCTTCGGTAGAAGAAAACACTAGCAAAACTACTCTGGACATTGCGAGAGAAGTTGGTCTTGACCAATCAACAGTTGTTTACGATCTGGAACGAATTGGTCATATAATAAACTGCATTATTGTTGCAACAACCCAATATGTGCATCCTGTCAATTGCATTTATATTACATGCACTGAGGAAGTGAAAGGGGTTGTAATAATTAACTAGGAGCTGTAAAGCCCAATTACTCAAGTTTTTAATAATCTTATCTCTGCCTGAATAATTATTTATAGAAGAATTAATATCCAATTAGTTCCAAGCGATGGGTGCATCTTCTCAGTGATGCCTAATGCAGGAAGTATATAATGAGATCCCGATGAACGGGGGTTTCATAGATTTGCAGAAGGTTTTAATCATGAGGAAGATGCTCCCTTGCACTCTTCCTTTGATGCAGCTCATATAATCACTTTCTCTCCTTTCCGTTGTTGTTATTAATGCACTGTGATTGGTAGAAATCGGACGAGCATGACGAATACTCCTTGTAAACGCAAATATACACTTTAGAGTTTAAATAAAACACCATTGTTGAAGTTATAATTGCTATGAATCAATATACTTAGAAAAGTCTGAATTGCATGAGCTTCCTTATTCGAGTGCTGTTCCGTTATTAATCCTTTGTGTCATTTGTTAAGCTTTGAATATCAACAGCTATGATTCTATTTCTAAAGTGACACAGCTGAAAATAAAACTCAACTGAAAATGTTTCACTCTTGCCTATGTAGTGGGATTAGCATTAAGACAGGAAGAGTGACACAAGTGCCCTCTGGTGTAGAAGCTCTGTAGCTAGGTACATACAGTTTTGATGGTTGATAAAGAGGTGTTTACCATGTCTTTTATAGTCATGAATGACAAACCACCGATTTTTGAGTCGTGTCTCTTTAGAAATACTTGTGCGATATATATAGCTTTCATTGCATCCGTAAAGTTAGATGACGTCCCATAAAGATTAAATTGGAAGCTAACTAACTTCCTTAAATTGGGTGCTAACCCTTATGAGAATTGGTCATACAAACCTCACCCATTCCTTACTTATGTCAAAAGAACCTCCGCCAATTTGCAGCTCATGCAATGTGCTACTCACTGTTAAACACATTCTGACGAATTGCCGTGCTTATGAGCTACTAAAAGAGAAAAACACCAACTGCCTGACTCATTAGATGAAATTCTTGGCGATCATACTAACCAAGTAGAGAGACTTTTCAACTTTTTAAATGCCTCGAGGTTAATTGGCAAAATTTCAACCTTATATCAAAATTCAATACAACAAAATTTAGTTACACTTTAAATTAAAAATACCACTATAAGCATGGCTAAATGACACTGATATGCATACATGTGTATATGTGTGTGTGTGTGTGTGAATATGTGAATATATATATATATATATATATATATATATATATATATATGTATGTATATATGTATGTGGGTGTGTGTATATATGTGTGTATGTGGGTACGTATATATGTGTATATGTGTGTGCGTATGTATAATCACTAAACAATAATCACCAATCAAAGGAATGGCGTTAATGACCTTAAGAGTTGACATGCCATTAAAACACACACACCCACACACACAAAAAAGATTAAATTGCATATTCCCAACAGTACAAAAATATATCGATAGATATAGTCACACGATAGAATAGAGGATAAGAAATAAAAAAAAAAGTCCGACTCGCAGGAACTGCATCATCTTAGCGCGGTTCCGTTCATATCCCTGTTGTCATTTGAAAAACTTAGAATAGAAACAGATAATATTTTTCTCGGCCTTTGTTCAAAGGGGTTTATAACTTTATCTGGTCGGGTACGCCAGACCCTAGAATCCTCTTCTACAGATACTTCATTTCATACGTTTCAATGCATTAGAAAATATCAAAAATTTTCACATTTTCTTGTGTTCTTTTACTACAGTAATAATTCTACAAATAAAAGGAATTAAAAAATAAAATAAAAAGAACCAACAGCATGAAGGCATTTGAAAATATGCAAAAGACGTCATCGAATCTCTTTCTCTTGGCAAGCTATATTTCTAACAATGAATTGTTTTTCTAATTTTACCAAATCTGTTTTATTGTCAAATACATTATTCAACTATAAGCAATTAAAAAATAACAAGGAATAAAAACAGACAAAAAGAACCGTTCGAATAAACGAAATCAAATAGTTCAAAGTTTAAGCACTTATTTCTCCGATTGACATCACCTAATCAAAAATTGTTTTAGAATCTTTTTTGTAGAAAATTTAGAAAACTTTCAATTAGTTTCTATCCTCTTATCACGATTTCCCAACCGTGTTCGAGATATTAATGAAAGTATACGAAGTTCCCAAAACTTTTCATGTCTGTTCATAAAATATTTTATTCTAACCCTTCCTTAACTACAAACGTAACCAAAAGTTTAACATGTTAGTTTTGATGAAATCCGAACATGCAAAAAATGTTTCAACTGAATCCCATGATTTTAGGTGCCAAAACCAAAAACGTTATTCAGCAAATATTTTCCCAATTTTCTCAAAAAAGGTTAAAGTTATCGCCTTAAAAATGGGTTCATTCGTTTTATTAGGCCAAGAAGCCTATAAAACGAGTACTTGAATGCATATGAAGTTAGCGGAACTATTTTTTTCGCGCGACATTCGCTCCAAAAACCTTGTTCCGGTGGGTGGATTCTTCTGGTTAACTAACTTGACCTTTCAAATTAGACGAAAAATTTTTATACCAAATTTCAGACAAATATATATGTATATATATATATATATATATATATATATATATATATATATATATATATATATATTCGGTTCTGAAATGCAAAATTTTCTAGTCGGCACTTCCGGATTGTTTCATGGGATCAATCTTATAAGCGGGGTTCCTCCCTATGAAGGGAGGGAGGAACCGCGCTAAAAAAAAAAAAACACATTGAAGGAAAAAGCCAAATTTCTAAAGACTTTCTCAGGTCCATACTTTCTCTACTTGTAATGAAAGTGATGAAGAGCGGAAACTAATCATCTCTTGTCCTTTCATCATTAAAATGAAAGATTATTTCACTTCAACATCGATGTTCATTTCCTCATCCCGTCACTTTTCCTCATCCCGTCACTTTTCCTCATCCCGTCATTTTTCCTCATCCCGTCACTTTTCCTCGGAGAACTGATAGAGAGGGGAATTGAAATTTTCACAAAAATATGAGGGAAGGGGAGCAAAAAAAAAAAGTTGCGACATTTTTTTTCTCGTTGAATTTAAACAAAATAATATTTTTTTTTTCATGAAATTGCAGATATGTATACATTATAATTTCCGATACATAATTTAGCCGATACATAATAAGAATTTTCAAAATATGTGTAAACCCGTAGAGTGTCAGGGTGAATTGACACAATATTAGAAACTCAAATAATAGCTTTTAATAAATAATTTATTATTGATTACACCACAATAAAATTCTTCTGGTCAATAAACCTTTCAAATTAGACGAAAGATTTTTGTACCAAATTTCATCAAAATCGGATTATTTTCGAGCCTGTGGGAGAGCGAACAAACATTTTTTTTATATATCCTATATATATACCTATATATATATATATATATATATATATATATATATATATATATATATATATATATATATATTCAAATTTAACCTTATAAAACAATCCGGAAGTGACGGCTAAAAACTTTCACGTTTCCGAACCAGGAAAATAACAGTGGTTCAAATTTTTATAAATATTCATATGGTGTATGAAAAGTTAATGAAAATACGCCAGGGGGTGAAACTAGTAAACAAGAAGCAAAAACCAAGTGCAACACTACCGACTGAAACATTACTTAGAAAAAAGCGTTTTTTTTTTTAGTACATTTACAATTTTCTCCGCTAGTTTTTTTTCTACGTTTCATTACATTTTTAAAATAAGCATTAAATGTTCTTTAAGATTAATGCACATCCAATGTTGCAAGTATCTCATTGAAAAAACAATATCAATTTAAGTATAAATTAATAAAGGCTTCTGGTTAGCGACAACTTTTCGAAAATCACTACTCTTTTAAAATAAATCCTCCAGACTGCCGAATCTCACAAAACGGTACTCAGAACTGAGATTACCTCGCATTTTCATAATATAACTAGCTTTGCTCGCGACTTGGTCCGCGTGGATAGTGACTTAGGGCAGGATTTTGGATGTATCTTTGGGTTTATTTTGGATATATCATGTTAACGATAGTTCAGGAGGTATTCGACATGATTCTTTACATTTCCATAACTTTTTTATGTATGAACCGATTGGCATGAAACAATCACTAAAAGTTAAGTGAATCTTACCACAATATATCAGTGAAACTAAATCGAGACAAACAGATTAACAGACAAAAATTCTATAAATCATTGTTTTGGGTACTATTGCGTTGATAAAGGCTCCCAATAGTATTTTTTGCCATATATCTTCCAGGTACAGACAGCAATAGTATTTTCCCCCATATATCTTCCAGGTACAGACAGCAATAGTATTTTTTCCCATATATCTTCCATGTTGAGACAGCAATAGTATTTTTTCCCATATATCTTCCATGTTGAGACAGCAATAGAATTTTTTCCCATATATCTTCCATGTTGAGACAGCAATAGTATTTTTTCCCATATATCTTCCATGTTGAGACAGCAATAGTATTTTTTCCCATATATCTTCCATGTTGAGACAGCAATCCGTTAGAATTTTATTATATGTAGAGATTAAATGAATTTGAGTTAAATAAATAATCTAAGGGGTTAGTAATTATACTGTTGTCATACCTGTTGGTGGAGATTGTCGTCACTGGCACCTGATCACTCGCACCGATGGTCTTCACCAACAGCTATGACAACAGAGTTTTAGTTAGTTTATTCAATGTTTATTTTCCATTTATTTGTCATGTTGTCTAAGATTATATACCGCTTTTATTCACAATGCTCGAGGAGGTATTGACAATTTTCACGAAATATCAACAACAGTAAAATAAAATTGTTTATTTCTATTCAAGGTTCCCAAATGACACTAGAGTTAAGAACGGAAAATCGCAAAGATGACGCAGGCGGACTTTTTTGTTAGATTGTGGTAGAGTGAGTACTGATATTCACTTGGTGGTGATTAGTTTTATCAACTGGTATGCGATTGCTCATGTTAGTTGGAGAAATTGATTGTGTAAAAAAGACTGTTATTTTCACCGTGAACTAAAGTGCTAGATACACAACAACAAACACTACATTTTCATTCGAGTAAGTATTTTTTTACTTAAAGCAAAGATGTACCCACGCCTCATGCTCTCCGAGATTCACCGCGCCTAAGATGTACCCACGCCTCATGCTCTCCGAGGTTCAACCGCGCCTAAGATGTACCCACGCCTCATGCTCTCCGAGATTCACCGCGCCTAAGATGTACCCACGCCTCATGCTCTCCGAGATTCACCGCGCCTAAGATGTACCCACGCCTCATGCTCTCCGAGGTTCAACCGCGCCTAAGATGTACCCACGCCTCATGCTCTCCGAGGTTCAACCGCGCCTAAGATGTACCCACGCCTCATGCTCTCCGAGGTTCAACCGCGCCTAAGATGTACCCACGCCTCATGCTCTCCGAGATTCACCGCGCCTAAGATGTACCCACGCCTCATGCTCTCCGAGATTCACCGCGCCTAAGATGTACCCACGGCTCATGCTCTCCGAGGTTCAACCGCGCCTAAGATGTACCCACGCCTCATGCTCTCCGAGGTTCAACCGCGCCTAAGATGTACCCACGCCTCATGCTCTCCGAGGTTCAACCGCGCCTAAGATGTACCCACGCCTCATGCTCTCCGAGGTTCAACCGCGCCTAAGATGTACCCACGCCTCATGCTCTCCGAGATTCACCGCGCCTAAGATGTACCCACGCCTCATGCTCTCCGAGATTCACCGCGCCTAAGATGTACCCACGCCTCATGCTCTCCGAGGTTCAACCGCGCCTAAGATGTACCCACGCCTCATGCTCTCCGAGATTCACCGCGCCTAAGATGTACCCACGCCTCATGCTCTCCGAGATTCACCGCGCCTAAGATTGTTTATTCTATTGACCCCACATAACTTCATTGTAATGACTAATAAATGATAAATTAATACAATATTATATTACAAATATCCTTTGTCTCAAAAAAAAAAAAAGGCGATCAGTATTTTACGAACAGACAATTACTAAAACGTAAGATGTGTTTCATGGGCGTATATAGAAAATAATTTCGGAGGGGGCTGGGAAAATTTCGGGAGGGGGGCTGAGACCATTTCCGGTGTATGGAATACTAACAATTTAGATCTTGGAAGAGTTTTAGCCAACTTAAACGCTATTACACTCAAAATAGAATATGTTTTATGAACTAAATGATCTTATTTAATTTATTTTTAAGGGTTTTATGAAATTTTTACCGATCAAATCAAAATTTCGGGGGGGGGGCTGCACCCCACTCAGCCCCCCCCTTATATAGCCCATGATGTGTTTTCTTATGACCAGTTATATCTTTGAGCTGAAAGTGGGTATTAACCTGAAGGACATGCTTTTATAGATTATTAAATTGAGAATGTGCATGTTTTACGCAACTCTTGCGAAATGTTCTTTTTTTATTCGGCAATCGAAACTTAACATCACAAGGACCTAATCTGGTAACAGTGATATATCTTCAAACTATATTTATTTATTGATGATGATGATGCTCCGCATCTAAGGCGAAGAGCATTTAATTTCAAACTATAAAGAAACGCAATTTTAGCATTAAACTCGCCTGACCTTTTATGATTTGGATCGTTACATTTTATGATTTGGATCATAAAATTTTACAATTTGCAGTCTACCCATCTGCCAGGAAAAGGATAATTCTTGTTGAAGTATTAAAAACGTCCAAATCTCAGGACTAATCATATCATGTTTTAATATTGGACGTACAAGTATTTTTGAAGGATTTACATCGGATGGCGATTCTGGTATTAAATCCTTCCGGGGAATGTTGTAACTAGATATATTATGAAGCGTCATCTTTCCCCCCTACAAAGTAGTCAGTTTCATTTCGCTGAAGTGCAAACAACAAACCTCTTTTCGCTTAAGACGTGTAAATTTTTGTTCCAAGGTAATCAAATTTCAGAGTATCGCTTGTTTTGGTTTTAATTTGATGAAAAGGTGCAGCTGGTGGACATGAAGAATACGATGAACATGCGTCATCGATAGAAACATGTAAATATTGACTCTAGCGTTTTAGAAGTGTAGATTTTGACATTAGGGCCAAAGGACGCGAAGTTTAGTCTAGTGGCTGGTCCCGAACGAACGGCGACGTCCAGCATTACAAAGACCATCCCTGGAATACGTTGCAAACAAAAGTTGATCCATTGAAGCTCAAATGCCCATACAATTCCCAAAGACCATCGCTGGGGAACGTTGGAAACAACTGCCTATGCATTGAATCTCAAACGCCCCCCACAATTACCAAAGTCCATCACTGGAGAACGTTGCAAACCACAGTTGATGTATTGTTGCTCAAACGCCCCCAAAATTCCAAAAGACCTTTACTAGCGAGCGTTACAAACAACAGTTGATCCGTTGAAAGTCAAACGCCCCCAAAATTCCAAAAGACCTTTACTAGCGAACGTTACAAACAACAGTTGATCCGTCGAAAGTCAAACGCCCCCAAAATGAATGATTTGCCAAGGCTCTTCCTCACCACCATAAAAAGTCCGTCACACAGAAGCTGCATAACTAAGCACTTTCCTCAGAATTGGATAGTGTCAAGTGCATTCCTGAATAATTTGCTTAAAATAACCTATATAAATTTTTTTAATTTCATTTATTTATTTAGGGCTTCAAAATAGATCATTCAGCCCAGGTCCACCTAGGAACCTAGATAGATAAATAAAATAAAAACATAAATAACACCTGTTTCAATTCAATTCAAACATAATACAAAGTAAATCCCCCCCTTCCGATAGACCGATTTAGTTCATTTTTACAACTCTTCTTCCTTATTAGATACCCAGGACGTATACCGCGTTTCGTTACAATACAGCAGAAATTACGACTTGTATCAGCAAATTAGTAATTTGGGTCCGGAGTAAACCCCCCCCCCCCTCCTAATGAACCGATTTAGTTTATTTTTACAACACATTTTTCTCTTTAGTTGACCAGAACGAATACCGAGTTTCGTTGAAATACAACTCAAATTACGACTATAACTACTTTGGCTCTGGAGTAAACCCCCTCTCCGGATAGACTGATTTTGTTGGTTAACGAACTCGTTCAATCGTTTGATTGGGGAATACTACATACCAAGTTTCGTAGGGAAGAAAAAAAACTCTGGCCGGTATCGTGTTAACGGACACATATATAACTATATAAATATGCATATACATATGTATATATATATATATATATATATATATATATATATATATATATATATATATATAAATTTTAACTGGGGTCATTTTCGGTTTCTACTAGGTAGGATTGATAAAGATTCGAAGAAATAAAAATTCCGTCATGAGTGCAACCTCAATAGCTACATTCCTTCGGAGGAAAGTGCTAATAAAAACTGCATTCTATGGTTACTCCCCTCTGATTGGCTGGCTTGGACTAAACCTTTTCTGGGCATAACATTTTCTGTTGTGCCATTTTCTTTTATTAATATCAAGCTATTAGCTAGATAGTTCTTAAAATAACTTTTATAACGATATAGGCCAATATCTCAATATGTGCTTGTGACAACACCATTTTTGACCGCTAGATCTTTACATAATTCAACAAATTATATGTTTTATGGTAAAATATCTGTGTAAATAAATAGCAAACCGAAGCTAAGCGTGCTTGACAGGTAGCGAAAAGGCAGGGCATCGCCCTTGACTCTGGCAGATACAGCCAAGCGCCGAGACCTCGTCCAACACAGGTTTACATAATCCATGCTTTCACTCTCTCTACTTCCCGATGAGCACTTCAACGGTGTTTAGGGAATTTATTAATCTTACAGGTAAATTCTGGGAGAGATTTCTTTTTTATTTCTAAATGCCAATCGTCGGATGGTTAATTTCTTCCTCAAGTCGTTCGGTACTTTCCTACGACAGGTGCGAAGGTCAGAAGAATCAATTTTTACAGATCTCCTCCTTCAGATAGTAGAAAAAATAATAATCTTAGAAAGTAGATGATTGTTATATTGGGTACTGAGCAACCCAATATAACTGGGCAACTAAACTTAGTTTTTATTTTGTTAAATAAAGTTTTTTCTCTCCAACTCGCAGGAACTGCGCCATCTTTGCTCGCCCCTAGTCACATTCCGACTCGCAGGAACTGCGCCATCTTTGCTCGCCCCTAGTCACATTCCGACTCGCAGGAACTGCGCCATCTTTGCTCGCCCCAGTCACAATCCGACTCGCAGGAACTGCGCCATCTTTGCTCGCCCCTAGTCACATTCCGACTCGCAGGAACTGCGCCATCTTTGCTCGTTTTCATAAAGTTCTTAACCCTAGTGAGATTTGGAAAGCTAGGAATATATAGAGCTAATATTTTTTAAAAAATGTAAACACCTACTCATACTAATAGCAGAAATGACGCAATCCGCCTCTTTACATTCCGCTCGGAAAGCTATATTACTAAAAAGCCCGACTCGCAGGACCTGCGTCATCTTAGCGCGGTTCCGTACATCTCGAAGAAATGGAATAGATTAGGCATCACAAATAACAGGAAACTGATAGTAGCCAACTTACACAGAAGCGGATAAATCTTAATCCTCATTCTTGGGGAAGGCTGAATAAGTCAGTACAATTATATACTGAAAACGTACTCACTCGACTACTGCTCAGAAGACTATTCCAAACAACCAAAAATTCGTTGTCTTGTTTTACCAGCAAATTCATATTACTGTTATAATCAACTGTAAATATGTGCTTCGTGGCGAATAAAATTCCATTCTCTCGTGGATTTAATATTTCCTATAAAATAAGAAATAATGATAACTTCAGTTGTAGCAGGAGGAAGGTTATATAGATAGGAGAATTCAAAACAAACCTATGTATACGCCATCATGATTAGCCACTGCCATCATGATTTCCACAGCCACTCCAAACTTATTACCAATACCTTTCATAGTTTCTTGGCTTGTTTTACTAAAATACTAATTTTACTGATAAATGCAAATTAAATCAAAAACAACCAATTAAAAAGTGAGTTAAACAAAGACAAAAACCGCTTAAAAAAACCAAAATAAACACTTTATAAGTTTTAAATGCTTATATGTCTGATTGACATTACCCCATCGAATATTGCTTCAGAACATTTTTTGTAGAGAATTTAGCAAGCGTTCGAATCATCACCTTCCACTTACCACGATTTCCCAACCGTTTTCGAGATATTTACGAAAAATGTATGAAGATCCGAAAACTTTTTTATTTTTTTTTAACTAAATAATATTTTTTTTCGCATACTATCATAACTCCAAATATAACCAAAATTTAAACATCTTAGTTGAGATGAATTTCCAAGATGTAGGAAATATTTAAATTGAATCCCGCGATTCTAAGTACTCACAAAAAAATAATGACATACAAAAACATTGGTTCCACTTTTCTCAAAAAATGTTACACATATCGCCTTAAAAATGGTTTCATTCGTTTTCCTATGTTAAGAAACCGTTACGGTTTTTTTGCGGGAATCTCGCCCCAAACACCATCTTCCAGTGGGCGGATTCTGCTGGTTAACGAACTTGACCTTTCAAATCAGATGAAAGATTTTTGTACCAAATTCCCTCAAACTCGGACCATTTTTGAGCCTATATATATATATATATATATATATATATATATATATATATATATAGAGAGAGAGAGAGAGAGAGAGAATGAGAGAGAGACAATTTTTTTTAGCCGGCACTTGCGGATTGCGTCATGAAGGCAACCTTATAAGCTGGGTTCCTCCCTATGGAGGGCGGGAGGAACTGCACTAAAAAAGGACTTGAGATTTATCAAAAACAGGATTACAGAAAAATGGAAAGCATTGTGGCGAAAAACATGCAGGAGCAAAGTAGTGCAGACCTTGGGTTCCATCTACACGTCACTCTCGGAGGGAAGAAGTTGTTATGACGGGTATGCGAATAGGCCACTGTCCAATAACCCATACTTACATCCTCACTCACCCACGTGTGAAACATGCAGGAGCAAAGTACTGCAGACCTTGGGTTCTATCTACACGTCACTCTCGGAGGGAAGAAGTTGTTATGAAGGGTATGCGAATAGGCCACTGCCCAATAACCCATACTTACATCCTCACTCACCCACGTGTGAAACATGCAGGAGCAAAGTACTGCAGACCTTGGGTTCCATCTACACGTCACTCTCGGAGGGAAGAAGTTGTTATGACGGGAATGCGAATAGGCCACTGTCCAATAACCCATACTTACATCCTCACTCACCCACGTGTGAAACATGCAGGAGCAAAGTACTGCAGACCTTGGGTTCCATCTACACGTCACTCTCGGAGGGAAGAAGTTGTTATGACGGGTATGCGAATAGGCCACTGCCCAATAACCCTTACTTACATCCTCACTCACCCACGTGTGAAACATGCAACATTAAAATGAACATTACGCAATGTAAAACGTTCCCTTCATCTCGAGCTCTTCATTGCATTCCAAGAACTCCACAAGGTGAAATGAATTATACATTTGAAGCGTAAAGGAAAATAATAATAATAACTACCGCTGAAAACTTTTAAGATCTATCGTTAAACTTTTAAGATCTATCGTTAAACTTTTAAGATCTATCGTTAAACTTTAACCCTTCCACTCGGAATTCTATTAGGAAAAGGAAAGTTGTATTTGAAATATTAAAACGAATTGAAACTGACGTAAGAGGCGGAAAGTGAATAATTAAAACACTGCTTGCCTTAAATAAAAATCATTTTCTATTTCATAAATGTAATTTATGACTTTGTATTGGAATACTCTTATAAATTAATTGAAATTGATGTAACAGGCGGTAAGCCAATAATTAGAAAACTGTTTTGTCTAAAATTTTGTTTGTGTTAAAAAAATAACGGGCTTTTTTAGCGCGTTTCATCCCGCTAAAAAGGAGACGCGTTTATGAAGTCGACCTGGTGGAACAATCAGGAAGTGCATACAAGAAATGATATAGCATGTTCAAGGTCAAGAAAAACCGTTCGTTTGAATATATATATATATATATATATATATATATATATATATATATGTATAGTATATATATACATATATATGTATTTATATATATGTGTGTGTGTGTGTGGCTATTAATTTAATTTTTAACATCCATTATTATTAACTATGAATTTTGGGAAGGGTTATCTATAAGTTAACAACCTTTTCTAGCCAGGATCGGGCTGATGTCTTTCCTTTTTTCTAAAGAAAAGCCACCACCCTATGGTGTGAGTCGAACCCACGACCCTTGGCACGGAGTGTTAAGTGCTCACGCCTTAACACTCACGGCCACCGGGCCTCCGTTGTATATACTAAGAACGCTTCCTCCAGTTTTTAACTTAATAGTTCACATTCAGCATCAACAAACTTTTTTCTTTTTTTTTTAGGCGGAAGGTCAAATAATAATAACTTCACCATACAGTATCACCAACTTTATTCCGTCCCTACATTTTTCACACCTTTTTGGTGCCTCTTTAGGGGAATAGTTACATATATAAAACTTACAGCCTCAATCTGAGGAGGACCTTCCACTAGTACGGCCACGTCTAGACGTAGACAGTACGGGAGTCTAGACGTAGACAGTACGGGAGTCTAGACGTAGACAGTACGGGAGTCTAGACGTAGACAGTACGGGAGTCTAGACGTAGACAGTACTAGGTACAGTACTGGTGGAAGGTTATCCTCCTCAGATTGAGGCTGTAAGTTTTATATATGTAACTATTCCCCTGAAGAGGCACCAATAAAGGTGTGAAACATGTAGGGAGGTAATAAAGTTGGTGATACAGTATGGTGAAGTTTGACTTCCGCCTACTACGAAAATAAGAAGATTGAGAAAAGGGTCAGTTGAAGAATAATAATGAATACTTTTTTTTTTTTTCTTTCATACGGCATTTGAACAAATAGGCCTTTTAGCGCCGGTCTGCGGCGTTTTTAAAATGAAAATAGTACGTTTAAAAGGAGCTAAAACCCAGCACAGAGAGCACAACATATGTTTTCGATCTGCGTATCGTTTCTATGGAATTTGCAAATAGCGGAATCGTCGAGGATATCCATCTAATAAATGGACTATGGATACGCATTCCTCAGAAATACTATTAATAAATACTTAGAAACTTCTCTTTACGCATTCCTCAGAAATACTATTAATAAATACTTAGAAACTTCTCTTTACGCATGACCATACACTTTGTTTTCTTCTCTTACTTCATGTAATCTATCCATTTAGACACTCCAAATTAGCAGCACTAAAGAGAGTATTTTCTGCATAGTGGAGCCTATTTGGCGTTAACCGTTTAGAACAAGTCTGCTCTCACAATACTCCTAAGTATATTTCATATAGGCTTGCAATACTATAGCCCGGTATTTTGCTCTTGTCCCATCGTCCCGCCCGGTTGTATCAATGTCCCATAAACGGCTGTAAGATGTATAAAGTAATGAATTTATGTCATTAAGAATGCCTTATGAATCGGTTACTTTTCTACAATCAACATTTTCGACTACCACGCACAGTGTCAAATAAATGAGAAGTTTTCTAACTTTAATCTGTGACCAAACGCAGAAACAACTGGAACAACGCTGCCAAACGCAGAAACTACTGGTACAACGCTGCCAAACGCAGAAACTACTGGTACAACGCTGCCAAACGCAGAAACTACTGGTACAACGCTGCCAAGCGTAATTAAGTAACAAAAATCCCTTTTTTATTTCTCAAAAGTCGGTTGACTAACACCTTAGGGTGCACCTACACTGGACGCGTTCCGATCATATCCAATAGCCACCGACTGTCGGAAGAAAAACAAACACATGCATCTCAATGGAGGTGCCTACATTGGTCCCGACCCGATCCAATCTAACGGCCATCGATTCTTGGCCATTCAAACTTGTTTGTTTCTTGACCGATTTCGGACCGATGAAGCAAAATGGCGCCAACCCACATATTGTGTTTCAAAAATGTCTACAGGTTATAAATCTTAACCGATTTCAATAGATTTTTTTTTTATATCAAAGGAAATAAAATTTAGAACAACTTTGTCAATTCACATTTTTGTTTTTACTTTCCCTTGTTTATTAAATTGCGTGGAAAGATGTTTATAACCATCCAACGTCTATACCTTCTATTGTTTATAACCTTCTAATGTTTATAAGCTTCCAATGCTTATAACCTTCTAGTTACCTTTCGTATAAATAATTTTAAAATATGAATACCAATACTTCTCTTACCTCCAACATTCAACCTAATCGAAGGTTTCTATGCTTATTAGGTGGTATTTCTTAACTTAATCACTCATTTCTACATCACTACGAGGTCATTACTGACGAGCTGTGACTAAATCGGATCGGATCGGGTCGAGACCAATGTAGGCACTCACGTCGGCCGTTGTCGATCAAACGAAATCCGATCGGATCGGACCGGGAGAAATACAGGTCCAATGTAGCTGCAGCCTAATTTGTACCATTTTTATTCCTTGTCACACCTCCTTGGCATGCTCATCCCATATAAATGTGTCCCGGTTTCTTTCTTATTCTCTAATTTAACATTGGTTGCCCTGGCCTTAAGGTGAGGAAGTACCTGCCATTTTGGTAACAGCTGCTAAACCTCGTAATCACATTTCAGCCATCGTAATCTACCCGAAAAGGAAATTACTCCTCTTGTCGAAACAAATAGCCTTTTTGGTGAAAATATAATTGGACGGCGACTTCGAGTAAAATATATATATTGGTGTAGAGAAAACTAACCGTACATTAGGGTTCTGAAGACAATCCAGCGACGCAGGAAGTGGAGCTTAGATAATAACCTAGGAGGCAGTGGAAAGTGGCCGCCATTGACCTTCCGCAGGGCTACCAACTCTCCCGGACATCTTTTTAGGCTCACTTCCGCTACTTTTACATGGACGACGAATTTGGACAAAAATTAAATTGATTGTGTAACGAAATTAATATTTTATTAGTTGTAATTAACCACTAAACGACATTTTTGTATTACTATTAAATAGCATAGTAATAATTACCCACTGGAAAACCATATCATGTGTGAAAATGTGTAAACATTTTGGATAGGTTTAGAAAATAGAAAGCATTGAAATGAGAGAATATATTGTTAGCCAAGAGCAGTTTTGTACTATTTGTATATTTTCTTAATTGTTTCAAAATCGTTTTGAAGTTATGGTGAATAGAAGTGGCTATCTTAACTTTCCATATCAGACCTGTGATGATGAATATTTTGTCAAGGATTTGTTTTGAAGAAAGTTTATTGAAATGAATCGGTCAACAAGGCCAATACAAAGAAACTTCATGCACCATAGTAATTTTTGGTTGGAGGTTTTGGGTGCTTTATTTTTTTTTTATTTTTTTTTTTTTTCTAATGGATACGATCAAATTTGAATTTTTAGTTGCTTTTAAAGAGAGCAGGCACGCAAGGCTGCATGCGTTGTTAGGACGATAACAGGTCAACTGTTACCATACTGTATCTATTTCATAGTATTATTTTTAATTGAGGTTAATTTCAACTATGATGGCAGACCTTGAATTACTGGAAATAAACTGTCCCTCATAGAGTTTCACTATACCTGGTGATGGTCCATCCGAGGTAATAATATCCCGAACACTTGCACAGCCTCCTCACCCATTAGCATCCCCAGTCACAACACTTCTTGGTAATGTTCGCAAATATAATGGGTTTTTCCAAATGACATCTTGGAATCATAAATTTTAATGTCCATTTATTATTGACAACGAATTTTAACCTGTACTGGATAAACTCCTGTTACTGGTAACTTATAGATAACGGGTTATCTCTAGGTTATCTATTTGTTGACACTGGTCCGGAGCGCCCCAATGTCAAGGAACATTATACTTTGATTACTTCTCAATTGATGAATAACTTGTAGTATGACGGGAAACTGTACAAAATTATATATTAGCGTTATTTTCGATGATTCATTATTTAACGCAATAAAATAACTACTTATTTGCCATTAAGAAGCACGGGTATTCAGCTAGTATTTAATAAAAATAAAAGGATAGTAAATTTTACAAGATTAAATTATATATATATATATATATATATATATTTTTTTTTTTTTTACGGCGCATCTACAACTTGGCCATTAGCGCCGGGCTATCTACAGGTTGTCACCCTTTTATAATGCCAACAGCAAGTGGTCGGTCACCCATCCAGGTACTGACCACGCCCGACGTTGCTTAACTTCGGTGATCTACGGGAACCGGTGTATTAAACGTGGTTATGGCCGTTGGCCCTTAAATTATATTACCTAAAATTATTTTCAAGCATTGATATAGATGTTAGAGACATCCTGGTTGTCCGTTGTAAAATTAGCTCACATTATAAATGTAAGTCATATATGAAGTAACAAAAAAAATAAAAAATAAAAATCCTAAAGAGCCTTCTGCTCAAATTCAGGAACATAAATATGCTTTAGGTCCACCCGACAATCCTATGTGATGAACTGTATAACATATAGTCTTCTTTTTTTGTACATTCCCACCGCGCATGCGCGAACGCCAGCGGACATTTTTTTGTAACGTGTTTTTCCAGTTTAGTCGTCGCTAAAGCATATTTATGCTAAAATGGATATTGTTCACAGAATCAATGTAGGTAGTAATTCTCGAAGCCAAGTCTCAGACAATATTCGACATCTTACATTCTGATGTTGATATTTTGGTGGGGAAAGAAAGCGATTTGAGGAGAGAAACTTTAGGCAGTCCTTCCGGCTAGAGATGAGGACTGGTTTTACTCAACCCCCCCCCCCCTTACAGAAATCTAAATATTTCATTTTAGGACAGCATCTTCAATATCCCTTATTACACGTGGTGGTTGATGATTCTACTCCCAAGAAAATCTAACGTTAAAAAAAAAAAGCCAAGTTCCAGGCCTCTCCCAAAAGCAGTTTTCGCTCTCACTTATTTGTGCATTTCCAACTTGGGCATTTTTCGTTAACAGATGGCGCTATAACGATCGGATTTATTATAGAGCTTATGGCATTTAATGATTCAGGCTTGTGATGTACCTAACCATACAGGGTTATTATAAAGGTTTTGGTATTTAATGATTCAGGCTTGTGTTGTACCTAACCATACAGGGTTATTATAAACTCTCTGATGACTCAAAACGATCGGGTTTTTAAGAACTCTATGTATGACATCATTTAACGAAAACTGTCCAAGATGGAAATACTATTATTAAGTTCTTAAGGGTCTAAAACTTGGTCCAATACTATGATATAACCTTAATAGGCAAACAATTTTTGGAGTGACCTGGAACTTGGCATTTTTGTTACGTTAGTTTTTCTTGGGGATTATCAATACTTTTAGCTCAGTTCCTCCCTCCCTTCATATATATATATATATATATATATATATATATATATATATAAAATTTATTTTATTGCATACAGGGTTTCCCCATTGCAAGGAGTTGACCTTACATAATGTTTTTAGTCCTATGTTAGTAATATATTCATAAGCATACCCTGACACAAAACTTACACATATCGCCCCTACCATGTCAAACTATCGAATATGCAAAATCTCGTTGTTCAGATTCGGGACTTTGCTCTTGGATGGTGGAGGATACGGCTTGTCGAAAATTCTCACAACTCTAACCCCTTTAGAATAGCCTTTAATGCCTTAAATAAAGTATGGAATAAGACCATTTTTCGATATATTACTTGGTGAATGGATAGAGTATGTTGGTTCTCTAATTTGCTCCGATTTGCATATTCGATAGTTTGACCTGGTAGGGACGATATGTTCTATTTACATAAGACACAGATACTGTGTGAAATAATAAAGTTTAACTAAAAATAAATGAAAAAAAATACATCTTCTATGCATTAAATTTAAGGAATATTTCTATACATACACTAAATATATAATACAATTTCGTAACTAAGAAGTAATTATTAAAAATATTTTTAGTTAGAGAAAACGGTGCAAAAACGGTTTACTTAATATTAAATGTTGGTTTTTATTTGCAATTCTAGGTTTTTTTGTGATTTTGTTATTATTATTATTATGTCAATCAGAAATTAATGAAGATCTCAATTTCAAGGAGTTTTTTATATAGTTATAAATGTGCATATATTCAATTTTTGAGGCATTGTTTAAGATTTATACGCAGCTTGGTAGTACGTCCAGGTGTTTGTCCGGAAGATGACGTCGGTACACGAAGCTTGGTAGTACGTCCAGGTGTTTGTCCGGAAGATGACGTTGTTACACGAAGCTTGGTAGTACGTCCAGGTGTTTCTCCGGAAGATGACGTCGGTACACGCAGCTTGGTAGTACGTCCAGGTGTTTGTCCGGAAGATGACGTCGGTACACGAAGCTTGGTAGTACGTCCAGGTGTTTGTCCGAAAGATGACGTCGGTACACGAAGCTTGGTAGTAAGTCCAGGTGTTTGTCCCGAAGATGACGTCGGTACACGCAGCTTGGTAGTAAGTCCAGGTGTTTGTCCGGAAGATGACGTTGGTACACGAAGCTTGGTAGTACGTCCAGGTGTTTGTCCGGAAAATGACGTCGGTACACGCAGCTTGGTAGTACGTCCAGGTGTTTGTCCGGAAGATGACGTCGGTACACGAAGCTTGGTAGTACGTCCAGGTGTTTGTCCGGAAGATGACGTCGGTACACGCAGCTTGGTAGTAACTCCAGGTGTTTGTCCCGAAGATGACGTCGGTACACGAAGCTTGGTAGTACGTCCAGGTGTTTGTCCCGAAGATGACGTTGGTACACGAACCTTGGTAGTACGTCCAGGTGTTTGTCCGGAAGATGACGTCGGTACACGAAGCTTGGTAGTACGTCCAGGTGTTTGTCCGGAAGATGACGTCGGTACACGAAGCTTGGTAGTACGTCCAGGTGTTTGTCCGGAAGATGACGTCGGTACACGAAGCTTGGTAGTACGTCCAGGTGTTTGTCCGGAAGATGACGTCGGTACACGAAGCTTGGTAGTACGTCCAGGTGTTTGTCCCGAAGATGACGTCGGTACACGAAGCTTGGTAGTACGTCCAGGTGTTTGTCCCGAAGATGACGTCGGTACACGAAGCTTGGTAGTACGTCCAGGTGTTTGTCCGGAAGATGACGTCGGTACACGAAGCTTGGTAGTACGTCCAGGTGTTTGTCCCGAAGATGACGTCGGTACACGAAGCTTGGTAGTACGTCCAGGTGTTTCTCCGGAAGATGACGTCGGTACACGAAGCTTGGTAGTACGTCCAGGTGTTTGTCCGGAAGATGACGTCGGTACACGAAGCTTGGTAGTACGTCCAGGTGTTTCTCCGGAAGATGACGTCGGTACACGAAGCTTGGTAGTACGTCCAGGTGTTTGTCCCGAAGATGACGTCGGTACACGAAGCTTGGTAGTACGTCCAGGTGTTTCTCCGGAAGATGACGTCGGTACACGAAGCTTGGTAGTACGTACAGGTGTTTGTCCGGAAGATGACGTCGGTACACGAAGCTTGGTAGTACGTCCAGGTGTTTGTCCGGAAGATGACGTCGGTACACGCAGTTTGGTAGTAAGTCCAGGTGTTTGTCCCGAAGATGACGTCGGTACACGAAGCTTGGTAGTACGTCCAGGTGTTTGTCCCGAAGATGACGTTGGTACACGAAGCTTGGTAGTACGTCCAGGTGTTTGTCCGGAAGATGACGTCGGTACACGAAGCTTGGTAGTACGTCCATGTGTTTGTCCGGAAGATGACGTCGGTACACGAAGCTTGGTAGTACGTCCAGGTGTTTGTCCGGAAGATGACGTCGGTACACGAAGCTTGGTAGTACGTCCAGGTGTTTCTCCGGAAGATGACGTCGGTACACGCAGCTTGGTAGTAAGTCCAGGTGTTTGTCCCGAAGATGACGTCGGTACACGCAGCTTGGTAGTACGTCCAGGTGTTTGTCCGGAAGATGACGCCGGTACACGAAGCTTGGTAGTACGTCCAGGTGTTTGTCCGAAAGATGACGTCGGTACACGAAGCTTGGTAGTACGTCCAGGTGTTTGTCCCGAAGATGACGTCGGTACACGAAGCTTGGTAGTACGTCCAGGTGTTTGTCCCGAAGATGACGTCGGTACACGAAGCTTGGTAGTACGTCCAGGTGTTTCTCCGGAAGATGACGTCGGTACACGAAGCTTGGTAGTACGTCCAGGTGTTTGTCCGGAAGATGACGCCGTTACACGAAGCTTGGTAGTACGTCCAGGTGTTTGTCCGGAAGATGACGTCGGTACACGAAGCTTGGTAGTACGTCCAGGTGTTTGTCCCGAAGATGACGTCGGTACACGAAGCTTGGTAGTACGTCCAGGTGTTTGTCCCGAAGATGACGTCGGTACACGAAGCTTGGTAGTACGTCCAGGTGTTTCTCCGGAAGATGCCGTCGGTACATGAAGCTTGGTAGTACGTCCAGGTGTTTGTCCGGAAGATGACGTCGGTACACGAAGCTTGGTAGTACGTCCAGGTGTTTGTCCCGAAGATGACGTCGGTACACGAAGCTTGGTAGTACGTCCAGGTGTTTCTCCGGAAGATGACGTCGGTACACGAAGCTTGGTAGTACGTCCAGGTGTTTGTCCGGAAGATGACGTCGGTACACGAAGCTTGGTAGTACGTCCAGGTGTTTCTCCGGAAGATGACGTCGGTACACGAAGCTTGGTAGTACGTCCAGGTGTTTGTCCCGAAGATGACGTCGGTACACGAAGCTTGGTAGTACGTCCAGGTGTTTCTCCGGAAGATGACGTCGGTACACGAAGCTTGGTAGTACGTACAGGTGTTTGTCCGGAAGATGACGTCGGTACACGAAGCTTGGTAGTACGTCCAGGTGTTTGTCCGGAAGATGACGTCGGTACACGCAGCTTGGTAGTAAGTCCAGGTGTTTGTCCCGAAGATGACGTCGGTACACGAAGCTTGGTAGTACGTCCAGGTGTTTGTCCCGAAGATGACGTTGGTACACGAAGCTTGGTAGTACGTCCAGGTGTTTGTCCGGAAGATGACGTCGGTACACGAAGCTTGGTAGTACGTCCATGTGTTTGTCCGGAAGATGACGTCGGTACACGAAGCTTGGTAGTACGTCCAGGTGTTTGTCCGGAAGATGACGTCGGTACACGAAGCTTGGTAGTACGTCCAGGTGTTTCTCCGGAAGATGACGTCGGTACACGCAGCTTGGTAGTAAGTCCAGGTGTTTGTCCCGAAGATGACGTCGGTACACGCAGCTTGGTAGTACGTCCAGGTGTTTGTCCGGAAGATGACGCCGGTACACGAAGCTTGGTAGTACGTCCAGGTGTTTGTCCGAAAGATGACGTCGGTACACGAAGCTTGGTAGTACGTCCAGGTGTTTGTCCCGAAGATGACGTCGGTACACGAAGCTTGGTAGTACGTCCAGGTGTTTGTCCCGAAGATGACGTCGGTACACGAAGCTTGGTAGTACGTCCAGGTGTTTCTCCGGAAGATGACGTCGGTACACGAAGCTTGGTAGTACGTCCAGGTGTTTGTCCGGAAGATGACGCCGTTACACGAAGCTTGGTAGTACGTCCAGGTGTTTGTCCGGAAGATGACGTCGGTACACGAAGCTTGGTAGTACGTCCAGGTGTTTGTCCCGAAGATGACGTCGGTACACGAAGCTTGGTAGTACGTCCAGGTGTTTGTCCCGAAGATGACGTCGGTACACGAAGCTTGGTAGTACGTCCAGGTGTTTCTCCGGAAGATGACGTCGGTACATGAAGCTTGGTAGTACGTCCAGGTGTTTGTCCGGAAGATGACGTCGGTACACGAAGCTTGGTAGTACGTCCAGGTGTTTGTCCGGAAGATGACGTCGGTACACGAAGCTTGGTAGTACGTCCAGGTGTTAGTCCCGAAGATGACGTCGGTACACGAAGCTTGGTAGTACGTCCAGGTGTTTGTCCGGAAGATGACGTCGGTACACGAAGCTTGGTAGTACGTCCAGGTGTTTGTCCGGAAGATGACGCCGGTACACGAAGCTTGGTAGTACGTCCAGGTGTTTGTCCGGAAGATGACGTCGGTACACGAAGCTTGGTAGTACGTCCAGGTGTTAGTCCCGAAGATGACGTCGGTACACGCAGCTTGGTAGTACGTCCAGGTGTTTGTCCCGAAGATGACGTCGGTACACGAACCTTGGTAGTACGTCCAGGTGTTTCTCCGGAAGATGACGTCGGTACACGAAGCTTGGTAGTACGTCCAGGTGTTAGTCGGGTATTTGTGGGCTTATACTAAAAGTCCTAGGGAAATGCCTTAACTCTATAATTTTCTGTATTTTCGGATTTTTCTCTTTAGTTTTAGGTTCTCCCTACCGAGAGAAGTTGATACCCCACTTGTGCAAGTCTTTTTCTATGTAGTCGGATGATAGTCGTTTATAAAGTCAAGGACCAAGGATTCCTCCACTTCACATCATCTCAACATCTAACAACCTGCATCTCAACATAATTTTATTACTTAGCTCCTAGTGCAAAATTGTTTACAGAGAAATATTTTTGCAAAATATTTTCTTGCCCACTGTTATTCCTACAAAAAAAAAAAAAAAAAAATTAATGTTTGCCATTCTAACGGCTCTAATATCCGACTTTACAACTTCTGATCTCACTAGTGAAGACAGATCTCTGGGGAATCCTCTTTCTGCCCTGAATATTCTTGCATTACATTAGTGGCCAAACGCAAAGAAACGCACTTTCTCTCAGTTTCTAAAGTTTTTATCGTATGTCCTCATTGTTCAGTCCTTCGTTCTAGGTTCTTAGGCCTTGGCGAACATAAAGCGGCTCTTGGACGTTGGAAATGGATTGTAGAAAAAACGGTTTATTATTAAAATCAATCAAAGTGAATAAAAAAAGTCCGTCACGCAGGAGCTGCATAACTAAGCACTTTCCTCAGAATTTGGGTAGTGTAGACTGCTTTCCAGAACAATTTGCTTAAAATATCCTACATAAATAAAATAAAAACGTGAATAGTTCTCATTTTGTAATGAGTAACTGATCAATTATTAATTTGCATCCAGAGTTATGTTTACACATGGTACCTACTACACTACGTAATAAATACAAAAATCCTCATATTATCGTATTTTGATCTAACGCAGGAACAGGATACAGTCACACTAGTGGTAGAAAGCGCTCCTTGCGGCGGCTTTGTGAACCTACGTCTGCCGGCTTTTCTATTCTAATATATTACAAATTAAACCCCCGCTTTCCGTTTGACCGATTCAGCTCATTTTTACAACACTTCTTTCTCAGGAGTTACCCACGACGCATACAGCGTTTCGTTACAATACAGCAGAAATTACGACCGGTATGAGTATATTAGTACTATAGGTCCGGAAACCCCCCCTCCTAATGAACCTATTTCGTTTATTTTTACAACACATATTTACCTGTGGATTAGCACTACGAATACCGAGTTTCGTCGAAATATACCAAAAATCACGGCTGGTAGTGGCGAATTGGTATTGTGGGTCCGGAGTAAACCCCCCCTTCTAATGAACCGATTTAGTTTCTTTTTACAACACATATTTACCTGTAGATTACCACTACGAATACCGAGTTTCGTCGAAATATACCAAAAATCACGGCTGGTAGTGGCGAATTGGTATTGTGGGTCCGGAGTAAACCCCCCCTCCTAATGAACCGATTTCGTTTATTTTTACAACACATATTTACCTGTGGATTAGCACTACGAATACCGAGTTTCGTCGAAATATACCAAAAATCACGGCTGGTAGTGGCGAATTGGTATTGTGGGTCCGGAGTAACCCCCCCCCCCTTCTAATGAACCGATTTAGTTCATTTTTATATCTCACTTTTCTCTCTATATTAACACTACGAATACTAAGTTTCGTTGAAATATAACAAATATTACGGCTGACATAGTCAAATAAGTGTTTTGGGTTCGGGGTAAACCCCCCCCTTCCGGTGGACCGACTTTGGTGGTTAACGAACTCGTTCAATCGTTTGCTAATTGAATGCTATATACCAAGTTTCGTGACGAAAAAACAAAAACTCTGGCCGCTATCGTGTTAACATACACATATATATATATATATATATATATATATATATATATATATATATATATGCATATATATATATATATATATATATATATATATATAGATATATATAAATTTTAACGGGGGTCATTTTCGGTGTCTACTAGGTAGGATCGATAAAGATTTGAAGAAATTTTTCAAAAATTCCGTCATGAGTCCAACCTCAATAGCTACTTTCCTTCGGAGGAAAGTGCTAAAATGAAACTTTAAAGCATTTTCGATGATCGCATATGAACAAATATCTATTGATGGTCGCAGGCAGTATGATTATCAACTATCACTTATGGATAGTGTAAAATAGTCACCAATTCACAGCTTTCACTCAAAGATAATAATAAAGATAAAGATGTGGGTTTTGTGAGGTCTCGTCAAATAGCTATAAAGAGCTGCCCTGAATAATTGAGAATTTGAACTTACCAAGTTATCCCCTGTGATCATTTATATATAAATATATATATATATATATATATATATATATATATATATATATATATATATATATATATATATATATAGGGGAAGGTGTTGTACCTCTGACCATATTGTACATTTGACCACCGAGACATTGGCGGCATGTAGCAGCATTTTATAAATTTTGGTGTCATTAGTGTTTAGCTCCTTCACTAGAGGGTTTGTGTAACCTACTTTGGATTATTCAAGTCAAAGAGGATTCTTGCAAAAAATACTTATCCATTTCTATCATAAAAATCTAAGTTATTTATTGATGACGTTTTTCCTCATAATATTTTTTGTATTATGTCTTTTTAGATGGAAATCATTTGACAAAGTAGCTATTACAATAAGAAACATGGTGTAGCTTCTGAAATTGATTTATCTTAACCCTAAAATTTTTAGCATGACTTCCTTGCAAGAAGTGCCCCTGAAGAGGTGCGAAGAAAAGATGCACGAAACATGTCGGGTACAATAAATAAAGTGGTGTAATAAAGGAAGACTGCTTTAATGACCCCATTTCTCCTAGGATAAAAAAGAATATATATATATATATATATATATATATATATATATATATATATCTGTTTGAACTTTTGGATATTCGAAAATGGTCCCTTTTAGATAAAATTTGGCTCAAAAATAATTTGTCTAAAGTTGAATGATAATACTTGCGTAAATTAATGCTTAGAATTCATCAGTTTATAGACTTCCGTATAGAAGGCAATTTCACGTGATGAAGCCAGTCAGTCCTTCTTAAAGGCGTTGTATTTAAACGTTTTATAGAAATCTGAAAAAAAGCTTTCTTTTCTTTCAAGAAATGAAGCAAGAAGAATTTCCTTAAAAACACTTTCTATTTTTTGTTTTTTGGAGGATCTAGTAAAGTGTTTCAAGAAAATTTGCACCGAGAAATTCTGAGGCAGGTTTTTATTAGTTTTTCGCAAGAGATTTAATGAGAGTACTCATGTTTTATTGTTAAGTAATATTGGATCAATTTTCCTTCTTCTTTTTCAATCCTTTGTATATACTATTTGTATATCATGGTTAAATTTTGTACAGTCTTTCATACAAAAAATAATAGCAGATTTAAAATCAGCATCGCGAGAAACTCTGAGGTAAATATCATCGAAAACCAAAAAAACTAATTACCTTTTTCCGCCAATACCTAGAGATACCGGACGCTAGATGCCTCTTCCGCTAATACCTAGAGGATACCGGACGCTAGATGTCTCTTCCGCCAATACCTAGAGGATACCGGACGCTAGATGTCTCTTCCGCCAATACCTAGAGATACCGGACGCTAGATGTCTTTTCCGCCAATACCTAGAGATACCGGACGCTAGATGCCTCTTCCGCTAATACCTAGAGATACCGGACGCTAGATGCCTCTTCCGCTAATACCTAGAGGATACCGGACGCTAGATGTCTCTTCCGCCAATACCTAGAGATACCGGACGCTAGATGTCTTTTCCGCCAATACCTAGAGATACCGGACGCTAGATGCCTCTTCCGCTAATACCTAGAGATACCGGACGCTAGATGCCTCTTCCGCTAATACCTAGAGGATACCGGACGCTAGATGTCTCTTCCGCCAATACCTAGAGGATACCGGACGCTAGATGTCTCTTCCGCCAATACCTAGAGATACCGGACGCTAGATGTCTTTTCCGCCAATACCTAGAGATACCGGACGCTAGATGCCTCTTCCGCTAATACCTAGAGATACCGGACGCTAGATGCCTCTTCCGCTAATACCTAGAGGATACCGGACGCTAGATGTCTCTTCCGCCAATACCTAGAGATACCGGACGCTAGATGTCTTTTCCGCCAATACCTAGAGATACCGGACGCTAGATGCCTCTTCCGCTAATACCTAGAGATACCGGACGCTAGATGCCTCTTCCGCTAATACCTAGAGGATACCGGACGCTAGATGTCTCTTCCGCCAATACCTAGAGGATACCGGACGCTAGATGTCTCTTCCGCCAATACCTAGAGATACCGGACGCTAGATGTCTTTTCCGCCAATACCTAGAGATACCGGACGCTAGATGTCTCTTCCGCCAATACCTAGAGATACCGGACGCTAGATGTCTCTTCCGGAGAGGAAAAAATAATTATTTTTTTATTTCGACGGTATTTGCCTCATTAGAGTTCCTTGGGAGTGCTGATTTTAATTAAGCTATTATTTTTGGTGTGAAAGAATGTATAATGCTAGTATTATACTTTAAAAGTAAGCATATTTTTGAATTGATTTGACGAAATATAAATTATTGTTTAATCATTGTATTTGATCTTTAATCTACCCTCTAAAAAAAGTAATTGGTGAAAGAATCATATTGATATCATTTTCCAAAACAGGTATGTAAAATAAAGCATTTTCAACCTATTTTATTTTATTTCTCGGCTCCTAAGGCGCATTGGACGGAACGCTCGGACACATGTCGAATATTTTTCAATGTAGAATCACCAGAAAAAAATTGGACCAAATTGGTGTCCTCACCACTGTATACTCCCCGTGTTAGAATAATTGAGGTGTATTTTGGAAGGGTGGTGTCACCCCTTAGACGTGCGATTGGGCCGAGAGAGAAACTTTATTAGAAACAAATAAAATGGGCTGCTCAATTATATTGGACTGCTAGATAAACAGCGTGCTTATCATCCATTCGGAAATAGGGTTAATTTGCGGGCTGAAGATGTGAGGAGTTCAAAACAAGGAATAGATAATAAAGGAGATGAAGACTAAAGAAGGCTATAGTGATAGAAGAGAAGTAATTTATTATATTGAGGAGGAATTGATAGAATTGAAAATATAGTCTAAAGTATATAAAGAAACAGAGTGAATGGATGATAAGCACTCAGTGGCTGTAGATGTGGTTGCTAATTATGCCAAGTGTGTCCACTAATATAGACTCGGCTAATGTTGATAGCTGGTCGGTGGTCAGTCCAAGATCTTCAAGGAAGAGTGCTGTGCTCTTGGGAATGGTTCCTCTTGTTCCGAACCATAGTCCCTTTACTATATACTTCCGCTTCCAAAATTTATCTAGAAACTTTTCTTGGTAATACGCTGTGCATTTCGTGTATATGTTCTTCTTTTCGGCGTCTATTTTTTCATCCTCTTCTATATCGTTGCTTTCAAAGCGTATTGTAGGATCTAGGATATACGCCGTATTTCCGGTTTTAGGGAACGCAATGATATCGGCATACCGTGGATTACCTTCTTCGTCAATGCCGTAAACCTCTTTGAAGTATTGAAATTGATTTTCTCTGAGGTGGCTTATTATTGTATGCTTCACGTTGTGGTGTCTCCGGGTGACGAGGAGCATGCTGTTAGGACAACTACCAAGAACATGGGCTGGTGTTTCGGTCTCCCTGCCGCATTTGCGACAGAGGGTTCCTAAATCAGCTGCTGCTGCCAGACCAGGAACACCACGCAGTGGAGCATAGTTCACGTTAAGTTTTATCGCGTTCGTCCATTCGGAGCACGAGAGAATTTTTTTCTCGCACATGAATCTGTTGGCGTTAGGAAACTCCAAAGTGCACAACTCCGATCCCTTGCCATTTGGACATTGCCCACTCCTCAAACGAGTTTTCCCGTAGAATCCTCCTAATTTTCTTCGTGCTGTGATCTATTCCAAAGTCTTGAATTCTGAGTTTCAGTCTTTTACAGCATTCTGTCGATTCATATTATTCTGTCAAATACATATTGATTATTTTCACGTGTTTAATAAAAATAGAAAGTTTCATAAAAATCGTCTCCGGACACTTGGGGATGTTCCCTTGTGAGTTTAAGTCCTATTAAATCAGTTGCTACTCTAGAAAAGGTGGTACTCAGTATCCACCCTGAGGTACGCCGTTATTCTGTTTTGTAGTAAATTTAAAATTTTTATTCTAAATATTGTCTTGGTTAGAATTAATAAATTTTAAATGCAGTCTTTCATATTTAGCCTTTGATCAATATCCCAAGCTATATTCTTTCTTAGGATATGAAATAATACTGCTTCTGTAGATTCTATTGTCAGGAAAGGTTTTATTAAGTCGTTCTGTTTGCGCACAATGTCATCCAGAGTATAATGGTTCGCTTTGAATCCAGACTAAAAGGCTGATACAAGGTATTTGGCAATGTGCTACAATAGCAGCTTATTCAATACTATTGCAAAACACTTACAAGTAGAGCTGCTGAAGGAAATAGGTCTATAGCTAGATGGTAAGATCTTCACTAACTAAAGCCAGGTCACTTAAACATCATGAAATTGCAATCATTGGGCGTAGTTATCAAATTCAGCGTTTAGGGTATTTTTCTAATTTATAAACCTTATTTAGAAGTATATACAATTTTGAAGTATCTAGTTGGTTTAATCGTAGCTATTAGAAAATAGACAACAATAGAATACATACTTTAGCGCAGCTCAATAGTACATTTAAGGTACGCATTTCGCTTGAGGCGGTTATAACTAATACCCCTATGTTCAGTAAATACTTAACAATTTAAATTTTCTTTCATATATTACCTCGAAGCGTTTTCCAAATAAAGTAGACTCTCCCTAATCCGGCGTCGTCGGGACCGGGGTACAGTCGGATTAGAGAAAACCCTGGATTAGAGAATTCAGTTAGAAGCGGTCACTTAAGTATTCTAAAAACATTGTTTAAGGATATAATAATATGTACCATTTTTGCAAATTTAAATAAAATTTAGCTACCAAATTATAAAATAAATTCCGCGATGAATTTTCGAACTTAACTGATTAAAATCAGGCGTTCCAGCCGCAGGTGCCTTTGTATAAACATTTATTTTCTTGATAGAAAGACAAGTTGCTGCCTCCAAAACGAAACATATATGCCTTCTTTGATTTCTCTTCAATGAAATACCACGAAAAAAATTATTGGTTAGCTAGGAAGGGAAGGTTTTCTAGGAACCCTCGAGCAAGTCTAGCTCAGCCCCCCTCCTAATGAACCAATTTAGTTTATTTTTACGACATATTTTTCTATTAAAATGTCCACAACGAATACCGAGTTTCGTTGCAATGCAACAATAATTGCGGCCGGGTATGGGTATGGGCGAATAACTACTTCGGGTCCGGAGTAACCCCCCCCCCCTGAAGAACCAATTTTGCTGGTTAACGAACTAGTTCAATCATTTGCTAGGGGACTAGTATATACCAAGTTTCGTGAGGGAACTAAACCTCAGGAGTGTATCGTGTTAACGATAGTTCATGAAATATTCGACGTGATTCTTTTCGTGGGCATAACATTTTTATTTATGAACCGATTGACATGAAACAAACATTAAATGTTAAGTGAAGCTTACTACAATATATTAGTGAAAGCCGCAACTGTATCGGATATGCGGTTTCTGAGATTAGCGCGCACACACAAACAGACCAAAATTCTAAAAATTATTGATTTGTCATGATTCACTAATGCGTTGATAAAGGCCCCCATAGTATTTTCCTATATATCTTCCATCTACAGCAATCCGTTAGAATTTTATTATTTGTATATATTGAAAGCAACGTTTTCGAGATAACAAGCTCATCCTCAGAGTCATCTTACAGCTCAGTGAGGTTCAGCGGTCTTTCTTCCGACAGTACCTTTGGAATTATGGATCAATTTAGTAAGAAGACTCGTCGTGAACCTTCCTAATGATTTCAATTTTTAATCTAAGTTTGGATTTTGATAAATGCCAAGTGAAAAATAAATCCTAGAAATTTAGAGTTTCTTCTATTAGTGTTTAATGGTCTAGTCCGTTTAAATAAATCCTAGAAATTTAGAGCCGATTCTTCTATTAGTGTTTAATGGTCTAGTCCGTTTAAATAAATCCTAGAAATTTAGAGCCGATTCTTCTATTAGTGTTTAATGGTCTAGTCCGTTTAAATAAATCCTAGAAATTTAGAGTTTCTTCTATTAGTGTTTAATGGTCTAGTCCGTTTAAATAAATCCTAGAAATTTAGAGCCGATTCTTCTATTAGTGTTTAATGGTCTAGTCCGTTTAAATAAATCCTAGAAATTTAGAGTTTCTTCTATTAGTGTTTAATGGTCTAGTCCGTTTAAATAAATCCTAGAAATTTAGAGCCGATTCTTCTATTAGTGTTTAATGGTCTAGTCCGTTTAAATAAATCCTAGAAATTTAGAGCCGATTCTTCTATTAGTGTTTAATGGTCTAGTCCGTTTAAATAAATCCTAGAAATTTAGAGCCGATTCTTCTATTAGTGTTTAATGGTCTAGTCCGTTTAAATAAATCCTAGAAATTTAGAGTTTCTTCTATTAGTGTTTAATGGTCTAGTCCGTTTAAATAAATCCTAGAAATTTAGAGCCGATTCTTCTATTAGTGTTTAATGGTCTAGTCCGTTTAAATAAATCCTAGAAATTTAGAGTTTCTTCTATTAGTGTTTAATGGTCTAGTCCGTTTAAATAAATCCTAGAAATTTAGAGTCGTTTTTTCTATTAGTGTTTAATGGTCTAGTCCGTTTAAATAAATCCTAGAAATTTAGAGTTTCTTCTATTAGTGTTTAATGGTCTAGTCCGTTTAAATAAATCCTAGAAATTTAGAGTCGTTTTTTCTATTAGTGTTTAATGGTCTAGTCCGTTTAAATAAATCCTAGAAATTTAGAGTTTCTTCTATTAGTGTTTAATGGTCTAGTCCGTTTAAATAAATCCTAGAAATTTAGAGACGATTCTTCTATTAGTGTTTAATGGTCTAGTCCGTTTAAATAAATCCTAGAAATTTAGAGTTTCTTCTATTAGTGTTTAATGGTCTAGTCCGTTTAAATAAATCCTAGAAATTTAGAGTCGTTTTTTCTATTAGTGTTTAATGGTCTAGTCCGTTTAAATAAATCCTAGAAATTTAGAGTTTCTTCTATTAGTGTTTAATGGTCTAGTCCGTTTAAATAAATCCTAGAAATTTAGAGACGATTCTTCTATTAGTGTTTAATGGTCTAGTCCGTTTAAATAAATCCTAGAAATTTAGAGTTTCTTCTATTAGTGTTTAATGGTCTAGTCCGTTTAAATAAATCCTAGAAATTTAGAGCCGATTCTTCTATTAGTGTTTAATGGTCTAGTCCGTTTAAATAAATCCTAGAAATTTAGAGTTTCTTCTATTAGTGTTTAATGGTCTAGTCCGTTTAAATAAATCCTAGAAATTTAGAGACGATTCTTCTATTAGTGTTTAATGGTCTAGTCCGTTTAAATAAATCCTAGAAATTTAGAGTTTCTTCTATTAGTGTTTAATGGTCTAGTCCGTTTAAATAAATCCTAGAAATTTAGAGTCGTTTTTTCTATTAGTGTTTAATGGTCTAGTCCGTTTAAATAAATCCTAGAAATTTAGAGTTGTTTCTTCTATTAGTGTTTAATGGTCTAGTCCGTTTAAATAAATCCTAGAAATTTAGAGTTTCTTCTATTAGTGTTTAATGGTCTAGTCCGTTTAAATAAATCCTAGAAATTTAGAGCCGATTCTTCTATTAGTGTTTAATATTCTAGTCCGTTTAAATAAATCCTAGAAATTTAGAGCCGATTCTTCTATTAGTGTTTAATGGTCTAGTCCGTTTAAATAAATCCTAGAAATTTAGAGTTTCTTCTATTAGTGTTTAATGGTCTAGTCCGTTTAAATAAATCCTAGAAATTTAGAGTCGTTTTTTCTATTAGTGTTTAATGGTCTAGTCCGTTTAAATAAATCCTAGAAATTTAGAGTCGTTTCTTCTATTAGTGTTTAATGGTCTAGTCCGTTTAAATAAATCCTAGAAATTTAGAGTTTCTTCTATTAGTGTTTAATGGTCTAGTCCGTTTAAATAAATCCTAGAAATTTAGAGTCGTTTTTTCTATTAGTGTTTAATGGTCTAGTCCGTTTAAATAAATCCTAGAAATTTAGAGCCGATTCTTCTATTAGTGTTTAATGGTCTAGTCCGTTTAAATAAATCCAAGAAATTTAGAGTTTCTTCTATTAGTGTTTAATGGTCTAGTCCGTTTAAATAAATCCTAGAAATTTAGAGCCGATTCTTCTATTAGTGTTTAATGGTCTAGTCCGTTTAAATAAATCCTAGAAATTTAGAGCCGATTCTTCTATTAGTGTTTAATGGTCTAGTCCGTTTAAATAAATCCTAGAAATTTAGAGTTTCTTCTATTAGTGTTTAATGGTCTAGACCGTTTAAATAAATCCTAGAAATTTAGAGTTTCTTCTATTAGTGTTTAATGGTCTAGTCCGTTTAAATAAATCGTTTGCTATTATGTTTCGGTAAGTGGCTTGGCCCTTCGACACTCCTGTAGGCGAGAAGCCGAAAGCCTCCATATATTAAATTAGCTATGGAATGAAGAAATCCCTGAAGACATGAAAACAAGAATAAAACCCTGCCCTGAAGCGAAGATTGGATAGTTACGAAACGAGCAGACTCCCTGAATCTATTTCTAGCTAGTCGGAAGAACATCTTCCAGATTATGATTCCTATCTCTTGGAAGTTCCTTTCTCTCCTGGATGGAAAGATCTACTCCATCCAAGATGGACCTTCACTCTCACCGGACTTTTATATTTGTCTAATTAATCCTGCTACTTTTTCTTTTAGCGCGGTTCCTCTTTCCCTCCATAGGGATGGAACTAGGAAATTTTACGTTTCAGAACCCGTAGAGAACGAAAATAACAGTGGTCCAAATTTGTATATATATATATATATATATATATATATATATTCCTTTTTTAGCACTTTCCTCCGAAGGAAAGTAGCTATTGAGGTTGGACTCATGACGGAATTTTTGAAAAATTTCTTCAAATCTTTATCGATCCTACCTAGTAGACACCGAAAAAGACCTCCGTTAAAATTTATATATATATATATATATATATATATATATATATATATATATGTCTGTTAACACGATAGCGGCCAGAGTTTTTGTTTTTTCGTCACAAAACTTGGTATATAGCATTCAATTAGCAAACGATTGAACGAGTTCGTTAACCACCAAAGTCGGTCCACCGGAAGGGGGGGTTTACCCCAAAGGTTCACAAAGCCGCCGCAAGGAGCGCTTTCTACCACTAGAGTGACTGTATCCTGTTCCTGCCTTAGATCAAAATACGATAATATGAGGTTTTTTGTATTTATTACGTAGTGTAATAGGTACCATGTGTAAACATAACTCTGGAAGCAAATTAATAATTGATCAGTTACTCATTACAAATTTAAAAGAGAACTATTCATGTTTTTATTTTATTTATGTAGGATATTTTAAGCAAATTGTTCTGGAAAGCAGTCTGCACTACCCAAATTCAGAGGAAAGTGCTTAGTTATGCAGCTCCTGCGTGACGGACTATTCTTTATAATCATTTTGGTTTATTCATATACAGAGCTCCACAACAGCAAGATGATTTGTTCACATAAATAGATATATTTTGGTTTTGTTTTAGATTAAACGTTTTGGCCTGCTTCCTACATCCTGCATGCCTGCTGACATGGGCGTATATAAAGGGGCCTGCAGCCCCCCCCCTCCCGAAATTTTGTTTAATCGGTAAACACGTTTCATAAAAACATTAAAAATAAATTAAATAAGATTACTTAGTTCATTATAATTTCCTCTAATCCGGCATCCTATGGTCCGGCTCACTTGATAATCCGGGGTGTCAAGGCCAGACATAAAAAAGTCCGACTCACAGGAACTGCATCATCTTAGCACGGTTCCATTAATTTCCTTAGTGTCATTTTGTATACGTAGAATAGAAACAGTTATTACTTTGCCTAGATCATTCTCAATGTAAACACATATTCCAAAGAAAAGCAAGATTGTCAACAAGGCACAAGAAACTATCCTAAGCGGAAATTACTCTTTCCGCCGTCCCAAGTTTCTCTCTACGAAGACTCTACTAGGAATATGTTTCTAATTGACTTAACTTGCTTTACTAACATATCCATTTTAGTGTTAAATGCAATTAAAAACATTAAACTACTCATTTTAGTGTTAAATGCAATTAAAAACATTAAACTACTCATTTTAGCAAACTGTTAAATGCAATTAAACAAAATAAAATTGTACAAGAAAATTAGAACGTAGTGTTATTTTTTAATGAACTACGGCCTCATACAACCACAAAATATAATTATATTTCTATAATTATATTTCTAGTACTGCATGACTTCCTGCAGGTAAAGTAACTGTCACCTGTCCCAGGATGCATCTTGATTTATGAAGTGCAATAAAAGCCTACCTGAAGCCTTCCTACTACCTCGACCCGGACAGATGTCTGACTCTACACGGAGAATATTTACGTTTTCAGTTTTGTTACATGTTCAGAGAATTTGTATTTCTTCCCCTGTTTTATTGTGAAATACATCCTCCTACTAGAAGCAATAAAATAATAACAAGAAATAACCAGAATCCTCTTCTAGAGGTACCTATTTCATATGTTCAATGCATTGAAAAATATCAAAAAGTTTCACATTTTCTTGTGTTCTTCTACTATAGTAATAATTCTACAAATAAAATCAATTAAAAAATAAAATAAAAAACCAACAGCATAAAGGCAATTGAAAATATTCAAAAGACGACATCGAATATCTTTCTCTTGGCAAGCTATATTACTAACAATGAATTGTTTTTCTTATTTTGCCTAATCTGTTTTATTGTCAAATACATTATCCAACTATAAGCAATTAAAAAATAACAAGGAATAAAAACAGACAAAAAGAACAGTTCGAATAAGCAAAATCAATTACTTTAAAGTTTTAAGCACTTATTTCTCCGATTGGCATCGCCTGATAAAAACTTTCATCAGAACCTTTTTTGTAGAACATTTAGTAAGCTTTCGAATGGTAACCTTTTGCTTCCCATGATTTTCAACCGTTTTCGAGATATTAATGAAAGTATACGAAGGTCCCAAAACTTTTCATTATTTCTAGCAGCAGAAAATTGGTCTCATTTTACCTATCCTGTTTTACACACAAAGTACATTTTCCTAACATAAGAAATTACAAAAATAAAAATCAATAAAAAACTAAGGGAAAGAGACAAAAATTACAAAAAGAACCCGTTCATAAGAACTAAACAAACGTATTTGAAGTTTTAAGCACTTATTTCTTCGATTGACATCACCTAATCAAAAAGTCAGTTCTGCTGGTTAACGAACCAGTTGACCTTTCAATTAGACAAAAGAATTTTGTACCAAATTACATCAAAATCGGACAATTAGGGGAGCCGGAAAACCGCGAACAGACATATATATATATATATATATATATATATATATATATATATACAAATTTTTACCACCGTCATTTTCACAAAATTCCAAAAATTCCACAACACATTCACAAAATCTCCACTCCAAAAACCCCGTGGTGCCTGACGGGGATGTCTAGGAAACCCTCTCTCTCATCGACTGAAGCAGTATAATTCTAATAGTGTGCAGTTTTTTTTCAGGTTTTTTACGTTAAATATCTACATAGTAGATTGTAATATTCTATAAATAATATATATATATCTACTAGTTTTATAGTCAAAATTTTGTTTAATTTTTACCTCTATCCATTTTTTTCTACATGCATTCGATAATCCGGAATATTTGATAATCCGGTATGCTTCAAGTCCCTAACTTGCCGGATTAAAGGAAGTATACTGTATTCCAAGTTCTAGATTGTAAGTATTCCATTCCCCGGAAATGTTCCCCGAAATTATTTCCTATATACCTACGCCCATGCCTGCTGATGTGTATGTTCAATCCAGACATCTCCTGGAGATGAGACGTACGTATATACGGGAATCAGCCCTAGCCTATATATGAGTTGCACAGGTTTCTCCCGAAGAATCTTGATGCATTGGAGTACTGTCTAAACAAGGGACCTTCCGCAATGGAACTGCTTCTATAATATGAACCAGTTAACACTATTATTTTCCAAGGCCGAAATCATACGTTCTCCCAGAATTTCAAGAAAAATTGGTACCTACGTAATAGTTGCACCGATCTTGATAAGTGGCACCCATTCAGGCTCCCAGTCAGTGATCCGGAGGAGAAGTCAAATGAAGTTATCTCCATCATCAGCTCACGCGCATAACTCATTAGCTTTTCTATTGGTTCATTCCGGTGGGCAATTCCATTGGCTTTTCTTTCTTCCGTTCTAGTCGTTCTTTTGTGTTCATTTGCTGTTAGATTGGTGTTTTTTGCAATTTATTGTTTCACTTGTTGTTCAACTCATTTAGTGTTGTTTTTGTTGTAGTGTGCATTTGTTTCCTTTGAGCTGTTCTTCGGCTGGCAAAATGAGTATTTGGTATTTACCAACGACTGAAAAAGATACCATTGCAATTTTGCAATGTTAAATTGTACGAGGTAAGGTCCAAAAGTTTCCGGCCTGGGATAGAAGGAAAGGTGAAAGAAAAAAACTGGTTTTACTGTTTTTCAATATATTCTCCTCTAAGTTCAACACACTTAATACAACGCTTTGGCAACATTTCTATACCATGAAAAAAATAATTTTCTTCTTTGTTAAAAAAATGTTCTTCCACTGCTGCTTGGAGCTCTTCGTCAGTGTTAAATCGCCTTCCACGAAGGTCAGATTTTAACTTTGAGAAAAGGTAGAAATCGCTAGGGGCCAAGTCTGGGCTGTAGGATGGATGATAGATTTCTTGGAATCCACAGTCCTTCACAGCGGCCTTGGAAATCAATGCTGTGTGGACAGAGGCATTGTCGTGAAGGAGGCGGACACCTCTGCTTAACTTCCCTCGCCTCTTCTCTTTAATGGCGTCTCGTAACCGGTGAAGTAGGGCTGCATAATACTCACCATTCGTTGTGGTGTTACTTTTTTTAAAATCTATCAGTAGTATTCCTTTACAGTCCCAAAAATTTGTGGCCATTACCATTTTTGTTGACTGCGTGACTTTTGCCTTTAAAGGAGGCGCTTCTCCTGGTCTTCTCCATTCCATGGACTCTCTTTTGCTGAGTGGGTCATAATATAGAACCATTGTCTCATCCCCAGTTACAATTGAGTCCAAAAAATTCCTTGGGTCGGCATTATACTCGCGTAAAAATTCATTGCAGCAGTGAACTCGCAGCTGAAAGAATTTTTGGAACCCATCTTGCACTAACCTTGTTCATATGCAAATTTTCTTTGATGATCCTCAAAACACTTGTTTTTGAAAGCCCTAACCTCGCTGCTATTTCCTTGGTTTTTAGTCGCCGGTCAGACAGCAATTCAGATTCCACAAGTTCGATTGTTTCAGAAGTGACAGCTTCCAATGGGCGACCGGGACGTGGGTCATCTTCTAGACTTTCTCTCCCTAACTTAATAATTTTGCCCATTCTTTCACTGTGGAATACGAGGGGGAGGACTGCCCGTATACACAATCCAAGCGCTCTTTAATTTGCGCAGGAGTAAGACCCTCTTTACAAAAGAATTTAATTACCGCACGGTACTCGAGTTTGAACATTGTAAAAATGGGGAGTTTCCTTCTAGGCTGGACACTGAGTGACAAGACTGAGGAAATGTGGGCGATGGGTATGGAGTGAGCAGGCATGGACCTGCATAGGTGTGCAGGTCCCGGCACGTTTGAAGGAGGGGAAGCAGGACAGGCCGGAATCTTATGGACCTTATATCGGCTCATTTTCCACCGAAAAACCAGTGATCTATATTACCAACGAGTTGGATTGACTAGAGTTTCGATATAACCTTGAGCGAACTTAGCGAACGGAAACGCATAGCAATTATGAAATTAACATAAGTGCTAATGTTATATAACCTAGGAAATCAGTAGCACGTATGTTAATGGCATAATTGCTATGCGTTTCCGCTCGCTACGCTCGCTCAAGGTTATATCGAAACTCTAGTCAACCCATCTTGTTGATAACATTAATACATGGTCTTGGTGCCATAAATGGTCGCCTTATTGCCTGATCCGGATCAGCCACTCCTCGAGATAGATGCAACTCGTACGTAAGTACCGAAAAATGAATACACATCCTAGAAAAGTATGTCCAATCCTCACCATGCGGTGAGTGTATTGTTACTACAACTCCAAATATCACAGACTCCGGAATATGTCTCATCCTTCTAGAGAAATGCTGTCTTTGTTTCTCCTTGTGGTTTCTCTTGATCCATTAACTACCTGATTAGGTAGATTCAGGATTTCACTAGCACTAGATCAGACTTTTCTACTAGTTCAGCTTTCACATCTAGAAATACAAGTCTCCATTGAGAGAATTCTCTTGGTAACTCAGCAATATGAGGAAGCACAGGAATATACAGGGTGTCCAAGTCTTAAACCGACAGGCTTCATATATCGGTGGGGTATCAAAAAGTCCTTTATCGATTTCCTCGTTTTCGAGGAAAACGAAAAAAAAAACGCAAAAAGAGGTGTTTTTTTGTTTTTTGGACAAATCCCGATTTATCGCTTAAACGAAGCGTTGTTCGAAAAACACCTCAATACAAAAGTTGCAGCTTTTATCTTTAATATGAGACAAAGTTCAACGTCAGATACTATAGTCTAAATTCAACCAAGTCTGAACTATTATCTAAATTCAACATCGCCCTACCGTCTATTTTTCATAATCCTGTGCCTTCCAGAGAACCGTGGTCTCTACCCTTTCCCAATATCAACTTCATACTATCCAAATTCGTTAAAAAAAATACCACCCCATATATATATATATATATATATATATATATATATATATATATATCAACAGGAATTTCACATTTTCACTGAGGGTTCTAAGGACAACGATGGAGTTGGTGCTGCAACCCACTCCAACACCACGAACAATATGTTCGCCCTTAGCAATATGTGTAGCATCTTCACTGCCCAACTGTTGGCCATAACGAAAGTCTTAAATATACCAACTAACTCTAACTATAAAGTAATTTTTACGGATTCTTTGTCTGTACTTCTTGCTTTAAGGAATCCATTCTCAAACCATCCACTGATCACACTCACTCATGAAACCATAGCAGAACTTCACAGTAAAACAGTTCTTTTCGTATGGGTCCCCGGTCACTGCGGAATTAAAGAGAATGAGGTGGCCGATGCCTTAGCGAAAAGAGCTGTAAACGAAGGCATTCCCTATCATAGAGTTCCAAAGAACGATATCATTAATTACCTGAGGGAAATAGTCTGGCAAAACTGGCAATCTACAAGGCTAATAATAGAAAACAACAAATTAATAGAAATAAAATCGACACTTAAAGCTTGGAAGACCCCACCCAGCATCAATAGAAAACATGAAGTTGCCTTAAGTCGATTGCGGATTGGGCATACAAGATTAACAGTTAAAGCTTGGAAGACCCCACCCAGCATCAATAGAAAACATGAAGTTGCCTTAAGTCGATTGCGGATTGGGCATACAAGATTAACAGTTAAAGCTTGGAAGATCCCACCCAGCATCAATAGAAAACATGAAGTTGCCTTAAGTCGATTGCGGATTGGGCATACAAGATTAACAGTTAAAGCTTGGAAGACCCCACCCAGCATCAATAGAAAACATGAAGTTGCCTTAAGTCGATTGCGGATTGGGCATACAAGATTAACAGTTAAAGCTTGGAAGATCCCACCCAGCATCAATAGAAAACATGAAGTTGCCTTAAGTCGATTGCGGATTGGACATACAAGATTAACGCATTCATTCCTTTTTTCTAAAGAACCACCTCCAATCTGTGAATCATCAACGTTCAAATATCAGTGAAACATTTACTTACAGAATGCCCAATATAATATATTCGGCATTCTGTCAGAACATAATATATTCTGTCTGATATTATCAGTCAATTAGAGAAGAGCTAATGTTATCAGACATCATGGATGAAATCGTTGGAGATGATGCTGATAACGTTAGAAAGATATTAAACTTTATAGGCAAAACGGAACTTATTAATAAAATCTAAAGAAATAAGATTAATTAAATAAGCAGGATAGAGCATGATGTGTGTGTGTGTTGTCTGTGATAGAGAATATGTGAGTGAGGTTGCATGGATATGTGTATGTGTGCGTGTGTGATGTCTGTGTTAGAGAATATGTGAGTGAGGTTGCATGGATATGTGTATGTGTGCGTGTGTGTGAGTGCGTTTATTTACATTTGTTTGGTGTACAGTTACACAAATAAATATTGCATGGAAAATATACTGCAAGTAATTTAAGTAAGCAAAAAATGCCAGGATCAATGATAAATAATGACAATGATAAATAATGACAATGATAAATAATGACAATGATAAATAATGACAATGATAAATAATGACAATGATAAATAATGACAATGATAAGTAATTTAATAAAATCCAAAATCTGACTCAATCAATTATTAAATTCAAACGAAATGAGGTAAAAATTTCACCTCGAAATATAATGAGAGTTTCATTCAATGGCGTTAATGACCCTATGGTTGGCACGCCTTAAAAAAGGAAAAAAAAAACGCCAGATGCTTTTATTTGAATAAATCACATACAAAAACGTATAAATCGAGTTTTTTTTTTTTGAGTGGGTACTTCATAGAATTCATGGAAATCGTAATGCTTATTTTAAAAACGATTAAAACCATTTTTTAGGAGATATCTGTAACCGTTTTTGAAAAAAAAGGAACAAATGTTTTTGTAACTCTGTTTTTTTTTTGGTGGGTACATAGAATGGTGGGATTCCATTGAAATATTTTCTACATCTTTGAAATTCATTTAAACTAAGTTTAGGTTGACACGCCTAAAATCCAACAAGAAAAAAAAAAAAGTTTTCGGATCTAGAAAAAGTTTTTTATTCAAATCTGAGCCATTAGCGCCAACATCCAGGGTGCAGCCAGAAAATCTTTCAGCGAGCCCTGAGATTAGATAATTCTTACCGCCAGTTTGGATCGAACCCACCATCTCCCGCTTATGAATCTAAGGCACTAGAGACCACGGGACTATTTTTGTAAATATCTCGAAAACAGTTAGAAAAAGGTTCGGAAGCAATATTGGAAGGGACAATGTCAATCGGAGAAATAACTACTTAAAACTTTAAAAGTGTTTGTTTTGTTGAACGGGTTTTTTTTTGTTTGTTTAACTAACTTTCGAATCGGTTGTTTCTTGTCTTCAATGACATTTATGTGTAAAATTAGTATTTTAGTAAAAGAAGGTGAGAAAATGATAAACTTATTGGTAAGAGAGGTTTCCTAGAGCAAACGTTAAGATGGCGGGCGAGTCATTTCCGCTTATTAGGATACTGTCAGTTTCCTCTTGTGGCGCCTCAAACTTCCTCCTCTTTAAGATTTAATTTATATTTTTAACGAAAAATCAAACGCTATTAATAACTGCTTCTATTCCTTTACTAATAGCAGTAGGGATAAGAACGGAACCACGCTAAGATGACGCAGGTCCTGCGAGTCGGACTTTTTTTCTTTCCTTCTTGATCGGTTTCGAGGTAGCCGCTTCTTTTCAAATGGTTTTTTCATAAATGTTATAAAACAACTCTCGGTCTGACTATTTTTAATTTATTAACTATTTTAGGGGTCTCCCGTGGTCTAGTGGCTAGCGCCCTAGATTCATAAGCGGGAGATGGTGGGTTCGATCCCCGCCGGTGCCAGAAATTCCTGGCTGCACCCTGGACGTCGGCGCTAATGGCCAAGATTTATGTTAATGCCCCGTAAAACAAAAAAAAATAAAAATAAAATAAAAATAAATAAAATAAGAATGATAATTAGATAGGCTTTCAACATCCACTTGGCGAACGACATACTTTTAAAGCGATTTTGAAATAAACCTTACTCATAGATAACCGTGGCTGGAAAATGTTAATCCTTATGGCCTCCTTCCTTATGGCTAGAAACATGCGTTGGTTCAGAAAAAGATTAAACAATTCTTTCAAATATTTTTGGATATTAAATAATTGAACAGAATCTTCCAATTATTCAGCCATAAAAACTTATGGCTGCCCTTCTTAGCCTGCACCTACATTGAGCAGTATTTCTTCCAATCCAATCTGATTTCATTTGACCGACAACACACACGATAAACAAGGGAAACAAAAATGTGAAGTGACTAAATGGTTCTAAATTTTATTAGGCTGTAGACCTTTTCGTCGGTCCGAAATCGATCTACAAACAAAAAACATTGAACGGTCGGGAATCGGTGGTCATCGGATCGGGTCGGGTCGGGACCAATGTAGGCACCTCCATTGAGATGTCTATTGTTTTTCTTCCGACAGTCGGTGGCTATTGGATCGGATCGGATCGGTACCAATGAAGGTACCTCCATTGAGATGTCTATTGTTTTTCTTCCGACAGTCGGTGGCTATTGGATCGGGTCGGGTCGGGACCAATGTAGGCACCTCCATTGAGACGTCTATTGTTTTTCTTCCGACAGTCGGTGGCTATCGGATCGGATCGGATCGGTACCAATGTAGATGCCTCCTTAGGAATAATATTCAGCCGTCTGATAAATACTTGCCGCTCTGCTGAATCTGCGCATGCTCCATGCTCAGCCTAATAACCTCTCAGTTACTTCCCTCAAGCTAAACATTGCTATTTCACCCTTATATTTCACCCTTTCTTATTTTTGTACATTATATTTTATTCTTGGCGAACCTCCCGGCGATCATAGTTCTTGGCGCCGTAACGCTTCTGACGTAGGCACATTGGTGGCTCTAACAAACATTTCTGGGGGGGGGGGCTAATTTAGTATGGGCTTACCGGCGTGCCTGGGGGTGTAGAATCAACCAGGCACCTGGAAATCATTAAGCAAGTATTTGATAAACTAAGAACATAAATTAATTACAACTTATTACTATTAATTTGCCTAAAAAAATTAGTTTTCAAACTTAATCGAAAATTATTGTGAATTTTCATTCTGGGGGGGATTAGTCGCCACTGCGTATGCGCACTAGTCACTTTTTCGTTTTTCTTCATAGTCAGAAACAGCAGCTTTTCAGATTAAATAGTCGCTATGATTGATTAGGTTCAAGCGAAAACTCTTGAGGTGCGCATACTACTCCAATTGGATTAAAAAAATGTTTTTGGTTTAAAAAAATCTGAGAAGCTTGTGTTCTGTGTTTCATATTGGAAATTTATAGCATGAAACTTTACATAAATTTAAACAACACGTTCACTCATGTTCTATTAGAGAACTAATTGAATTTCGGATCACATTGGACACTAGTCTGAATATTATTCGGGGGCTATTTAATATTCTTTTATAAAGCTTGATGTAATTTTCGAAAGCGGCTTTCCTATCTATTTTATAAGGAATCAATCCCATAGGGGTCCAGAGAGGGAGATACTGTACAGATATCTTCTTTTTTATCATACACAAGGGAGACAGTGAGGTCAGTACTTTGCTTCGGCCACCTGAAATACATATAAACTTATTATACTTATCCATATTGGGTCTCTTCTTCACCCTCGTTATTCAGGCTGGCAAACACAACAAATTTAGTTAAAATAATTGCACAACACCATAATATAAACAAATAACTCACTTAAGAAAGAAAATATAATTTATACCTAAATTAATTAATAATCATAAAAAAAACAAAAGGAACATAATATTATTAAATTAACAGTACAATGAAAAAAAAAAAATAAGAAGAATACTACAACCGAAAGAGATTGTACATATCTACATCAGTGCAAAGAAAAAATCTATATACAAATCCATACCCTTTGTCTGATTTTGACCAAACTTGGCACACAGGTAGGTCGTAAGACGGGGACTGGTATAGGCTAGATCAAAAGCGTCTACCAGCCGTCTGTCTGTACGTTTGTTCCTAATACAAATCCACACCGTTTGAACGATTTTTACCAAATGTGGCACACAGATAGGTCTTGACAAAGGGAGAGTCATAGGCTAGGTTAAAATCGTCTAGGACTCAGAGTTCAGAGATCACGAGTTGGAAACTATGAACCCAAATAGTTACAGATTTGCGTTATTAGATTTTAATATTACTTATTTGGTTTCTAATTTATTTTTGCTTTTCTAGAAGCAGAAAGTAGGCGTAGCATAGCACAGTGGGTAACAGCTAGTAATAAATACAACGAATCCAGCATACCTTATTTTTATTTCTTTTAACTCGACACTTTCTAATTCAAAACGATTCATGAGGGATATAATTCCCCGAATAAGAATAAATATTGTAAAATTCATTTAATTCATTCATAGTAGAATATATATATATATATATATATATATATATATATATATATATATATATGTATTTAGCGAAACATAATTAATTACATTTTACCTACTAGTGGTTTCTGACATTTCCAAAAGAGCGAATCGCTTCATTCTTGGGCTCTAAAATCATAAATAAAGTAAACATGATTTAATTAATGAGTTAATTAATTTACAGCAACAATTTCTCCTTGCATAAAGTTACTAAATGTCATTAATATTTGGAAAATTTAGAACAACTTTATCTCGCCAGATTAAAAAGAACATAAAATAATATTTTATTTTTTATTCAACTTAACGTCAACAATGGACATCGTTGAAATTAAACATTCAATTCCTGATTCGACTTGGAAAAAATTAAAATATATTTCCAAATCATTCAAAAATCATATTATTTCAATTAATCTCTTTGTCGATTTAAGATAAATTTATGTTTTGAATATGTTGGATTTTTCCCTAGTCTAATCAGGATTTGAATGTTTGCTTTCAACGATATCAGTGCTGATATTAAGTTAGATGAAAAATAAAATATTATTTTATGTTTAATATGTTTAATTGTAAAAGTTAGTAAATTATTTACAGGTAATTTAATAAACAGGGTAAACAAAAAAACTAAATTTTTTATAAAAAAAATTGTCTTGTTTACTGTGATCTTTACACAGTTGTAAAACTATATATATATATATATACTTATTCATTTCAATCTATTTATATAATTTAGCCTCTTTTAATAATTTCCATCTATTTTGGTTTGTTTAACATCCTTTTGACTTTTTCCTCTTAATCAGATCGTAAAAGTTAAATTATATGTCTAAATCTAAGACTAGTAAAAACAGTTGATGTTTCATTTGGTAAATGTATTATTTTTCTTCTTCCGAGTTTGTAGTTATATTTTCTGATATCTTCATTTGTTTAAAGAGTGTAGGCACGCCATTATTTAATTGTGCTCTAATTTATTAAAGTCCGACTCGCAGGAACTGCGTCATCTTAGCGCGGTTCCATTTTTTTTTTTTTTTTTTTTTTTTTTTTTTTTTTTTTTTTTTTTTTTTTTTTTTACGGCACATCTACATCTAGGTCATTAGCGCCGACATCCAGGGTGTAGCGAGGAATTTCACCAGCGAGCCGTGGGATGATAAAATTCCTGCCGGAGGTTGGGAATCGAACCCACCATCTCCCGCTTATGAATCCAAGGCGCTAGCCATTAGACCACGGGAGACCCCGGTTCCTGTTCATATCCCTGTTCTCATTTGAAAAGCATAGAATAGAAACAGATAATATTTTCCTCGGCCTTTGTTCAAAGGATTTTATGGCTGGCTATACCTGGGGTCAGGTCCGCAAGACCCTAGAATCCTCTTCTACCGATACTTCATTTCATACGTTTCAGTGAATTGGAAAATATCAAATATTTTCACACATTCCTGTGTTCTTTTACTATAGTAATAATTCTACAGATAAAATCAATTAAAAAATAAAATAAAAAAACCAACAGCATAAAGGCAATTGAAAATATTCAAAAGACGTCAACGAATCTTTTTCTCTTGGCAAGCTATATTTCTAACAATGAATTGTTTTTCTTATTTTGCCTAATCTGTTTTATTGTAAAATACATTATCCAACTATAAGCAATTAAAAAATAACAAGGAATAAAAACAGACAAAAAGAACAGTTCGAATAAGCAAAATCAATTACTTTAATGTTTTAAGTACTTATTTCTCCGATTGACATCGCCTAATCAAAACTTTCATCAGAACCTTTTTTGTAGAGCATTTAGTAAGCTTTCTAATGGTATTCTTTCGTTTACCAAGATTCTCAACCTTTTTCGAGATATTAAGGAAAATATACAAAGTTACCAAAACTTTTTAAGTCTGTTAATAAAATATTTTATTCTAACCCTTCCTTAACTCCAAACGTAACTAAAATTTCAACATATTAGTTTTGATGAAAGTAGAACATGCAGAAAATGTTTCAACTGAATCCCATGATTCTAAGTACCCAAACCAAAAACGGTATTCAAAAAATATTTTTCCAATTTTCTCGAAAACGGTTAAAGCTATCGCCTTGAAAATGGTTTCATTCGTTTTCCTAGCCCAGGAATCATATAAAACGAGTACTTAGAAGCTTATGAACTCAAAAACGTAAGCATTACGATTTTGTTTGCGCGAATTTCGCCCCAAACGCCATCTTCCAGTAGGCGGATTTTGCTGGTTAACGAACTTGACCTTTCAAATTGGACGAAGGATTTTTGTACCAAATTTCATCAAAATCGGACCATTCGTCTTCTAGCTAGAGAGCGAACAGACAAATATATATATATATATATATATATATATATAAATATATACATATATATATATATATATATATATATATATATATATATACAAATTTGAACCACCGTTATTTTCGGTCTCTAGGGGTTCTGAAACGCGAAATTTTCTAGGCGGCACTTCCGGATTGTTTCATTGTATCAACCCTATAAGCGGGGTTCCTCCCTATGGGGGAGGGAGGAACCGCGCTAAAAACAAAAATCTGGCCAGGCGGAGTTGTTCTACATTTTATTAGCTTTTATTATTTTAAAAAATGGCATTGAAAATGAACATTGAAGATTTAGAGCCTTTTTGAAAGAGGAAACGGCCCCAGCGTACAGAGTCAATGCTAAAGGTTATTGGCCTGTAACTGGAAGGTCTCTATCACGTCAGTATCTCCACTTTCTCCCCCAAGAGGTGAGCAGTCTACCTCCTTGGACCGGTATTTATTAGATAATTCTTATCTCTTGTTGTTTACTTCCTACGGGAAACTATGTTCAACGGAATATTATACATTCATCAAGGTCGTCTTTTTATCAACCTTTTCTAAGGAACAACAATCCTTTATTGCAAATGAAATCATATGTAGTCTTGCAAAGACCATATTCCAAAACCATCATAAAAACAACAATTTTGAAAGCTTGGAGTAGATGTATTTAATATTTTGTGAAAAAATTTAAATGCCTATTTCAATGAAATTTTGAATAAAAGTGTGATTTTTGCTCTATTAAGAACAACCTAAAATTAGGTGGCTATGTTCTTTTACAAAAACAAGTAATACTAAAAAAATATTTATTTATACTTATACTTATGTATGTTAAAGTTTTTTTTCCCTGATACTTCATTGTTTAAAGTAGCCAAAATTTAACAAACTATCTTGTTTTTGTGAATACCAAACGTGTGGAAGAACTTTTATATGAATTGATCTTTTCTAAATTTACAAACGGAAAATTAGTTAGGAAAAACCGTTGTATCCAATTTTCTCGAAACGGTTACGGATAGCGCATTAGGTATATTTTCTTTCCTTTTCCTACACTGAAAAACATATAAAAAGTTTACCTGCGAGCCTATTAACAAAAAATCGTAGGCCCTACAACTATTTTTGGGCCCAATGTGGGCCCAAAAACATTTAACCAAGGGCGGATTCTCCTGGTTACCGATCTTGGCCTTTTAAATCATTGCATTAAGTATTTTGTGCGCACACCGATATCGATCAATTTATTTGCTTCTAAGAGACAACTCATATAATTTTTTATATAATGACGTTAGTTGTTATGTTATTAATATTAAATAATTCCTTGGTGAGGTTACAAAACTTAAATATGAAAAAGTAATACAATACAATAACACCATGTAAACTCTTTACATAATTTGATGAAAAAAATATATAAATAAAACACTAAAAATAAAGTATATATTTATACTTGCCTTTACTTACATTAAATAATAGTTAATAGCAATATTTATTTATTTATTATACTTCGTTATTAGTATATTATTCTTTATTTACATATAAATCATTAACTATTTATGTCATTAATTTCATTACCCTCAAAATAATGTTGGCTAATCTGAGAATCGTTTCTTTGCAATTACTATTCAGAATTTCTTGAAATATGGGTGGAATGATAGATGGTAATGTCGGATGTTGTCAGGTGGTTTATGGTTCCTTCAGCTGTATTATTACATAGATGGTGGAATGGTAGATGGTAATAATGTTTTTCGGATGTTGTCATAAGCAGGACAGTAGAGTAGGATGTTGTATATGGCTTCTTCAAATGTATTATTCAAGAGTCTGCGGGTTGATGGTGTATTTGATGGACTTGGAGGAGGATCTGATTGCATATTTAGTAGGGTGGGCCGAAAAACCTAATTTTTTTATTTCGAAGTTGTAATAGTGCGAAAAAGTTGCGAATTATATAGAGAAATAAAAGGAAACAAAAATGATCAAAATCGGTTGACATCTTCCGTTCGCGCATACGCTTTGAAATTTTACAAAATATGAAAAATCTAACTTTTTGCGACTATTTTTAAAATTTTTGAATTTGATGATTTTGTAATATAATAGTTTTTAACGTCTGCATATAGAGCCTAAAAACATTGTGTTTTAATTTGGTCTAGATCAGTTGATATCTTTCAGTCGTGCATAGGGTTCAGAATTTGCCCAAATATGGAAAATTTCACATTTTTAAGAGTTATTTTATCTATCTTTAATATATTTTTTTTAAACGTTATAGTTACAGTGTTTCTATTTTTAACATAAAAACATTGTGTTTTATTATGGTGTAAATAAATTAACAAATTTCAGCCGCAGAATGAGGCTAATGTTACAGAAAAACTGGACCTCAAAAAAGATAGTTAGGCCTATGACATGATGGGCAACAACAGTTATAACGGCCATGGTACACTTCCAATTGCTCTATATTTAAAAAGCTTAAATATTTACGTCACGGAATAGTTTTTAACATTAAAGGTACGTTTATAAAATAGAAAAAAAAACATAGTTCTGTATAAATTACTGTTGTCTTATTTGAACAAATCCATTAGTACTGTTCTCAATTTTGAAGCCAATGGAACTTTTTTTTTTTTTTTTTTTTTTTTTTTTTTTTTTTTTTTTTTTTTTTTTTACGGCGCATCTACATCTTGGCCATTAGCGCCGGGCTATCTATAGGTTGCCGCCCTTTTATAATGCCAACAGCACGTGGTCGGTCACCCATTCAGGTACTGACCACGCCCGACCTTGCTTAACTTCGGTGATCTATGGGAGCCAATGGAACTGTGAACACTTTTTTGGTATTTCATTAATAATGAGTATTTAAATGTAATAGGCGTAGTATTTTTTCACAAGAACTAGTAAAGACATAAAAAAAAATGGGCGTTTATCGTATCGAGGTGGTTGACAAATGCAAATAGAACTCTCAGATTGTACGTACGTGAAGAAATGCCCTCACCTGAACTTGAAGAACTAGTTTTGTCTATATTTAAATCGTACATACCAATGTGGTTTACTATCAAATCAAGTAAGTACACACTTTACAGACGGCCCAAATCTTGTTTACCAAGCAAAACAACGTATGAGGTAGTTGCCAAAACGTTTACTTGATGTTGTGGGTCATGTAATTGATCAGAATGGTTTTATCGCCCATCCTGGATACTTACTGTTAGCCATGACTCCAGATTACAAGAAACATATAAGAGACCCTGGCCTTTGAAAAATCCTGAAGGCAGGGCAATTAACTGAGAACAGTATTGATGGATAGGTTCAACTAACACAACAGTAATTTATACAGAACTATGTTTTTATTCTATTTTATAAGCGTAACTTTATTGTTAAAAACTATTCTGTATCTTTAATATTTAAGCTTTTAGCGCGGTTCCTCCCTCCCCCATAGGGAGGAACCCCGCTTATAAGGTTGATACAATGAAACAATCCGGAAGTGCCGACTAGAAAATTTCGCGTTTCAGAACCCCTAGAAACCGAAAATAACGGTGGTTCAAATTTGTATATATATATATATATATATATATATATATATATATATATATATATGTATATATATATATATGTATATATATATATATATATATATATATATATATATATATATATATATATATATTTGTCTGTTCGCTCTCTAGGTAGAAGACGAATGGTCCGATTTTGATGAAATTTGGTACAAAAATCTGTCGTCAGATTTGAAAGGTCAAGTTCGTTAACCAGCAAAATCCGCCCACTGGAAGATGGCGTTTGGGGCGAAATTCGCGCATAAAAAATCTTAACGCTTACGTTTTTGAGTTCATAAGCTTGTAAGTACTCGTTTTATAGGCTTCTTGGGCTAGGAAAACGAATGAAACCATTTTCAAGGCGATAGCTTTAACCGTTGTCGAGAAAATTGGAAAAATAGTTTTTGAATACCGTTTTTGGTTTGGGTACTTCGAATAACGGGATTCAGTTGAAACATTATCTGCATGTTCTACTTTCATTAAAACTAATATGTTGAAAGTTATGTTACGTTTGGAGTTAAGGAAGGGTTAGAATAAAATATTTTATGAACAGATATGAAAAGTTTTGGAAACTTCGTATACTTTCATTAATATCTCGAACACGGTTGGGAAATCGTGGTAAGTGGATTAAAACTATTTGAAAGCTTACTAAATTCTCTACAAAAATGATTCTAAAACTATTTTTGATTAGGTTATGTCAATCGGAGAAATAAGTGCTTAAAACTTCAAATACGTCTGTTTTAGCGCGGTTCCTCCCTCCCCCATAGGGAGGAACCCCGCTTATAGGGTTGATACAATGAAACAATCCGGAAGTGCCGACTAGAAAATTTCGCGTTTCAGAACCCCTAGAGACCGAAAATAACGGTGGTTCAAATTTGTATATATATATATATATATATATATATATATATATGTATATATTTATATATATATATATATATATATATATATATATATATATATATATATATTTGTCTGTTCGCTCTCTAGCTAGAAGACGAATTTTCCGATTTTGATGAAATTTGGTACAAAAATCCTTCGTCCAATTTGAAAGGTCAAGTTCGTTAACCAGCAAAATCCGCCTACTGGAAGATCGCGTTTGGGGCGAAATTCGCGCAAAAAAAATCGTAACGCTTACGTTTTTGAGTTCATAAGCTTCTAAGTACTCGTTTTATATGATTCCTGGGCTAGGAAAACGAATGAAACCATTTTCAAGGCGATAGCTTTAACCGTTTTCGAGAAAATTGGAAAAATATTTTTTGAATACCGTTTTTGGTTTGGGTACTTAGAATCATGGGATTCAGTTGAAACATTTTCTGCATGTTCTACTTTCATCAAAACTAATATGTTGAAATTTTGGTTACGTTTGGAGTTAAGGAAGGGTTAGAATAAAATATTTTATTAACAGACTTAAAAAGTTTTGGTAACTTTGTATATTTTCCTTAATATCTCGAAAAAGGTTGAGAATCTTGGTAAACAAAAGAATACCATTAGAAAGCTTACTAAATGCTCTACAAAAAAGGTTCTGATGAAAGTTTTGATTAGGCGATGTCAATCGGAGAAATAAGTGCTTAAAACATTAAAGTAATTGATTTTGCTTATTCGAACTGTTCTTTTTGTCTGTTTTTATTCCTTGTTATTTTTTAATTGCTTATAGTTGGATAATGTATTTTACAATAAAACAGATTAGGCAAAATAAGAAAAACAATTCATTGTTAGAAATATAGCTTGCCAAGAGAAAAAGATTCGTTGACGTCTTTTGAATATTTTCAATTGCCTTTATGCTGTTGGTTTTTTTATTTTATTTTTTAATTGATTTTATCTGTAGAATTATTACTATAGTAAAAGAACACAGGAATGTGTGAAAATATTTGATATTTTTCAATTCATTGAAACGTATGAAATGAAGTATCGGTAGAAGAGGATTCTAGGGTCTTGCGGACCTGACCCCAGGTATAGCCAGCCAAAAAACCCTTTGAACAAAGGCCGAGGAAAATATTATCTGTTTCTATTCTATGCTTTTCAAATGAGAATAGGGATATGAACAGGAACCGGGGTCTCCCGTGGTCTAATGGCTAGCGCTTTGGATTCATAAGCGGGAGATGGTGGGTTCGATTCCCAACCTCCGGCAGGAATTTTATCATCCCACGGCTCGCTGGTGAAATTCCTCGCTACACCCTGGATGTCGGCGCTAATGACCTAGATGTAGATGTGCCGTAAAAAAAAAAAAAAAAAAAAAAAAAAAAAAAAAAAAAAAAAAAAAAAAAAACTGGAACCGCGCTAAGATGACGCAGTTCCTGCGAGTCGGACTTTTTTAAATATAGAGCAATTGGAAGTGTACCATGGCCGTTATAACTGTTATTGCCCATCATGTCATAGGCCTAACTATCTTTTTTGAGGTCCAGTTTTTCTGTAACATTAGCCTCATTCTGCCGCAGAAATTTGTTAATTGATTTACAGCATAATAAAATACAATGCTCAAGATACATAAAATAACTCTTAAAAATGTGAAATTTTCCATATTTGGGCAAATTCTGAGCCCTATGCACGACTGAAAGATATCAACTGATCTAGACCAAATTAAAAAACAATGTTTTTAGGCTCTATATGCAGACGTTAAAAACTATTATATTACAAAATCATCAAATTCAAAAATTTTAAAAATAGTCGCAAAAAGTTAGATTTTTCATATTTTGTAAAATTTCCAAGCCAATGCGCGAACGGAAGATGTCAACCGATTTTGATCATTTTTGTTTCCTTTTATTTCTCTATATAATTCGCAACTTTTTCGCACTATTACAACTTCGAAATAAAAAAATTAGGTTTTTCGGCCCACCCTAATATTTAGTTGCATGTTCTGAGTTGGAGAATTATTTTGAGAATGGACAATGGTAAGTCTAGTAGTAAATAGTTTTGAGGAACACCGGCAACTATTGAAAGGTTTTTATAGAAACAACTCAAGTTTGAGTTTTGTTTTTTAGAAAAATCATTTTTTACTTGATTGTCTTTGTTTTTAATTATTATCGCCCTTAGATTGTTCTCAATAATGTTTGATTTTTCGGTTAGCCAGATATTATGAAAATCACCGTCGCTAACCGACAAATGTATACAACTTTCAACTAGCGGTATTTTCATGACCTTTAGGTTTTCAAACCAAAACATTTCTCATTGTTACCTCCGAATCGCTTCGAAAAGCGGACGCCGTAGCGTGTTTTCTTTAGATGAATAGAGAGAAGTTTCTAAAAGAACAGAAGTTTTTCTGTTTATTGCATTTGCTGGGTAAATGGGCTTAGTTTAATCAACTCTAGCGTGACGTATCATTAAAGGTGGTTAAACGAAAGAATTACGTTTCATGAACGCCTAAGTGGAGAACATAATTCATGTCCATCATCGAAATGTTCCGTCTTGAATAAATCATTAATTCGTCAGCTGGGAATTATAAATAGTTTCGTATCGGACGAAATGTTTGGATATAATGAACTCTGCTTTAATTATAGTTGTGCAAGGAAGATGTATAGTTATCATTATAGTTGGAGAAGTTTAATGTAACTAATTTGTATGTTCGTTCTAGACTAGAATTATTATGAAAGCTCTGTGTTGCAACCTCGATGGTAGAGCTTGGAGGCAGAAGATAGGCCTGAAGATATATTAGGTTGACTTATAGCTATGTTCTGTTCAGCATTTACATATCTTCCCTGCCGTGTCGAACTATCGAATATGCAAATCGGAGCAAACTAGACAACTAACATATTCTATCCATTGACGAAGTAATATATTCAAAAATGGTCTTATTCGATATTTTATTTAAGACATTAAAGGCTATTCTAAAGGGGCTAGAGTTGTGACGGTTTGCGACAAGCCGTAACGCCCACAATCCAAGAGCAAAGTCTCCAATCTGAAAAACGAGAATATAGATATTCGATAGTTCAACATGGTAGGGAAGATATTTCCTGACAAAATTATAAGCCACCGTAATTTTTATGTTAAAAATTAATTCTAGTTAATGAATCTTTATAAATATAGTTTAATTTAAATGATTTTGCAATGACAAACAAAAACCAGTGAATTTATGACACAAGTATATATATATAAAAAAAAACCTTCAAAGGCCGCGACAAAAATATAGGTCAGTTTCTTCCTCGAAATAAATGGAGGTTATTTTTTTTTTTTTTTTTTTTTTTTTTTTTTTTTTTTTTTTTTTTTTTTTTTTTTTTTACGGCGCATCTACATTTAGGTCATCAGCGCCGACATCCCGGGCGCAGCGAGGAATTTTCCCACAGAGATGACAAAATTCCTGCCGGAGGTGGGAATCGAACCCACCATCTCCCGCTTATGAATCCAAAGCTCTAGCCACTAGACCACGGGAGACCCCAAAATGGAGGTATTATATCCATCGCGTTAATCATTGGATAATGATTAACACTTTCGCTGCGGCTGTCATTTTTTGGAAATACCTCAGTATCGGGTGCATTTTTTGGAAATACCTCAGTATCGGGTGCATTTTTTGGAAATACCCCAGTATCGGGTGCATTTTTTGGAAATATCTCAGTATCGGGTGCATTTTTTGGAAATACCTCAGTATCGGGTGCATTTTTTGGAAATACCCCAGTATCGGGTGCATTTTTTGGAAATACCCCAGTATCGGGTGCATTTTTTGGAAATACCTCAGTATCGGGTGCATTTTTTGGAAATACCTCAGTATCGGGTGCATTTTTTGGAAATACCTCAGTATCGGGTGCATTTTTTGGAAATACCTCAGTATCGGGTGCATTTTTTGGAAATACCTCAGTATCGGGTGCATTTTTTGGAAATACCTCAGTATCGGGTGCATTTTTTGGAAATACCTCAGTATCGGGTGCATTTTTTGGAAATACCTCAGTATCGGGTGCATTTTTTGGAAATACCCCAGTATCGGGTGCATTTTTTGGAAATACCTCAGTATCGGGTGCATTTTTTGTTTGAAGTTTTCATGTAGACATTTTTTTTTTTTCATAAAACATCTTCCAGTGAGCCGATTTGAAAACGGAAAACACCGTTGGAAAGCCCAAACAATTCTGAAGACAACTGTCTTTACCTGGAGCTGTAAAAGTGAATCCCCTCCATTTACTAGCCTTATCAATCTAAAGGGAAAAGTAATGGAGGAGTCCTTCCGAAGGTACACTCGTAAGCGGGTAGGATCGCTAGTGTCCTTCGGAAGGTACACTCGTAAGTGGGTAGGATCGCTAGTGTCCTTCCGTAATCACACCAGCAGCCAAAGTCTTAACGCTCTCATCTAAATCTAACTATTAATTTTTAAACATATTACTGTAATATTTTTACTGTGTTGTTTTAATTGTATTTAATTTCTTGATACGACACATTTCTTGTGACATGATTTATTATTGGTGCAGGTTTTGGCTGTGCTGCTAACGGCGCTGGTGATGGGCGTGCTGACCGCCCCCACTGCACCACCTCCTACTGGAGTTATAGATCTTGGACCGAAGGAGCAAGCGATGCTGGAAGCTCTCGTCGACGAAGCCATAGCTCATGAAGAATTAGAGAGGCTAAGAAGAGACGGAGCGACGGCAGACAAAAGGTTAAGTTCTCCACCGCAAGAGGAACACGGATATTCGGACGTTTATGGACCACCACCGACAGATGTAAGTTGTTAACAACAGTCATAGCATTATAGCACAACATGAAGGAATGTAGTTGGTAACACTTTGATGACACCAAAGTGTTTCCATAGTTTTAGCATAAATGAGTCGTTTATTTCAGATTAAGATTACTTTTTTAAATTTTCGTAAAACTAAAAATTCTTCCTTATTTTAAAAATTAAACCCAATCATTGTTTGTTTTTGCAGTGCAATAAGAAACACTTGGATGTTTTCCCAAACCAGAATCTTCACTAATTTTATATTAGAAAGTTTTTTTTTTTAGTTTTCCAAAATTTTGAAAAGTGCACTTGACAGGTTTCTGAAATAAAAGATTCGAATATGCTTTAACGATGACTAAATTGAATAAAAAATGTTAAAAAAAAAATTAATACGTTTAGTGCCTTCTGCTCAAATTCAGGAACATAAATATGCTTTAGGTCCACCAGACAAACCTATGTACTGTACTGTTTAACGTATCGTCTTCTTCTTTTGTACATGGCCACCGCGCATGCGCGAACCAAAGCGGACACTTTTTTTTAACGATTTTTTCCAGTTTATTCATCGCTAAGGCATATTTATGATAAATGTGTCACAAAAAAGTGTCCGCTGGCGTTCGCGCATCCGCGGTGGCCATGTACAAAAGAAGAAGACTGTATGTTATATAGTTCATCACATAGGATTGTCGGGTGGACCTAAAGCATATTTATGTTCCTGAATTTGAGCAGAAGGCTCTAAACGAATTTAATTTTTTTTTTGTTTTGTAAATAAACAAATAACATATAGTAGCAAACAGAAATCTTCATGTACCATTTTGATGAAGTTACTTCCGACTCATCTACTTGAAGAAGTTACTTCATGGACCCTCTACTTGAAGAAGTTACTTCATGGACCCTCTACTTGAAGAAGTTACTTCATGGACCCTCTACTTGAAGAAGTTACTTCATGGACCCTCTACTTGAAGACGTTACTTCCGACTCATCTACTTGAAGAAGTTACTTCATGGACCCTCTACTTGAAGAAGTTACTTCATGGACCCTCTACTTGAAGACGTTACTTCCGACTCATCTACTTGAAGAAGTTACTTCATGGACCCTCTACTTGAAGACGTTACTTCCGACTCATCTACTTGAAGAAGTTACTTCATGGACCCTCTACTTGAAGACGTTACTTCCGACTCATCTACTTGAAGAAGTTACTTCATTGACCCTCTACTTGAAGAAGTTACTTCATGGACCCTCTACTTGAAGAAGTTACTTCATGGACCCTCTACTTGAAGACGTTACTTCCGACTCATGTACTTGAAGAAGTTACTTCATGGACCCTCTACTTGAAGAAGTTACTTCATCGGCCCTCTACTTGAAGACGTTACTTCCGACTCATCTACTTGAAGAAGTTACTTCATGGACCCTCTACTTGAAGAAGTTACTTCATGGACCCTCTACTTGAAGAAGTTACTTCCGACTCATCTACTTGAAGAAGTTACTTCCGACTCATCTACTTGAAGAAGTTACTTCCGACTCATCTACTTGAAGAAGTTACTTCCGACTCATCTACTTGAAGAAGTTACTTCCGACTCATCTACTTGAAGAAGTTACTTCCGACTCATCTACTTGAAGAAGTTACTTCCGACTCATCTACTTGAAGAAGTTACTTCCGACTCATCTACTTGAAGAAGTTACTTCCGACTCATCTACTTGAAGAAGTTACTTCCGACTCATCCTGTTGCGTTTCCGTTCTAATCCTTAGTGCCAATTGGAAACCGTGGAATAGGAACAGAATCGGGCAAAGTCTTGTTACGTTTCCGTTCTAATCCTTAGTGCCAATTGGAAACCGTGGAATAGGAACAGAATCGGGCAAAGTCTTGTTACGTTTCCGTTCTAATCCTTAGTGCCAATTGGAAACCGTGGAATAGGAACAGAATCGGGCAAAGTCTTGTTACGTTTCCGTTCTAATCCTTAGTGCCAATTGGAAACCGTGGAATAGGAACAGAATCGGGCAAAGTCTTGTTACGTTTCCGTTCTAATCCTTAGTGCCTATTGGAAACCGTGGAATAGGAAGAGAATCGGGCAAAGTCTTGTTACGTTTCCGTTCTAATCCTTAGTGCCTATTGGAAACCGTGGAATAGGAAGAGAATCGGGCAAAGTCTTGTTACGTTTCCGTTCTAATCCTTAGTGCCTATTGGAAACCGTGGAATAGGAACAGAATCGGGCAAAGTCTTGTTACGTTTCCGTTCTAATCCTTAGTGCCAATTGGAAACCGTGGAACAGGAACAGAATCGGGCAAAGTCTTGTTACGTTTCCGTTCTAATCCTTAGTGCCAATTGGAAACCGTGGAATAGGAACAGAATCGGGCAAAGTCTTGTTACGTTTCCGTTCTAATCCTTAGTGCCTATTGGAAACCGTGGAATAGGAAGAGAATCGGGCAAAGTCTTGTTACGTTTCCGTTCTAATCCTTAGTGCCTATTGGAAACCGTGGAATAGGAAGAGAATCGGGCAAAGTCTTGTTACGTTTCCGTTCTAATCCTTAGTGCCAATTGGAAACCGTGGAATAGGAACAGAATCGGGCAAAGTCTTGTTACGTTTCCGTTCTAATCCTTAGTGCCTATTGGAAACCGTGGAATAGGAAGAGAATCGGGCAAAGTCTTGTTACGTTTCCGTTCTAATCCTTAGTGCCTATTGGAAACCGTGGAATAGGAACAGAATCGGGCAAAGTCTTGTTACGTTTCCGTTCTAATCCTTAGTGCCTATTGGAAACCGTGGAATAGGAAGAGAATCGGGCAAAGTTGAGTCGGTCTTCTTATCACATTCTTAGAGTAGAGCACATGACGATTATTATTTATTATAATAATAAACTTTTTGGCGTAATTGTATATTTGTATTTGTTAGTGAAACCATGCGATAATAATTTTCTTTTATTTTTATTTTCGTTTATATAATGAGAACTTATTTTAATTGTGTATGAGATGTAATGTTAAGATTTTTAAACAATGAATGTAAAGTGTTCCGCCGCACAGTGAAGCCAAACGACTTTTCGGTTTTCATAAAAGGCTACATTCTCTAAATGTTAACCGATATCAATGCGTTTTTTTTTTTTTTTTTTTTTTTTTTTTTTTTTTTTTTTTTTTTTTTAAATGAAAGGTAATAGAATTTAGAACAACTTTGTCATGCCAGATTTTTGTTGTTTTGTTTCCCCTGTTTATTTGTTTATGTGTAAATAATTCATGAACTGAAGTGAACATAAAATAATATTTTATTTTTCAACTAACTTAATATCAGCACTGATATCTTTGAAATTAAAAAAAATCAAATCACCAAATAGGTTTTGACTTTTTTTTAAGTCTAATCAGGGTTTAATTTTAACTTCATCAGTGCCGATATTAAGTTAGATGAAAAATATTATATTAATTTATGTTCAATTGTAAAAGTTTGTGAATTATTTAAACGTAATTTCATAAACAGGGGAAACAAAAATCTGGCCAGACAAAGTTATGTAAAATTTTATTAGCTTGATAACTTATTAAAAAATAAACATGCATTGAAGTCGGTTAAGATTTGGAGGCTGTAGCCTTTTTTGAAAGACGAGAAGTCGTTTGGTCCCACTGTGTGCTGTCTGTCAGTATGTGATTTATAGTCCACTGGTCATTACACTCTGGATGTATTGGCCTTTTTAGCACTTTCCTCAGAAGGAAAGTAGCTATTGAGGTTGCGCTCATGACGGAATTTTTGAAAAATTTCTTCAAATCTTAATCGTACCTAGTAGACACCGAAAATGACCCCCGTTAAAATTTATATATATATATATATATATATATATATATATATATATATATATATATATATATATATATGTCTGTTAACACGATAGCGGCCACAGTTTTTGTTTTTTCGTCACGAAACTTGGTATATAGCATTCTATTAGCAAACGATTGAACGAGTTCGTTAACCACCAAAGTCGGTCCACCGGAAGGGGGGGGGGGTTTACCCCGAACCCAAAACACTAATTTGACCATGTTAGCCGTAATATTTGTTATATTTCAACGAAACTTGGTATTCGTAGTGGTAATCTACAGGTAAATATGTGTTGTAAAAATAAACTAAATCGGTTCATTAGGAGAGGGGTTTACTCCGGACCAAAATTACTAATATACTTATACCGGTCGTAATTTCTGCTGTATTGTAACGAAACGCGGTATACGTCGTGGGTAACTTATTAGAAAGAAGTGTTGTAAAAATGAGCTGAATCGGTCAATCGGAAAGCGGGGATTTACTTTGTAATATATTTCAATAGAAAAGCCCGCCAGACGTAGGCTCACAAAGCCGCAGCAAGGAGCGCTTTCTACCACTAGAGGGAATGTATCCTGTTCCTGCGTTAGATCAAAATACGATAATATGAGGTTTTTTGTATTTATTACGTAGTGTAATAGGTACCATGTGTAAACATAACTCTGGAAGCAAATTAATAATTGATCAGTTACTCATTACAAAATTAAAAGAGAACTATTCACGTTTTTATTTTATTTATGTAGGATATTTTAAGCAAATTGTTCTGGAAAGCAGTCTACACTACCCATAATCTGAGGAAAGTGCTTAGTTATGCAGCTCCTGCGTGACGGACTTTTTTTTCTCTCCATTAAGTAGGAATGCGTGAGACGCGAGTGGCCAATCCCTAGCCGTGTCAAGACTACTTGTTCTCTTCTTGAAAGGTTATTCTTCTTAAGAGACGAGTACTTAACAGGAGTTATATTTCACCTAGTTGGTTATCAGTCCTCCTTACAATAACTGGGAGCGCTGTTCTGAACAAGTCTAGTGAAGTCAATATGTAATTGTCTACTGCTTGTTTTGTTGTCATTCATTTAGCGTGACTATGTAGTCAAATCAGCGTAATGTACGGAAAAAATTACGGCAGACGAGTGTAACTGCTGAATGAGTTCTGGAAAGATCGTCCAGAGAGTGTAGAAAACATTTTTGTGTGTGATTAAATGAAATATACTATAAATTGTTATTTCGACGAATGGCCAACAGAGGCCCCCCTCACTAAATATCACTGCTACTGTATTCACCGGATGTCATAACTGGAGCTGTTAGCGCATCTAATGGATGTCACATTCCCTTCCGGCTTTCACGCGCTGGTGTTGTTGGATCTCAAGTCTAGGCGCGTAGTTGTCGCAGTGTGTTTAGTAGTTGTCGCAGTGTGTTTAGTAGTTGTCGCAGTGTGTTTAGTAGTTGTCGCAGTGTGTTTAGTAGTTGTCGCAGTGTGTTTAGTAGTTTGGTTTTCAAGAATCTTAATAGAATAATTCCACTCATTCATTGATATGACTAATTTGTATTATTAAATAAAAATATATATGTGTGTAATATTTAAGTCCATGTTTTAAATATATAATCCTCAAGGAAATGCACCTTTTGAAAAGAAATCATAACAATTGTTGTCGGTATTTAGCAAAGTGGTCCCTCGACGTTTTCGTCTCCTAGACTACATCCCATGTTCTTCGGCATAGCTAATGTTGCATTTTTGCGAATTTATCATCATCTAATGTGTCTTTAGTGATATTAACTCTGAGGTGTGGAGTAAAAAAACCGTAGGCAATACAGAGGTTAAGATTCGTACATGTATTTATGAAATTCAAATTAAAAATAAACAAAAAAAATTATTGAGAAGAAACCGCTTGGATTGAGAAGAGATCGTTAACCGATTGGATTGAGAAGAGATCGTTAACCGATTGGATTGAGAAGAGATCGTTAACCGATTGGATTGAGAAGAGATCGTTAACCGATTGGATTGAGAAGAGATCGTTAACCGATTGGATTGAGAAGAGATCGTTAACCGATTGGATTGAGAAGAGATCGTTAACCGATTGGATTGAGAAGAGATCGTTAACCGACTGGATTGAGAAGAGATCGTTAACCGATTGGATTGAGAAGAGATCGTTAACCGACTGGATTGAGAAGAGATCGTTAACCGATTGGATTGAGAAGAGATCGTTAACCGACTGGATTGAGAAGAGATCGTTAACCGACTGGATTGAGAAGAGATCGTTAACCGATTGGATTGAGAAGAGATCGTTAACCGATTGGATTGAGAAGAGATCGTTAACCGATTGGATTGAGAAGAGATCGTTAACCGATTGGATTGAGAAGAGATCGTTAACCGATTGGATTGAGAAGAGATCGTTAACCGACTGGATTGAGAAGAGATCGTTAACCGATTGGATTGAGAAGAGATCGTTAACCGACTGGATTGAGAAGAGATCGTTAACCGATTGGATTGAGAAGAGATCGTTAACCGATTGGATTGAGAAGAGATCGTTAACCGACTGGATTGAGAAGAGATCGTTAACCGACTGGATTGAGAAGAGATCGTTAACCGATTGGATTGAGAAGAGATCGTTAACCGATTGGATTGAGAAGAGATCGTTAACCGATTGGATTGAGAAGAGATCGTTAACCGATTGGATTGAGAAGAGATCGTTAACCGACTGGATTGAGAAGAGATCGTTAACCGATTGGATTGAGAAGAGATCGTTAACCGACTGGATTGAGAAGAGATCGTTAACCGACTGGATTGAGAAGAGATCGTTAACCGACTGGATTGAGAAGAGATCGTTAACCGATTGGATTGAGAAGAGATCGTTAACCGATTGGATTGAGAAGAGATCGTTAACCGATTGGATTGAGAAGAGATCGTTAACCGATTGGATTGAGAAGAGATCGTTAACCGATTGGATTGAGAAGAGATCGTTAACCGACTGGATTGAGAAGAGATCGTTAACCGATTGGATTGAGAAGAGATCGTTAACCGACTGGATTGAGAAGAGATCGTTAACCGATTGGATTGAGAAGAGATCGTTAACCGATTGGATTGAGAAGAGATCGTTAACCGATTGGATTGAGAAGAGATCGTTAACCGATTGGATTGAGAAGAGATCGTTAACCGATTGGATTGAGAAGAGATCGTTAACCGATTGGATTGAGAAGAGATCGTTAACCGATTGGATTGAGAAGAGATCGTTAACCGATTGGATTGAGAAGAGATCGTTAACCGATTGGATTGAGAAGAGATCGTTAACCGATTGGATTGAGAAGAGATCGTTAACCGATTGGATTGAGAAGAGATCGTTAACCGACTGGATTGAGAAGAGATCGTTAACCGACTGGATTGAGAAGAGATCGTTAACCGACTGGATTGAGAAGAGATCGTTAACCGATTGGATTGAGAAGGTGTACATAGTTCATATGTAAAATAGAACTACATTTTATAACAGAATGAGTATCTTTGCCCACGTTTCGGCATAAAAATAATAATAACCAGGGAAGTAAGGCAGCCGATATTATTGATTTCACAATACCCAATGATGAGAATATCCGGAAATCATATGCCGAGAAACTGCGAAAGTACCAAGACTTGACCATTGACCTGAAAGACCTTTATAAGTTGGATTCCGCAAGGATAACAGGTACCTCATAATCTCGACCAACGGAGTCATTCCGATACGACAATTGCTACAAATGCCTTTCTGAAACTGTCGAAGGAACTTATCAATAATGCCCAACAAGCAGTACTCCTTGATACCGCCAGAACGGTAAGAACATTTTTAAATTAACGCCTGTGAAAAACAACAAAACCATTCTTTCGGTTGGCAATATCCCCCGAAAAAAATTATTCCATATATATATATATATATATATATATATATATATATATATATATATGTTTGTGCATAGGGAGAGAGAAAGAAAAATTATTAACAGTTATAAGTAAGAAATGAGTAATGTTAAGTGCAGATATGTGATAGGTATAATTAAAAAGTGTGCCTTTGTATTAATATCACATATTTACACTTAACATAAGAATATATTATATTCTTAGATATTTGGAGGACGCTGAATCCGTATGCGGAGTCAGTTTCATCCCATCACATCAGGTTTAAGAGCATTTGAAGGTGAAATTTCGAAGTCGTTAAAAAAGAAATAACTAGAGCATCCATGGTTTTGAGGTCGCTGAATTCGAAATCATTTTGGTCAAAATCCAAAAGTCCATCTCTTCTTTAAGTAATTCTTGGGAAAAATAATTTGCATATTTTTATGTTTTTCGTTTATGTAAGAATTTTGCCTAGCAACTCTACCATTGTATTGCATTTCTCTTAAGACTCTTTAAATGGTTTCAGCACCTGCCATTTTATAAAAGTCCATCTCGCAGGACTGCATCATCTTAGCGCGGTTCCGTTCATATCCCTAGTCTAATTTGGAAAGATTAAAATAGAAGCAGTTATTATTTTGGTTCCACCAGTCTTTTTTTTTAAATTAATTATTATAATGGCGTGTCAACCCTTATGGTCACTAACGCCATTCCTGTGAGTAGTTAAGTCTTGAAAGGTCAGGATTTACGATGTTATCTGGAAGGGTCTGCTAACACTAGGTCCCGCTAGTTACAAGGTCTTGGAAATCTATATTTCTAACAATAAATTGTTTTTGTTATTTTACTTAACCAGTTTTATTGTAAAATACATTATCCAACTATAAGCAATTAAAAAATAACAAGGAATAAAACAGCCCCCACTTCTCCGAGCCAGACTGAAAATTCTAGTACTTTGCTGTAGGACTTTGGACATTTTAAAATTATTTTCATCTTGAGTTTTGAGCGAAATGAGAATAAAAGCCGACAATTGGCGCCCCAAAGGTCACTTTCGGTACTTGTAGTTTTATTACGACTCCTAATGAAATATACTATTCTGGGACTGCACTTGTTTTGTCGTTTATGTACATTAACAAAAAATATAGATCCCATTCCAATAAACATAGGCTACTCTCGTCTATATTTCTAAACCCCATTCTTTTTACAAGCTCATAACCTATACATTTTTTTTCCAATTAGCGAGGCAGTACCCGGTAGTGTTGTAAAAGAGCGCGCCTTTAAGGCTAGAAGGCGCGGCTCCAAAAAGCTCGAGCTCTCAGAGCTTGGACCGGGCTCGATAGAAGGCGCGAGCCTTGAAGGCTCGGCTTGATAGAAGGCGCGAGCCTTGAAGGCTCGGCTTGGTAGAAGGCACGAGCCTTGAAGGCTTGCCTCGGGAGAAGGCGCATGCTTTGAAGCCTTTTACTTTTCATTTCCAAAATGGCGGATGGCGGGCAAACAGCTGTTTCATGAAATATACTTTGGTAGATTCGTCCAAAATTGTTTCCGCCACACTGAAATTATTCGCTAGCAATTAAATTTATCATGAGATCGATAAACTAGATTATATGGATCACTAATCGGTTAAAAATAGTAACTTTTTCTAAAAAATAAATTCTGTTAGACGGTGATGGCAACACTGTCATACTTCTTAACTGTATGACACTGTCATACTTTTATCTCCCTTAAATAATAAAAGTCCATACAATTTTTCATTCAGATTTTAATCCATAAGAATACAGAATTTAAAAAATCAGCTAATTGAAGCACTTTATTTAGTGTAATCATTAACGTTATAAACTGAACTCTGTTGAATTTTAATAAATTACAAATGAAGCAAAATATGAATTATCAGAGATAACAGCTAAATTACCTCCCTTTGTAAATAAAGATGCCGTTAAAAATTTAAATTTATTATTGTTAAATAAATGGTAAAGTCACCAACAAATCGAAATTAATAAAATGTAATAATTAAAGAGTAAGTAATTATTGTATATAGATAATCTATTAAAGCACTAGAAAGGGTTTGACTATAACCGTGCTTGCTCTACCTTCAAAGGGCTCCAAGGCCGAGCCTTCAAAGCTGGAGGGAGAACCTTGCAGAACCTTCAGGGCTTGATAAGGTTAGGCTGAAGCCTCACTCCCGAGCTTTCATGGAGCCCTCAGAGCTCGGGCTGTAGAGGCTAGGTTCAAGGTTCAGGCCTCAAGCCTCTAGTCCAGGGCTCGCTTTTAACAACACTAGTACCCGGCCGGGATAACTGTACCCGGCCGTTCCCCCCATGTGGCGGTCCTGGCTCTCATGTGCGTTGGCATTTAAATTGTAACAAATTGAGAGCAACTAGCAATAGAAATAGAAATCTTGGTTTGCATCATTTTGACTGTGAGCCACTGTAAATGATTTGCATATTAAGAATATGTATAAATCTCTGTGAATTGCCTTCTCCCAGATGATATGAGTTTCTCCCGTTTCACAATGGACCGACACGGGAAGTGTCACGGATCGGGAGGCCTGCATTCTATCGGATAGTGATGCACTCTGCAGATCTGGATCGGCAAATGCATTATGCTAATCCGAAATCTCTTGAACCCAGTCAACACTCCTTTCACTTTCATAATCGTCCTTAATTAATGTCTAGAGAAATCAGCGTGGAATATGTGCATAATTACATTCTTCAGCATACAAATACAAATCGGATGTACCGCCATGTCCCGTGTACGTAGTTTTGCGAGGGTTTCTTCTACCGAAGCACTCAGTTGGTCGTGATCAACACCAGAAGGCCCACCCCGACATTTATCGTATTCCTTATCGAAATCCTTTAAACCAGCGCAGCAATCCGCTCCTTCCTTCGCCTCAACTAACAAATTTAACATTATATTACATTTTTGGGGGGGGGCGAGGTTAGCTCAGTCGAAGAGCAATGGACTCATATGCTGGAGGATCTGAGTTCAAATCCAGATCATAGTACTAAAGATTTTTTCTTCTAGTGTCTTAAATTACTTTATTAATGGGTACCTTCCTGTTAATGACCCTAGCGGTCGAAGCAGCAAAGGGGTAAATCAGGCGGCCGGAGCATAGTACTGACCACACTATCTCCCTAGTGGGCCGGATATCTGGTCATAAATCACATACCTCTGTAGTATCTGCACTTCTGTTACGGGACTGTTTTTTTTTTTGTTATTACATTATTTATTTTAAATGCGTTTGCAAGTTTTTTATCGTTTTTTTTTAAAGAATTTTCTATAGTTAATAAATTTTCTCTGTTCCTGTTCTTGGGACTTTTCATTTAAAAAAAATGTATAGTTAAACCATTTTTGCATGGGCCTGAAAACATGGTTTTCTATAAATGTATAAACGTAAATTATAAACATCAAGATTTTTTCATAATTTAAAATAGTTATAAATTAATCCAAACTTGTTGAACTTTCAGCTGAACAGAAAATTATTGTTTAATCTTCAGTTTTGTTACAGGAAAAAATAAAATAAATTTAGAATATTGTGTTTCAGCTACTAATTTTTTAGTTTAAAGTTTTTTAGAACCAGCTACCTATATTTTGGATTTAAAAAATAGCCGATATATATATATATATATATATATATATATATATATATATATATATTATATGGATTTCATTTCATTTCCTGAAAAACTTCAATTTATTGAAGTACCAACTTAAAGTTACCATTTAAAATAAATATGATCCCATTGAGATCCCAGCTAGAAATTTACACAACGCTGAGATAAAATATCAAATAAAAATCGAACTTATGTGAAAAATTTTAAACATGCGTTTTAAGAGGAATTTAAATTTTAAAGTTTTAAAAATGACCTTAAATTTTCAATTTTTATAATTAAGTCATTATATATATAATTTTAATCGGCATTTAATAGATTATCGAATGCCTGGTAGTTACGTATTAGCTTCAACGCAGGTTAAAGAACCGGCTCTCAGAGAGCTGGATCAAGGCGTCAATTGAGTTTTTGAAATATGGCGACGGGATTATCAACGATTTGGGTTGACTAGAGTTTCAATATAACCATGAGGAAACACGTAGTAGCACTTATGTTAATGGCATAATTGCTATGCATTTCTGCTCGCTAAAGGTTATATCGAAACTCTAGTCAATCCAATTCGTTGATAATATAGATCAAGGGTGGTTTTTCGTTAGAAAATGGGCCGATATGCAATTTTGCATATTTTTAAATTGTAGGTAAATACCAAAGACGCATTTTCCTAGCAGAAATAAGAACAGCACAAAGGTCACATATAAAACTAAGAACTCAAACAATGAAAAGAAAACGCGTAAAAAACACAATCTACATGTGAATTGTGTTGAAAACAGAAAATAAACAAGAGGGTTACTACAATGGCCAATAGAATTGCCCATAGGAATAAGCCAATAGAAATGCTAATGAGTTATGCGCCTGCGTTGATGATGCAGTTTTCTGAACGAGATCCACATCTCTAACCTGCGTTGAAGCTATTACTTAAGTACCAAATGCTTTTTACCACATCTTTCGAGCACATTTTGTTTGGGTGTTATGGTCTATTTTATTGTCGAGTGACTCAAAAAATGTGTTCGCGCATGGGCAGTGGCTTTGCCGCATGCGCAGTGGGGTTGTCGCAGGCGTAGTGGGGTTGTCGCATGCGCAGTGGCGTTATCGCATGTGCAGTGACCATGTCCGAAAAAGAAGACTATGTGTCACAAAAAATGTTTCTGCTGACGTTCGCGCATGCGCAGTGGTCATATACAAAAAAGAAGACTGTATGTCATACATTACATTACATAGGTTTGTCAGGTGGACCTAAAGCATATTTATGTTCCTGAATTTGAGCAGAAGGCTCTAAACGAATTACTTTAAAAAAAAACAAACATTCATAAGTCGAAAAAGATAAGTTTCTAAAATTTGGATTTTTAATTGTCTTATGGGGTGCTATTGATAAGCCCCCAAAAAAAAGATAAAAAATAAAAAAAAAAAGTGAAGTGTTTGTATCACTTAATATGGAATGAGCCAAGTATAGAAAAGAGCCAACACTGAGTGCACACTGTTATGAAGATTTTTTCTTAATTTAAAATAGTTATAAAGTAATCCAAACTTGTTGAACTTTCAGCTGAACAGAAAATTATTGTTTAATCTTCAGTTTTGTTACAAAAAAAAATAAAATAAATTTAGAATATTGTGTTTCAGCTGCTAATTTTTTAGTTTAAAGTTATTTACCTTTATTTTGGATTTAAAAAATAGCCGATATATATATATATATATATATATATTATATGGATTTCATTTCATTTCCTGAAAAACTTCAATTTATTGAAGTACCAACTTAAAGTTACCATTTAAAACAAATATGATCCCATTGAGATCCCAGCTAGAAATTTACACAACGCTGAGATAAAATATCAAATAAAAATCGAACTTATGTGAAAAATTTTAAACATGCGTTTTAAGAGGAATTTAAATTTTAAAGTTTTAAAAATGACCTTAAATTTTCAATTTTTATAATTAAGTCATTATATATATAATTTTAATCGGCATTTAATAGATTATCGAATGCCTGGTAGTTACGTATTAGCTTCAACGCAGGTTAAAGAACCGGCTCTCAGAGAGCTGGATCAAGGCGTCAATTGAGTTTTTGAAATATGGCGACGGGATTATCAACGATTTGGGTTGACTAGAGTTTCAATATAACCATGAGGAAACACGTAGTAGCACTTATGTTAATGGCATAATTGCTATGCATTTCTGCTCGCTAAAGGTTATATCGAAACTCTAGTCAATCCAATTCGTTGATAATATAGATCAAGGGTGGTTTTTCGTTAGAAAATGGGCCGATATGCAATTTTGCATATTTTTAAATTGTAGGTAAATACCAAAGACGCATTTTCCTAGCAGAAATAAGAACAGCACAAAGGTCACATATAAAACTAAGAACTCAAACAATGAAAAGAAAACGCGTAAAAAACACAATCTACATGTGAATTGTGTTGAAAACAGAAAATAAACAAGAGGGTTACTACAATGGCCAATAGAATTGCCCATAGGAATAAGCCAATAGAAATGCTAATGAGTTATGCGCCTGCGTTGATGATGCAGTTTTCTGAACGAGATCCATATCTCTTTCCTGCGTTGAAGCTATGACTTAAGTACCAAATGCTTTTTACCACATCTATCGAGCACATTTTGTTTGGGTGTTATGGTCTATTTTATTGTCGAGTGACTGTCAAAAAATGTGTTCGCGCATGGGCAGTGGCTTTGCCGCATGCGCAGTGGGGTTGTCGCAGGCGTAGTGGGGTTGTCGCATGCGCAGTGGCGTTATCGCATGTGCAGTGACCATGTCCGAAAAAGAAGACTATGTGTCACAAAAAATGTTTCTGCTGACGTTCGCGCATGCGCAGTGGTCATATACAAAAAAGAAGACTGTATGTCATACATTACATTACATAGGTTTGTCAGGTGGACCTAAAGCATATTTATGTTCCTGAATTTGAGCAGAAGGCTCTAAACGAATTACTTTAAAAAAAAACAAACATTCATAAGTCGAAAAAGATAAGTTTCTAAAATTTGGATTTTTAATTGTCTTATGGGGTGCTATTGATAAGCCCCCAAAAAAAAGATAAAAAATAAAAAAAAAAAGTGAAGTGTTTGTATCACTTAATATGGAATGAGCCAAGTATAGAAAAGAGCCAACACTGAGTGCACACTGTTATGAAGATTTTTTCTTAATTTAAAATAGTTATAAAGTAATCCAAACTTGTTGAACTTTCAGCTGAACAGAAAATTATTGTTTAATCTTCAGTTTTGTTACAAAAAAAAATAAAATAAATTTAGAATATTGTGTTTCAGCTGCTAATTTTTTAGTTTAAAGTTATTTACCTTTATTTTGGATTTAAAAAATAGCCGATATATATATATATATATATATATATATTATATGGATTTCATTTCATTTCCTGAAAAACTTCAATTTTTTGCAGTACCAACTTAAAGTTACCATTTAAAATAAATATGATCCCATTGAGATCCCAGCTAGAAATTTACATTAGATTACATTAGACATTACATTAGAATAGATTAGACATTACATTAGAATAGAGGCGATTCATACAACTCCACAACTCAGCACATCAGTTCCTTCCCACCACTTCATTTTTATTATATCAAAAATGATTATTGCCATATATGGGATCAATATACGGGGAAAATGTTTGCATTTCTTTTCTCTTAATTTCGAGCCAAAGCATAAACTATAAGACCCATTCCAATGTTCCATGTTTCATGAATGATTTCTAACCTGTTGCAGTATCACACGAAGGCGTTCAGCTTGTGGGCGTTCAAGAAAGCCATCCTGAACGCACTCCTGCAGTCGATCAAGGCTATCACCGGAGGAGTGATCGCACTCAGCGGTCAGCTGGTCAAGGTGAAGGGGTACCTGGTCGCAGCTAAGGGTAAAGTACTGCAGACTAAGGGAGACGCCATCTCCGAGTTCGGGAAGAAGCTGGCTACCAAGGCACTTCTCACCAAGATGCACACATCCAACTTCGATCACAACACTCCAGGTATAGTAGCAAACAGATAGGTCATAGCTATGGGTACTGACACACGCTCAGCCTAATAGTTTCTTTTTAGCTTATATTATATACTCTAAAGATGTGAATATTCGTTCCAAGGGACAGTTTTAGTTAATGCGCATATTATAACACATTAGATAGAGTGCGCGTGCGCGCGTGTGTGTGTGAGAGAGAGAAAGAGAGAGAGTTCTGAGGAAGAACGTACCTAGAAGTTCATCCAGTAAGTGCTAAACAAAGTAACCTCCTTTCAGTAGGTTTTATTGTTAATGTAATGTAAATTAACCTTATTTTACTTTATCTGCAGAATTATATAATGATGCAGAATGAAACATACAGTAAATGAGCCAATATTTACTAGTTATCTTAAGGATTTGCTTTACAAGGACAAAAGAGGCGTACTAATCTTTTTTCATGACTATGAAGTAAAAAAAGAAATAAAACCAGGCTAGGTGAGTCTAGGGACGGTCAGGGAGGCCGAATCCAACCCACGAACGAAGCCACTAGAAGATGACATTTTTATTTCGGTCTGTATTTGAACTCAAACCCTCCAGCATATTTGTCCAGTGCTCTACCACTCAGCTAACCTCGCCTCGTGACTATCAACTAAGAAAGACTTCAATGTTTTTTAAATTATAAGGAGTCCATAGCTGCCGATACGTTTCTGATATATGTGAATAAAACTAAATGCTAAAAGTTGGCTTAGCCATGAAACCTGGCAAATCTAGAGCGTAAAACGGGAGGATTTGAGCTCAAAACATAATGATTTAACGTTAATATATAACGACCTGCCTATTATAATCATATCGTCCCTATCATGTCAAAATATCGAATATGAAAAATCTCGTATTTCAGATTCGATACTTTTCTCTTGGGTTGAGAACGATACGGCTTGTCGTAAATTGTCGCAACCCTAACCCCTTTAGAATTGCCGGAAATGCCTTAAATAAAGTATCGAATATGACCAATTTTCAATATATTACTTGGTCAATGGATAGAATATGTTCGTTCTCTAGTTTGCTCCTATCGTCATACTTTTCAGACCAAAAACTGACAAGGCAAACTAAGGAAAATGGTAGTGGTTTGTAGATATCAGTAATACTATAGAATTATTACAATACATAATGTCGAATACGTCACATTCGATAGTTTGAATGTGTAAATATTCATACAGTTAGTCTATCCTTATCAGCAAACTATCGAAAATACAACATTCGACAATTTGAAACGGTGATACAAGAAAAATCACTTATTGGCACCAATATACATACTGACGAATATGATTTTTTCGTAATTAAATAACAGTACATAAACAGTTTGTTCATAATATCACCTTAAAATTATTAACAATATACATAGAATAAATATATCAAATTGTCCTTTTGTAAAGGCGGTGATTTTGGAATCACTATTAAAGCTTTATCTTGCTCTCTTGAAAAGTACCGATTTGGATATTCCATAGTTTGACATGGCAGGGACGATACGAGGTGTGTCGACAACTCTATACGGCAGAAACCTCGTCTATATGGAGCATTCATTCTTATAGCACGATATCCCGATTGGCGAGGAAAGGCATCATCCTTATCCTGACCGGAAAAGGGTGGTAACCTTAGTCCGAGAGCTGGCAACGCACGTTTCATGAAGTGTTTTATGTACCTTGGAATTTTGGTATAATCTACCTCTTTGGTAGATAAGAAGGTATATATGTGTTTCCTGGACATACCTTGGAACACCAGGTACTGCACATAGGGGGTGTTTTATTCAGAAGCCAACTATTATTAATGAAAAAAAAATGCAAATTAAGGCAATTTTAAAATTAATTAATAAGGCAGGCACTTTTAAGGGGATGAAAATGTAAATTAAAAAAAACAAAAAAACAAAAAAAACAATGTACCTAGTGTTTATTTTTAATATTAAATGAAGTGTTTTATTCACGCTGTGATTTAAACAGCGTCTTCAATAAACTTATTTGAAAATAATTACAAAAGGGCAGACACTTTTGTGGGGTTTAATTATCAGGAAACATAAAAAAAAATGTTGTCTATGATAGATTGCAATACCCTGCGCTTAGCCGTAAGAGTGAATGAGACGACCGCGCAGTTGTGGTTATTCTCTGTGCTCTCATTGGTTCTTGCTCATATGATCATGTACAGCTGTTCCGGTTTAAATGGCAGTGTGAATAAAACTCTCATTTAATATTAAAATAAAAACAATTACTCTTTTTTTTTTTTTTTATGTGTTATACCCCTTAAAAGTGTCTGCCATATTTATTATTCATTGTAAAATTGTTTTAATTTTACATTAAAGATAGTTGGCTACTGAATAAAACTCTATTTTTGGGAAATATTTTTTTGCACCTTTCCCCTATGCGCAGTACCTGGTGTTCCAAGGTATGTCCAGGAAACACATACATACCTTCTTATCTACCCAAGAGGTACATTATAGCAAAATTTCAAGGTGCATAAAACACTTCATGAAACATGCGGTTACCGGCTCTCTGTCTACCTATAGAAAACTCCTCCCCACAATCGTTGTTATGTATAAATGTACATAATATCTATATAAATAAAGTATTTAAGAGGGTCGAGGTTAGCTGACTGGTAGAGCACTGGACTAATATGCTGGAGGAACTGACTTAGGTTAGCTCAGTGGTAGAGCACTGGACTAATATGCTGGAGGAACTGAGTTAGGTTAGCTCAGTGGTAGAGCACTGGACTAATATGCTGGAGGAACTGAGTTAGGTTAGCTCAGTGGTAGAGCACTGGACTAATATGCTGGAGGAACTGAGTTAGGTTAGCTCAGTGGTAGAGCACTGGACTAATATGCTGGAGGAACTGAGTTAGGTTAGCTCAGTGGTAGAGCACTGGACTAATATGCTGGAGGAACTGAGTTAGGTTAGCTCAGTGGTAGAGCACTGGACTAATATGCTGGAGGAACTGAGTTAGGTTAGCTCAGTGGTAGAGCACTGGACTAATATGCTGGAGGAACTGAGTTAGGTTAGCTCAGTGGTAGAGCACTGGACTAATATGCTGGAGGAACTGAGTTAGGTTAGCTCAGTGGTAGAGCACTGGACTAATATGCTGGAGGAACTGAGTTAGGTTAGCTCAGTGGTAGAGCACTGGACTAATATGCTGGAGGAACTGAGTTAGGTTAGCTCAGTGGTAGAGCACTGGACTAATATGCTGGAGGAACTGAGTTAGGTTAGCTCAGTGGTAGAGCACTGGACTAATATGCTGGAGGAACTGAGTTAGGTTAGCTCGGTGGTAGAGCACTGGACTAATATGCTGGAGGAACTGAGTTAGGTTAGCTCAGTGGTAGAGCACTGGACTAATATGCTGGAGGAACTGAGTTAGGTTAGCTCAGTGGTAGAGCACTGGACTAATATGCTGGAGGAACTGAGTTAGGTTAGCTCAGTGGTAGAGCACTGGACTAATATGCTGGAGGAACTGAGTTAGGTTAGCTCAGTGGTAGAGCACTGGACTAATATACTGGAGGGCCTGAGTTCAAATCCCAAGCATAATACTAAAGATTTTTATTTTCTAGTATCTCACCGACCCTAGGCTCACCACCCAGCCTTTAATTAATTTATTAATGTGTACCCACAAAGGGGAAAATGAGGTGACCGGAGCATAGTACTGACCACACTATCTTCCTAGTGTCCCGTAGGGTCTTGAATCAGATACCTCTGCTGCCCGTGTGCCTGTTACGGGACTGATTTCTTTTTCTGTAACTATACAAGGATACACTTTTATTAGGACAAATGTTGTCGGCAAATGACACACTCATAAAAAGTCATACCGAATACAGACACAATATTCATCTGCACACAAAAATGTATGTTTATTTATTTTTTATATAAATATGGCATAGGTCGAAATAATAGTACTCCATTTTATGTACTATTTTATTTTTGGCACGCCCTACATGTTTCGTGGCCTTTATGCCACCTCCTCAGGGGCCACTAAATCCCCATGTGTGGATAGCTCGCCACCCACACTAAGACTCAAGTCTTAGTATCTACACATGGGGATTTAGTGGCCCCTGAGGAGGTGGCATAAAGGCCACGAAACATGTAGGGCGTGCCAAAAATAAAACCGTACATAAAATGGAGTACTATTATTTCGACCTGTGCCATATTTATATAAAAAATAAATAAATATACATACATAAAGGTCAGAAATCGTGGAATTAAATCAAAATGTATGTAATGTATGAATGAATAATTGTAAATTTATTTCATAAACATGTACACAATAACACAAATAAAAAAATTAAACAATTTACTTAGGCTTGGATAGTGTCCATCAGCTAGAGAGAACTTAATTATTTAAATTGATAAAGAAGAAAAACGAATAAATGAAATGATAATTAATAAATACAGTTATGAAGAAATAGAGAGAAAAAACTAAAAATTAATACTGCGAATAAAATATGAAATAACATACACTTTTCCGGATGAATAATTGAAGTGCCGAATTAAAAGTTGTCTGTATATATTATTTTAATATTTATACAAGGTCTCCCCCAGTTATTTCCGTTTAGATTCACTTGATTTCTTCCGGGTCTTCATATCATTGCCTTACCTAATGTGTTATTCTGAACACCCTCATTACCGGACATCTCGCGATAAAAAGCTTATATATATATATGGGGGGTGAGGTTAGCTCAGTGGTAGAGCACTGGACTAATAAGTTGGAGGACCGGAGTTCAAATCCCGAGCAAGCACTAAAGATTTTTTCTTCTAGTGTCTTCGTTCATGGGTTAGATTCGGCCTCCCTGACCGTCCCTAGCCTTTAATTAACTTAATAATAGGGTACCTTGGGTGCTAATGACTCTAGCAGTCGAAGCAGCCATGGGGAAAAGCAGGCGGCCGGAGCATCTTACTGACCACACTATCTCCCTAGTGTGCCGTATGGTCATGAATCAGATACCTCTATAGTATCTGCCCCTCAGGGCCCTCGAGGCCTGTTGCAGGACTGATTTTATATATATACACACACATTTAAGAAAGATTTCAAAAGCGTCTAAAACTATGCACTATCCACTATCTGTTACAAGTTTTTTGGATAAAACCATTCAATTCAAGTTACTATCTATAGTGATTGAGTCTCCATCATCACCAGGTGGTGATTGGAAAGGTTAATCTTTTCACCGCTTTCACCAGGAAGTAATGAAGCAGTTTTATTGTCTGGAACATATAGGCAAATGCCCACACTCACGTGGTGCTTTTGTGGTCATCTAGTAGAAAGAATGGATTCTGAAAGTTCAAAACCCGAGTGGTCTTAAATCCCATGATCGCCAATTCTGATTGAATTCAAGTAATTTATCTGTCCGACGTAATCCGATAAAAAAAGTATTTGATGAAAAGTCAAATCAGTAATGCAGATGCACAATTTATTTATTTTTTTTTTCAAATTCTGACCCTAAATTCACCTTTTTTTTGAAAATGTCGGTATAAATATTGAAATTACTTAGGCATATACTGAAGATTCAAGCCCTTGTACAGGAGGAGTTTTGTCAAGGTTTAGCAGATAAAAGTTAAGAGTTTGATGACCTGAGGAATGTCTGATTCTAATATGTGATCCTAGGTCGTGCATCCATCCAGCTAATACTAGTATAGCTACACTAATAAAGGACAATTTATGTGATGTCATAAATGGTCCGATTTATACACAATTCGGCACAAAAATCCTTTTCTGATTTGAAAGGACAAGTTTTTTAACCAGTAGAATCCGTCCACCGGAACACAGATTTTTTTAGCAGAATTTGCTCAAACAATAATCGTATTTCTTACGGGTTTACTTTAATCGGCTTACAGGTGTACCTTTTATAGATTTTCTAACATAGAAAAACGAATGAAACCATAAACCCAAATGAACCAAAATGTTATCTTTTTGTGTTTTTGGAGAAGTGGGTAAAACCAGTTTTTAGTTTTGGAACTCAGAAAATATGAACTCACCAGAACTTGTTAAGGATATTTGCATATGAACTTGTTAAGGATATTTGCAAATCATGCAAACTAAGATATTTAAATTGTGGTGTTTTTTAGAGCTTGGGAAATATTTTTCAAATTTTCATATCTATATATATATATATATAAAAATCACGTGTCTGTCTGTTTGTCCGTTTGTCTGTTTGTTCCTTATACAAATCCACACCGTTTGACCGATTTTGACCAAACTTGGAATACTGGTAGGTCTTTATACGGGAAGTCTCGAAGGCTAAGTCAAAAACGTCTACAAGCTGACTGTCTGTATGTTTGTTCCTTATACAAATCCACATCCTTCGTCCGATTTTGACCAAACTTGGAACACTGGTAGGTCGTGATACGGGGAGTGTCATACGCAAGGTCAAAAACGTCTACCAGCTGTCTGTCTGTATGTTTGTTCCTTATACAAATCCACACCGTTTGACCGATTTTGACCAAACGAGGCAGACAGGTAGGTCTTAACACGGGGAGAGTCATAAGCTAGGTTAAAATCGTCTATGACTCACAGTTCGGAGATCACGAGTTCGAAACAATGAAATAGTTACAGATTTGCGTTATTAGATTTTTATATTAATTATTTGGTTTCTAATATATTTTTGTTTTTATAGATGCAAAAAGTAGGTGTAGCATAGCACGCCGGGTAACGTCTAGTATTTTCTAAAATATCATTGAAACAGTCAAGAAATCATGGTATGTGAACGGTAACAAATCGAAAACTCACTAAATTATTTACAGAAACGGTTCTGAAATAGTTTTCAATGGGACGATCTCAGTCGTAAAAATGAATACCTACTTAAAATTTCGAAAATGGTTTTGATTTAGGTATAGATTTTTTTGTCTTTGTTTTCCTAGGTATTTATTTATTGTTGTCATACCTGTTTGTGGGGACCGTCGTCACTGGCTTCGGTGAGAGTACTTAACCCCTTAGATTATTTACCTATTTATTTATTGTTGTCATACCTGTTTGTGGGGACCGTCGTCACTGGCTTCGGTGAGAGTACTTAACCCCTTAGATTATTTACCTATTTATTTATTGTTCTCATACCTGTTTGTGGGGACCGTCGTCACTGGCTTCGGTGAGAGTACTTAACCCCTTAGATTATTTACCTATTTATTTATTGTTCTCATACCTGTTTGTGGGGACCGTCGTCACTGGCTTCGGTGAGAGTACTTAACCCCTTAGATTATTTACCTATTTATTTATTGTTGTCATACCTGTTTGTGGGGACCGTCGTCACTGGCTTCGGTGAGAGTACTTAACCCCTTAGATTATTTACCTATTTATTTATTGTTGTTTTATTAATTAATTTTAGTAGTGAATTTGCTGTTAAAACAAGATTCGTAAAATGTGAATTGCAGTTTAGACCATAAGGTAATATAATGCAACGTAATAATGTATAGATAATGTAAATATATAGTAGACTTCACCACGGCCGATAAGTAGTTTTTATATTGCGTTAAATAAGGTATGATCAAAATTAACGCTACTACATAATATTGTACAGCTTATTATTGCACGGACTTTAAAGTAACCCAGGAAACACCATGTGCAGGTAACCGTACTTGTTTCCGTTGGGGTGTAAAAAAACAAAAATACAACAACCACTTAAAAAGTTAGGTAAACAGAGACAAATACACGTTAAAAAGAATAAAACCAACAACTTTTAAGTGTTAAGCACTTATCTCTTCGATTGACATCGCCCCACCGAACATTACAACAGAATCTTTTTTGTAGATAATTTAGTAACCTTTCGAATAGCCGCCTTCCACTTACTACGATTTCCCAACCGTTTTCGAGATATTTTAGAAAATATACTGAGATCCGTAAACTTTGTACCACCATTAATAGAATTTCTTTCCATATACTTCTTACCTCCAAACGATAAATAAATAATAAATAAATAAATAAATAAAGCCTTTATTGCATATGAGGAACAATACAAACAAAACAAAAAACTATTTCCAAAAAAAAAAATAACCAAAATAAAAAAGTAATAAAAATTTAAATTCATTTCTTTTTAAATTACTATTTACAATATTTACAAATACATGTTTCTCATGCAGGCCTCCACTTGATGGGGGTAATGGTCTAACTTCCCTGGCGACCAACCCAACTAAGAAGTGGAGTTCCCTGTTTCTTCCAACACTGCTTTCCATTTGTCTTTGTTCCTGGCAACGTTCATCCAATTCGGACCAGCAACGGACTTAAAGACATCACTCCAACGCCTACATGGTCTTCCTCGTCTCCTCTTTAAGTTAAGCGGAATCCATTCCGTTGCCTTCAGGGTCCACCTGCTATCCTGCAATCTGGCAAGATGACCAGCCCATTTCCACTTAATTTTCTTTATATGCAGGCCTATATCTGTCACTCCAGATTCTTGCCGCATAAATGAACCCCTGACTTTATCCCGTCTCCTGTAGTTCATCATGCTTCTAAGGACGGAGTTTTGCCACACTACTAGCTTGGATTCTTGCTCCTTGGTCAGTGCAGCCGTAACTCACGGAAGGGAGAACACAGCTTTCGAACACCATCTTCTTGTTATTCAGGCTAAAGTTACCCTTCATTACTTCCTTTAGTGACCAATACTTCTGCCAACCTCTAGTAATTCTCCTTTGCACTTCTTTAGCTGCACGATTATTAAAGGATATGAGTTGTCCCAAGTAAACAAATTCATCTACATACTGTAGAGCGATTCCGTTGTGGCTTATCTCCTTCTTTAAGCTATTGGTCATTAACACGGTCTTAGTGTAATTTGGGATTAGTCCTACTTCAGCGCTATGGTTTATGAGATCTTTCACCATTATTCTTAGTTCTTCAGCCTTTTCTGAGATCAACACGATGTCATCAGCAAACTTCAAATTGCTCAGTTTCCTACCATCAATTTTGACACCTATGTTGAACCAATCAAATGCTCGGAAAACCTTTTCCAATAATATAATAAATACCTCCAAACGATACCAAAGTTTAAATATCTTTGATTAGATGAATGTCAAATACCCGGTACAAGTTTCAAGTGAACCAATCATCATTTCTGAATACCCAAACAGAAAATTAGTTTGGAAAAGTATTAATATCAATTTTTCTCGTAAACGGTTACAGAAATCGATTTAAAAATGGTTTCATTCGTTTTCGTACGTTAAGGAACCTATATATTACCTGGAAGCATATGGACACGAAAATGTAAGCGTTCCGATTTTTTCGCGCAAATATTGCTCAAAAAACCATGTTCCAGTAGACGGATTCAGCTTGTTAATGAACTTGACCTTTCAAATGAGAAGAAAGATTTTTCTACCAAATGTCATCAAAATCGGACCATTTTTGAGCTGATGAGGAACTTCTTAATAATTCAAACCCCCCTAAAAGTACTTAAACATTTGAATATCTAAAAAACCTTTCTTAGCGAGTGTTTAAATTCTAAACGGATTGTCAGTGTAAAATTTCAAATTTTTGTGTTAAATGGTTCGGGGTATTATTACCACGGATGGACCATCACCAGGGCGTAAACTCTATGAGGGAGAAAATCACAGTTTATTTCTAGTAATTCAAGGTCTGCCATTATAGTAGAAATTAACCTCAAATAAAAATAATAAAGCACAGAGGGTTTCAGAGGCCATAGTGAAAGGGTTTGAAGCCAAAGAATACACAGCTGGCTTGTTCTTAGACTTGAAGGGGGCATTCGATTCAGTTGGGCATCGAGGTTTATTATATAAACTGAAGAAAACATCACCGCCAGCCAATCTCTTCTCTTCCATAAAGTCTTTTTTAGAAGATCGAACATGCCAAATCCGCGTCGGGTCCACCCTCAGCCGCAAGATCACATTGGAAGCTGGAGTTACACAAGGAGCCATATTGAGTCCCTTCTCTACCTTCTCTTCGTCTCCGACATGCCTGAAGAAGATTCCTTCGCTCAACTCGCAACATTTGCCGACGACACTCTTGTCTTATCCAGTCACAGGAGTCTGAATACGATGGTTCACAATCTGCAAGCATCGGCGAACTCGTTGACCCACTGGTTCAGGAAATGGCGTCTGGCCCTAAATTCAACCAAGACTAAGGCCAAAGTATTTTCACTTCGGAGGTTCTCAAACAAAGAAATTCCAGAAATCCGATTGGAAGGGCTCCCAGTTTCTTGATGTCCGAAGGACCAGGGAGTGTGTTACCTGGGACTACACTTCGATACAGGACTTACATGGAAACTTCATACTAATATAAAATTAAGTCAGGCACACACCAGACTTTCAAAACTATACCCACTGATGAACAGAAAAACATCACTTCGACCTTCACTAGTAACACTACTTTACAAGACCATGATCCTCCCAATACTGACTTACGCCTGCCCTGTGTGGTACGGAACACGACGGACACGGATTGCAGCCAACGCCCCTTGGTTAGTTCGAAACACCTTGTCCATCGAGAACTGGGGGTTGATCCTCTCGCATTTCAGATAGATGAATTGACACGCAGATCCCACGACAAACTTCATCTCTCTTCAGGTACCACCTTGGTGAACCTACAGCCCGACGCCTCAAGCCGAGGCTGTATCAAGACCTTGGAGAACCTACAGCCCGACGCCTCAAGCCGAGGCTGTATCAAGACCTTGGTGAACCTACAGCCCGACGCCTCAAGCCGAGGCTGTATCAAGAACATGGTGAACCTACAGCCCGACGCCTCAAGCCGAGGCTGTATCAAGACCTTGGAGAACCTACAGCCCGACGCCTCAAGCCGAGGCTGTATCAAGACCTTGGAGAACCTACAGCCCGACGCCTCAAGCCGAGGCTGTATCAAGACCTTGGTGAACCTACAACCAGACGCCTCAAGCCGAGGCTGTATCAAGAACATGGTGAACCTACAGCCCGACGCCTCAAGCCGAGGCTGTATCAAGACCTTGGAGAACCTACAGCCCGACGCCTCAAGCCGACGCTGTATCAAGACCTTGGAGAACCTACAGCCCGACGCCTCAAGCCGAGGCTCTACCAAGACCTTGGTGAACCTGCAGCCCGACGCCTCAAGCCGAGGCTCTACCAAGACCTTGGTGAACCTGCAGCCCGACGCCTCAAGCCGAGGCTGTACCAAGACCTTGGTGAACCTACAGCCCGACGCCTCTAGCTGAGGCTGTTTGTTTTTTTCCTTTATTCTCTTCAATTTATGTAAAAAAACTATTTGTTTTGGTCCAAAAAAAAAAAGAAGATTTTTGTTTGTTTTGTAAAAATAATACAACGAAGTAGATAATGTACGGTAACAGCTGTTCTGTTATCGTCCTAGCAACACATGCTGCCTAGGCTTGCCTGCTCTGACCAAATAAACTTTAATCCCCTCTAAAAATACTTAAAACTTTGAAGATCGAAAAATTCTTTCTTAGCGAGTGTCTACGTTCTTTAGGGGTGTCCATGAGAAATTTCAAATTTTACTGTCGGCTGGGCGATGATAGGTCAGTGAGTGGTATTTGACAAATATGTAGTAGATAGGGTAATATAATGCAATCTAGTAATATATACATAATGTAAATATATAAACAATAAGGTAATGAAGGCGCTAATGGCCCAGATTTGTCGATGCGCCGTTAAAAAAAAAAATGCAATAAGGTTACATAATGTTTTGTAATAACATATAAAATGTAAGAAGTAGATCACCATAAAGCGAAACACCAACAAATAAATAATAATAATTAAAGGGTCTCCGCGTGGTCTAGTGGCTAGCGCCTTAGATTCATAAGTGGGAGATGGTGGGTTCGATCCCTGCCGGCGGCAAGAATTTTCTCATCCCACGGCTCGTTGGGAAAATTCCTCGCTCCACCCTGGATGTCGGCGCTAATGGCCTATATTTCGGTGCGCCGTAAAAAATAAAATGAAAATAATAATAATTAAATAGGTTTCCAGACGGGAATGAAAGAATCCGAGTATTGTAAGTTTTGTGTTCATAATGGCGTAGAAGGTATTCTTGATTCAATGGGTGTATTTGCTTAAACAGAATAATAATAATTTCAAATGACACTAGGATTAAGAGCGTTATGGAAACCCGCTATGTTGACGCAGTTCCTATGAGTTTGGCATTTCTTACGTTGCGACGACACATCTTTAGTACCGTTGAAGGATTTAATGGTACTACTGCCAAGCTATGTAGTATAATTCTTGAGAATGGGAACAAGCTTCCATTCATGTCTAGCAATACTCTGCTAGTTTCTAGATGAAGCAACCGTATTCTGTAACGGACATCTAGAAAAGCTTACAATTTACATGTCACTCTTGCATAATTTACAAGGAAACTTCAACTGTGAGCATTTCAGGAAACCTGATACAGCAGAATATATTTAGAGAATATCTCATAATAATAACATATAGGCAATAAATTTAAAACAATGTTTTATTGTAATATTTTGGCTAGTAATTTTTTCCACATAAATGTCTTCTTAGCTCATTAGCACCGTGCGTTATCATATCAAATCAGTCCCGTAACAGGCCACAAGGGCGCAGAGGGGCAGATACTGTAGAGGTATGTGATTCTTGACCGTACGGCACACTAGGGAGATAGTGTGGTCAGTACTATGCTCGGCCGCCTGATTTTCCCCTTGGCTGCTTCGACTGCTAGAGTCATTAGCACCCAAGGTATCCATTATTAATTAAATTAATTAAAGGCTGCGTGAGCCTAGGGACGATCTGGGACCCCAAATCCAACCCTCGAACGGCAGCACTAGAAGAAAAAATCTTTAGTGCCCGCTCGGGTTTTGAACCTGGTCCTCCAGTTCATTAGTCGAGTGCTCTACCACTCAGCTAACCTCGCCCCCGTGTCATATGTTAATACCAATATCTAAGCGATAATATAAAATTTATAATATATACAAAGTAGGTAATATTGATTTATTTGTATTAAGAATTTTTGAAAAAAAAAAAAAAAAAAAAAAGAAACTCCGGCACTAATGCGTTAATGAATTCATTACAAGAAAGAAAAAATCAACAATAAACAATAGCCAATAAACCTGAGGAAACAGAGACAAAACTCCGTTGAAAAGGACGAAACCGTCACTTTCGCACTTTACTGATTTTTTTTAATGAGATTGTTCTATCAAATATTGTATGGCTCCTTTGCCTAGACCAAATCTTTAATGTGTCCTCATGTAAGAAACTTGTATGGCTCCTTTGCCTAGACCAAATCTTTAATATTTCCTCATGTAAGAAACTTGTATGGCTCCTTTGCCTAGACCAAATCTTTAATGTGTCCTCATGTAAGAAACTTGTATGGCTCCTTTGCCTAGACCAAATCTTTAATGTGTCCTGATGTAAGAAACTTGTATGGCTCCTTTGCCTAGAGCAAATCTTTTATGTTTCCTGATGTAAGAAACTTGTATGGCTCCTTTGCCTAGACCAAATCTTTAATATTTCCTCATGTAAGAAACTTGTATGGCTCCTTTGCCGAGACCAAATCTTTAATGTGTCCTCATGTAAGAAACTTGTATGTCTCCTTTGCCTAGACCAAATCTTTAATGTTTCCTCATGTAAGAAACTTGTATGGCTCCTTTGCCTAGACCAAATCTTTAATGTGTCCTCATGTAAGAAACTTGTATGGCTCCTTTGCCTAGACCAAATCTTTAATGTTTCCTCATGTAAGAAACTTGTATGGCTCCTTTGCCTAGACCAAATCTTTAATGTGTCCTCATGTAAGAAACTTGTATGGCTCCTTTGCCTAGACCAAATCTTTAATGTGTCCTGATGTAAGAAACTTGTATGTCTCCTTTGCCTAGACCAAATCTTTAATGTTTCCTCATGTAAGAAACTTGTATGGCTCCTTTGCCTAGACCAAATCTTTAATGTGTCCTGATGTAAGAAACTTGTATGGCTCCTTTGCCTAGACCAAATCTTTAATGTGTCCTGATGTAAGAAACTTGTATGGCTCCTTTGCCTAGACCAAATCTTTAATGTGTCCTGATGTAAGAAACTTGTATGGCTCCTTTGCCTAGACCAAATCTTTAATGTGTCTTGATGTAAGAAACTGGTATGGCTCCTTTGCCTAGACCAAATCTTTAATGTGTCCTCATGTAAGAAACTTGTATGGCTCCTTTGCCTAGACCAAATCTTTAATGTGTCCTGATGTAAGAAACTTGTATGGCTCCTTTGCCTAGACCAAATCTTTAATGTGTCCTCATGTAAGAAACTTGTATGGCTCCTTTGCCTAGACCAAATCTTTAATGTGTCCTGATGTAAGAAACTTGTATGGCTCCTTTGCCTAGACCAAATCTTTAATGTGTCTTGATGTAAGAAACTTGTATGGCTCCTTTGCCTAGACCAAATCTTTAATGTGTCCTCATGTAAGAAACTTGTATGGCTCCTTTGCCTAGACCAAATCTTTAATGTGTCCTGATGTAAGAAACTTGTATGGCTCCTTTGCCTAGACCAAATCTTTAATGTGTCCTGATGTAAGAAACTTGTATGGCTCCTTTGCCTAGACCAAATCTTTAATGTGTCCTCATGTAAGAAACTTGTATGGCTCCTTTGCCTAGACCAAATCTTTAATGTGTCCTCATGTAAGAAACTTGTATGGCTCCTTTGCCTAGACCAAATCTTTAATGTGTCCTCATGTAAGAAACTTGTATGGCTCCTTTGCCTAGACCAAATCTTTAATGTGTCTTGATGTAAGAAACTTGTATGGCTCCTTTGCCTAGACCAAATCTTTAATGTGTCCTGATGTAAGAAACTTGTATGGCTCCTTTGCCTAGACCAAATCTTTAATGTGTCCTCATGTAAGAAACTTGTATGGCTCCTTTGCCTAGACCAAATCTTTAATGTGTCCTGATGTAAGAAACTTGTATGGCTCCTTTGCCTAGACCAAATCTTTAATGTGTCTTGATGTAAGAAACTTGTATGGCTCCTTTGCCTAGACCAAATCTTTAATGTGTCTTGATGTAAGAAACTTGTATGGCTCCTTTGCCTAGACCAAATCTTTAATGTGTCCTGATGTAAGAAACTTGTATGGCTCCTTTGCCTAGACCAAATCTTTAATGTGTCCTGATGTAAGAAACTTGTATGGCTCCTTTGCCTAGACCAAATCTTTAATGTGTCCTGATGTAAGAAACTTGTATGGCTCCTTTGCCTAGACCAAATCTTTAATGTGTCCTGATGTAAGAAACTTGTATGGCTCCTTTGCCTAGACCAAATCTTTAATGTGTCTTGATGTAAGAAACTTGTATGGCTCCTTTGCCTAGACCAAATCTTTAATATTTCCTCATGTAAGAAACTTGTATGTCTCCTTTGCCTAGACCAAATCTTTAATGTGTCCTGATGTAAGAAACTTGTATGGCTCCTTTGCCTAGACCAAATCTTTAATGTGTCTTGATGTAAGAAACTTGTATGGCTCCTTTGCCTAGACCAAATCTTTAATGTGTCCTGATGTAAGAAACTTGTATGGCTCCTTTGCCTAGACCAAATCTTTAATGTGTCCTGATGTAAGAAACTTGTATGGCTCCTTTGCCTAGACCAAATCTTTAATGTGTCCTCATGTAAGAAACTTGTATGGCTCCTTTGCCTAGACCAAATCTTTAATGTGTCTTGATGTAAGAAACTTGTATGGCTCCTTTGCCTAGACCAAATCTTTAATGTGTCCTGATGTAAGAAACTTGTATGGCTCCTTTGCCTAGACCAAATCTTTAATGTGTCCTGATGTAAGAAACTTGTATGGCTCCTTTGCCTAGACCAAATCTTTAATGTGTCCTGATGTAAGAAACTTGTATGGCTCCTTTGCCTAGACCAAATCTTTAATGTGTCCTGATGTAAGAAACTTGTATGTCTCCTTTGCCTAGACCAAATCTTTAATATTTCCTCATGTAAGAAACTTGTATGGCTCCTTTGCCTAGACCAAATCTTTAATGTGTCCTCATGTAAGAAACTTGTATGGCTCCTTTGCCTAGACCAAATCTTTAATGTGTCCTGATGTAAGAAACTTGTATGGCTCCTTTGCCTAGACCAAATCTTTAATATTTCCTCATGTAAGAAACTTGTATGGCTCCTTTGCCTAGACCAAATCTTTAATGTGTCCTCATGTAAGAAACTTGTATGGCTCCTTTGCCTAGACCAAATCTTTAATGTGTCCTGATGTAAGAAACTTGTATGGCTCCTTTGCCTAGAGCAAATCTTTAATGTGTCCTGATGTAAGAAACTTGTATGGCTCCTTTGCCTAGACCAAATCTTTAATATTTCCTCATGTAAGAAACTTGTATGGCTCCTTTGCCGAGACCAAATCTTTAATGTGTCCTCATGTAAGAAACTTGTATGTCTCCTTTGCCTAGACCAAATCTTTAATGTTTCCTCATGTAAGAAATTTGTATGGCTCCTTTGCCTAGACCAAATCTTTAATGTGTCCTCATGTAAGAAACTTGTATGGCTCCTTTGCCTAGACCAAATCTTTAATGTGTCCTGATGTAAGAAACTTGTATGGCTCCTTTGCCTAGACCAAATCTTTAATGTGTCCTGATGTAAGAAACTTGTATGGCTCCTTTGCCTAGACCAAATCTTTAATATTTCCTCATGTAAGAAACTTGTATGGCTCCTTTGCCGAGACCAAATCTTTAATGTGTCCTCATGTAAGAAACTTGTATGTCTCCTTTGCCTAGACCAAATCTTTAATGTTTCCTCATGTAAGAAACTTGTATGGCTCCTTTGCCTAGACCAAATCTTTAATGTGTCCTCATGTAAGAAACTTGTATGGCTCCTTTGCCTAGACCAAATCTTTAATGTGTCCTGATGTAAGAAACTTGTATGGCTCCTTTGCCTAGACCAAATCTTTAATGTGTCCTGATGTAAGAAACTTGTATGGCTCCTTTGCCGAGACCAAATCTTTAATGTGTCCTCATGTAAGAAACTTGTATGTCTCCTTTGCCTAGACCAAATCTTTAATGTTTCCTCATGTAAGAAACTTGTATGGCTCCTTTGCCTAGACCAAATCTTTAATGTTTCCTCATGTAAGAAACTTGTATGGCTCCTTTGCCTAGACCAAATCTTTAATGTGTCCTCATGTAAGAAACTTGTATGGCTCCTTTGCCTAGACCAAATCTTTAATGTGTCCTGATGTAAGAAACTTGTATGTCTCCTTTGCCTAGACCAAATCTTTAATGTTTCCTCATGTAAGAAACTTGTATGGCTCCTTTGCCTAGACCAAATCTTTAATGTGTCCTCATGTAAGAAACTTGTATGGCTCCTTTGCCTAGACCAAATCTTTAATGTGTCCTGATGTAAGAAACTTGTATGGCTCCTTTGCCTAGACCAAATCTTTAATGTGTCCTGATGTAAGAAACTTGTATGGCTCCTTTGCCGAGACCAAATCTTTAATGTGTCTCATGTAAGAAACTTGTATGTCTCCTTTGCCTAGACCAAATCTTTAATGTTTCCTCATGTAAGAAACTTGTATGGCTCCTTTGCCTAGACCAAATCTTTAATGTTTCCTCATGTAAGAAACTTGTATGGCTCCTTTGCCTAGACCAAATCTTTAATGTGTCCTCATGTAAGAAACTTGTATGGCTCCTTTGCCTAGACCAAATCTTTAATGTGTCCTGATGTAAGAAACTTGTATGTCTCCTTTGCCTAGACCAAATCTTTAATGTTTCCTCATGTAAGAAACTTGTATGGCTCCTTTGCCTAGACCAAATCTTTAATGTGTCCTGATGTAAGAAACTTGTATGGCTCCTTTGCCTAGACCAAATCTTTAATGTGTCTTGATGTAAGAAACTGGTATGGCTCCTTTGCCTAGACAAAATCTTTAATGTGTCCTCATGTAAGAAACTTGTATGGCTCCTTTGCCTAGACCAAATCTTTAATGTGTCCTGATGTAAGAAACTTGTATGGCTCCTTTGCCTAGACCAAATCTTTAATGTGTCCTCATGTAAGAAACTTGTATGGCTCCTTTGCCTAGACCAAATCTTTAATGTGTCCTGATGTAAGAAACTTGTATGGCTCCTTTGCCTAGACCAAATCTTTAATGTGTCTTGATGTAAGAAACTTGTATGGCTCCTTTGCCTAGACCAAATCTTTAATGTGTCCTCATGTAAGAAACTTGTATGGCTCCTTTGCCTAGACCAAATCTTTAATGTGTCCTGATGTAAGAAACTTGTATGGCTCCTTTGCCTAGACCAAATCTTTAATGTGTCCTGATGTAAGAAACTTGTATGGCTCCTTTGCCTAGACCAAATCTTTAATGTGTCCTCATGTAAGAAACTTGTATGGCTCCTTTGCCTAGACCAAATCTTTAATGTGTCCTCATGTAAGAAACTTGTATGGCTCCTTTGCCTAGACCAAATCTTTAATGTGTCCTCATGTAAGAAACTTGTATGGCTCCTTTGCCTAGACCAAATCTTTAATGTGTCTTGATGTAAGAAACTTGTATGGCTCCTTTGCCTAGACCAAATCTTTAATGTGTCCTGATGTAAGAAACTTGTATGGCTCCTTTGCCTAGACCAAATCTTTAATGTGTCCTCATGTAAGAAACTTGTATGGCTCCTTTGCCTAGACCAAATCTTTAATGTGTCCTGATGTAAGAAACTTGTATGGCTCCTTTGCCTAGACCAAATCTTTAATGTGTCTTGATGTAAGAAACTTGTATGGCTCCTTTGCCTAGACCAAATCTTTAATGTGTCTTGATGTAAGAAACTTGTATGGCTCCTTTGCCTAGACCAAATCTTTAATGTGTCCTGATGTAAGAAACTTGTATGGCTCCTTTGCCTAGACCAAATCTTTAATGTGTCCTGATGTAAGAAACTTGTATGGCTCCTTTGCCTAGACCAAATCTTTAATTTGTCCTGATGTAAGAAACTTGTATGGCTCCTTTGCCTAGACCAAATCTTTAATGTGTCCTGATGTAAGAAACTTGTATGGCTCCTTTGCCTAGACCAAATCTTTAATGTGTCTTGATGTAAGAAACTTGTATGGCTCCTTTGCCTAGACCAAATCTTTAATATTTCCTCATGTAAGAAACTTGTATGTCTCCTTTGCCTAGACCAAATCTTTAATGTGTCCTGATGTAAGAAACTTGTATGGCTCCTTTGCCTAGACCAAATCTTTAATGTGTCTTGATGTAAGAAACTTGTATGGCTCCTTTGCCTAGACCAAATCTTTAATGTGTCCTGATGTAAGAAACTTGTATGGCTCCTTTGCCTAGACCAAATCTTTAATGTGTCCTGATGTAAGAAACTTGTATGGCTCCTTTGCCTAGACCAAATCTTTAATGTGTCCTCATGTAAGAAACTTGTATGGCTCCTTTGCCTAGACCAAATCTTTAATGTGTCTTGATGTAAGAAACTTGTATGGCTCCTTTGCCTAGACCAAATCTTTAATGTGTCCTGATGTAAGAAACTTGTATGGCTCCTTTGCCTAGACCAAATCTTTAATATTTCCTCATGTAAGAAACTTGTATGGCTCCTTTGCCTAGACCAAATCTTTAATGTGTCCTCATGTAAGAAACTTGTATGGCTCCTTTGCCTAGACCAAATCTTTAATGTGTCTTGATGTAAGAAACTTGTATGGCTCCTTTGCCTAGACCAAATCTTTAATGTGTCCTGATGTAAGAAACTTGTATGGCTCCTTTGCCTAGACCAAATCTTTAATGTGTCCTGATGTAAGAAACTTGTATGGCTCCTTTGCCTAGACCAAATCTTTAATGTGTCCTGATGTAAGAAACTTGTATGGCTCCTTTGCCTAGACCAAATCTTTAATGTGTCCTCATGTAAGAAACTTGTATGGCTCCTTTGCCTAGACCAAATCTTTAATGTGTCTTGATGTAAGAAACTTGTATGGCTCCTTTGCCTAGACCAAATCTTTAATGTGTCCTGATGTAAGAAACTTGTATGGCTCCTTTGCCTAGACCAAATCTTTAATATTTCCTCATGTAAGAAACTTGTATGGCTCCTTTGCCTAGACCAAATCTTTAATGTGTCCTCATGTAAGAAACTTGTATGGCTCCTTTGCCTAGACCAAATCTTTAATGTGTCTTGATGTAAGAAACTTGTATGGCTCCTTTGCCTAGACCAAATCTTTAATGTGTCTTGATGTAAGAAACTTGTATGGCTCCTTTGCCTAGACCAAATCTTTAATGTCTCCCCATGCGAAGAAATCCAAGAGCGTCTGAAGATCGAGCCGGCCAAGATACCGGCCCATCGCGTCCTATCCAACACCATGGATAGTTAGTGTCCAACCAATTTTGGACGGCCCTCCCGTAGTGGGTTAGACTAAGACCCAGCTTTCAAATCTTCGAGACAAAAGTACTTCCTCCAAGAACAGCGACAGTTTATTATCAAGGAATGTGTGGAAAGACTCTGCGTCAAGTCGAGGGGTCAAAAAATGGAGAACTATTATTTCATTATTCCACACAAAATCAGAGGACTACTCACATATATATTTATGGGGTGAGTGGGGGGGGGGCGATAAAACATATACTTTTAACGATTTTTATATGTGCCTTATAAAAGACTTCCTCGTATCTTTTAGTTTATAACGTTTTTCTCGGAAACGAAGCCAAAACGAGAAATATGCCAGAGGACTTTTTTTCTTTCTTTTATCATCCTGCATTGATTCCCCAAGTTTTGCCGTTTATTTTGGGGTCATCCTGTATACAAATTTGAACCGCCGTTATTTTTAGTTCCGAAACATTAGATTTCCTGATTTTTAGCGCGGTTCCTCCCCCTCTTCATAGGGAGGAACCCCGCTTATAAGGTTGATCTAATGACGGAATCCGGAAGTGCCGACTAGAAAATTTTGCGTTTCAGGACTCCTAGAGAACGAAAATAGCGGTGGTTTTTGTCTTGAGATCTGCCCCATAAACGTGTCCCCTCCTTATGGTGGAATGAGGTAGGAATCGCTATAAAACACGGTATATCTAGTTATATAATGAATGTGGAGAGAAAATGTGCCCAAGACAGAGTTCGACTTTCCCTGAAGCCGGTTTTTGCTGCGAACTCGTCAACATTGGTAGGATTTCTATCTTCCCAAATACAGAATTGTAACAGACTCTTGTCTTGAGCAAGCTGTGGTCACATAATACGCGACCATTCTACTTGTACTCCTATAATTGAATTTTCCATCTGAGCTTTGCACAATCTATGGTGTTGTATGCTCCTAAAGGGATATTTTTGACGACTATCGTAATACATTTGTTGCTGAATATAGTCCAGAGTGTGTCGTTGGACTATTCAATGTGAAGCTGGATGTTATACAAGATCCTGAAAATACTTGAGATATGCTGTTAGCCCGAGCTGAAGGGGACCCGATGGCCCATCTTAGTAGATTCTAAGTCGACGCTTCAGAATTTATATATATATATATATATATATATATATATATATATATATACGTATATATATATATATATACATATATATATATATATATATATATGTATATATATATATATATGTATATATATATATATATATATATATATATATATATATATATATATTAAGTAAAGATGGAATGGTTGGGATTCGGCTAAAGAAACCACAATATGATTATTTATAGGTAGCCTTCGTCAGCTAAAATGACAAGAAAAACAGAAATTAATACAAAAAAAATTTATAATTGAGATAAGTAACAGAACTATAACTTAACTTATTATAAAAGAACAATTTGGTCTAAAATTCTTAGAATGAGTAGAATGAAAATCAAAAGAAACATAACAAAAAAAGAAGAAAAAAAAAAGGGTATTATATTGAAGTTTATATAAGAATATAGGTGTTAATAGTAACATAAATTAATTATAACAAACAAATAAAATACTACATACCTATGGAAATGCCTGGAGGCAGAGGAAGACCAATGTTGACAGTTAAGTAACCATTGTGGAAGGGTCTAAGAAAAAAGGAATCTCCTAGGGTATATGAAACTGAAACAAACCAGGTGGTGGGAGGTCGGTAGGGATCAAAGGCCTGTTTATGACATTTTATGACAGGAAAGGAGAAAGAGGTGTTAATGGAAGGATACGCAAGGGGCATGGTAAACATCTAGGTGGGAGGTCGGGAGAGTTTTTGAAAAATATTAGCGTACATAGGAGAAATACCTTGTTTGTCAGTTTTGTAGTTTATATTGTTAGCGCGGTTCCTCCCTCCCCCATAGGGAGGAACCCCGCTTATAAGGTTGATACAATGAAACAATCCGGAAGTGCCGACAAGAAAATTTCGCGTTTCAGAACCCCTAGAGACCGAAAATAACGGTGGTTCAAATTTGTATATATATATATATATATATATATATGTATATATATGTATATATTTATATATATATATATATATATATATATATATATATATATTTGTCTGTTCGCTCTCTAGCTCGAAGACGAATGGTCCGATTTTGATGAAATTTGGTACAAAAATCAGTCGTCCAATATGAAAGATCAAGTTCGTTAACCAGCAAAATCCGCCCACTGGAAGATGGAGTTTGGGGCGAAATTCGCGCAGAAAAAATCGTAACGCTTACGTTTTTGAGTTCATAAGCTTGTAAGTACTCTTTTTATAGGCTTCTTGGGCTAGGAAAACGAATGAAACCATTTTCAAGGCGATAGCTTTAACCGTTTTCGAGAAAATCGGAAAAATAGTTTTTGAATACCGTTTTTAATTTGGGTACTTAGAATCATGGGATTCAGTTGAAACATTTTCTGCATGTTCTACTTTCATTAAAACTAATATGTTGAAATTTTTGTTACGTTTGGAGTTAAGGAAGGGTTAGAATAAAATATTTTATTAACAGACATAAAAAGTTTTGGTAACTTTGTATATTTTCCTTAATATCTCGAAAAAGGTTAAGAATTTGGTAAACGAAAGAATACCATTAGAAAGCTTACTAAATGCTCTACAAAAAAGGTTCTGATGAAAGTTTTGATTAGGCGATGTCAATCGGAGAAATAAGTGCTTAAAACATTAAAGTAATTGATTTTGCTTATTCGAACTGTTCTTTTTGTCTGTTTTTATTCCTTGTTATTTTTTAATTGCTTATAGTTGGATAATGTATTTTACAATAAAACAGATTAGGCAAAATAAGAAAAACAATTCATTGTTAGAAATATAGCTTGCCAAGAGAAAAAGATTCGTTGACGTCTTTTGAATATTTTCAATTGCCTTTATGCTGTTGGTTTTTTTATTTTATTTTTTAATAGATTTTATCTGTAGAATTATTACTATAGTAAAAGAACACAGGAATGTGTGAAAATATTTGATATTTTCCAATTCATTGAAACGTATGAAATGAAGTATCGGTAGAAGAGGATTCTAGGGTCTTGCGGACCTGACCCCAGGTATAGCCAGCCATAAAACCCTTTGAACAAAGGCTGAGGAAAATATTATCTGTTTCTATTCTATGATTTTCAAATGAGAATAGGGATATGAACAGGAACCGGGGTCTCCCGTGGTCTAATGGCTAGCGCCTTGGATTCATAAACGGGAGATGGTGGGTTCGATTCCCAACCTCCGGCAGGAATTTTATCATCCCACGGCTCGCTGGTGAAATTCCTCGCTACACCCTGGATGTCGGCGCTAATGACCTAGATGTAGATGTGCCGTAAAAAAAACAAAAAAAAAACAAAAAAAAAAAAAAAAAAAAAAAAACAACTGGAACCGCGCTAAGATGACGCAGTTCCTGCGAGTCGGACTTTTTTTGTTTAGGTTTATGTGTACACATTCGGAGATCTGTAGTCTTTTTTTGTAGAAAGAATTTTCGTGTCGTCGAAGTTAAAAGAGTGTTTTGCGTAATGGCGTGTTTAGCAAGTGCAGATTTTTCTATTTCTTTGTTAGAATGGTGGTTGTGTGGTTCGTTTATGTTGTGTAAGACGCGAGTGAATGTCATTTATAGATTTATATATATATATATATATAAAATGGTGTATACATAGGAGAAACCATAAATGACATTCACTCACGTCTTACACAACATAAACGAACCATCACTAACAAAGAAATAGAAACGTCCAAAATATAGATTTTTTATTTAAAAAAATCATATTGAGGTTTATTTAGCCGAATCCCAACCATTCCATCTTTACTTATCACCTCGACGGCTAACTATCTAATCATCATGATATATTATAAATCATCATGATATATATATATATATATATATATATATATATATATTATAAATTAAAAAAAAAATATTCAAATTTTTGTAATTTTATATTCTGCAAGAACACTTACTTATTTATTGTATGAGTGCATTTAAAGTGCATTTGTATGTTTAGAGTGTGATTATTCATTATTTGTGCTTTTGAGTGAGTACTTCTGTATTATCATGAGTGATAACACTCAGGCTACATATCATAAACTAAATATGTAAATACTCATTTTCATGGGCGTGTATAAGGGGGGCTGCAGCCGCCTCCCCGAAATTTTGATTTCATGTGTAAAAATGTGTCATAAACCTTTAATAATAAATTAAATAGGATTACTTAGTTGCCCATGATCATTTTAGGTTTAGGTTTAGGTATAAGGTTAGATCTGGTTTAGGTTTAGGTTTAGGTATAAGGTTAGATCTGGTTTATCTTAAAAGGATCCAACAAAATTTGTACATTGCATCATTTGTTTTAGTGTTTTATTTAGTTTCAAATTAAATAACTGTTAAATAATTTAATAAACTCTTCTTCCTTTGGAGCCTGGATTTAATAGAGATAGTTGGACCGCAATACAGCCCTGCTGTCTAGGTTCACAGCTATATTCAGTCGCAGGCACTATTTCCAAAACATCCATTGTCAAATCAAAGAAGTACCAAGCATTTATAGGTGTACTAGCTGTTACCCAGTGTGCCATGCTACACCTACTTTCTGTCTATCACTCTCCCCGTATCAAGATCTACTTGATACCTAGTTGTCTATACCCAGATACGAAAATCGGTCAAACGATGTGAATTTGTTTTAGTTCATAATGATACCGGCAGAGGCCAGCATAACAGCACTTCATCTAACAGCCGACAGAGGCCAGCACCAAAGCCCGCGAGTAGATATCTCTTATCAAAGAAAGGCCAGCGCTCCTTAGTTAGACAGTGACTGCTGATATAAAATTGAAATAAACTGCATTACATGATTATATAATGATGTAAAGTCATCGATGAGTTCGAGTTATTCTAATTATCAGGAACATCAACAAATAAATTTGAGACATTATTCAAAATGGTTTTTTTGAGACAATTGGAAAAACTAGATTTTTCTTGGGATTTTCAAATATATTCTTATACCAGGTCATTCAAAAAGTCCTGTCGTTTTTTTGGGGGAAATTATAAATAAATAAATATTTTCAAATAATCACCTTTATTCATCAAAATATCCACCGTTACAGTCGGTAACCTTCTCCCAACGAGATGGTAAAGCCCAAATTCCTTCCTTAAAAAACTGTTGATTTTTACTGCAAAAATAAGTGGTCAGTTCGTGAATTAGGTTGTCACGGTCTTGAAAACATTTCTGTCTCAGATTGTTGTCGAGATCTCTGAATAGGTGATAATCAGTGGGTGACAGGTCAGGGGAATATGGTGGGTGAGGCAAAACTTCCCAGCCTATTTCTGTCAATTTTTCAAATTTCTGTCAATTTTTCAAATTTCTGTCAAAAATTGACAGAAATAGGCTGGGAAGTTTTGCCTCACCCACCATATTCCCCTGACCTGTCACCCACTGATTATCACCTATTCAGAGATCTCGACAACAATCTGAGACAGAAATGTTTTCAAGACCGTGACAACCTAATTCACAAACTGACCACTTATTTTTGCAGTAAAAATCAACAGTTTTTTAAGGAAGGAATTTGGGCTTTACCATCTCGTTGGGAGAAGGTTACCGACTGTAACGGTGGATATTTTGATGAATAAAGGTGATTATTTGAAAATATTTATTTATTTATAATTTCCCCCCAAAAAACGACAGGACTTTTTGAATGACCTGGTATAACCAGGTGGAAAATCATAGTAACTGTAGAGAATCTATTTGAAAGCTTATTAAATTTCCCACAATAATGGTTCTTTAGTGAGATTTGATAGAGCGATATCAAACCGATGCTTAAACGGAATAATTTTCGCTTAGCATACTGACAGTTTCGTGTTCTGGCGCCAAAGATCTCATTTTACAAGTGTTTACATTTTGTCATGTAGCACCCATTATATTTGTGAGCATTGCCAAGAAGTGTTCTGACTGGGGATGCTGATGGGTGAGGAGGCTGTACAAGGGTTCAGGATATTATTACCTTGAATGGACCATCACCAGGTATAGCGCAAACGCTATGAGGGACAAAATCTCAGTTTATTTCTAGTAATTCAAAGTCTGCCATCATAGTTGAAATAAAATAATACTATGAAATAATAATAATAATAATAATAATAATAGCTTTATTGACATCATTTCTGACAAAAGCCTCTCCTTACGGAGGAAATAGATGACAGCTGAATATATTCAAATGAGTAGTAATAATATTTTCACATAAATAATAATAATCTTTTTAAGATCAGTTCTATTTACAATTTATTTACAACTCTTGTCCACCACGCTCTGTCTCTTGCAACTATCCACCAGTTATTTCCAACTTTTCTGACTAATTCATCTCTCCATCTTGTTCTCTGCCGGCCAACTCCTCTTGCAGATTCCCTAGGACTCCACTCCGTTGCTGCCTTGGTCCATCTCTCGTCACTCATCCTAGCGACGTGTCCTGCCCATCTCCATTTCAACTGACGAGCTTCTTGACTCAGGCTCCTCGCAACTTTACTCATCTTCAAGACTTGAGAGTTTCTTCTCCTATCTCTTCTTCTGAGCCCTACCATACTCCTCAGCATTGCCATCTGAGTTGCGTTGAGCTTGTTCTCCAGCTACACTATGAAATAGATACAGTACAATAATAGCTCACCTGTTATCGGCCTAGCAACCCATGCTGCCTAGGCGTGCCTGCTCTCTTTAAAGCTAACTAAAATTCAAAACCCCTCCAAAAATACTTAAAAATTTGAATATAAAAAAAAACTTTCTTAGCAAGTGTTTACATGCTAAAGAGATTGTCCATGCAAAATTTTAAATTTTGTCAAGTAGTTTGGCCCGGACGTTGATAGGTCAGAGAGGTATTTGACCAATATATAATAGAAGCTGTTACCCAGTGTGCCATGACTCTCCCCGAATCGGGATCTACTTGATACCTACTTGTCTATACCCAGTTATGAAAATCAGTCAAACAATGTGAATTTGTTTTAGTTCATGATGATACCCGGCAGAGGCCAGCACAACAGCACTTCATCTAACAGCCGACAGAGGCCAGTAGTTGTCGATTCAAAATGGTCGCCAGAATCTGAATGGTTCAGTGTAGCCAATTTTTCTTGAACAAAACTTTTGAGCTTTTGACCAAATTTTGAAATTTGACTATTTTGACCTAGGCTAGGTGATTTCTCGTATCAAGACCTACCTGTGTGCCAAGTTTGGTCAATATCGGTCAAACGGTGTAGATTTGTATAAGGAACAAACAAATAAATAAATAAACAGAAAAACAGACAGACACGTGATTTTTATATGTATAGATTAATAACTAAATACAGATATATATTGTTAAGTCCATTTATGGGTATTAAGATATTGTTATAATGTAATTAGTGTAATTAGAATAGTTACCAGCAAAATAATGAAATATCAATAAGTACTTAATTAAAACTATCACCAGGGTAATAAAGTAGATTTCATTAAAATTGAATATAAATACTAAATGATTATTAATTTTATGTATTTGTATATTAACAATTAACAAAACTTATTTTTGACTAATTTTCTTCTGTATTTTCCCTTTTCTTGAGCAGGTGATAGATTTTAATGGAACAATTTTACTTATGAAAGAAATTCCAGATTTACTCATGCCTATTTCTTCTTATTGACTAAAAAAAAAAATTAATGTCTTACTGGCTACCTAAACAAACTGAGGTCATTCAATGAATATTAGCTGCGAATTAAAAAAAATCACACCAAGATGGAGATAGTTTGGTGTTGTTCATGATTGTTGAATAAAGCTACATTTTTAATAAGAATTGATTTTCTATGTGTGCCAATGTTTCAGCTTGATATTCAAGAATCATTCAGGGCTAACATTTAAATTAAAATCTATTATTCATTAATATTTATCTCTATATATAAAAATCACGTGTCTGTCTATTCATCTGTTTGTTCCTTAAACAAATCCACACCGTTTGACCGATTTGTCCAAACTTGGCACACAGATAGATCTTCATCCGGGAAGTCTCGTAGGCTAGGTCAAAAATTTCTACCAGCTGTCTGTATGTATGTTTGTTCCTTATACAAATCCACACAGTTTAACCGATTTTGGCTAAACTTGGGACACAAGTAGGTCTTGATAAGGGGAAGTGTCATAGGCTAGGTCAAAAACGTCTACCAGCTGTATGTTTGTTCCTTATACAAATCCACATTGTTTGACCGATGTTCATTAAACTTGGCACACAGGTAGGTCTTGTTACCGGGAGTGTCTTAGGCTAGGTCAAAAAAGTCTAGGAATTCACAGATCGGAGGTCACGGATTCGAAAATGTGAACCCAAGCAGTTACAGATTTGTGTTATTAGATTTTAATATTACTTATTTGGTTTCAAATTTATTTTTGCTTTTCTAGATGCAGTAGGTCGGTGTAGCATGGCACGCTGGGTAACAGCTAGTTATTTATACAAGTACATGATTTGAATTCATAGAACATCACTTTTAAGTTATCTAATATTCTTTTATAATTAATATTTCATATTATTCCAGATTATTTTATTGAAAAATAAGAGACTTATATTCAGAACGGGTATTCATATCCATTTATAGGACACATGTAATCCTAAGGATTTTATTCTGCTTTACTGGTTTTACAAAGAAATAATACAGATGTTACATTGATGTGGTTATGTTGAAACCTACAGTAGCTAAGATATATCATGGCCATCGACTTATAGGCAAAGCAAACAACTCAACTACGTATTAATATACAAATGCAATTTTATTTATCCGTTGGACTAAGAAGAGTTTCAATTTTAAAAGAATACTTATACCATGAATTCATAACCAGAGTAGAAGATCTCTTCTTGTTCACCAATGGTATTAGCTGATTCCAATCCTTTCTATCCAATCGATCCCAATACGTGGTCATCCCCGACAGCAATCCCTCTAGCCCTCTTCCTATTTCCCGTGGTGTACACCAAGGCTCCTCGTTATCCCCAACATTATTTTCTCTTTTCATCAATGATCTTCATCTTTCCATAGTTCATTCCAACTTCCTTCACTACACTGATCAATACAAAATCTATCTCTCGTTTAAGCTCTCTTAACTAATATGACTACTAAGCTTTTACATGTAAGAAGCAGCTAATAAGCTTATCTTGAACTCTTTTAGAACCAAAGTCATTTCCTCTACAAAATATTGTAAAAACCTGTGTACCTAACCCTAAAACCTTTCCTAAAAAAAATATACTTTCCAAATTGACTATATATATATATATATATATATATATATATATATATATATCCTCAGAGAGAACCTCTCCCATCATCTCTTGCCTATGAAAATAAAATTTGTGTTGTTTGGTGTATAGAGAATAGAGAATTCCCTGGCGATCTCTAAAGCTAAACTCATCACCCAATGAACCGTTTCAGCAATTTTATCTTGAAAATCCCCAGAGGCTACAAGACAATAGCTCTTCTACTTCGAATTGAATGAGGCTGTTGTCAGCAGCACTTCCTTCGCTCAATGTACGATCGTGTCATGCAATCCCGAAGGCCTCCCTATTATATTTCAACTTTTCAAATACTAATCCCCTGTTGACACCCGGAACACCCAATTCCATCCTTTTGAACACTCTATTCCCTCTCCCACGACAGCTATATTTGTAAAATCCTTTGTTATCTGTGCCATCTCTCCATAGAATCCGTAATCCTTCACTATCCTCCATCCTATCAACAATCTCGCTTTTACTACAATCTCAGTAACTCTCTTCCATCATCTGTTATTTCTACTAGTCTTGCTCAAAAACTAAATGTATCAATCACATTTTAACCCATAATTATTTCTGTAAACATTAAATTAATGATTACAACAATAATTAATTTTCTCAAGTGAAATAAGAATATAAATTTTCATTTTGTTTCAAATTTAGTTTGCCTTAATAAATAAAATATCCATTGAATAATGTCAAACTGCAGAATGATATTTGCTTTCACTGAAGAACAGCTACATTTATATTCTAATACTATAATGTTACTATTATTTAAATTCTGATATTATTTTTTTCTTTTAGAAGACTTGGAGACATGCAACTGGCTCTACAGTTTGATTCGGGACCTGTACATTATGACTCACAGAAATTAAAGACAAAACTGAACATGGAAATACATTAGCGTAGTCAAGCAAAATTCTCAACGTACACAAACTGCTGGAATGATGTGGAGATCACATAACTGTTACTTACACTCACGCACGGACTCAAGTCTGCACCTACAAATTGTACCTTTGTAGGAGTGGAAAATGTGCCAAGTGATTTTTAGCAGAAAGAAAAAATCATGAACTGCATATTCCATTTTAACATTACAGACTTACTTTTTGATTTTAGAACCCCTGATCATTAAATTTGGGCAATAATAAACCATAGCCTCATCTGAATTCTCATTTGATTCAGTGCATATTTGATGGCCAAATATTTTTATCATCACTGTGCTGTAATTCTGTACTCAATTTATTTTAAATTAATCTTAGATAATTCTTCTCTAATATATCTATTACTGGATTTAAGAAAAAATTTCATTGCATTGTCCTCTAGATTATTTTGATTTGGTTCAAAGTTTAATATTTTTCTAACTGCAAATAATTGTAATTTACATTCTGCAACTTTAAATATTGCACATCCACAAGAACACTGTTACTGCTCTAATCTCTAAACTTTATGGAATTGCCATTTTAGAATTTGGAATTACTTTAAAGAGGATAATTTGCTGCCTTAGTGTTGAGTCTGGTTGATTGTTTGTGATAACTCTCTTATATTCTAGTTTATAAACAGTCTCATTAAAATTCCATTAATATTTCTAAAGTCGTTTATTTATTTAAAAAGTACTTTATGAGTTTCTAACAATGTACTAGACTTTCATGTAGTCATATCTTTATAACTCAATAAGTTTTGATTTATGGCAGTATTTTACCGTCATCTAACTGCAATTTTTAAATAAATGATCAAACAAGAAGAGACATAACTCAAAATATAATAGTGAGCCCTATAAAGCTTTAATGTGTGAAACTGCACCAAAGCATTGGTACTGGCTGAATTTGCTGCAGTATTCTTGGCCTTCTCAGCCATTTCATTTGTAGGTATACATCAAAAGTGCTACTGGTAGAATCGGAAGAACCTACATATAAACCAGAATTCTTCATCAATATGGGCCTACTTATTTTATAGGGTGAGTTAGGCTTTAACTCAAACTTCATCAATTTTGGTAAGTTACAGTGTTCTTGCCAACGTGTGATATTTAAGTTCTTATTATTATTCCTTCAAAGTTTTCCAAAAATATTTCTGCATTTTCCGAGAGCTATGATGTTAATAAGTAAGCTTTAAAAATATCACGATAGAAGTTCAGGTTTAGAAAAAATATTTCTCTTTATTTCTTTATAAAAAGAGCTGTTTTCTGACTAGGCTGCTGCAAGATCACAGTTTTGTGTAAACATTTCTACAATTATATGTACCTCATTGCTAAGAGATATAGTAATGGCAGCATTTTATAACCCAATGAGATAATCTTGTGAAAAAAAGAACAACAAAAAAACTAACTCCCAAATGCACAAAGTTTGTTGGGAAAGTCTGAAAACACAGATATGAAAAAGAAACAAAAATGTACTTATTTTTTTGGTGAAAAAAAAATAATAACTAATTATATGTATTGTGGCTTTTTATATTCCTCAATACACGTACGTGTATAGGGCAAAAGTTCAATAATTAAAAACAGAATGATATCCATTCTGAAATGTTGATTGTCACTTCATATGTTTCATGCCCTTTTGGCATACCTTCAGAAGCATATAATTATAATTATAATTCTAAGCTTCCACTGACCCCAGATGCATCAAGGCTAGAAAATAAACTCAGCCATATCATGTTTTTGAATTTAAATGAAATGATCAATAATAATTTTAGTTTAAAGTCCATGAGAAGAGCTTGAGAAATGTCAATGTTTTGCCGCAGATATAATTCTGTTTGTAATTATTGATCTGTCGCCTTATTATTGTGTATTGATCACTAGTCATATTTCCCAAGGATCGATTGAAATTTAAAAATGTTGGCTTTGTATTTCAGAACCAAGCTACGGACCTCCGCCCACTGCTCATGGACCCTACCCTGCGGCTGCTCCACCATCTAGCTACGGACCACCACCAGCTAGCTACGGTCCACCACCAGCTAGCTATGGACCTCCACCTGTTAGCTACGGTTATCCCGCTTCGTACAAAGAGTACCAAGGACCAGCTCCTCCTTCCAACTACCTCCCTTCCAGTGATTCCTTCCAAAGTGGTCCGGAGTCGTGGATGTCATCAGGCCAATTCGCTGAGCCTCCTTCTAGCTATCATCCTATACAGAAGAAAGAAAGTATGCCAATTTTTTTATGAACATAGCCCTAGTATTTTAAATTTAGTGTTTAATCGAAGTTTTAATATAATTCTCCTGACAGTTACTTCCTACCATAACTTCTCTGGTCTTCTTGAGAATGATGTATTAAGAAGCTGATGATTATTACTCAGGAGAGTAAGAATGGCCAGTAATCAACTCATGTTCTTGAGGAACTGAGTTTGTAACTCGGGTGCGCACTGGAAGATTTTATCTTCTTGTGTTCTCTTTCAAGGTCGTCATCAGGGTTCCAGACCGTCACCGCCCAGCTCAGTCTTTAATGAGGACCTACAAAGGGGAAAGGGGAAAATCAAACAGAGTTTTAGGAAGAAGTTTTTAATAAATGAAAAATGTCGGAGTAGGTAGAGGAGATGACTTCTTTATCAATTTTGTCATTTACTGGGTTATTTTCTAGGTTGATAAATATTGATTTGGAAAGGAGGCGTTTATCCTCGTTGGATTCAATGGAGAGGATGGAATATTGGTTGAAGACAAAGTTATGTCCGTCTGTGGTGGCATGTCTTGATAAAGCAGTATTTATGTCTTTCTTCTTAACATCATTTTTGTGTGTGTTGATTCGTTTTCTATGGGGTTTTTTGTCTGTCCAATGTAGGTTCTATTGCAGATTGGTGTGATGCATGGGATTCGGTAGACGACATTGGGCCTGTATTTTGGGGGAGTGGGTCTTTTAATGTAGTGTATGTACACTTGTACAATTTGAGTTTACTCTGTGTGGAAAGTCCTAGGTTTAGGTCAGGGAATTTATTATGTAGGGAGTTTTGGATTTTTTTGGTAAGATTTGGGGGGCAAGGTTAGCTCAGTGGTAGAGCACTCGACTAATGAACTGGAGGATCCAGGTTCAAAACCCGAGCGTGCACTAAAGATTTTTTCTTCCAGTGTCATCGTTCGAGGGTTGGATTTGGGATCCCAGATCGTCCCTAGGCTAACCCAGCCTTCAATTAATTAATTATTGGGCACCTGCAAAGGTAAAAATCAGGTGTCTGGAGCATATTACTGATCACTCTATCTCCCTCGTGTGCCGTATGGTCGAGAATCAAATGCCTCTACAGTATCTACCCTTCTGGGCTTTTAGCAGCCTGTTACGGGAATGATTTGATTTGGTAAGATTTGGCATATATGGGAGGGACTTGAATTGAAGGACTATATTGTCTTGAATAGTGGGAGGGGTTTGGGGTTTTTAAAAGAATTCATGAGGTGGGTGATGATGTTTTTGGGAAATCGATTGGATTTAAAGATATCAAGGAATCTGGATTTTGTATCTGATAGGGAGAGGGTGTGATGAAGCCCCCTTGCATGGGACACATTACGCTCATTTTCAGCAATAATAGTTATTCATGGATAGTCAGTAGACATCCGATGGAGAATTGACTGGAAGATCCTTGGAGAAATGTTTGATCCAGTCTTTGGAAACAGGAGGTCGTTATGGAGGAAACTGAGAACACATATGGAAACTGACATTTATGTGGAAAAAATTACTAGCCAAAATATTACAATAAAACATTGTTTTAAATTTATTGTCTATACGTTATTATTATGAGATATTCTCTAAATATTGTGCTGCATCACGTTTCCTGAAATGCTCACAGTTGAAGTTTCCTTGTAAATTATGCAAGAGTGACATGTAAATTGTAAGCTTTTCTAGATGTCCGTTACAGAATACGGTTGCTTCATCTAGAAACTAGCAGAGTATTTCTAGACAAGAATGGAAGCTTGTTCCCATTCTCAAGAATTATACTACATAGCTTGGTAGTAGTACCATTAAAACCTTCAACGGTACTAAAGATGTGTCGTCGCAACGTAAGAAATGCCAAACTCATAGGAACTGCGTCAACATAGCGGGTTTCCATAACGCTCTTAATCCTAGTGTCATTTGAAATTATTATTATTCTGTTTAAACAAATACACCCATTGAATCAAGAATACCTTCTACGCCATTATGAACACAAAACTTACAATACTCGGATTCTTTCATTTCCGTCTGGAAACCTATTTAATTATTATTATTTTTATTTTATTTTTTTACGGCGCATCTACATCTGGGTCATTAGCGCCAACATCCAGGGTGCAGCGAGGAATTTTCCCAGGGAGCCCTGAGATGAGAAAATTCCTGCCGGAGGTGGGAATCGAACCCACCATCTCCCGCTTATGAATCCAGCGAGCTAGCCACTAGACCACGGGAGACCCCGAATAGAATATTTCAATAACAGATGTTTCTTATTCGAAGTTTAATGTAGATTCTAAAAATGTTGTTTTTATTTACGATACATTGATCACAACTACCGAAAACTCAGTTTTTCTTTAAAAATGCCAGTAGTTTTTAAAAAAGACAAAAGTTTGAGTAACTCCTCTACATTTTCAGATAGAACGCTCATTTTTGTGCCCCTGAACTACAAATGATATGCAGAATAAACCCCTAAAGTTATGACATCTCAATGCGGGACACCCTGTATAGTAGATTATTTTTATTTTGAGAATTTTTAATGCTACTACAATATTTTATAGTTTGAAATGTTTAATTTCCAAAGCTGCAAAGAGATTAATATAAATTATTTTTATTTGTTGAAATACATCCATGTATCATGCAACCAACATATATCTGTTTCAGTCCCAGCAGGTGTTCAAGCAGGTCTGATTGTGTTCAGGCCACTGAATGCACCGCACCAGGGCGATGATAACGCACCACAGCAGCTCCCTGAGGGATTCACTCATGAAATTCATGAAATACGAAAAAGACAAGTGTAAAAACTAATTTAGGTACTACATCTAATAATTAAACTTTCAAAGAGAAAGTTTGCTTGAAATAAACCTTTGAGATTCTCAATGACTCCATGAGGAAACTGAAAATTCTTTCTGTATGGAGTATATTAATTTATATTTATTTTTTACATTATTTTGATGTTTTTTTATTATTGTTTTTAGTGAGGACGTATTTTTTTATAGCACCGTTTCCGTTAATATTGTGAAGTATACTTTTTCATAACTCATTGTACGTTGAGAATTACCATATGTTGCAGCTGCTCAATTTCTCTTTAAATAGGTTTGTTCAAGTGAAATAGTATTTTTTGTCAACTAGAATAGTGATACATATTGTTGGTGTATTCCGAAGAAATGAAACCTTTTCAATACTTCCAACATTTTGAATTACCTAATATGCAATCGTATGAGAAACATTCACATTAATTCTAAGATGCAGCAGTTAACAATGTAAAGATATTTTTAAAATAATAAAATTAATATGTTCAAAAGTATTATTATAATTATTAGTGTAATTATTATTATTTTTATGTGTAATTTATTTCTGATTATGAATATTTGCTAAAATTCTTTAATTTATTTATTTTTATTCGTTTCTAGAGTAATGAATCAAAATATATTCTAGTGTTTCTATTTATTAGGAAGTAGTGTTATAATTGAACATTAGTGTTTGTTTATTCTGTAAAAAATGTAGCGTGCGCATTGGCCTCGCAGATAGTCTTATTAAAGATCATCTAACCAAACAAATAAAATAAAAAAGAACATAAGCAATTATATTATCCTTCAAGAACAGGAAGTCAAATCATGGGCGTATATAAGGGGGGGAGCTGAGGGGGCTGACCCCCCGAAATTTTGATTTGATGGTAAAAACCTGTCATAAAACCCTTGAAAATCAATGAAATAAGATCACTTAGTTCATAAAAAATATTTTATTTTACGTGCAATAGCGTTTTAGTTGCCTAAAACAATTCCAAGCTCTAAATTTTATGTATTCCATACCCAGGAAATGGTCTCAGCCCCCCAAAATTTTCCCAGCCCCTCCCGAAATTATTTTCTATATACGCCCATGAGTGAAATATAAAATAGTGAAATTCATAGTTATTATCATGAGGTCCTATAATCATTATTTTTGCTCAGTAAAAAAAGAAAAGAAAGAATAGTTCCTCATTTAATATTAGAAATAAAAATTGACTTTTAAGTTTTATTGGTGCAATTAAAAATAATTATCACTCCCTGAGCAATATTTCTCCCAATTAAAGATAACAATTAATGCTAGATGGCAAACATAAAGTAAAAACCAGATTGAATTAAAATAAAATTCATCTGTTTCTCACTATTTTTAATATTGTTTATGTAAATAATGGTAAATGTTGAATAGCAAGAAATATGAAATAACTTAATTTATTCTACATTAAGCAGCAATCTAGTTATTTATATGCAAATACATATCTGATTAGAAACACACAAACATATATACATAAATAATAAAAATTATATATTTATTTCTTTTTATCTAATTATACATTTTAGAATTACACATTCTAGATAATGAGATAATTGTATGTGCATCAATTAATGTTTACCATTACATTATCAAATAGACTGTAAATAAATGTTTGTGAAGCATTTGCTGAACCGCTGCAAATGAAACAAGTAATTAGTTATTAGTATTAGAGAAAAATCCATTATGGAAAATTTTTGTAAATTCATTATATTTATTTTTATAAACTTCATTTATAGTATCATGCTTTTTTGTAAATACTGCTCTAGCATGTGCACAATTATTCATATTATAAAGAAATGTATATAATGACCAATAAATGATTGTAATTATAAATTATTGTTTACATTTTTTATATAAACATTAAATATTTCATTATTCTAACCCTTGTCCAAATATCCCAATCATGATAAAAATGTTCACTTAAAATTACACGGGCGTCTTAATTCACCGACTAAAGCTTAAGTGACCTCACCAGTAGTAGTCCTTCGTCCAGTTTGTGCTCACACTGCCTTGTAGATACTGCAACTCTGCACCTTTTCTTATCATGAGCATTCTAGGCAAAATATGACTTATCTAATTATTGTAAATTCGGAATAAATAAATCATATTTTTTATACCTTATTGCATGTGCTAAATGAAGAAATGAGAATATGTGTTTGGGTTGTTGGATTCACACTAAAAGTGCCCGTCCATCTTTAACCCTTCTCTATAAACGTTTAAGGTTGACACTCACACATAAACGTTGGGTCGTATCCGACCCAGAGCCATTTTTGGGACTGAAATGCTATAAGTTATTGGGATTTTATATTAGGTGAATAAAATAAACTTTTAAAACGTAAAAGACAATTCATAAAGGAAAGCAAGCATTTGAGTTCAGGAAAGTAAAATTAATTCTAAAAAAAAAAAAAAAAAAAAAAAAAAAAGAAAAATATATATATATATATATATATATATATATATATATATATATATATATATATAGTTGTTATTACTAATTTTTTAATGTGTCCTAAACAATTTACAATGTTTTCTTTCTTTCTTTTTTTTTTTTTTTTACACACACACACATATATATATATATATATATATATATATATATATATATATATATATATATATATATATATATGTACACGCAATAACTAATTTAATATCACAATAAAACTTGAGAAACACATTATATCACATTTCTGTTTTGGTAAAATAATCACAGGCACTGTGGCACACAGGGACAGATTATGTTCACACAGGGTCGAATTGAAAAAATAAACTTCTATATCTTGATCATCTTGATTTGATAGTTCCTCGACTCCTTCGTCATCATTTGAGAGTATACTATCATCAGACTCTGAAACTATGTCATCAAATTGGCCATCTAATTCCGCATCAGATTGCACCTCTTGTCACCCGAATTCGGCTATAACTTCTTCCAGGGTTATGAGTAATTTGTTTTCTCCAGAAGCCATGAGTTTTTAATGAAAACCTGGAACACTAGCATCTATAATCAAGTACATTATAATAAATTATTAATTTATCGTATCCGACCCGGGTTCGGGAAAAATTTATATTTAGAGATGATTAAAAAAAATATATTTCTTATCTGACAGACGTAAATGTGGTCCGTGGCTTTCGCGGGATTTACTGAGAGGGTACCTGAAGTCCTTTGATGTTCCAGTGCGGGTATGAGGAGATATGTGCAGTATGAGGAATATTCCTGCAGAAACAACCATGTTTAGGAATACAAATAAAAGGAGATTGATTTATTCTCAAGAAAAAAATAATTATTTATTTATAATTTAATAAGTTCTCACGACTAGGTGTTTAAACTTTTAACATTTATTAAAGGTGCAAAGAAAATATGAAAATATCATATTTGTTTTTATCTCAACTTTTCTATCGTATCAGATATTAGCAAAGTTTCTGTATTTAAGTTACAATGCGTTGTATGTCTGTTATTAAGGTCTTAGTATTTTGTAGTAAATTTAATTATAATTTTAATCATTTTTATTTTTATGGCATATCTTAAATATTTATTTATTGAGTGTTTCGCCTTTTTGGCGTATCTTAAATATTACCTTTATGTCAACAAACCTTTTCTCCCCTTATTTTTCCATTTAGCCACAATATTTACATTTTGGTCTCTCCTGTCTTGTCCTGGGGTTGAAGTGTTTCAGCTATAAATGGATATTTCTTAAGTGGCATAATACAACTTTTCTTCTGTGTTGTTTCTTTTGCTTGAACGCCATTCACCAATAGTTCATTTTTTTTCTCGAAGTTTGTTATCCGTCGTCATTTGCTAAGATTACTGCCATTTTTCTGCAACGAACCTTCTGGCCTTGGTCTGCATATATAAGTTTATGTAAGTTCTGTTGGGTTTTCTTTCTATTTTACTTGCAAGTATGTCGCTTCTGTTCTCTCACCTATGTCCTCGTGGCATGCTGCTCCCTACGTAACTTGAAAATAAAAATATATTTGAGTATGGGTGTATATAAGGGGGGCTGAGGGGGCCTCAGCCCTTGAAATTTTGATTTGATGGTAAAAATGTGCTATAAAACCCTTAAAAATAAATTAATCACTTAGTTCATACAAAATATTTTATTTATATTGTAATAGTGCTTTAGTGTCCTGAAACTATTAAAACTTGTAAATTGTTAGTATTCCATACTAAACCATGGGCGTATATAAGGGGGGGCTGAGGGGGCTGCACCCCCCCCCCCCCGAAATTTTGATTTGATCGAGAAATATTTTATAAAACCCTTGAAAATAAATTAAATAAGATCATGTAGTTCATAAAAAATAATCTATTTTGGGTTTAATAGCGTTTAAGTTGGGTCTCGAGTGGTCTAGTGGCTAGCGCCTTAGATTCATAATCGGGAGATGGTGGGTTCGATCCCCACTGGTGGCAGGAATTTTCTCATCCCACGGCTCGTTGAGAAAATTCCTGTCTGCACCCTGGATGTCGGCGCTAATGGCCAAGAATTGTCGATGCGCCGTTAAAAAAAAAAAATAAAAAAAAACCCCGAAATTTTCCCAGCCCCCTCGGAAATTATTTCCTATATCCGCCCATACAACTTAGGATCTAACCAATATAAGTTTGCAAACATATTTTTAATTTAGGAAATAAGAATAATTGAACTATTTTCTGCATGTTTCTAATTCATCTAAAATATTAACAAGTAAATGAGAAACTTTTTTATATTTTGTATTGACTTTTAGAGCTTTGCTTTTGAATAGGTTTTTGGTTTGTTTACATTTTTAGGCCAAACAACCTCAAGGTTAGAACTGTCCGATTTTTTTTCTTTGTGTCATATATGTTTGTTTAAATATGATAATGTATGCCTGTTTGTGCAATTTGTATGAATGTTTTTCTTTCTCATTTTTTGTCTAACTCATCATTCGTTTTATAATTTTTTATTTATATTTTTATTTTATTTTGTTTTTTAATTATTTTCCTCCAAATTTTACTTATTTTGTTTTTATTTAACTTTATTTATCCGTCATATATTTGTATATATATTTTTTTGTTTTAAAAAGGCTATTATTTTATTGTCGTTACCCTACGCAATGCTGATATTTGCAGATATTTTCAATTTGTCTAATTCGGTCCTGTAGTTGTGGCAGTGGACCAAGATTTGCTTTCGAATGAGAGCTGGATTGTGTAATTTCCGCTTCTGTGTAAGTTAGCTACTGTCAGTTTCCCTGAAGCCTAAATATAGCTTTTATTCCAGATGTTAGAAGGCCGCCTCATCCCTGAGCCGGGGCCAGGACCAGATCACGGGCCCCCACTTCTCAGAGCCGGGCCCAGTACCAGATCACGGGCCCCCACTTCTCAGAGCCGGGCCCAGTACCAGATCACGGGCCCCCACATCTCCGAGCCGGGCCCGGGACCAGATCACGGGCCCCCACTTCTCAGAGCCGGGCCCGGGACCAGACCACGGGCCCCCACTTCTCAGAGCCGGGCCCGGGACCAGACCACGGGCCCCCACTTCTCAGAGCCGGGGCCAGGACCAGATCACGGGCCCCCACTTCTCAGAGCCGGGGCCAGGACCAGACCACGGGCCCCCACTTCTCAGAGCCGGGGCCAGGACCAGATCACGGGCCCCCACTTCTCAGAGCCGGGCCCAGTACCAGATCACGGGCCCCCACATCTCCGAGCCGGGCCCGGGACCAGATCACGGGCCCCCACTTCTCAGAGCCGGGCCCGGGACCAGACCACGGGCCCCCACTTCTCAGAGCCGGGGCCAGGACCAGATCACGGGCCCCCACTTCTCAGAGCCGGGCCCGGGACCAGATCACGGGCCCCCACTTCTCAGAGCCGGGCCCGGGACCAGATCACGGGCCCCCACTTCTCAGAGCCGGGCCCGGGACCAGATCACGGGCCCCCACTTCTCAGAGCCGGGCCCGGGACCAGATCACGGGCCCCCACTTCTCAGAGCCGGGCCCGGGACCAGATCACGGGCCCCCACTTCTCAGAGCCGGGCCCGGGACCAGATCACGGGCCCCCACTTCTCAGAGCCGGGGCCAGGACCAGATCACGGGCCCCCACTTCTCAGAGCAGGGCCCGGGACCAGATCACGGGCCCCCACTTCTCAGAGCCGGGCCCGGGACCAGATCACGGGCCCCCACTTCTCAGAGCCGGGCCCGGGACCAGACCACGGGCCCCCACTTCTCAGAGCCGGGCCCGGGACCAGACCACGGGCCCCCACTTCTCAGAGCCGGGGCCAGGACCAGATCACGGGCCCCTACTTCTCAGAGCCCGAATGAAAATTCTAGTAATTTGCTATAGGACATTGGACATTTTAAAATTATTTTCATCTTGAGTTTTGAGCGAAATGAGAATAAAAGCCGACAATCGGCGCCCCAAAGGTCACTTTAGGTACTTGTAGTTTTATTACGACTCCTAATGAAATATACTATTCTGAGACTGCATTTGTTTTGTCGTTAGTGTTCATTAAAAAAATATAGATCGAATTCCAATAAATATAGGCTACGCCGTCTATATTTCTAAACCCCATTCTTTTTACAAGCTCATAACCTATACATTTTTTCCAATTAGCGAGGCCCGGCCCGGGCCCCCACGGTGCCCGGGCCCGGGACAACAGTACCAGGCCGTTTCCCTAATAAAAAAACGTTTATTTCTTTTCTAAGCTTCCCAAATGAATCCAGGAGATAAGAACGGAACCGCGCTAAGATGACGCAGTTCCTGCTAGAAGGACTTTTTAATTTGTAGAACACTCTGGCAAAATTGTTCTTGACCAACAAGTCGATCAGAATTTACAAATACTCTGTTCGTTCAAATCTTCGTTCCCTACGAGTCAAGGACGTTCACATAAGGTAGTTCTTTATAAAATTTAACTTTCACCTCTAAAATATATCATTATCCATCAACTCTCCGAACCTCTATGGTAATATATGGTATATGGTATATGGTATATGGTATATGGCATATGGTATATGGTATACCAGGTCTGCAAGTTTAAAATGTCGTTTATTTCTTAAAATATATACACAGTAATTTAAAAAAAAGTATAATATATTTCATTCAAAGTACTGGCCCTCGCTTTCTACACATTTTGTCCATCTCTCGGGCAATTTATGGATACCATTCCAAAAGAATGCTTCATCTTTATTTGAAATCCATTCATCGAGCCATTTTCTTACATCCTCGAAATTGTTAAAATGTTGCTCAGCCAATGAGTGTCCCATCGATGAGAAGAGGTGATAATCAGAAGGCGCCAGGTCAGGTGAATACGGCGGGTGGGGTAGGAGTTCCCAACCAAGGGAAGAAATCGTTTCCTTAGTCAATCTGGCTGAATGTGCAGGAGCGTTATCATGCTGAAGAATGACTTTGGCGTGCCTGTGAGCCCATTCTGGGCGTTTTTCGATCAATGCGTGACTCAAATTGATCAATTGTTGTCGGTAGCGGTCGGTATTGACTGTTTCGCCGGGTTTGAGAAGCTCGTAGTAGATTACTCCCTTCTGATCCCACCACACACACAGCATTGTCTTCTTCCCAAAACGATCCGGTCTTGCACTCGATGTGGATGGTTGTCCTGGCGTTACCCATGATTTTATTCGTTTGGGATTCTGAAAATAAATCCATTTTTCATCGCCAGTTACAACTCGATGCAAAAAAAACCCTTTCTTTTGTGGCGTAAAAGCAGCATTTCGCACACAGTTTTTCGTTTTTCCATCTGTCGTTCGTCCAATTCATGTGGAACCCATTTTCCAACCTTTTGAATCTTTCCCATAGCTCTCAGGCGATCGGAAATGGCTTGCCTAGTGACATTCAACTGTTCTGCCATCATTTGTTGGGTTTGGGTATTGTCTTCGTCTAATAAAGATTGCAATTCGACGTCCTCAAACTTTTTTGGTCGATTTTCTCGTTTTTTATCAGTAACATCAAAATCACCACGTTTGAAACTTTGAAACCAACGTTCACATGTCTTGACGGTTGGAGCAAGATCGCCATAAGTCTCAACAAGAATTCGATGACATTCAGATGCCTTTTTCTTTTGATTAAATAAGAAAATCATGACATGCCGCAAATGCTCTTTATTTGGCTTAAAATTAGACATTTTTAACACCAAAGAAAGGTATGATACGTCTGCGTAAACGACTTAAAAACAACTGACTTTTGTAAACAAATGACTAACAAACAAGATAGCGTTTAGAGATAAGCAAATCCTTCAATAGGCTAAGAGCGCATTCTATTGGAATTAAAACGACATTTTAAACTTGCAATCCTGGTATGGTATATGGCACATGGTATATGGTATATGGTAATATATGGTATATGGTATGTGGCATATGGTATATGGTATATGGCACATGGTATATGGCATATGGTATATGGTATATGGCATATGGCATATGGTATATGGTATATGGTATATGGCATATGGCATATGGCATATGGCATATGGTATATGGTATATGGTATATGGCATATGGCATATGGTATATGGCATATGGCATATGGTATATGGTATATGGTATATGGCATATGGTATATGGCATATGGCATATGGCATATGGTATATGGCATATGGCATATGGTATATGGTATATGATATATGGCATATGGTATATGGCATATGGTATATGGCATATGGTATATGGTTCCCAGCAGAATTTCTCTTCAAGTCGACTTGAAACTGGCTGGATGCAAAGGTTTTGAATGTTAACACTAAGGCTGATATGAGAGAAATGCTAAGTTATGCTTTTCGAATTGACCTTTATACGGTCGTGACTTAGATTTAATAGGAGATGACCAGCTTTAATAGTATGCTGTAAATCAAGCTCTATCAGATTTCATGGCAAGGGAGGGCATCGAAATAAGCCAAATCAAGCTCTATCAGATTTCATGGCAAGGGAGGGCATCGAAATAAGCCAAATCAAGCTCTATCAGATTTCATGGCAAGGGAGGGCATCGAAATAAGCCAAATCAAGCTCTATCAGATTTCATGGCAAGGGAAGGCATCGAAATAAGCCAAATCAAGCTCTATCAGATTTCATGGCAAGGGAGGGCATCGAAATAAGCCAAATCAAGCTCTATCAGATTTCATGGCAAGGGAGGGCATCGAAATAAGCCAAATCAAGCTCTATCAGATTTCATGGCAAGGGAGGGCATCGAAATAAGCCAAATCAAGCTCTATCAGATTTCATGGCAAGGGAGGGCATCGAAATAAGCCAAATCAAGCTCTATCAGATTTCATGGCAAGGGAGGGCATCGAAATAAGCCAAATCAAGCTCTATCAGATTTCATGGCAAGGGAAGGCATCGAAATAAGCCAAATCAAGCTCTATCAGATTTCATGGCAAGGGAGGGCATCGAAATAAGCCAAATCAAGCTCTATCAGATTTCATGGCAAGGGAGGGCATCGAAATAAGCCAAATCAAGCTCTATCAGATTTCATGGCAAGGGAGGGCATCGAAATAAGCCAAATCAAGCTCTATCAGATTTCATGGCAAGGGAGGGCATCGAAATAAGCCAAATCAAGCTCTATCAGATTTCATGGCAAGGGAGGGCATCGAAATAAGCCAAATCAAGCTCTATCAGATTTCATGGCAAGGGAGGGCATCGAAATAAGCCAAATCAAGCTCTATCAGATTTCATGGCAAGGGAGGGCATCGAAATAAGCCAAATCAAGCTCTATCAGATTTCATGGCAAGGGAAGGCATCGAAATAAGCCAAATCAAGCTCTATCAGATTTCATGGCAAGGGAGGGCATCGAAATAAGCCAAATCAAGCTCTATCAGATTTCATGGCAAGGGAGGGCATCGAAATAAGCCAAATCAAGCTCTATCAGATTTCATGGCAAGGGAGGGCATCGAAATAAGCCAAATCAAGCTCTATCAGATTTCATGGCAAGGGAGGGCATCGAAATAAGCCAAATCAAGCTCTATCAGATTTCATGGCAAGGGAGGGCATCGAAATAAGCCAAATCAAGCTCTATCAGATTTCATGGCAAGGGAGGGCATCGAAATAAGCCAAATCAAGCTCTACCAGATTTCATGGCAAGGGAAGGCATCGAAATAAGCCAAATCAAGCTCTATCAGATTTCATGGCAAGGGAGGGCATCGAAATAAGCCAAATCAAGCTCTATCAGATTTCATGGCAAGGGAAGGCATCGAAATAAGCCAAATCAAGCTCTATCAGATTTCATGGCAAGGGAGGGCATCGAAATAAGCCAAATCAAGCTCTATCAGATTTCATGGCAAGGGAGGGCATCGAAATAAGCCAAATCAAGCTCTATCAGATTTCATGGCAAGGGAGGGCATCGAAATAAGCCAAATCAAGCTCTATCAGATTTCATGGCAAGGGAGGGCATCGAAATAAGCCAAATCAAGCTCTATCAGATTTCATGGCAAGGGAGGGCATCGAAATAAGCCAAATCAAGCTCTATCAGATTTCATGGCAAGGGAGGGCATCGAAATAAGCCAAATCAAGCTCTATCAGATTTCATGGCAAGGGAGGGCATCGAAATAAGCCAAATCAAGCTCTATCAGATTTCATGGCAAGGGAGGGCATCGAAATAAGCCAAATCAAGCTCTATCAGATTTCATGGCAAGGGAGGGCATCGAAATAAGCCAAATCAAGCTCTATCAGATTTCATGGCAAGGGAGGGCATCGAAATAAGCCAAATCAAGCTCTATCAGATTTCATGGCAAGGGAGGGCATCGAAATAAGCCAAATCAAGCTCTATCAGATTTCATGGCAAGGGAAGGCATCGAAATAAGCCAAATCAAGCTCTACCAGATTTCATGGCAAGGGAAGGCATCGAAATAAGCCAAATCAAGCTCTATCAGATTTCATGGCAAGGGAGGGCATCGAAATAAGCCAAATCAAGCTCTATCAGATTTCATGGCAAGGGAGGGCATCGAAATAAGCCAAATCAAGCTCTACCAGATTTCATGGCAAGGGAGGGCATCGAAATAAGCCAAATCAAGCTCTATCAGATTTCATGGCAAGGGAGGGCATCGAAATAAGCCAAATCAAGCTCTATCAGATTTCATGGCAAGGGAAGGCATCGAAATAAGCCAAATCAAGCTCTATCAGATTTCATGGCAAGGGAGGGCATCGAAATAAGCCAAATCAAGCTCTATCAGATTTCATGGCAAGGGAGGGCATCGAAATAAGCCAAATCAAGCTCTATCAGATTTCATGGCAAGGGAGGGCATCGAAATAAGCCAAATCAAGCTCTATCAGATTTCATGGCAAGGGAGGGCATCGAAATAAGCCAAATCAAGCTCTATCAGATTTCATGGCAAGGGAGGGCATCGAAATAAGCCAAATCAAGCTCTATCAGATTTCATGGCAAGGGAGGGCATCGAAATAAGCCAAATCAAGCTCTATCAGATTTCATGGCAAGGGAGGGCATCGAAATAAGCCAAATCAAGCTCTATCAGATTTCATGGCAAGGGAGGGCATCGAAATAAGCCAAATCAAGCTCTACCAGATTTCATGGCAAGGGAAGGCATCGAAATAAGCCAAATCAAGCTCTATCAGATTTCATGGCAAGGGAGGGCATCGAAATAAGCCAAATCAAGCTCTACCAGATTTCATGGCAAGGGAAGGCATCGAAATAAGCCAAATCAAGCTCTATCAGATTTCATGGCAAGGGAAGGCATCGAAATAAGCCAAATCAAGCTCTACCAGATTTCATGGCAAGGGAGGGCATCGAAATAAGCCAAATCAAGCTCTATCAGATTTCATGGCAAGGGAAGGCATCGAAATAAGCCAAATCAAGCTCTACCAGATTTCATGGCAAGGGAAGGCATCGAAATAAGCCAAATCAAGCTCTATCAGATTTCATGGCAAGGGAGGGCATCGAAATAAGCCAAATCAAGCTCTATCAGATTTCATGGCAAGGGAGGGCATCGAAATAAGCCAAATCAAGCTCTATCAGATTTCATGGCAAGGGAAGGCATCGAAATAAGCCAAATCAAGCTCTATCAGATTTCATGGCAAGGGAAGGCATCGAAATAAGCCAAATCAAGCTCTATCAGATTTCATGGCAAGGGAGGGCATCGAAATAAGCCAAATCAAGCTCTATCAGATTTCATGGCAAGGGAGGGCATCGAAATAAGCCAAATCAAGCTCTATCAGATTTCATGGCAAGGGAGGGCATCGAAATAAGCCAAATCAAGCTCTATCAGATTTCATGGCAAGGGAGGGCATCGAAATAAGCCAAATCAAGCTCTATCAGATTTCATGGCAAGGGAGGGCATCGAAATAAGCCAAATCAAGCTCTATCAGATTTCATGGCAAGGGAAGGCATCGAAATAAGCCAAATCAAGCTCTACCAGATTTCATGGCAAGGGAAGGCATCGAAATAAGCCAAATCAAGCTCTATCAGATTTCATGGCAAGGGAGGGCATCGAAATAAGCCAAATCAAGCTCTATCAGATTTCATGGCAAGGGAAGGCATCGAAATAAGCCAAATCAAGCTCTATCAGATTTCATGGCAAGGGAGGGCATCGAAATAAGCCAAATCAAGCTCTATCAGATTTCATGGCAAGGGAAGGCATCGAAATAAGCCAAATCAAGCTCTACCAGATTTCATGGCAAGGGAGGGCATCGAAATAAGCCAAATCAAGCTCTATCAGATTTCATGGCAAGGGAAGGCATCGAAATAAGCCAAATCAAGCTCTATCAGATTTCATGGCAAGGGAAGGCATCGAAATAAGCCAAATCAAGCTCTATCAGATTTCATGGCAAGGGAAGGCATCGAAATAAGCCAAATCAAGCTCTATCAGATTTCATGGCAAGGGAAGGCATCGAAATAAGCCAAATCAAGCTCTATCAGATTTCATGGCAAGGGAAGGCATCGAAATAAGCCAAATCAAGCTCTATCAGATTTCATGGCAAGGGAAGGCATCGAAATAAGCCAAATCAAGCTCTATCAGATTTCATGGCAAGGGAAGGCATCGAAATAAGCCAAATCAAGCTCTATCAGATTTCATGGCAAGGGAGGGCATCGAAATAAGCCAAATCAAGCTCTATCAGATTTCATGGCAAGGGAAGGCATCGAAATAAGCCAAATCAAGCTCTATCAGATTTCATGGCAAGGGAAGGCATCGAAATAAGCCAAATCAAGCTCTATCAGATTTCATGGCAAGGGAAGGCATCGAAATAAGCCAAATCAAGCTCTATCAGATTTCATGGCAAGGGAGGGCATCGAAATAAGCCAAATCAAGCTCTATCAGATTTCATGGCAAGGGAAGGCATCGAAATAAGCCAAATCAAGCTCTATCAGATTTCATGGCAAGGGAAGGCATCGAAATAAGCCAAATCAAGCTCTATCAGATTTCATGGCAAGGGAAGGCATCGAAATAAGCCAAATCAAGCTCTATCAGATTTCATGGCAAGGGAAGGCATCGAAATAAGCCAAATCAAGCTCTATCAGATTTCATGGCAAGGGAAGGCATCACAATAAGCCAAATCAAGCTCTATCAGATTTCATGGCAAGGGAGGGCATCGAAATAAGCCAAATCAAGCTCTATCAGATTTCATGGCAAGGGAAGGCATCACAATAAGCCAAATCAAGCTCTATCAGATTTCATGGCAAGGGAAGGCATCGAAATAAGCCAAATCAAGCTCTATCAGATTTCATGGCAAGGGAAGGCATCGAAATAAGCCAAATCAAGCTCTATCAGATTTCATGGCAAGGGAAGGCATCGAAATAAGCCAAATCAAGCTCTATCAGATTTCATGGCAAGGGAAGGCATCGAAATAAGCCAAATCAAGCTCTATCAGATTTCATGGCAAGGGAAGGCATCGAAATAAGCCAAATCAAGCTCTATCAGATTTCATGGCAAGGGAGGGCATCGAAATAAGCCAAATCAAGCTCTATCAGATTTCATGGCAAGGGAAGGCATCGAAATAAGCCAAATCAAGCTCTATCAGATTTCATGGCAAGGGAAGGCATCGAAATAAGCCAAATCAAGCTCTATCAGATTTCATGGCAAGGGAGGGCATCGAAATAAGCCAAATCAAGCTCTATCAGATTTCATGGCAAGGGAAGGCATCGAAATAAGCCAAATCAAGCTCTATCAGATTTCATGGCAAGGGAAGGCATCGAAATAAGCCAAATCAAGCTCTATCAGATTTCATGGCAAGGGAGGGCATCGAAATAAGCCAAATCAAGCTCTATCAGATTTCATGGCAAGGGAAGGCATCGAAATAAGCCAAATCAAGCTCTATCAGATTTCATGGCAAGGGAAGGCATCGAAATAAGCCAAATCAAGCTCTATCAGATTTCATGGCAAGGGAAGGCATCGAAATAAGCCAAATCAAGCTCTATCAGATTTCATGGCAAGGGAGGGCATCGAAATAAGCCAAATCAAGCTCTACCAGATTTCATGGCAAGGGAAGGCATCGAAATAAGCCAAATCAAGCTCTATCAGATTTCATGGCAAGGGAAGGCATCGAAATAAGCCAAATCAAGCTCTATCAGATTTCATGGCAAGGGAAGGCATCGAAATAAGCCAAATCAAGCTCTATCAGATTTCATGGCAAGGGAAGGCATCACAATAAGCCAAATCAAGCTCTATCAGATTTCATGGCAAGGGAAGGCATCGAAATAAGCCAAATCAAGCTCTATCAGATTTCATGGCAAGGGAAGGCATCGAAATAAGCCAAATCAAGCTCTATCAGATTTCATGGCAAGGGTAGGCATCGAAATAAGCCAAATCAAGCTCTACCAGATTTCATGGCAAGGGAAGGCATCGAAATAAGCCAAATCAAGCTCTACCAGATTTCATGGCAAGGGAGGGCATCGAAATAAGCCAAATCAAGCTCTATCAGATTTCATGGCAAGGGAGGGCATCGAAATAAGCCAAATCAAGCTCTATCAGATTTCATGGCAAGGGAAGGCATCACAATAAGCCAAATCAAGCTCTATCAGATTTCATGGCAAGGGAAGGCATCGAAATAAGCCAAATCAAGCTCTATCAGATTTCATGGCAAGGGAAGGCATCGAAATAAGCCAAATCAAGCTCTATCAGATTTCATGGCAAGGGAAGGCATCGAAATAAGCCAAATCAAGCTCTATCAGATTTCATGGCAAGGGAAGGCATCGAAATAAGCCAAATCAAGCTCTATCAGATTTCATGGCAAGGGAAGGCATCGAAATAAGCCAAATCAAGCTCTATCAGATTTCATGGCAAGGGAAGGCATCGAAATAAGCCAAATCAAGCTCTATCAGATTTCATGGCAAGGGAAGGCATCGAAATAAGCCAAATCAAGCTCTATCAGATTTCATGGCAAGGGAAGGCATCGAAATAAGCCAAATCAAGCTCTATCAGATTTCATGGCAAGGGAAGGCATCGAAATAAGCCAAATCAAGCTCTATCAGATTTCATGGCAAGGGAGGGCATCGAAATAAGCCAAATCAAGCTCTACCAGATTTCATGGCAAGGGAAGGCATCGAAATAAGCCAAATCAAGCTCTATCAGATTTCATGGCAAGGGAAGGCATCGAAATAAGCCAAATCAAGCTCTATCAGATTTCATGGCAAGGGAAGGCATCGAAATAAGCCAAATCAAGCTCTATCAGATTTCATGGCAAGGGAAGGCATCACAATAAGCCAAATCAAGCTCTATCAGATTTCATGGCAAGGGAAGGCATCACAATAAGCCAAATCAAGCTCTATCAGATTTCATGGCAAGGGAAGGCATCGAAATAAGCCAAATCAAGCTCTATCAGATTTCATGGCAAGGGAAGGCATCGAAATAAGCCAAATCAAGCTCTATCAGATTTCATGGCAAGGGAAGGCATCGAAATAAGCCAAATCAAGCTCTATCAGATTTCATGGCAAGGGAAGGCATCGAAATAAGCCAAATCAAGCTCTACCAGATTTCATGGCAAGGGAGGGCATCGAAATAAGCCAAATCAAGCTCTATCAGATTTCATGGCAAGGGAAGGCATCGAAATAAGCCAAATCAAGCTCTATCAGATTTCATGGCAAGGGAAGGCATCGAAATAAGCCAAATCAAGCTCTATCAGATTTCATGGCAAGGGAGGGCATCGAAATAAGCCAAATCAAGCTCTATCAGATTTCATGGCAAGGGAGGGCATCGAAATAAGCCAAATCAAGCTCTATCAGATTTCATGGCAAGGGAAGGCATCGAAATAAGCCAAATCAAGCTCTATCAGATTTCATGGCAAGGGAGGGCATCGAAATAAGCCAAATCAAGCTCTATCAGATTTCATGGCAAGGGAGGGCATCGAAATAAGCCAAATCAGGCTCTATCAGATTTCATGGCAAGGGAAGGCATCGAAATAAGCCAAATCAAGCTCTATCAGATTTCATGGCAAGGGAAGGCATCGAAATAAGCCAAATCAAGCTCTACCAGATTTCATGGCAAGGGAGGGCATCGAAATAAGCCAAATCAAGCTCTATCAGATTTCATGGCAAGGGAAGGCATCGAAATAAGCCAAATCAAGCTCTATCAGATTTCATGGCAAGGGAAGGCATCGAAATAAGCCAAATCAAGCTCTATCAGATTTCATGGCAAGGGAAGGCATCGAAATAAGCCAAATCAAGCTCTATCAGATTTCATGGCAAGGGAAGGCATCGAAATAAGCCAAATCAAGCTCTATCAGATTTCATGGCAAGGGAAGGCATCGAAATAAGCCAAATCAAGCTCTATCAGATTTCATGGCAAGGGAGGGCATCGAAATAAGCCAAATCAAGCTCTATCAGATTTCATGGCAAGGGAAGGCATCGAAATAAGCCAAATCAAGCTCTATCAGATTTCATGGCAAGGGAAGGCATCGAAATAAGCCAAATCAAGCTCTATCAGATTTCATGGCAAGGGAAGGCATCGAAATAAGCCAAATCAAGCTCTATCAGATTTCATGGCAAGGGAGGGCATCGAAATAAGCCAAATCAAGCTCTATCAGATTTCATGGCAAGGGAAGGCATCGAAATAAGCCAAATCAAGCTCTATCAGATTTCATGGCAAGGGAAGGCATCGAAATAAGCCAAATCAAGCTCTATCAGATTTCATGGCAAGGGAAGGCATCGAAATAAGCCAAATCAAGCTCTATCAGATTTCATGGCAAGGGAAGGCATCGAAATAAGCCAAATCAAGCTCTATCAGATTTCATGGCAAGGGAAGGCATCGAAATAAGCCAAATCAAGCTCTATCAGATTTCATGGCAAGGGAGGGCATCGAAATAAGCCAAATCAAGCTCTATCAGATTTCATGGCAAGGGAGGGCATCGAAATAAGCCAAATCAAGCTCTATCAGATTTCATGGCAAGGGAAGGCATCGAAATAAGCCAAATCAAGCTCTATCAGATTTCATGGCAAGGGAGGCATCGAAATAAGCCAAATCAAGCTCTATCAGATTTCATGGCAAGGGAAGGCATCGAAATAAGCCAAATCAAGCTCTATCAGATTTCATGGCAAGGGAAGGCATCGAAATAAGCCAAATCAAGCTCTATCAGATTTCATGGCAAGGGAGGGCATCGAAATAAGCCAAATCAAGCTCTATCAGATTTCATGGCAAGGGAAGGGCATCGAAATAAGCCAAATCAAGCTCTATCAGATTTCATGGCAAGGGAGGGCATCGAAATAAGCCAAATCAAGCTCTATCAGATTTCATGGCAAGGGAGGGCATCGAAATAAGCCAAATCAAGCTCTATCAGATTTCATGGCAAGGGAGGGCATCGAATAAGCCAAATCAAGCTCTATCAGATTTCATGGCAAGGGAGGGCATCGAAATAAGCCAAATCAAGCTCTATCAGATTTCATGGCAAGGGAGGGCATCGAAATAAGCCAAATCAAGCTCTATCAGATTTCATGGCA